>CANJKZ010000203.1:1627500-2345467 GCA_947471745.1 Closterium sp. Naga37s-1 | reverse complement strand
GGGAAGGGACGATGAGAAAAGGTGCATACCAGAGATGAGGAGGTGAAGAAATGAGTGTGAGTCGACTCAGACGCGCACTTGGTTACAAGATCAGAGAGTGTGAGAGATGAGAGACATGCAAGAGATGAGGGCAGATGCGGGAGATGAGGGGAAGAGAGAGATGAGGGGGATGGGAGGGGTGAGAGTGATGGCTCACCAGCCAGGGAGCCTTGGAGTCGACTGCTACACTGCTGACCCACGGCGAGGAGAGGGAGGAAGAGGGCGAGGAGGTGGAGGAGGTGGGGGAGAGGGGTGCTTTTGAGACGACTGAAAAGGACTCACCAGCCATGGAGTTGTGGAGTCAGTTGCTATACTGCTGACCCAAGGCGAGGCGGGGGAGGAGGACGAAGAGGGGGAGAGGGGTGCTTGGCGCGCAGTGAAGGGGTTGAGACACAGCACTGCGGTGGCTGTGCGGCAATCTGGTGGGTGGGGTGGGAGGAGATGAGAGGAGGGAGGAGGAGAGAGGTTGAGAGGATGGTGAGGATGAATGGAGAAGACTGGGGGGGATGAGACGACAGGGAGATGAGAGGCCACTAGGAAGGAAGGGTTACGTATGGAATTGGCAGCTAAGTTGACAATGAAAGGGCTGTTAGAGGGAGAACAAGAATTGCTTGAGGTCGGGCAGGCGGCAGGTAGGAGGGTCAGAGAAAAGGAGCAGCGGGGGATGTTGATGAATAAACCTGCCAAGAACCTCAATTTCATGCCCACCATCCCATGCCCATGCCCATGCCCATGCACATGCACATGCACATGCACATGCACATGCCCACTCCCCATATCCATGCCCATGCCTGCGTCCACATGAATTTCAGTTGGATCAAACGCATACTCATGTCTGCACCACATATGTGCATGCGCCAACCCATTCCACCACATCACAGCATGCCAGCCCAGCGGCCCCACCCACCCCATACTCGGCATGTGCCGTCCTCAGACCCCGTCACTATCTGAGGTGAGCGGAGGGGTAGGGGTACGGGTAGGGGTAGGGGAGGGGGATGAGGACGGGGAAGGGGAAGGGGAAGCAGAGGGTGAGGGTGACGGGGAGTGGGGGGGGGAGAGAGGGGGTGAGGAGGTAGCAGGCGATGAGGGAGAATGGGGGTGGGGGAGGGGGCCGAAAAGGACAGGAGAGAGGAGAGGTAGAGAATAGAACATCTAAGCAATGCCACCCAACCCACTCAGCACACGCCACCCTCTGACCCTGTCACTATGTGAGTCGCCAGGCAAGGTGAGGGGTAGGCCAGGAGGAGAGTTAGAGGAGGAGAGTGGGGGCGGCGGGTGGGGAGGGAGGAGGAAGAGAGTGAGGGTCAACGGGTTGAGCGGGAGGGGGGGGTGTGGGAGAGGGTAAGAGAGGGAAAGCGAGCTTGTGAGAAGGTAAGGATGAAGGACCAATTGAAACTATTGTTTTATTGCAGTAGCGACGCCACCCGCTTTTTTGTTTTCTGACCTGACCACATCCGCTGTTCATGACTAATACTACCTGGCTCTGTTTTTTCCACCTGGCGCTTATATTCACCTGGCTCTGTTGTTCTCACCTGGTGGTGCTGCGGCCGTGCCACCACACAGTGCAGGTAGTCTGAGTGGCCCCTAAACTCAGCGACCCGCTTCTGAGACTCCTGAAAAAGCACATGAGAGGGAGGGAAAGTAAGGGGGAGGAAGGCATGATTTGAGGCGCCTAAAAAATCTCCTCGCTTCAGGCAGAAAAGGTAAGGGGGAGATAGGCGTGTGTAGAAGTGGAAAGGCGGGGCACGTGTATGAAATGGAAGCGAGTTGACTTTCGAGTTGAGAGGTGGAAAGGCGAAGCACGTGTATGAAATGGAAGCGGGCGAGAGGTGGAAACAAGAAAGTGAGGCAGCACGTGTTGAGGCATCAAAGAGAATCAGAGCAGGAGAAGTCCCAAGCAACCCCCCCCTTTCTAACCTCTACTAACCCAACCACCATGTCTCATCTCATCTATACTCACCACGTCCCATGCGTATGCACACCCGTTGCCTGCTGCACTGTAAATGGTGTTCCTCTGCAGTGGTTTTGCAGGAGTTGGGAGGAATGGGTGGGTGGGTGTACGGAAGGGGTGCAGACTGAAAAAAAAGTGCCTTGTGAGGTGCAGAGAGGGGAGAGAAGTGTGCAATGATGGGATGCGAATGCAGCATGCGGTCCGCAAAATGCGCCGTGCACCATGCATGCCCCATGGAACATGCACCATGCATGTGCACAACCGCTCGTCAACATCAATGGCGTTGGTCTCCGGCACCATTGCCATGCACCATTGCCATGCACCATTGCCATGCACCATTGCCATGCACCATTGCCATGCACCATTGCCATGCACCATTGCCATGCACCATTGCCATGCACCATTGCCATGCACCATTGCCATGCACCATTGCCATGCACCATGCACCATGCACCATGCACCATGCACCATTGCCATGCACCATTGCCATACACCATTGCCATGCACCATTGCCATGCACCATGCACCATGCACCATGCACCATGCACCATGCACCATGCTCCATGCACCATGCACCATGCACCATGCACCATGCACCATTGCCATGCACCATGCACCATGCACCATGCACCATGCACCATGCACCATGCACCATGCACCATGCACCATGCACCATTGCCATGCACCATGCACCATGCACCATGCACCATGCACCATGCACCATGCACCATTGCCATGCACCATGCACCATGCACCATGCACCATGTGTGCACACACTCACCTGCTCGTCAACATCAATGGCATTGGTCTCTGGCACCACTGCCACGCCCCTTGCAGCAGCCCACGTGGTGGGGGGGTTGACCAGGTCAACGCAGGGGGCCACTTGAGGAGCTGGGAGTTGGAGTGGGGGGAGTTGCGGGTGGAGCAGTGGGGTTGGGTTGACCAGGTCAACGCAGGGGTGGACCTTTTACCAAGCATATTTTGGGTACGTGAGCGCTACATTGAACATGCACGTGGCGCCCTGATGAGAGGAATGTGGTTCTGGACACCTGAAAAATAGCATGCTGTGAAAACAAGAATCGAGAATAGCTGAGTAAGAGGTGACTTTTGAGTCGACTCCAAAGTCGCCTCGTTCTGGTCTGGACACCTGAAGAAAGACTAGCATGCTGTGAAAAAACGATTTAGGATTAGCCGAGTAAGAGTTAGCATGTGTTAAAGGTCGTAAGAAGCCTGTGAAGGAGCTGACTTGTTGAGTGGCAGACTCACCGTGAGCAGGAGTGGACGAGAGAAAGTCGCTCCACTCCACCGCCACTATTTTTGAGGCGCCTAAAAAATTGCAACGAGGTTATGAAGGAGCTGACTAGCTGAGCGGCAGGCTCACCTTGAGCAGGATTGGATGAGAGGAGGTCGCTCCACCGCCACCCTGCAACACGACCGTCGTCCCCGCAGCTGCCACATCAGCACAAACAAGCCTTCAGCAGCACTTTCAGCACTCGCCACGCCACATATTCATTCAGCTGTCTGTAACTCTAGAAAATAGAACCAAGGATGGGAAGAAAGAAGAATAAGCTTTCTGTATTCTTCTGCAGGCCTAGAAATGAAGGGCCTGGAAGTTAGACCCTCGATCCCCCTCCCCACCTGAACAGCAGCGGCTGTCCCCCCATAGCGCACGTCTTGAGCCCAAACGCCGCCCCCCTGTGCGCCTGCACCGCTGCTGCGGGCTGCGCCTCCCCCACGCGCCTCGCCCCCTCCCCCGCCTCCCCCCAAGGCCCGCCGCCGCGCTGGCCATGCGCGGGGACAGGGGAGGCGGGAAGAGAGGCGGCGGGGAAAAGAGTTTTGGGATGACTAAATGACAAAAGGTAAGGGGGGGGGGGGGGGGGGTGTTGTGGAGAGGGGAGGTGGAGACACGAGGAAGGCGCGGAGGGGGGAATGCCTCTCTCCTAGGAATAGGATAGGGGTTCCTTCGCCGACCCTGGAATTTAAAGTACCTGCGAGGCGACTAACGAAGCCAGCGAGTGAACCGATACGCGACCGCTGCTCGAAGCACATGCGACGAGCCGCGGCGCTGCTGACGTGGACGGCCACGTTTCGTCCCTCAGCTCTCCAGCTGGCATGCTGACGTGGTCACCCGGAACGAGCAGCGCAGCGTAGATCACGCTCCCGGCTAGCTTCCGCTCGCGCAAAACGCGCTCAGCGTAAGCCGAGGCGTCGTAGTTGCGACAATCCATGGCAGACGGAGGAGCAACGAGTGCGGTTCGCTGATTCGAGCTAGCCGTTGGCTGATCGCCATGAACTCCGCGGGCCGAATGCGGCACTCGTGCTTCGGCATCGTCTGTGGACCGTTCAACCCGGTCCTTAAGTACGTCGTCATCTCGCCAGTCCTCTCCGTAGTCCACGGCGTCCAAATCCATGGTCCCTCGCCAGTCTAGTGGTGTCTTGAGGTGATGTGCCCTGAGTTAAAACAAATCTAATATGTTCTTGTCTATCACAATTTCGTACCCGCGTGGCCTAATGGATAAGGCATCTGACTTCTAATCAGAGGATTGTGGGTTCGAGTCCCATCGTGGGTGCACATTTTATTGCTGAGACGTGGTCCAAGGGAAAAATTGGGAACCTGTCTTCTTGCGGGTTTGTTACACCTGTTCTGACATATCTCAGGAAAACTCAAATCAACAAGCATTCTTTATCTGTACGTCTGCATCACCATACGTTCTTCTTCCTTCCGTTTTAATTTTGATCTCATTATCCAGCAATGCTCACAAGACCCCCAGGCATGTTGAGGTACATGCATCCAAAAGTAATCAGTATGTTCTTAAGCCCTGGCTCAAGGGCGTGGAATAAGTACAACAAACACAGAAACCTCCGTTCCCTACTACAATCTCTAGCTCTAACTCATGTGAAGATGGTAACCACATCCCGGCGGTAACCACGGACCATAAGCAAGCGCGGGATGTTGTTGACAAGCAAGTCCATGTACTCCATGTAGCAATAAGGGGGATGGTTCTGAGGGGGAGGCGGGAGACTGACGAGCACCACAGCAGCCATGCGCGAGTACCGCAGAATAATGGAGTTGAGCTTGATTGTGGTGTAGAGGAACTTATTCACCTTGCTCTCGTCCAGCAGCGAGTGGTGCGTCTCAGCCTCGGGGTCCTCGCTCATTCTCTGGGCTATGTTGCGCCGCGCCTGGGGGTGGGGTTGGGTTGCAGTGGGGCAGGGGGTGGGGTAGGAAGGGATGGGATGGAATGGGATGAAGATTTGAGTGAGAAAAATGAATCCAGAGCCGTAGCTGCAGCATAGACTTGTGCCCACACCATCATTACCACCTCTAGCCACTCAACACCAGCCACCGTATCGAACATCCCCATGATGCCTTGCCTAACCAGTTCAACCTCCATCCACTTCAACCTTTGACACACATCCGGCCACACCTTCACGGTCACCACTGAAGCACGCACCACCCATTTGCAGGACTGTGAATGTACAGGTGAACGTGCAGTGGTGCGTGGGGTGAGGGTACCACTGCAGCCCCACACACCCTCACAACGGCTTGTCCAAATCCCCACTCAGTGCTTGTACTCAGGGTTTGCATCTGTGACCATTCCCACAGCCTATCCTGCATGGCACACTCGTCCCACTCACGTGCGTGAAAGCCTCCATGGCGCCTTGCCGGGCGAGCTCTGCCTCAGCGCACTCAGCATCGGGGTGGCTTTTGAGTCGACTCAAAAGTTGCCTCAGCGCCATCAGCATCGGACACCACATCCTCCCATGCCTTCATGGTGATAACCAACCCCAGCACCGCAGACTTTCCACCATGACTGTGAATGCAAGGCAAGGTGCACCACCGTACCACTCACCCTCACAGGTGCCTGCATGCCTGGCTGCAATCTGCAACCATTTCCCTGAAGAACCCTGCATGGCACACTCCCACTCACCCGAGTGAAAGCCTCCATGGCGCCTTGCCGGGCGAGCTCTGCCTCTGCGCCCTCAGCATCGGACACGACGTCTTCCCACGCCTTCATGGTGACGACAATGACGTCAGCCTGCATGCGCATGTCGTACAGGAACTTGCTCACGTCCAGCTTCAGGTTCTCCGCGCCTGTGTCCTCCTCCGCAATGCAGAACACCTGCAGGCGTCCAGCGGTGGAAGGGGAGAAGTGACAGTGGTTATTCGTGCATAAGCAACATTCAATACAGTCATTCCATTGCTCAAGTCCAGCTTCAGGTTCTCCGCTCCAGTGTTCCTCTGCAATGCAGAACACCTGCAGACGCGCGCAGAGGAGTGCAGGGGCAGTACGGGCGGCAAGGGAGCAAAGGTTAGTGGTTCTAGGGGCACAGGCGAACACATGGGAATAGTCATTAAGCTTGCTCACGTGCGGCTTCAGGTTCTCTGCTTCCGTGCCCTCCTCGTGCTTGCAGACGAGTCATCAAATACAGGTACTTATGCATGAGTCACTCACCTGGATCTTGCAGTTCTCAAAGCTCTCTTTCGCCCGCGGAAGCTGGGACAGCAGCAGCATGATGCCACCGTCCCTCACGATCCAGTGGAGGTCGATGGTGCCATACTGCTTCTGGTACTCTCGCCCTTTCAGGATGGGCTTGCGGGTCAACTGACCAGTCAACACATGGCATTTACGCACGAGACACATACCTGGATCTTGCAGTTCTCAAAGCTCTCTTTCGCCCGCAGCAGCTGGGACAGCAGCAGCATGATGCCTCCATCCCGCACGATCCAGTAGAGGTCGATGGTGCCGCACTGCTTCTGGTACTCGCCCGGCCACTCGTCCAGCCCCTTCACGATCACACACGCCTTGTTCGCCGTGTTGCAGTCGTTGATGACGTTCACAAACGTGCCGGGGATGTCCCTGTAGGCGCCAGTAGGGGAGGAGGAGGAGGAGGGGCTTGACGTTGATTTCTGGTTCCCTTTTCCACGGAAATCCTCGCATGTAACCTGCCCTCCAAATGTCTTTGGCCAGATCTCAGGGTAACACATGCGCACGATGTTGGACGTTGGGCCTAGTTTTGAGTCGACTCAAAACGATGTTGGACGTTGGGGGTTTTTGTGTTGCATTTATTTTTGATTTGATTTGTTTTGTTCGTGTTTATGTTTTTCTCTCCCCAAACGCCTGAAAAACGAAAAAAATGACTCTAAAAAAAGCTCCTCACCTTTGGATGTCTTCGCGCCAGATCTCAGGGTAGCGCATGCACACAATGTTGGGCTTGAGATTCGCGAGGCCCATGGTCTGCACGGCAATGCTGAATCCTTTGGGACATGCCTCAGACCAGACTTCTCACCTCTTACTTCACCTCTCGCCTCACCTCTGGATGTCTTCGCGCCAGATCTCAGGGTAGCGCATGCACACGATGTTGGGCTTGAGATTCGCCAGCCCCATGGTTTGCACTGCGATGCGGAATCCCTCGTTGAGCGAGTCAGCCACGATGGCCTCTGCCACCCCCTCACAGCGCTTGTAGTCAATGTAGCTCAGCAGCAGGTGGCTCGCTGACCGTGCATCCTCTGCCCGGTCCCTGGTCAAGTGGGCGAGAAGGCATGGTTGGAAGGGCGATTTGCAGGGAGTGGGGTTGAAAAGGAGAGTGGAGTGAGAAAAGGAGGGGTGGAGGGTAGGGATGAGGAGATGAGGCGGTGCAAGTACCCTGAATGAGACAGTCGGCAATGATGACCTCTGCCACACCCTCTCAAAAGTATACTTTGCCCCATTCAGGCATGAACGCACCTGAAGCGGCCTTCGAGGATGGTGGCAAAGATGGTCATTCCGCGCCCCTTCTTCTTCATGCAGTTGGCAAAGTCAGCAAGCTTCGGATGGCATGGCATGTCGGGAGGTAGGATGCCCCAGGGCTTGCAGAAGATGAGCGGGATGGGGTACCAGTTCTTGGGATGCACCTGACTCGCTGCAGGGGGGAGGGAGAGCAGGCAGGGAACGAGGGAAGGGAGAGAGCGCGGGGAGGACAGAAGGTGGATGGGTTAGGAGGGGGGAGAGTGCGGATGGAGAGGGTCAGTTCCAAGACACAATGTCCCAGAGCTTGCAGAAAATGAGCGGGATGGGTACCAGTTCTCGGGATGCACCTGACTCGCTGTATGCGGGAGAGAGGGCGGAAGAAGAGTGTGGGGAGAGAAAGCGGGGAGACAGAGAAGGTGGGGAGAGAGTGCGGTTGGGGAGCAGGGATTGTTGTAGCTATTTTGCAGCTATTTGGCTCTGGCTCTGCCCGTTTGCATGTACCCATGGCTGATATAATACAAAGACCCGTTTGAGAAGGTGGGGAGAGAGTGCGGGTGGGGGGGATCAGTCTCAAGACAAATTGCCTCGGGGGAAGCAACGGGGAAGGGGCAAAAGTCAAGAAGACACCAGAGGATAAAAAGAAAAGGAACATATAGATGGCCTTACAGTTGTCAGGGCCTTTCTACACCATAAATTCGTTGAGTGTATGCACAGCCTAGCCTAGACTCATACCTCCAAGGAACTTGAGGGAGCGCAGGGCGAGCTGCAGGTAGGCAGACTTGAAGCCGTCGCCCCAGTCGCCGGCCTTGCCCTTGAGGCTGACGTAGTAGTAGATGAGCACCGCTAGCAGCAGACACAGCAGCGTGAAGAACCACGATATCATGAATGATCGCTGCAGGGGGGGCACCAGGGGGAAAAGGGAGGAGTGTTTTGAGACGTCTCAAAACATGATCGCTGCAGGGGGGGCACCAGGGGGAGAAGGGGGGGAAGGAGAGATCTTTGATGCTCTTGATGAATCGCATGGCTAGCAGCAGGCACAGTAGCGAGAACCACGATATCATGAACGTGATCGCTGCAGGGGGGGGCACAGGGAAAGGGAGAGAGGGAGCATGTGAGGGGGGGATAGCGTAAGAGGTGCGGGAGGGGTTGGTGCAAGGGTGGAGAGAAGGGAGAGGAATCAATTGTTTCATCACACGAGCAGGTGATGGGAGGGCAACAAGCGCACATGGGAAAGAGGATAGCAGCTGACAAGCGGGGTTATCTTCCAGGAGGATTAATGCCGCAAAAACGCAGAAACAAGAACAAAAAATACCCCTCTCCTCCCGCCCTCCCGAAACAATAGGTTCTTACTAACGCAAAGGACCGCTCCTACGAGGGCAGTCAGCGTGTGGTGCCACGTCCACCTCGGACGCCACGACGGCGCATCGAGCAGATCCAGCAGGAAGCAGGAGAGGTTCACCCCGAGATAGACTTTTGGGACGTCTCAAAACTTACTAACGCAAAGGACGGCGCCAGCGAGGGCGGTGAGCGTGTGGTGCCACTTCCACCTCGGGCGCCACGACGGCGCATCCAACAGATCCAGCAGGAAGCAGGAGAGGTTCACCCCGAGATAGCACAGCAGGAAGAACATGGTGATCACCGGCGTGACATAGTCCACATCTCCAATGCACACGAAGCCGGCGCAGATGAGTAGCGTGCAGAGCGTGGCGAGGTATGGCTCCTGGTTGTCCTCCGTTTTGAACCAGTCCAGGATGGGGAGAATGTCGTCATTGGCGATGGCTGTGAGCAGACGTGGTGCGCTCATGAGGTTCTGCATGGCGGCGCCAAGCGTGGAGAGGATGATGCCGATGTACACCACTGCCGGGGACGGCCATGCCAGGGTGGCCGTGAGCAGCCTGGAGGGGAATGGGAGGGAGGACGGGACGGGAAGGGTATATTTATCAGTGTGTCCGAAGTAGGGGCCGAGGGTTGAAATGATGATGCCGATGTACACCACTGCTGGGGACGGCCATGCCACCGTGGCTGTGAGCAGCCAGGCAGGGAATGGGAGGGAGGGCGGCAGGGAACGTATATTTAGGTGTGGTTGAAGTAGGCGCCAAGGGTGGAAAGGATGATGCCGATTTACGGAGTGGCAGTGAGCAGCCACGCAGGGGAGGAGGGGGGAAAGCGGAGAGGGGAGAGGAAGACGAGGGAGGAGGAGAAGAGGAGAGAAAAGGGAGACGAGATTATTGGTTGAGAGCACACGGACCCTTCTCTACTGACGCTCAATCATCCCGCCTTCCTTTCTCGTCTCTCCCTTCCTGGCAACGGGTTGGGTTGCTGAGCACAACTGCTTATGGCACCCTACCCAGAACCCTAAGGCCGTGTCCCTTCTCGTCGTCCCACCAATCAGTCACAACACATGCTCTTTCTCTCTCCCACTTCCCCCACTCGCATCAACCACCCTTATCCCCTCTCCCCTCCCGTCCAGTCATTGAGCAGGAAGCTTACTGGATTTGCAAATCCAAACACGTAGGCAGCAAGAACGCGGAGCACCGTAGTGTTGTCATTGGCCCAGAGCACACACCCTTCCACTTCCTTCTTAACCTCACCTTCTGCTCCCCCCCACCCCCCTCCTCCCTCCTCCCTCACCGGTCAGTGAGCAGCAGGTCTCTGAGCGCCACAGAGCCAGACATGAAGAGAACAAACACGAAGAGCAGCGTGGTGGTGCCGATGGACAAAGCATCCCCGTCCAACCCCCTTCACACCCCTTCGAGACCCCTTCCACTCCCCACCCAACCCCCTTCCTTCCCTTGCCCCCCTCCTCCTTCGCCCCTCACCGGTCAGTGAGCAGCAGGTCCCTTAGCGCCACAGAGCCGAACATGAAGACTGCAAACACGTAGAGCAGCGTGGTGGTGCCGATGGCCCACAGGGTGCCGATGGGGATGGACTTCTGTGTGTCCTTGAGCGATGCCGACCGGTTGCTGCCCGCCATTATGCCCGTGACCGCAGGGTAGAAAAGACCCAGTAGCTGACTGGCAGGGGGCAAAGGGTGGACGAGAGCGAGGGAGGGGAGGGAGGGAGGGGAGGGAGGGAGGGAGGAGGAGGGACGTGAAAGGAAGAGAGATAGGGTAGGGATGTTTGGGAAAGAGAGATTGGGGGAAGGACGTGAGAAGAGGAAGAGGATGGAGGGGATGGGGAAGAACGATTTTCGAGTTGACTAAAGACAAGGAGGCTGGCTACCGTACCTGGGCTGCCGCTGCGGGGAGCAACGATGATTCCGGTGAAGATGCAGATGATGGCGAGGATGGGGGAGATGAGGAAGAGCGATTCTTGAGTCGACTCAAAACAAGGAGGCTAGCAGTCTTACTTGGGCTGCCGCTGCGGGGAGCAACGATGATTCCGATGAAGGTGCAGATGATGGCGAGGATGGGGGGGATGAGGAAGAGCGATTCTTGAGTCGACTCAAAACAAGGAGGCTAGCAGTCTTACCTGGGCTGCCGCTGCGGGGAGCAACGATGATTCCGATGAAGATGCAGATGATGGCGAGGATGGAGGGGATGAGGAAGAGCGGCCCCACGCGCACGACCACGCGCACGCCCCCCAGCACCACGATGCACAGCGCGACGGTGACGATGACTCCGTACACCTGCATGTCCGCCGTTGACGCCAGCTCCACCGTCGAGTTGGTTGTTGAGTTCACGCCAAACGTCACCTGCTCCGCTGCGCCCCGTGAGGGATTACAGGGCATGAGGGAGGACAGAGTGCGCATGGGGAAAGGACGAGAGATAAGGCCGCAGACACGTCTGTCCAGGATGATACAGGGCATACGGGGAACGAGATCGAGTGGGAAGGAGACGAGTGGGAAGGGAGAAGGGTTGTTAGACGAGTGGGTGGGCAGGTGGAGGGGATGGGCGGACCAAACTCACGTGGAAAGAGGGACATCTGGGGGAGCCAATCCAGCAGCGTTTCGACCGCACCAAGAATGTATCTGAACACGCCGTGGAGAGGGCGAAGAGGGGGGGCGGTGCAGTAGGTCGATGGGAGAGTATGGAGGGTTGAGACAGGCAGTTCGAAACGAGGAGTCAGCCTTGCGGATACCTGATTCTAGAATGTACAACTGTACGGAGGTCAAATAACAGTGGCTGACGGAGCGGCTGCGGGGAGCACTTACAGGGAGCCAGCGACTGCATTGCCGAGGAAGAAGCACAGCCCTATGCTCACTCCCACCTCAGGCCCTAGCGCTCGCCCTATCAGGTAGTAAGGGCCGCCTCCCTGCAGCACGCAACGTGCAAAACATTAAGACTCAGAAAGGGATCTCCAATCCTCATCGGAACCTAGACGCCAGCACCAAAAACCGACTGAGCGGCGTGAGACAGCAGAGCGCGCACAGGTTCTCTTCTCTATACCCCTCCCCATTAGAACTGTTCCAAGTGCTTCCGAATTCTTGGACTAATCTAGGCTAAGATATTTTCCGCATGATCCGTGATCACGCTGGTGTGATATGTGTGCGCTGACCCGCAAGTCCCAGGATCCGCAAAATACACTTGTGAAGGGGACGGTGCTCACCTTCATGGCGCCGTTGGTGGCAATGGCAGAGAGGGATAAGCCCGTGAGGACTGTGCTGAGGCACGTCTGCGCAACCAGCACCAGGCTCTGCCCAATTCCCGCAATACCCACAATCCTGGCAATGTCCAAGCGCGACAGCGACGGAAATACGGGTGTGAGCGGAAGTCGTGCGTCAGGCGATCAGAGAATGACGGTGAGATAAAAGCTGGTACGTGGGGTAGAATATGAAGTGAGCGACATGATGGTTGATTTCGTGGCACTAGGAGCAACAACGGGAACGGCAGTAACCTGTTCGTTGTACGTACCAGGAGAGACGAATGTAGAAGATGATTCCGAGGATGTTTTGAACGCACGGGATGTACACGCCGGTCAGTGTACCCAGCTTTGCTACTTTCATGTTCTGCACAAGACCAGACGCGATCAGGTGCGTTCAGCCACATTACATTCCAAAACAGGTTATGCATTATATGTGACTCATGTCTAATAAAAGCCGATCTGATTCGAAAGTTTTCAACCCAGAAATGCGTGTCGACTTACGACTGTGGAATGAACGTACCCTGTCGGAACCTCGATGAACGTGCATCTCATCGCCGTCACGAGGACTCATGGGATGCTCACCAGCCATCCTGCACGTACCGGTCAAAGACCATTAGCCAGGATTTGATAACACATTCGCATGAAATGGCGAATAAGAGGGGAATGCGAATGGAAGAATTGTGGTGAGGTTGCTTGTACCTTCTTACGCCGACAGCATCGACCAGAGGGTCGCTCTCGAAAAGCTCGAGCTTAGAGTCTCTCTCCCTAACAGCACTGACAGGTGCAGGCTCATCCTCTTGCTGTCCATGTTCCATTGATCTGCTGAAGACGATAAATCGAGAATGTCGAAGAAAGTAGATAGCAAGGATCATCATGAACCAATTCGATATAGAAATGACAGGAATGGGGTTTTCTGATCGCGTCAATCAGCGACTATCTGAACTGCGTTGTAACTAGGAATGAACAGTACTAACGAATCTAATGCACTATGAGTAGAATGTCGACTATCTTCCACGTCAGCACTTACTCCTCGTCACCATGAAGATCAACGGCGGACATCTCGAGGACTTGTTGCTGACCATCTGTGCCTCTCCCGGATCCACCTCTTTCCGGCTCCATTCCGAACTACTACGCTAGTCGAGTAGCTAGCGTCCACAATAGTCTAACCCACCGAAATTTCAGAAAACGGGAAGCGTAATCTAAACTGCAGACATCTATGAACAAGGTTCCACGAACATGGAACCAAGGAAACGCGGATCCAGCTGGGAAACTAGTGAAGTAGGTATTGTTTGATAGGCAAACTTCTAGGCTGGCTTTCTGAAACCTGAATCTTGCAAGACAGCAGCAGCATCTCAGAAATCAGGAACTCATGAAGTCATTGTCAGCCAAGCATCACCGAACAGGTCTGGTCCTGTAGGGTTGGCCAATGTCCCATCAGAAAGGCTTGGATCTGGGCAGTTGCGACAAGCCCGAAAGCTCAGGGACTGTCCACCTAACCAACAGATTCAAAGCTGAAGCCTTGCCTCGGAATCGATTGTCCCCGCTTTGACATCGATTTCACCGCATGAGACCCCTGAAAATCAGGCCTGGTGGCGAGCCTGCGAAGCGGAAGGCCTGCCACATTAGAGTTTCCCGCCTGATACGCAGTCATCTGGTTCGTCCAAAATCTCGGTCTCTTTCTTAGTCAATCTTAGCCGTCAATTCCCCTGACAAGTCACATCTTTGTCAGCCCGACTGATCATTTGTGCACACGGAGATTGGGTGCCTGATTCGCTGCTTGTCATTTTATAGCAATGAATAAGCGGAATCCGAAATGTATTCTCAATCACTGTTTCCTACGAGATCTCCAGGGAAACGAATCACTCTGTAAAGAGTAGTGAACTGATGCCCCAGCACGCTTGTTTTCAGGCCCGTCGCATGCGGTCCTATTGGTTCCTTCACGGTCTAACATGGTTCTCCTACATTACTGCTTTCGAACAGAACATGACGCACAAAAGCATGACACCAAAATTCTTACTCCTCGGCGCTCCGCACAGCGCATCTCTCCGTTCCCTGCGTTCCTTCTCAAGTAATCGACTTCTGCGCTCGTTACCGTTTCTGTTGCTACCACGGTGGTCCCACCCGCAGTGAAACACCTACTGCCTGGGCGAGTTGGAAACTCCTCGTCACGATGCTTCATCAGAAACAGTTCGTTCGCAAGACGCGCAAAGGAGCCATACAGCGGGTGCGAAGTGGATGCGTTTCTAGCTTAACGTTGTTAGTCGCTTTGAATCTCCAGAGCCGCGGCGTAGGGTATTACCAGGATTTGTGTGATGAGCTCCGTAATCTGCATTCTGGCATTGCTTGCAAGAGATTAGAAACGTTCCTGCAGAAATGTATTCTCAATAGCGGAGCAACGACTCGTTTTGTTCGGAGCGAGTGATTTTTTAGGTAGATGAGATGGAACCGGTTTTAGAGTCAAGGATTTTGGATTTAAGGGTTTCAGGGTACGAGGTTCAGGGTTTGTGTGGAAGCGAAAGCATCGCGCTTCCGCGCGAGAATTTTCAAGCACTTATCAGTGGACTCAAAAATGAGTTTGAAATGATTACTTGAGATCCACAGATGCACATCTGACTAAATCAACCCTAAATTGTTGAATTTGCATCCCTCCACTTCATTACTCCACCCTTTCCTGCCTGAATCGCTGGCGGCGTCAGGTGGTGCGCGAACATTACCTGCGCGACGACATTCCCTGTGGCGCGCTGCCCTGCGCCAAGTCGCCCGCCACCGCCTGCGACAAAGAATCCGCTCGCCTCTCGCCTAATAACGAAACCATCCTCGTTATAGACACCAACGTCGCCCTGCACCAGGTGAGTACTGTACCATGCAGGCAGTGCGGCCGGGATTACATTTTATCTGGACCCTGCTGGAACACCACTCCCATACCCTATCCGTGTCATCCCTGCCATTCCCATATCCTCATAGCCTTATAACACCATATCCCCACCTTCATCTCCATAACCACAAAACCTCATAACTCCATATCCCCATAACCACATAACCCATGACCCCCTAACCCTCCCCGTATCCCCATATCCCCACAACCGCCATATCCCGTTCCCCGTCACCATCCATGCCTCGCAGATCGACTTGTTGGAGAATGCAGCGATCAGCAACGTGGTGGTGGAGGAGGTGAAGTTGGTGCCATATCCCCACATTCCCATACCCACATGAACCCCTAACGCCATGTCCCCACCCCACCCACTGCACCACGCGTGCCTCCCAGATTGACCTGTTAGAGAACGTGGCGATCAGCAACGTGGTGGAGCTGTCGGTGTTGCTGGAGGAGGCGAACGTTTTTCACAGCCCCATTTCACGGGCACTTCACTTCTCCCCTCGCGATCCCCCAATTCAACCCCTATCGCCTTCCTCATCACGCATGCCTTTCAGATCGACCTGTTGGAGAATGCGGCGATCAGCAACGTGGTGGTGCTGTCGGTGGTGCTGGAGGAGGTGAAGAGTCGCAACGTGGCGGTGTATGGGCGCCTCAGGGCGCTCGTGGCGGAGGAGTCACGCCGCTTCTTCGTTTTCTCTAATGAGCACCACAAGTGAGTGGCAGTGTGGCAAGCAGGCAAACATTCCAACGAGCACCACAAGTGAGTGGGCACTTGATGTCCTGTTGCGAGGCGAGTCAGAAGAGTTTTGGGGCGCCTCAAAAGTGGTGCTGGAGGAGGTGAAGAGTCGCAAGGTGGCGGTGTATGGCCGGCTCAGGGCGCTTGTGGCTGAGGAGTCACGCCGCTTCTTCGTCTTCTCCAATGAGCACCACAAGTGAGTGGCAGTGTGGCAAGCAGGCAGACACTCCAACGAGCAGCACCACAAGTGAGCGAGCGAGCGCTTGCAGTCGTGTTGTGAGGCGAGTCAGAAGAGGAGCGGCAGAGTGGCGGGCACAGCATGGCAGGGTCAGGGCGCTCGTGGCGGAGGGAGGAGTCACGCCGCTTCTTCGTCTTCTCCAACGAGAGCACCACAAGTAAGTGTGCACTCGCACCAGACGAAGCACCACAATAAAGTGTGAGCGTGCTGTTCTTCCCTCTCTCTCCACTTAGCTCACCATCGGGCCTACCCTCTCTTTCCACTCAACCTCCCCGCCTTCTTTCCCGCTCTTTTGGCTTGTAACTTACCACCGCTATTTCCATCCTCCCCTCTAGTCATGGTTTGCTTCCTTGCATTTCCTTAACATTCCTCTGCCAATATCCTCGTTTCCTTTTTGTTCCTCTCTCTCCCGCCCCCTTCCCCCTTCCCCCTTCCCCCGTTCCCCATGCCCCTCCCCATGGCGTGCGTGGCTACCACATATGCGGCACACAATCAGGGACACGTACATCAAGGCAGAGCCAGGGGAAAGTCCCAATGACAGGAACGACAGAGGTGAGATGCAATGCAGCTCTTACAAGGAGAGCATCACAGCTGCAAGAGCGCAACTCTTGTGAGAGCCTTTTGAGAATTTCTAATAATTGACCTACTGTTTCCTTCTCTCCTTCCCCTCCCCTTTTTCTCCCTTCACTATTCTTCTCCAGTCTCGCTATGCCCTCTCTCTACTCATTTCGCATTTGTCTCACACACCCTGTCTTTTGTCCATTCCACCTTCCCCTCCTCGCTTACCCTTCTTTCCTTTTCCAACCCCCCGCCTCTCTCACCTCGTCCCTTGCAGCCATTCGGGTAGCAGTGGAGTGGTATGAGCAGCATCTGGGCGGCAAAGTGCCGACTCTTAAGTCGACTCAGAGGTTCCCCAACCCCCCGCCTCTCTCTCACCTCGTCCCTTGCAGCCATCCGGGTGGCAGCGCAGTGGTACCAGCAGCACCTGGGCGGCAAAGTGCCGGTCGTGCTCATAACAGACGATAAAGCCAACCTGGCAAAGGCGGTGGCGGGCGGCACAAAGGCCATGAGAGTGCGAGAGTATGTGGCATTGCTAGGGAGTGTGGAGCTTATGGATTTGGTGGTTAGCGCGGGGGATGGGGAGGAGGGCGAGGGAGGGGAGGGAGGAGCAGGAGGGGAGGGGGATAAGGCGGCGAGGGAGGAGGAGAACCGAGGGCTTCGGACGAATTTGTCTCGCAGCAAGAGGAAGAGAATCTACTCTGATGTGAGTTTTGGGGTGGGTGTCGACTAATCGGGATGGATGTGATGTGATGTGGTGTGATGTGGTGCGGTGTGATGTGGTGCAGTGTGGTGTGGTGTGGTGTGGTGTGGTGCGGTGTGTGATGTGGTATAATGTGGTGTGCCACCGCCAGGGCAAGCTAGAGGCTGAGCTGCTGCAACTGTACTGCCGCCAACCACTCCATTCTCCTGATGTTTCTCAAATCCCATCTCACCAGCGCAAGCCCATGTGAGCCATAACAGCGGGGCTGCAGCGGGGCCTGTACCATCAGGGCAAGCTGCGCGTGAGCCGCTACAACTGCCTCGACTCCTCACCTCAACACTGTTCCTTTCCCTGTCCTGTACCCTGATGTTCCCACTGTCCTACCACCCCCAGCACAAGCCCATGTCAGCCATAACAGCGGGGTTGCAGCGGGGCCTGTACCATCAGGGCAAGCTGCGCGTGAGCCGCTACAACTGCCTCGACTCCTCACCTCAACACCGTTCCTTTCCCTGTCCTGTACCCTGATGTTCCCACTGTCCTACCACCCCCAGCACAAGCCCATGTCAGCCATAACAGCGGGGTTGCAGCGGGGGCTGTACCATCAGGGCAAGCTGCGCGTGAGCCGCTACAACTGCTTCGAGGCGTTTGTGGGGTCCGAGTCGCTGGGGGACGAGATCCTCGTTATAGGCAGATGCGATATGAACCGCGCCGTGGACGGCGATGTGGTGGCGGTGGAGCTGCTGCCGCGGGATCAGTGGAAGGAGCCGACGAGTGGCGCGCTGAGGGAGAGGGAGGACGACCATGACGATGCTGCTGGTGAGTCTGCTTTTCCTTAGAGACGCCCCAAGAAAGTGTGGATGGTGATGTGGTGGCGGTGGAGCTGCTATCGAGGGATCAGTGGAAGGAACCGACCAGTGGGGCGCTGAGGGAGAGAGAAGACGACCATGATGATGCTGCTGGTGAGTGGCGGGCAAGGGAGAAAAGGAGGGTGGGATGGGTGGATTTTTAGGCGACTCAAAAAGGTGGAGCTGCTGCTGCGGGATCAGTGGAAGGAACTCACCAGTGGCGCACTGAGGGAGAGAGAAGATGATCACGATGAAGCTGCTGGTGAGTCTGTTTCTCATTAGAGGCGCCTAAAGAAAGTGTGGATGGTGATGTGGTGGCGGTGGAGCTGCTGCCGCGGGAGCAGTGGAGGGATCCGACTAGCGGGGCGCTGAGGGAGAGAGAGGACGACCATGACGCTGTTGACGAGGAGATGACTTTTGAGTCGACTCAACACCTTGGATGGGGTTCTTGTAAAATTTGTTTATCGGATGCACTCGTCTTCAGCTGTCGCACTTGTGTGTAAGTTTTTCTAGCCCGCAGAAGGCAAACAAACCCGACGTTCTTCCCTTTCTCCCTTGTCATTCTCCAGCTTTCCTCAGTGCCTCCCTCCTCGCTCTTCCCCCTTTTCCCTCCCGCTCCTCTTTGCCCTCCCCCATACCCATTCCTCTCGTGTATCGTTACAGCGGAGGAGCAGGGCGAGGAGGACTCAGTGGGTCTGCCCCCCGCCTCGGCAGACGATGCGCCTTCCACTCTCTCCTCTGCTGCTGCTGCGCTCTCCCTGGATAAGGAGGGGGACGGCAAGGGGGAGGGGGGTGGCGGAGGAGGGGGGAAGGACGGGGGAGGGGGAGAAGAGAGAAAGGGGCCGTCAGAACTGGCAAGGCCAACGGGGCGGGTGGTGGGGATAATCAAGCGCAACTGGCGCACGTGAGTGTGTGTGACGGGTAGGGGGAGGTGGGGAGAGACGGGAGCATGTGAGGTGCTGCCTCACATGCTCTTCCTTGCAATCGTCTCCCTGGAGCTGCCTCTTCCCAATGAGGCAACTTGAGAACCAGAAACATGATGCTTCGTGGGGGGGGGAGGAAGACAAGAGCATGTGACCTGTGCTTCCTTCCTCAAAATGTCTTCCTTGAAGATGCTTCTAGACAAAGTGGCAACTTTTTCGCGCACGTGAGTAGTGTATCCCTGAAGTTGCCTCTTTTGTCGCTGCCAGCTGCAGGGCGCCTCGTGACTCAGCTCTCACTCCTCCTTGTCCCCTCTCCCCTGCTACCCCCCCCCCTCTCCTCGCCCCACCCTTCCTCCCCCCCTCTTCTTCTCCCACCTTGTCCCCCAGCTATGCAGGTCCCCTCGCCGCCAGGCGCTGGTGTACGTCACCTTGTCACCGCCATCTACGTCACTGCCAACCGCAGATTGCCTTGTGACTCAAATCTCACTCTCCCCTCCCCTCTCTCCTCTCCATGCCACTTTCCCTCCGCCTTTCTCTCCCCCCTTCCAGCCATGCGGGTTCACTGGCCCCCATGCGCATGCCACCATCGTCAGCAGGGGCATTGGTGCGAGCTCTCTTTGTCACTGCCAACCGTGGGTTGCCTCGTGTCTCAACTCTCACTCCTCCCAGCCGTTTCGCCCCCATGCGCACGCCCCCAGCATCAGCAGGGGCGTTGGTGCGCGCCCTTTTCGTCGCTGCCGACCGCAGGGTGCGCGCATCCGCCCACCCATGCACACCCCAACCTCCCTCCCTCCTGCTCTCCTGCACACTCTCTCAACTCCCACTTCCCCTGCCCCCTCTCCCCTGCTTCTTTCCCTCCCCAACCCCCCCAACCCCCCATGCCAACCGCTCCCCTCCACACTTTCCCCCAGCTATGCAGGATCCCTCGCCCCCATGCGCACGCCCCCAGCGTCAGGGGGAGCATTGGTGCGCGCCCTCTTCGTCGCGGCCGACCGCAGGGTGCCGCGCATCCGCGTGGAGACAAGGCAGGCCGCCCAGCTGATGGGCAAGCGAATCCTGGTGGCCATTGACAGCTGGCAGCCCGACAGCGCGTTCCCCTCGGGGCACTACGTGAAGACTCTGGGGGATATTGGAGACAGGGAGACAGAGAGCGAGGTGAGAGAGGGACAGGGGATGAGTAGGGTGTAGAGGAAGGGGCTAGCAAGGCTCAAATGGGGCTGGCAGCCCGACAGCGCGTTCCCCTCGGGGCACTACGTGAAGACGCTGGGGGATATTGGCGACAGGGAGACAGAGAGCGAGGTGAGAGAGGGGTTGGCTGGCAGTAAGTAAGGGATGGGGGGAGCAGGGTGAGAATGGGTGGGAAGGGGTGGGATGGGCTGGGAAGGGGGCTGGCAGCCCGACAGTGCGTTCCCGTCGGGGCACTACGTGAAGACGCTGGGGTATATTGGCGACAGGGAGACAGAGAGCGAGGTGAGACAGAGAGCGAGGTGAGACAGAGAGCGAGGTGAGACAGAGAGCGAGGTGAGACAGAGAGCGAGGTGAGACAGAGAGCGAGGTGAGACAGAGAGCGAGGTGAGACAGAGAGTGGTGGGGGAGACACTGACCCGTGCCTCTCTTGAAGCATGTGCCACTTCAAGCCCACACTCCACAACCCTTCCCAATCGTTGGCTGTGCTTTTGCTCCCCCCCTCTTTCACCTCCCCGTGCACCCCCCGCCTCATGATTGAAGAAGGGTTTTGAGACGTCTCAAAACCCTCCCCGTGCCCCCCCCGCTTCACCTTCTCCCCACCCACAGCTGCTGCTAATGGAAAACGACATTGATGCGCGTCCCTTCTCGCAGCAAGTGCTGGCGTGCCTGCCGCCGCTCCCCTGGTCCGTGTCTCCTGCAGACGTCACAGACCCGCGCACCAAGAGGGAGGACCTGCGCCACGTGCGTGTGTTCAGTGTGGACCCCATCGGGTGCCGGGATATCGACGATGCTCTGCACTGTGTGCCACTCCCCAATGGCAACTTCGACGTCGGCGTTCGTAAGTGCTGGCTTTGATGTGGAAGGGAAGACTAGGGGTTGTGTTCTGTGTGTTTATGTGAATCCTCCAAAGGATTGCGACTAGAGGCACGTGCGTGTGTTCAGTGTGGACCCCATCGGGTGCCGGGATATCGACGACGCTCTGCACTGTGTGCCGCTCCCCAGTGGCAACTTCGACGTCGGCGTTCATAAGTGCTGGTGCTGGTCTTGGTGTGAAAGGAAGAGCATAGGGGGTGTGCATGTTAGCACTGGCCTTCCTGGGGATTTTGTGTTCAGTGTGGACCCCATCGGGTGCCGGGACATTGACGATGCGCTGCACTGCGTGCCTCTCCCCAATGGCAACTTCGATGTTGGCGTTCGTAAGTGCTGCTGGCCTTGCTATGGGTGGAAACACAGAAACTATGCGTGTCCAATTTCCCTCTTGAGGCACCTCAAAAGAGCTATGCGTGTTCAGTTTTCCTCTCGCATGCTGCCGGCTTTGGCCCACACCACCAGACATAACAGACGAGACTCACTTTTGTGCTGTCGGCACGTGTACTTGAGTCAACTCAAAACCACCGTCTCACTTCAACCTCATCTGTCCCCTATCCGACCGTCCCCACTACAGACATAGCAGATGTGACCAACTTTGTGCTGCCGGGCACGCCACTAGACGTGGAGGCACATGCACTCACCAGCACATGCACTCACCAGCACATGCACTCACCAGCACATGCACTCACCAGCACATGCACTCACCAGCACATGCACTCACCAGCACATGCACTCACCAGCACATGCACTCACCAGCACATGCACTCACCAGCACATGCACTCACCAGCACATGCACTCACCAGCACATGCACTCACCAGCACATGCACTCACCAGCACATGCACTCACCAGCACATGCACTCACCAGCACATGCACTCACCAGCACATGCACTCACCAGCACATGCACTCACCAGCACATGCACTCACCAGCACATGCACTCACCAGCACATGCACTCACCAGCACATGCACTCACCAGCACATGCACTCACCAGCACATGCACTCACCAGCACATGCACTCACCAGCACATGCACTCACCAGCACATGCACTCACCAGCACATGCACTCACCAGCACATGCACTCACCAGCACATGCACTCACCAGCACATGCACTCACCAGCACATGCACTCACCAGCACATGCACTCACCAGCACATGCACTCACCAGCACATGCACTCACCAGCACATGCACTCACCAGCACATGCACTCACCAGCACATGCACTCACCAGCACATGCACTCACCAGCACATGCACTCACCAGCACATGCACTCCACCAGCACATGCACTCACCAGCACATGCACTCACCAGCACATGCACTCACCAGCACATGCACTCACCAGCACATGCACTCACCAGCACATGCACTCACCAGCACATGCACTCACCAGCACATGCACTCACCAGCACATGCACTCACCAGCACATGCACTCACCAGCACATGCACTCACCAGCACATGCACTCACCAGCACATGCACTCACCAGCACATGCACTCACCAGCACATGCACTCACCAGCACATGCACTCACCAGCACATGCACTCACCAGCACATGCACTCACCAGCACATGCACTCACCAGCACATGCACTCACCAGCACATGCACTCACCAGCACATGCACTCACCAGCACATGCACTCACCAGCACATGCACTCACCAGCACATGCACTCACCAGCACATGCACTCACCAGCACATGCACTCACCAGCACATGCACTCACCAGCACATGCACTCACCAGCACATGCACTCACCAGCACATGCACTCACCACCAGCACATGCACTCACCAGCACATGCACTCACCAGCACATGCACTCACCAGCACATGCACTCACCAGCACATGCACTCACCAGCACATGCACTCACCAGCACATGCACTCACCAGCACATGCACTCACCAGCACATGCACTCACCAGCACATGCACTCACCAGCACATGCACTCACCAGCACATGCACTCACCAGCACATGCACTCACCAGCACATGCACTCACCAGCACATGCACTCACCAGCACATGCACTCACCAGCACATGCACTCACCAGCACATGCACTCACCAGCACATGCACTCACCAGCACATGCACTCACCAGCACATGCACTCACCAGCACATGCACTCACCAGCACATGCACTCACCAGCACATGCACTCACCAGCACATGCACTCACCAGCACATGCACTCACCAGCACATGCACTCACCAGCACATGCACTCACCAGCACATGCACTCACCAGCACATGCACTCACCAGCACATGCACTCACCAGCACATGCACTCACCAGCACATGCACTCACCAGCACATGCACTCACCAGCACATGCACTCACCAGCACATGCACTCACCAGCACATGCACTCACCAGCACATGCACTCACCAGCACATGCACTCACCAGCACATGCACTCACCAGCACATGCACTCACCAGCACATGCACTCACCAGCACATGCACTCACCAGCACATGCACTCACCAGCACATGCACTCACCAGCACATGCACTCACCAGCACATGCACTCACCAGCACATGCACTCACCAGCACATGCACTCACCAGCACATGCACTCACCAGCACATGCACTCACCAGCACATGCACTCACCAGCACATGCACTCACCAGCACATGCACTCACCAGCACATGCACTCACCAGCACATGCACTCACCAGCACATGCACTCACCAGCACATGCACTCACCAGCACATGCACTCACCAGCACATGCACTCACCAGCACATGCACTCACCAGCACATGCACTCACCAGCACATGCACTCACCAGCACATGCACTCACCAGCACATGCACTCACCAGCACATGCACTCACCAGCACATGCACTCACCAGCACATGCACTCACCAGCACATGCACTCACCAGCACATGCACTCACCAGCACATGCACTCACCAGCACATGCACTCACCAGCACATGCACTCACCAGCACATGCACTCACCAGCACATGCACTCACCAGCACATGCACTCACCAGCACATGCACTCACCAGCACATGCACTCACCAGCACATGCACTCACCAGCACATGCACTCACCAGCACATGCACTCACCAGCACATGCACTCACCAGCACATGCACTCACCAGCACATGCACTCACCAGCACATGCACTCACCAGCACATGCACTCACCAGCACATGCACTCACCAGCACATGCACTCACCAGCACATGCACTCACCAGCACATGCACTCACCAGCACATGCACTCACCAGCACATGCACTCACCAGCACATGCACTCACCAGCACATGCACTCACCAGCACATGCACTCACCAGCACATGCACTCACCAGCACATGCACTCACCAGCACATGCACTCACCAGCACATGCACTCACCAGCACATGCACTCACCAGCACATGCACTCACCAGCACATGCACTCACCAGCACATGCACTCCACCAGCACATGCACTCACCAGCACATGCACTCACCAGCACATGCACTCACCAGCACATGCACTCACCAGCACATGCACTCACCAGCACATGCACTCACCAGCACATGCACTCACCAGCACATGCACTCACCAGCACATGCACTCACCAGCACATGCACTCACCAGCACATGCACTCACCAGCACATGCACTCACCAGCACATGCACTCACCAGCACATGCACTCACAGCACATGCACTCACCAGCACATGCACCACCAGCACATGCACTCACCAGCACATGCACTCACCAGCACATGCACTCACCAAGCACATGCACTCACCAGCACATGCACTCACCAGCACATGCACTCACCAGACATGCACTCACCAGCACATGCACTCACCAGCACATGCACTCACCAGCACATGCACTCACCAGCACATGCACTCACCAGCACATGCACTCACCAGCACATGCACTCACCAGCACATGCACTCACCAGCACATGCACTCACCAGCACATGCACTCACCAGCACATGCACTCACCAGCACATGCACTCACCAGCACATGCACTCACCAGCACATGCACTCACCAGCACATGCACTCACCAGCACATGCACTCACCAGCACATGCACTCACCAGCCACATGCACTCACCAGCACATGCACTCACCAGCACATGCACTCACCAGCACATGCACTCACCAGCACATGCACTCACCAGCACATGCACTCACAGCACATGCACTCACCAGCACATGCACTCACCAGCACATGCACTCACCAGCACATGCACTCACCAGCACATGCACTCACCAGCACATGCACTCACCAGCACATGCACTCACCAGCACATGCACTCCACCAGCCACATGCACTCACCAGCACATGCACTCACCAGCACATGCACTCACCAGCACATGCACTCACCAGCACATGCACTCACCAGCACATGCACTCACCAGCACATGCACTCACCAGCACATGCACTCACCAGCACATGCACTCACCAGCACATGCACTCACCAGCACATGCACTCACCAGCACATGCACTCACCAGCACATGCACTCACCAGCACATGCACTCACCAGCACATGCACTCACCAGCACATGCACTCACCAGCACATGCACTCACCAGCACATGCACTCACCAGCACATGCACTCACCAGCACATGCACTCACCAGCAACATGCACTCACCAGCACATGCACTCACCAGCACATGCACTCACCAGCACATGCACTCACCAGCACATGCACTCACCAGCACATGCACTCACCAGCACATGCACTCACCAGCACATGCACTCACCAGCACATGCACTCACCAGCACATGCACTCACCAGCACATGCACTCACCAGCACATGCACTCACCAGCACATGCACTCACCAGCACATGCACTCACCAGCACATGCACTCACCAGCACATGCACTCACCAGCACAATGCACTCACCAGCACATGCACTCACCAGCACATGCAACTCACCAGCACATGCACTCACCAGCACATGCACTCACCAGCACATGCACTCACCAGCAACTCACCAGCACATGCACTCACCAGCACATGCACTCACCAGCACATGCACTCACCAGCACATGCACTCACCAGCACATGCACTCACCAGCACATGCACTCACCAGCACATGCACTCACCAGCACATGCACTCACCAGCACATGCACTCACCAGCACATGCACTCACCAGCACATGCACTCACCAGCACATGCACTCACCAGCACATGCACTCACCAGCACATGCACTCACCAGCACATGCACTCACCAGCACATGCACTCACCAGCACATGCACTCACCAGCACATGCACTCACCAGCACATGCACTCACCAGCACATGCACTCACCAGCACATGCACTCACCAGCACATGCACTCACCAGCACATGCACTCACCAGCACATGCACTCACCAGCACATGCACTCACCAGCACATGCACTCACCAGCACATGCACTCACCAGCACATGCACTCACCAGCACATGCACTCACCAGCACATGCACTCACCAGCACATGCACTCACCAGCACATGCACTCACCAGCACATGCACTCACCAGCACATGCACTCACCAGCACATGCACTCACCAGCACATGCACTCACCAGCACATGCACTCACAGCACATGCACTCACCAGCACATGCACTCACCAGCACATGCACTCACCAGCACATGCACTCACCAGCACATGCACTCACCAGCACATGCACTCACCAGCACATGCACTCACCAGCACATGCACTCACCAGCACATGCACTCACCAGCACATGCACTCACCAGCACATGCACTCACCCAGCACATGCACTCACCAGCACATGCACTCACCAGCACATGCACTCACCAGCACATGCACTCACCAGCACATGCACTCACCAGCACATGCACTCACCAGCACATGCACTCACCAGCACATGCACTCACCAGCACATGCACTCACCAGCACATGCACTCACCGCACATGCACTCACCAGCACATGCACTCACCAGCACATGCACTCACCAGCACATGCACTCACCAGCACATGCACTCACCAGCAACATGCACTCACCAGCACATGCCACTCACCAGCACATGCACTCACCAGCACATGCACTCACCAGCACATGCACTCACCAGCACATGCACTCACCAGCACATGCACTCACCAGCACATGCACTCACCAGCACATGCACTCACCAGCACATGCACTCACCAGCACATGCACTCACCAGCACATGCACTCAACCAGCACATGCACTCACCAGCACATGCACTCACCAGCACATGCACTCACCAGCACATGCACTCACCAGCACATGCACTCACCAGCACATGCACTCACCAGCACATGCACTCACCAGCACATGCACTCACCAGCACATGCACTCACCAGCACATGCACTCACCAGCACATGCACTCACCAGCACATGCACTCACCAGCACATGCACTCACCAGCACATGCACTCACCAGCACATGCACTCACCAGCACATGCACTCACCAGCACATGCACTCACCAGCACATGCACTCACCAGCACATGCACTCACCAGCACATGCACTCACCAGCACATGCACTCACCAGCACATGCACTCACCAGCACATGCACTCACCAGCACATGCACTCACCAGCACATGCACTCACCAGCACACATGCACTCACCAGCACATGCACTCACCAGCACATGCACTCACCAGCACATGCACTCACCAGCACATGCACTCACCAGCACATGCACTCACCAGCACATGCACTCACCAGCACATGCACTCACCAGCACATGCACTCACCAGCACATGCACTCACCAGCACATGCACTCACCAGCACATGCACTCACCAGCACATGCACTCACCAGCACATGCACTCACCAGCACATGCACTCACCAGCACATGCACTCACCAGCACATGCACTCACCAGCACATGCACTCACCAGCACATGCACTCACCAAGCACATGCACTCACCAGCACATGCACTCACCAGCACATGCACTCACCCGCACATGCACTCACCAGCACATGCACTCACCAGCACATGCACTCACCAGCACATGCACTCACCAGCACATGCACTCACCAGCACATGCACTCACCAGCACATGCACTCACCAGCACATGCACTCACCAGCACATGCACTCACCAGCACATGCACTCACCAGCACATGCACTCACCAGCACATGCACTCACCAGCACATGCACTCACCAGCACATGCACTCACCAGCACATGCACTCACCAGCACATGCACTCACCAGCACATGCACTCACCAGCACATGCACTCACCAGCACATGCACTCACCAGCACATGCACTCACCAGCACATGCACTCACCAGCACATGCACTCACCAGCACATGCACTCACCAGCACATGCACTCACCAGCACATGCACTCACCAGCACATGCACTCACCAGCACATGCACTCACCAGCACATGCACTCACCAGCACATGCACTCACCAGCACATGCACTCACCAGCACATGCACTCACCAGCACATGCACTCACCAGCACATGCACTCACCAGCACATGCACTCACCAGCACATGCACTCACCAGCACATGCACTCACCAGCACATGTTGAGTGTCCCAGCCATTCTCCTGTTGGATTCATCTGTCTCTGCCCCCATCTGTCCTGCCCATCTGTGCAGACATAGCAGACGTGACTAACCTTGTGCCGCCCAGCACGCCTCAACGCATCATGTTGCCCCAGCTGCACCCTCCCTTCAACCCCATCTGTCCCGCCTGCCCACCTGTGCAGACATAGCGGATGTGACCAACTTTGTGCTACCGGGCACGCCACTGGACGTGGAGGCATCGCAGCGCGGCACATCTGTGTATCTCGTGGAGCGCCGCATTGACATGCTGCCCAAGCCCTTGACTGAAGGTATGCAGGACAAAATCTGCAGAAGCGGCTCACAATAGGTGGAACGGTGAGAAGGAGGCTGATTGGGAATGTGCATGGTCTTGCAGCGAGGCACGTCCGTGTACCTGGTGGAGCGCCGCATAGACATGCTGCCCAAGCCCTTGACTGAAGGTGGGAAAGTGAGGGTCAGGACGAAGGTAAAGAGGAACGATATGATGATGGTGGGACGGGTCATATCGTTCCTCTTTAGGGACGAACGGTCTGCGTATTGATCTCGTCGCATTCTGCACACGACATTCCCATCGTCAACCGTTCATGCATGCATGCACCAAGCTAACCTGTTTCTTACCTCCTTATGCCTTTTGGCCAGATTGTTCCACTCCTTACTACTTCTAACTCACACCCTCCCTCCCACTCTGCCTCACCTTGCCTCACCCCGGCCTCACCTCACCCATCGCCTCCCCTCGCCAGACATCTGCTCCCTACGTGGCGGTGTGAAGCGACTTGCCAACGTCTCCTGCTCCTTACCCTGCTCATGCCTTTTGGTCAAACCTTCTCACACCTGTCTCACCTTGTCCTACTCTTCACTCACCCCTCCTACTTTGCCCCACCTCGCCTCACCTCACCTTCCACCCCTCGCCTCAACCCCCCATACAGACATCTGCTCCCTACGTGGCGGTGTGGAGCGACTGGCCTTCTCCTGTATTTGGGTCAGTGCTGCCGCTGCTGCTCGTGCGCTGTTAGTGCTGCCGTTGGTGCTGCTGTTGGTTCTGCTGTAGCTGCTGCCGCTCTAGTGGTGCTGGCTGCTTGCTCTCTCCTAACGCATTCGCGTCCAGGATACGCATGTATGCACATCCCACATCACATCCCATACCCACATGCCATGCCACATCCGACCAGGAGATGACTTGTGAAGCAGAAATCGTATCGGTGCGATTCACCAAGAGTGTTATCAAATCTGCTGCTGCGCTGTCCTATGTGGAGGCACAGGCTCGCATGGATGATGAGTGAGTGTGAAGGATGGAGTGTCAGAGTGTGCGACCTGTTAGGGATGTATGGATAGCAGCCTGGCTGGAAGTCACAGATGGCTTGTGAGTATGGCCATGCATGGGGTGTTCTTTGCATGAGTAGTCCCTGAGTATTAGCGCTGTGGTGGCATGTGTGTGTATGATGATAGTTGCCTGCCATGCTCCCATCTCCTCGCCCCCCTGTTGCATCCCATGTGCCTGAATGCTTTACAGTGAATCACCACCCCCCTTTTTGCATCCAATCCCAGCTGGCATGCTGCCTCCCTCTTCTTCTAACGCCTTCCTATCCCCTTCCAACCCTCTCCCCACCCTCTGCTGACGTCACCATGGCATCAGGCGCATGCATGATGACCTCACAAGGGACCTTCGCAACCTCAACCGCCTTGCCAAGGTGTGATGCCATGTCATGCTATAGCATTCCATGCCACACGATGCCATAGCATAGCATAGTTTAGCATACCCTACCATGCCATACCATACCATACCATACCACAATACACCACACCACTGCAGACCACACCACACCATAACAAACCACACCATACCATACCCACACCACACCATACCCACTCACCCCCATCCCCCCGTGCCCACGCCAGGTGATGAGGCAGCGGCGCATAGACAGGGGAGCACTCACCCTGGCATCACCGGAAGTCAAGTTTGAGATCGACACCGAGACACACGACCCCCTCGACGTTGGTACGACCCTTCTTGCCCCTCTGCATGCCATTCCTCGCATTAGTCGCATCCACACGCCCGTTTCCCCAGTCTCCCACCCCCTGCCGTCGCCACCCTTCCCTGCATCTGTCATTGCACTCTTTCCCCCTTTCTTCCCTCTCACTGTCCTTTTAGGGCATGTACCTGGTGCGAGAGGCCAACCACATAGAGGAGTTGATGCTGCCATGCTATCAGGCCCCCGCCCCTAATCTTCCTCTCTGCCTCTCTCTGCCACTCACTCGTCCCCCCATTCCCCTCCCCTTCTCCAGGCATGTACCTGGTGCGGGAGGCCAACCACATGATAGAGGAGTTCATGCTGGCAGCCAATGTGTCCGTAGCTGACAAGATCCTCCAGCACTTCGCCTCCTGCTCGCTGCTCAGGTAATTCTTCAGGGGGCTCTCAGGTGAAATCTTAGGTGAATTTCCCACACAGGCAGCACAGCACCACACCCCTTCGCCCAACATGTTAGAGCTGCTGCTGGTTCTAAGTTGACTTTTGAAACGCACCATTGGGATTGTCATGGGTCGTGACCATACCACTTCCTCTTCCACCCACCGAACCCTTGCCACCCACAACAGGCGGCACCACACCCCGTCGCCCAACATGTTTGAGCCACTGCTGCGCACAGCAGAGGCGGTGGGGATTGCAGTTATGAGCAACACTCGCAAACCGCTCACCTGCTCCTCTCCTTCTCGTTCCTCTCCCTACCCTGTTGCTCTCTCACACAGGCGGCACCCCACCCCATCGCCCAACATGTTTGAGCCGCTGCTGCGCACAGCAGAGGCGGTGGGGATTGCAGTTGACACCTCCTCCTCCAAGAATCTTGCTGACTCGCTTGACCGCGCTGTGGTGAGCTGCTTGACTCGCTTGACCGCGCTGTGGTGAGCTGCTTGACTCGCTTGACCGCGCTGTGGTGAGCTGCTTGACTCGCTTGACCGCTCTGTGGTGAGCTGCTTGACTCGCTTGACCGCTCTGTGGTGAGCTGCTTGACTCGCTTGACCGCTCTGTGGTGAGCTGCTTGACTCGCTTGACCGCGCTGTGGTGAGCTGCTTGACTCGCTTGACCATGCAGCTGAATTGCTTGTAATGAGAAATCTCGATCCCCCTGTCGTCATTGCTACTCTCATCATTGCCCTCTCTGCACCGTTCACCTTTTCCTCTCATTTCTCGAACCTCACTTTCTCTACAGGGACCTATGTCGAGCCGTCTCAAAAGTCTTCTCCCTCTCTCGACCGGTCTGTGTGCTCCTCTCTCCCCCCACAGGGCCCAGACCCCTACTTTAACAAGCTCATCCGCATCCTCACCACTCGCCCCGCTGTGACCTGTGTGGAGCCGTTTCAACCAACCAGCTCTCAACCACTCTTCTCCTCCTCTTCATCCCGTTGTGTGCTCCTCTCTCCCCACAGGGCCCTGACCCCTACTTTAACAAGCTTATCCGAATCCTCACCACTCGCTGCATGACTCAGGTGGGAGGTGACAGAGATGTGTGGTGAAGGGACATGAAAGGATGCAAGGTATGCACCTCTGTGTTCTCGCAGGGCCCTGGCCCCTATTTCAACAATCTCACCCGCATCCTCACCACTCGCTGCATGACTCAGGTGCGAGCTCACTAGGATGTGCAGTGAAGGGACATGCATGCATGGCATGAGAAAGAAAATGTGCTACACACGTGCATGACTCAGGTAAAAGCCAACACTCATGCTTGATAATACCATAGGTGCGCGCATGGGGCTAGCTAGGGTGCTGAAGATTGCTCATGCAGATTGCTGAAGACCCTTCCAATCCTTTCATGTTCCCCCTTTTGATAATCGACTTACTTCTCCTCCCTCCAACCTTTTCATGTTCCCCCTTTCCCCATGCTTCCCCAGGCCGTGTATTGCCCCAGCGGTCAGCTGGCGCCTGCAGAGTACCACCACTGCGGCCTCGCAGCCCATATTAGTGCCCCCGCTCTCTCACTTTCACACACACAGCCCACCCCACCCCTCCCCCATCCGTGTCTTTGCCCCTTACCCCCCCCCAACCCACCATGCCCCCATGCTTCCCCAGGCGGTGTATTTTCCCAGCGGCCAGCTGGCCCCTGCAGAGTACCACCACTACGGCCTCGCAGCCCCCATCTATACCCACTTCACTTCCCCCATCCGTCGCTACGCTGGTGAGACACTTGGCGCCTGGACTTTGAGCGTTAGAGAAAGTGCCCTCCAAAGTGCCACCACCACTACGAGCTGGCAGGTCCCATATGCACTCACTTCACCTCTTCCTTCCACTGCTACGCTGGTGAGGCAAGTGGTGCCACGTGTCCTTTCCTCTCCCCTAACTTCACCTCTCTTACCTTCATCTCCCTTCCACATTTCTCCCCTGCTATCGTCGGATCTCCACTGCTCTTGCCACCTCTCCCTCCCCCTCCTCTCGATCCTCTCCGCTCCTCTCACCTGTATGGGGCAAATCAACCTTCCACTTTCGCCCTGTGCCCACCCTCTTGAATGTGCCAACGCCCATGCAGGCAGACGTGGTGGTACATCGCCTGCATCGCAGCCATCGGATTGACATTGCTGCCATTTAAGGCGCCTCAAAATCTCCCCGTCCTCTGCCGCCCCTCTCCCCTCTGACTGTGAATTCATCCATGCCCAACCAGACGTGGTGGTGCATCGCCTGCTGGCTGCAGCCATAGGGTTGACACCGCTGCCGGATCAGACCAAGGATAAGACTGCTCTCACCGCCCTCACTGACAGTAAGCACCAACGCCGTAGCAGGAAATTCTGTCCACACTCCCGTTGTCTCTCTCATTACCACGTTAGTGTGGTTTCCTCCCGGTGAATTCCCGCTTCTGTGATATGGAGTCAGTACAACACGAGGCATTGACAGCACATAGAAACAGCAGGCAGCAATTTGCGTAGTATGTGCTTATGCAGACTTTGCATGAAAGATCCAGGTGACTGATGGCAAAAGTCGTCATGTGTCAGAGTCAGACCAACGTGCTGACCTTTGGATAGCTGTGTCAAAAAACATGTTGGAAAGCTGACCTTCTCCTCTCCCTCTTGTTGCTTCTACCCCTCCTCCTCACCTCATGCCTCCCTCTCTCGCGACACACTTCCTTGTCTTCGCCTGGTTCCCTCACTCCTCCCTACTTCTCGTTTTTCTCAACCCCTCTCCCCACACTCCCGTCACAATGTGCCAGACCTCAACTATCGCAACCGCAATGCTCAGATGGCGGGGCGAGCATCAGTGGAGCTTCACACGCTCATATTCTTCCGCACTCGGTGAGCTGTCAGCGTGTCCTTCTTACCATTACTACCTTTCCTACACACCTTCTTCTTCTTCCTGCATTCATCTTCCCATGCTTCTCGTGCACAGAACGTCTCTTGTCTTGCAAATTTGGTCTATTTCTTTCGCCCTCGTTCTCTCACGTACTTACCGCTGTTCTCTCTAACCTGTCCGTCTCCTCTCATCACTTTCTCGCCAGCCCAACGGATGCGGAGGGTCGGATAGTGATGGTCCGCTCCAATGGGCTGATCGTCTTCGTGCCCAAGTAAGCAACACTCCTTTTATTTGTTTTCTGTCATTATTATTTTTTCCCCTCGAAAATTTCTGTGTTCATGTTGTGTACAAAAACGACGCTTTCTGTGTTGTTCTGTGTTTGCACAACTCACACCTGCTGCACAACCTGTGTGGTGCACTTTCCCTTTCTGTGCTCAATTCTAGGTATGGCATCGAGGGACCAGTCTATCTCGTACCCAAGGAACCTCCCAAGGGGAAAGCTGCTGCAGTTGCTGCTGCCAACAAGCTCGATGGGAATGCACCATCTAGTGACTGGGTGGTGGATGAGAAGTCGCAGACGGTGGAGTCGAAAGACGGGAAGCGGCGATTTAAGGTGTTGGATACAGTGACTGTGCACATTGAGGTCATTGAGCCGCAGCCCAATCGGCCCAAGCTGTCACTGACGTTAGTGAGCCAATGATGCGAATGGCCAATAACCAAAATATAGCCAATAAATGATCAGGTTGTGTACTGTACTCACTATTGATCCAAAGGAATGGAGACTGACTGTGCACATTGAGGTTATCGAGCCACAGCCCAATAGGCCAAAGCTGTCACTGACTTTAGTGAGTCAATGATGTGCTGTGAATGTTCAATAACCGAACTAAAGCCAATAAAGGATCAGATTGTTAATGTCCATCCCTCCCAGCTGTCCCTGCGGCCTTCCCTGCTTCCTGCCAGTTGACTTCTGCGACTTTCGCATGACCAATGACAGACCCGCTTCAACGCAACTAGCACTTCGAACTTTCTTTGGAACGAAATTTCCTGGGACCGGTGGTCTGAGCGAAAACGCAAGTGCTGGTAACCACAAACTCCCATGCGCTGGGTCTGTTCCCGTCTCATGCACGCTCGGACTGACCCGCGCCGCATTGCTAGCTACGCATAGTACCGAAATGCACTGGACCAAGCTTCAAGTGCCCGTCACGGATGTGCACTGGGTAACCAGAAGAAGTGTGAGCGATGCGAAAGTATGTGCGAAAAAGTGGTCGACTTCCAGAGGCCCCAGGCCGTAACACAGTGCTCTGATGTACCTCATGTCATGTTTCGCGAAAACTGGTGAACCATGCATGGTGCAACCAAAGCCGCAGGCAAGTCCGAGAATTCGCTCACCTGCCCCATATCTTCAGACCTCATGCAATTTCTGACCATCCAGGCAGGTGCATTGCGGCGCGACGACGCCCCCAACTCACCCAAATGTGCCACTCCGTATGAGAGCGGTGAGTACAAAATGAAGCATCAACCCGTGGGACCACCATCACAATTCAAGCCTTCCAGCAGCATTCAAAGCAAATTCGACATCCGTTCCTTCTACTTGTTCTGCTACTACTGCTAGTTTTAGGCCAACAAACGTCTGCAGGCAACCGTTTCAGGCACCGTTCAAAGCAACCTGCCCGCCGAAAGCTAAGTATCGCCATGAGGGACGGTCCCGCGATTGCGATGCTACTGCTTCTGGCCGCATTCCTCCTTGCGGCACAGCCATCCAGTGCAAGCCGCGAATCCGTTTGGCGAAACCTGAACCGCGCATGGCGCAACGGCGGCGACAATGATGCGCACCTCGCGGCTCCCTCCAGGGAAAACTCCGGCAAATTCGCGACGCCAGCAGCGGATAGCTCCGCGGTCTACATCGTCCGCCTGAGTACCGCGCCTCCCCTCTCCGAATACCGCGGCGGAATCGCGGGCTACCCCGCGACGGCCACGTGGGACGACGGCAGCGACGAGGAGGGCGACAGCGACGCCGTGCCGCAGATGATCCTCCCCGTCGGCGATTCCGCCGCCGCCGCAGGCGACGAGTCCGTCGATTTGGACGACACGACACCCCTTTCAAACGGAACTGTGCCCACGCCACCCCCAAACGCCACATCTGACGCCGCCTCCACTCCCAACGCTCGCGGCGGTCGCGGCGGTAACGGCAACGGTAACGGCGGTCGTAACGGCGGCGGCGGGTGCCCGCGACACCGGCTGAGTCTGAGCATGGACCGCCCCCAGGTGGCGGCGTTCGCGGGGCTGCTGCAGCGGCAGCAGGCGCAGGTGGCATCTGAGGCGGGCTTACCTGAAGACGGGCTGCTCTACAGCTACAAGCACACGTCCAACGGCTTCGCCGCGCGCCTCACGCCGCGCCAGCTGTGGCGGCTGCGGCGCAACCCCGCCGTGGCGTCCGTCCGCGCCAGCCGCGTGTTTCGCCGGCAGACGACCGACTCGCCGCAGTTCCTGGGGCTGCCCGGGAAGGTGTGGCCGGCAATGGGCGGTCAGAGCAAGGCGGGCGAGGGCACGGTGGTGGGGATCGTGGACACGGGTATCTGGCCCGAACACCCGTCCTTCAGCGATAAGGGCCTATCCGCGCAGCTGCCCGCGGGGTGGAAGGGCAAGTGCGAGCAGTCGAGCTCGTTCCGGTGCAACAACAAGGTGATCGGCGCCAAGGCCTTCTATGCCGGTTTCCAGCAGAGCAGCGGCCGGCCCGTGTTGAGCAACGACTGGCTCACGCCGCGAGATGCGGACGGCCATGGCACGTGGTGCGCGGGGGCGGCCGCGGGGAACCCCGTGAAGGTGCAAGGAGGCGGGCAGGTGAGCGGCATGGCGCCGGCAGCGCGCATTGCGGCGTACAAGGTCTTCTGGACGGACGGCAACGGGGACATGTACGCGACGGAATCAGACATCATCGCAGCCGTCAATCAGGGCGTGGCGGACGGTGTGGATGTGCTGTCGCTGTCTCTGGGCGGCGTGAATCCCGACGACAACTATTTCAACGACCTCGCTTTCATGCGTGCCAATGCTGCCGGGGTGTTTGTCGCCTTTGCTGCCGGCAACGCCGGGCCACCCGGGCGTGGTGGGTTCTTCCGCACGTTGGACAACTTCGCCCCGTTCTACCTCACCGTTGGCGCCAGCACCATCGCCCGAGGCGGCGCCTCCCTCGCCTCCTCTACTGCCGGTGCTCAGTCGCTCGCTCTCAGCGCCAGCCCAAACAGCAACATCAGCTGCAACGGCACCGGCGGCAGCAACAGCACTGATGGTACGGACGGCAGCAGCACCGTTCTGACTGCGGATGGCGGCATCACGTTCACGACTGCATCCTCCTCCGCCCCGGTGGTGGCTGACTTCTCTTCCCGCGGCCCCCTGCTGCAGCCGTCCGCCACGGCCCAGCCGCCCAAGCCAGGCAACGCCATCTTAAAGCCCGACATCATCGGCCCCGCAGTGGACCTCGTAGCCGCTGCTCCCGGGAAGAAACCCGGTGAAACCGGCGCTCTCGCGCGCATGTCGGGCACTTCCATGGCCACTCCGCATTTAGCCGGGCTAGCCGCTTTAATCATCCAGAAGTACCCCAACTGGACCCCGGCGCAGGTGATGTCAGCACTGATGACGACGGCACGGGTGACGGACACGAGCAAGAGCCCGATCAAGAGTGCGACAGGCGGGGAGGCCACCCCGTGGGAGATGGGCGCAGGCCACGTGTTCCCCCCGGCCATGCTCGACCCCGGGCTTACTTACGACGCCCGCGACCGCGACTACCAGAACTTCCTGGCCGGGCAGGACCTCAACCGCGCCAAAAAGGAGTTCCCAGGGGTGTCGCTCTCTCCTCTGGCTGTTCGGAACCTCAACCTGCCCACCATCACTCTGCCTCGCCTGCAGGGCTCCCTGCAGGTCACCCGCACCGTCACCAACGTGGGGCAGTCCCGGTCCACATACAGTGTATCTGGGAAGGCGCCGCAGGGGGTGAAGGTGGGTGTGTCGACTAAGACCCTCACGCTGGCTCCCGGGGAGAAGGCGAGCTACACGCTGACGTTCACGGTTGATACACCCAGTAATGACTTCAAGTATGGGTTCATAGTCTGGGCTGACGACCAGGGTCACAGCGTGCGCTCCCCCCTTGTGGTGCAGCCGATCTCTCGTTGAGGGGAGAGTTGTGTGAGGCCGTTTGATGCTAAGGGGCTGGGGTGAGCGCTGCTTGTGATGTTCAGGGATATTGCTGGCTGAGTAAGTGCTACTCCTTGTGGCACATGGCATGTTATATGGAAATTTGACATGGAAGGGCTCGGACTGTGTGGCAAGTGATTGTTGTACTGGTACATGTGTTTGAGCTGGTCAGTTAGTGCTAGGCCAATTCCTTGTTTGCATGCTGTATTTGTTTGGGATATACATGCTTCCAACCCAGCTACAAGATGCGCACAAAACAACGTGATGACACAGCAAACCAGACACAATGAAACAGTGCTCTGAGAGAGCAGAGTAGAAACACCTTTTCAGCTGCAGGAGCAGTTGAACATGAAGTTTGCTTCCCCAGAAGTATGTTCTTCAGAGCACATGTACGGCTCAGCTGCTACAGCAGCTCACACTGCGTGAACCACCTGATGGCACCTTCTCAACACAAGCGCGTGCTGCTTAAAAGTGGCAGAAAGTGTGCTGTTGGATCAAGCTTGATCCAGCGTGCCACACACGTGCTGCTTCAGATGCCCGCCCACCCACTGCTGGCCCCTCCACTCCACACGCGTCCGTGCCTATGTCCATGTCCAGCAGCTGGGGGGGAGGAGAGGGAGAAAGACGAGGGGGGAGGAGGACGAAAGCACGTGCTGCTTCAAACTGGGGTGGTTGTCACTCTATGTGAGAGGAGAGGGATGGAGCCGGCCCCCTGTCCCATGAGGCAGGGATGGAGAGGGGGCACTTTGGGGGACTTTGAGCAACAGCTGGAGGGGGGAGGAGAGGGGAAGAGACCAGAAAGTGCGGGGGGATGGGGAGAAAAGGAGGGTGCCGGCACGTAGTGCTTCAGGTGCCCGTCCACTGCCGGGCCCTCTGCTCCGTGTGGCAGGGAAGGGTGTCTGGGACTTTGTGCAACATATCCGCCCCACCCACATTCTCAAACATCCGACCCTCTCACACATCCGCCTCTCTCACACATCCGCCCCTCTCACACATCCGCCCCTCTCGGATAAGGCTGATTACAGTGTCGGAAAACAGGGCCCCCTCTCACACATCCGCCTCACCCACTTTCTCAAACATATCCGCCCCACCCACTTTATCTATCCACCCTGTCCGTCCTACCCATGCTATAATCGGGTTAAAGGGAAAAGAAAGATGACAGAAGAGGGAACTGGTAAGCGGGAAGAGGAGAGGTTGACGAGGGAAGAGGGAAAGGACGGGGGAAGAGGGAAAAGGGAAGGGGGAAGGGGGAACGGTGAAGGGGGAAGAGGGGGGGGAAAGAGGGGAGGGGGAAGAGGGAAAGGGGAAGAGGGAAGGGGGAAGGGGGAAGAGGGAAGGGGGAAGAAGGAAGGAAGAAAAGGGAAGAGGGAAGAAGGCCTGCATGTGCGTGCACAGGCGAACTAATAGAGTCACGTGCCTGAACTCCCGAGACTGAGCATGGCTGCTGCGGCAGTACGTTGAGGGAGAACCTGCACGTCTCGGTGCACAAGTGAAGAGAGTCATCAGCCTGAGGCTGCGCAAGTGAAGAGAGTCATCAGCCTGAGGCTGCGCAAGTGAAGAGAGTCATCAGCCTGAGGCTGCGCAAGTGAAGAGAGTCATCAGCCTGAGGCTGCGCAAGTGAAGAGAGTCATCAGCCTGAGGCTGCGCAAGTGAAGAGAGTCATCAGCCTGAGGCTGCGCAAGTGAAGAGAGTCATCAGCCTGAGGCTGCGCAAGTGAAGAGAGTCATCAGCCTGAGGCTGCGCAAGTGGCTGAATTCGCTTCGCACGCCCGTGAGTCACATCAGCCACGTGTCTATTGGCGGCGCACAGGCGAACTAAAAAACTAGATTCACGTGCGTGAGCATGGCTGCTGCGGGGGTACCTTGAGAGGTAACAACCCTACAGCGGGGGTACCTTGAGAGGTAACAACCCTACAGCGGGGGTACCTTGAGAGGTAACAACCCTACAGTGAGGGTATCTTGAGAAAAAAGCCCTTAACAACCCTGCGTGTGCGTGCACTGGTGACGTAGAGTCACGTGCGTGAGCGTGGATGCAGTGGTTATACCTTGAGGAAGAAGCCCTGCATGTGGGTGCAGAGCGAGTGCAGTATCTCCGCGCCCCGCTCGTGCTGCTCCTCCCACGCCGCCCGCCGCTGCTCCTCGCTCAGCCCCACCTGCACGTGCGCGCACGGAGATGGGGCGCGGGTGAGAAACAGGGGGAGAATCGCCTCGCGCAGCTGATGGCGCAAGCACGGGGTTGGGGGGCGGGAGGGGGAGCAGAGGAAATGAGACGGAAAGCGCGCGTGTGTGCGGACATAGAGAAACTACGAGTGAGTGACAATGGAAGGCGCATTGTTGAAGGAATGACCTTATTATCCAAGCAGGTCATGCCGCAAGTCACGCCGCAAATCACGCGGTTGTTTCCTAGTCGAAATTGTCGATCGCTGTGTTTTCGACCAACTTCTATCACCTTCCGCGGATGCATGATTTGTTCGGCTCGTAATAAGCATCTCGTGACTGCCGTACGATGCACGGCTCGATTCCAGAAGTCGACGATGCATAACAAGCTACGTGGGAGTTGACAAGTAATAATTCAGTAATTGATGGCAATTGTCGAACCGAACCGCTAGCGTATGGGTCTGAAATGGCGAGACAATGTAATACGTATCATTTCCGAAGGACTCGTCGACGCAAGGGAAGGGACAAGGGCCGCCATGGATGATTTCCTAATGAATCAGACAGTCATTTAGGTGCTGCTTATGAAGTCTGAGTTGGTTTGTTTGTGACGTGGGTAACATCGCTCTCGGTTCGCGACGACTGGCGATATGTCTGTCGCCCCCGTTCAATTACATGTGTGTATGCGCGGCGGGTCAGGGGTGCACGGCGAAACGCGGACGAGCAGCTGTAAGTAGTTCGACGAAGACCGCGAAGTCAAATCCGGGCAAACTTTGCGATCACCATCGAGGGTGTTCCCCACATTTGTTGGTGGGTTACATTCCAAAATGGTAAACACGAAAAGCCGCGCCATATAGGACGATAAGCGGATTTGCGCTTGGGTCCACTTCTTACAGATCTGCCAAGAGATTCCTTACGCCATGAGGGTCACTTATTGTAGGAGGGTGCATTGCGTGACTTGCGGAGCACTTAGTGAGAGAGTGCATTGCGGCACATGCTACCCAGAGCAACAATCATTGGTGTCACAACACTAAGCCGAGAAGACACCAATAATCGTCAGGATACATGCCTCGGACCGTACGTCGCCAAAGTAGAACGATGGAGGCGACTCGATCTGTACTTGCCGCGGATGCGATCCGAGCCGCAGTCCGACTTCGCCCAAGCGTTCAAAAGGGACGGACCCGCCGTGAGTTTTCTGTATCTCTCTCACTCCCTCCTGTCAACCAGCCGAAACGATGGTGGCCGCGAGTTTCCTTTCGACTACATTGGCACCCGTAGTACTAGTGGTAGTGCTGGTGACTCTCAATCTCTCAGTGATAGCCACGTCAGCATTTGACTTCTCAAGCTCCGAGGCCGGGAAAGTACAGTGGTCGCTCAACTGCGACTGGAAGGGCAACGACATTGGCCGAACCGCCGGCATGGGCGAGACCTGCGGACCGCAGTGCCTCAGCCGCGCGGATTGCACGCACTTCACGTGGAGCGCCTTCAACGGCGGGACGTGCTGGCTCAAGGGGGCGATTAACGCGACTGAACTGGTCGCCGCCACTGGCACGTCGTGCGGTTACCGCGTCGGCGACAGCGCGACTGGCAACCCGTACACGGGAGTCCAGCAGTATCTCAACCGCGGGTATGCGGCGAGCGTGAAATCCGCGATGCTCGCCGCGACTCGCGAGGATGCGCCGTTTTTCGCGAGCGTGGCGGAGAATCCGACGGCCGTGTGGCTCGACACGATGGCGTCCCTAGATTCCATCCCCGGCCATCTTGACGACGCAGCGGCTCAGGCGGGCGGGAAGGCGATCCTCGTGCAATTCGTGATCTACGACCTCCCGGGCCGCGACTGCAAGGCGTGGTCGTCCAATGGGGAGATTCCCAAGGGCGGGATTGACACGTACAAGGCCAAATACATCGATGTCGCCGTGTCGCGCCTGAAAAACAAGGCGGCGAACGTGCGTCTGTCGCTCGTGATCGAGCCCGACTCGCTGCCCAACATCGCGACGAACATGGGGATGAATCGGTGCGACGCGACGACGGATAAGGAGTACACGGAGGGCGTTGCGTATGCCATCGCGGAGCTCTCGCAGATCCCCGACACCACGCTCTATCTCGACTCCGGCTTCGGCGGCTGGCTCGGTGAGTGCGTGTGCCGCGCTTACGCCCGTGCGATTCAGTCCAATGCTGCAATCTACTCCGTTGCTTGACTTCACGCTTCCCCCCCACACCACCTTCCCCCGTCGCGTGAGCAGGGTGGCCGGAGGGAATGAAGCGCGTGGTGGCGGTGTACATGAAGGTCCTCGCGCGCGCGCGGCAGATCCGCGCGAACGCCAAGATCCGCGGCTTCGCGTCCAACGTGGCCAACTACAGCCCGCTCTTCGCGAGGATCCTCCCGCTCTTACCCTCCGTCTGTCCCGCCTTGGAGAAATGCCCGCTCGTGAAGAACCCGAGCACGGGCGAGACTAACTACGACTGGAACCCGTGCATCGACGAGTACCGATTCACCGCACGCATGAATGCGTACCTGGGAGCCTTGGGATTGCCGACCAGGTGGATCGTGGATACCAGCCGGTCCGGCCGCGCTGGCATTCGCAACCGCTGGGGGTCGTGGTGCAACGTGAAGGGCGCGGGGATCGGACAGCGCCCCGAGGCGAATCCCGGAAGTGCTCCGCAAGGTGAGCACTTGGTATCACTACCAGCATTCTGCGTGTTTGGTTCATTTTTCTGTTCTGTCCCAGCGATTCTACTTGACTCACGAGGCTCCGTTCCTTTGGCACACACCTTGCTTGCCCTGCTGGCAGTTGACGCTCTGGTCTGGATCAAGCCGCCTGGGGAAAGCGATGGCCACGCGTAAGTGCCGTACTACCGCGCGGGGTGCTCCTTCCTGATAGTTTCGCAGTGGTGCAAGTGGTCCTAATAGTATCCTTATAGTGTCTCTTCTCCCCCTCCTTCCCCTTCGGATTATCTATCTTTCCAGATACCTTGGCTATGCTCTGATTTACATCGTCACTCATCTCTCTTCCTCCCTCCCCACAAGGCATCTCTCTTCCCCGTCCTTCCCGTTTGGGTTATCTTTCTCAGACACCTTCAGTATGCTTTATTTACATCGTCACTCGTATCTTCCTCCCTCCCCACGGTGCATCTGATTCAGAAGGAAGATTCTGGGCGTGATTGCCGTGGATCGCGAATGCGACCCTCTGGATCCCCTGGGCCTGGACGCCCTGGCAGACGCGCCGCGAGCTGGCCAATGGTTCCAGTCGCAATTCGCCATGCTGGTTCGCAACGCCAATCCGCCCATGCCTGCTGGAAAGGTGGACCCATGCATGTTTGATCCGAAAACGAGCCCCGCGTGCGATCCGTTCTGGGAGGACTTGGCCGTCAAGTACTCCCCGCAGTACAAGTTCCACCCTGACGAAACCATCTGGCCAATCACGATCGACGAATACCTCACGCATGTGACAGAGTCCATCGGTCAGTACACTGAGAACTACAAGACAAAAGAGATTCAGTACCAGGCGGGCCCGATCACTCCCGAGAACCTCGATACGCTGCTGGGGGATGGGGTGTTGAAGACCGACCGTGGCCGAACTGTCCTGCTGAGTTCGCGCGACGAGATTACCAAGGATACGGATTGGGTGAAGGACTCGGCGCACAACCCAACAAAAGGAGGCACGAAGGTGTACACGATTATCTATAATCCGAAGCCGGACGACGCTGACTCGTTTGTGGAGATTCAGTATTGGATGCTCTACCCCTATGTGAGTCTGCTGGTCTGGATTCACTCCACTTGTTTCCTTCCCTCACACATTTCCCCCCCTCCCCCATTTCACTTGTTTCCTTCCCTCACACATTTCCCCCCCTCCCCCATTCCACTTGTTTCCTTCCCTCACACACCCTCCCCCCTCCCCCATTCCACTTGTTTCCTTCCCTCACTCACTTCCCCCCCTCCCCCATTCCACTTGTTTCCTTCCCTCACACACTTCCCCCCATCCCCCTCTCCAACCCAACTCCTTCAATACACTCCTGCCTCTTTTGTGACGTTTTATCGCTAATCTATCCCTGCATCTAATATATTTACAGAACTACGCCTCCATCCTCCGCGAGTATAACCACATCACGGACCTGGTGGCGATTGCAATCCGCTTCTCAAAGACCGGCCAGCCGCAGCGCATTTGGTACGCGCAGCACGGCGACGGCCCCGTGTGGGCGTGGGACACCGGGGCTGACTGGGCCGACTCCAAGTCAAAGAACTTTGCTACAGTGCTGGGAACTCATCCCATTGTGTATGTCGCCAAGGGGAATCATGAGCATTACCCTAGCGCCGGTGAGTAGTAGCTGCTTGAGTAACACCCGGTATCTTTCCAGCGCTTCTTTTACGCAGAGGCTGAACCTCGTTGCTGCTCTAACTTCTCATTTCAGGTGATTTCAATTGCCACTTCGGTGTTTGCGACAACACTGCCAACAAAGGAGTTGCATGGGCGCCCTTTGACAACCCAAACTCTGCCTTTGAGTATGTTCACGTGAAAAGCGACATGTCCGATTCCATGCCAAATGCGGACCGAGCGAAGCTATTCACAGGGAGAAACAAGTGGATGGCTTACAACGGAAAAATTGGTGGATACAGTAAGTGGGGCTTGCCCTTCGCACCATGGTGGGTAATCGTAACCTTCAGATGACGGATGCTGACCAAGTTTGCATTTGTTTTCAGTATGGAGTCATCAGATAAGGGTTTCGACGCAGGTGGAGCTCATGACTGGAGTGAGTGCGATATCTTTCCAGAAGAACCAGGGAAAGGTGACCTTGAGAGTCTCGCTACTGGCCATTTTGTTTTTCCTCATCTGTATCTTCACATGTCAAGCAAATCAGGTTCTAATCATGTTTCTTCTTGCACCTGCAGTTCACAGAAGTGCTCAAGGCGGCGTAAGCACGGGGCGTGGCTCTTGAGGGTGCTTTTTTCAAACAAAGCAGCTGGGAATACAGTACAGCTAGACCGGTAGCTCGTGTGGGTCCTCTTTGAGCAACTCTTCCGGTCCAGCCAGCCCCTTGGAGCTTGACACCAGCTAGAAGGACCCTGAGGGTGCTTGCTTGCTTTCAAACAAGGCAGCTGGAAATACAGCTATACCAGAAGCTCGTGTTGGTCCCCCCTAGCAACTCTTCTGTTCCAGCCAGCCCCTTGGAGCTTGACACCAGCTAGAAGGACCCTGAGGGTGCTTGCCAACACTGTTATAGCTTGTGTGTGAGACCTCCCCTGCCTACTCTTCTTGCCCCTTGGAGCTTGAAACCAGCAAGGACCCTGAGTTTGCTAGGTAATAAATCATGTCGATGCTTACTCCAGCTATTTCCCATGCCTTGATGATGCGTTGGTTGGGTAATAAATCAAGAGTGTTGGAAACAATCGGTCTTAAACGCCTCTGTCGTGTCGAAACACCAAGACACAAGCGAAGCAAAGTATATCGAGGCACCAGCGAGTCAACCCTCGGAGGTTGAAGCAACCGCTGGAGGTTACGGGGAAGTCAAAGGTCAGCGACCTTTGACCTGACGAATACAGCGCGACAGCAAGGACACACAACTGACTCGCTACAGAGCAGTTGCCCGAGTCGTCACTGTATCGAACCGCAACAGCAACAGTAAAGTAGTTACAACCGTACCTCTTCGTATTCCTTGTACTCTTATATATATTCTTGTATCTCTTTGTTTTAATCAACTTACTTTGCCCTCACATACTAGCGCAAGGTGGTTCACAACTCTTTAATTAACGCTTCCGCTACTACACCAACTCTACCCAGAGTTCACCCCTGCAAAGATCCTAAGGGCTTTCTCAGCCCAACAAAGAGATCGTGTCCTTGAGCTCCAGCCACTTCTGTGAGAGTACTTCAATGGAGTAATGTGTTGGTTGGTGCGGTGCGGAGTGAATATGCCCCAGGAAATAACTGAACATATTGGGCTTGGCAGTGGCCAAGTCATTACGCGTAAGCAACATTTCCACCAATAGCACTGCAACTGCACCACCACAAATCCTACTCACCCAATATATACTATAGCACACCCAATATTCAACCTACTGTCTGGCTCATGCCGCGAAACCAGTGGGCTGCCCGAAGCACCCCAGTCCCAAGCCCATGCACACTGAAGAGCACAGCACCAGGCGGGCTGGACTGCACTGCAAGGGGCGAGCGAAGGAGGGAACGCAGGGGAAGAGCAAGGCAGGAAGCTGGTTTGACGGCGGCACTGAGGTCACACAACCACTGGGACCCACCCCACCCCACTCCACTCTCCATGAGATGCGCAAAGCGTCTCCCCGCGTCCCCTTCCACTGCCACCATTCATCACATTCCCATTCCTTCCCATTGGCCATTCGATGAACCCCATTCGATCTCATCCGCCCTCTCATCCTTCCCCTTCAGTCTCCCCTTCGTCCTCCCCCCTTATCATCCGCTGCTGACCTAGGCATTCCTCGAACGCTGCAAACACGCCTTCCAGCCGCACCCGTGCTGTGTCAGCACTTGCCACGTCAGCGTGTGCCAGCTCAGCCTCAGCGGTGTGACTATAGTGAGGGGGATGGGGCGGAGTTCCCACGTTGGAAGAGACAGGTCTTGCTTGGCTCGGAACTACACCGCCTGAGGGGGAGCAGATGAATGCGAGTGGGAGAAGGGGCGGAAAGAGGGTTATGGTGGCAGGAAGAGAGGTGGGATGAGAGATGGGAGAAGAGCGCTCATTTAGGCTGAGTTGACTGGCTGGGGTGGGAGTGATGGGGAGAGATGTCTGGCTTGGGTGGGAAGTGGGCTGGCTGAAAGCGGAAACGAGGAAGGTGAGGAGGAGAGCACGGGGGAGGAGGGAAGAGAGGGGATGAAATGGCAGCCGTGGGGTGACAAAAGGAATGACAAATAAAGGAAAGCTGGAAAGTGGCCTGTCTTAGGGAAGAGGGGGAAAGGGGCGGGTTGGCGAGGGATGGGGAGGGTGGTGGGGAAAGAGAGGAGTGAAAGCAGCAGAACCGGGGATATGCGCAGAAGAAAGGCCAGCATTGTGGCCAATGAGGAGGGGACACGTGTAGCCTGCCTAGGAGCGGAGCGCATGGAGGTAAGTGGTGGCTGGGGAGGAGTTGGAAAGGTGGGAGGAAAGATAGTGGATGGATAGGAGAGCGGGCACAGCATGGCATGGTGTATGGGGAGGAAATGAAGGCATGGTGGATGGGCAACGGCATGGCATGGCAGCATGTGAGGTGAGAATGCAGCAGGGCGGTTGGGGCAGTGGTGGCGTTGGTGATGCTGGCGATGACGCACATCGTGCACAGCCAGCCAGGGCGAACTGCGGCACACTGTGAGGAAGAAACCCCTGCTTGTGCGTGGGCTTGCACGGCAGCTGACTTGACTCACAGCTGCCTTGCTGACGCATGGCTGCTGCAACCCCACCCTGAGAGCAAGCAGCCCTGCAGCGGCGGCACCTTGAGCCTGCCTGCTGCAATCCACCTTGAGGGGAAGATTCCCTGCTGTGGCGCTACGTTGAGAAAGGAAGCAGCCGTGCATGTAGGAGCACACTGTGGGCATCAAGGTCACTTGCCTTTGTGCGTGTGGCACACGGAGTGCTGCTCCCGCTCGTACCGCACGTGCACCTGGCACAGCTGATGGCGCGCGCATGGGGATGGGTGGAGCGGGCAGCAGGGGTGAAAACAAGCGAAGAGGCACTGAGTGACGCAGCGAAGAGAGGTACAGCTGGCGCAGCCTATGGCGCTGGGAGCGGGCATGGGGGGAGCGGGGAGAGAAAGGTGGCGAGGAGGGGACTGGCTGTCGAGTGGAATGAGATGATGAGAGGAGACGCCACCGTGTCTGACGTAGCTGATGGTGAGGGGAGCGCGCTCTGCTGACTCGTTCAATCATTCGTGTGCGAATGGCTCGTTATAGTCACCTTGTAGCTGCCGTAGAGATGCACGGCTCGTCTACAGAAATCGAAAATGTGGTGAAGCGCCTGCCTGCTCGCGCCAACCCTCCACATTGCCTGTGCTTCCGTGACTCCCGCTACGGCCACCGTTCGTAGTACCGCTGCTGGTTTTGGTGGTAACGCTGGTAGGTCTTTTGTTCCCCGCGCCGTGGCACTCCCCGCCTTGTCATGCGAATGCCATGGCGCGCCGGACAGCCCGCTCCAGAGTTGCGACTCCGCCTGCACGATCCGACCCTGCAGCCATCCCGCGAGCACGGCGCGCAACGAATCGGGGTTCGAGCCTACGCGTCGGTCGAGGATTCGAACCTACGAATCGGGATTCGAACCTACGATGAAATTGGCGTTACGGTTGGTCGAGGAGACAAAAAGATTGTTCCATAATCGTACCAGGAGGGTTACGATGGCGATAAGCAGCTGGTTGGGAGTTGACGAGTAAGTGGCTGATGTGAGGCACTCCTCGAACAGGATCGTTAGCGCATGGGCCTGACATGGGGAAAAAATGTACTTATATTAGATTAAAGAGCAGACACTAAGAGCACGAGAACTAGACACGATTGATTGAGCAATCTAGGGAGGGAAGGAAAGTAGTTGTTGACGTACCGAAAGGGAAGAGGGCCGCCATTGATTGTCTTGATTGGTGGAGGCTGTTGGAATAGTCTAGGTCTGATCAGGTCTGCTTGCAACACAACATCGCATTCAGTTGACGAAACCTGACGAGGTATCGAAAACCTTGCCTCTGTGGGCGAGGCGCAAGGCGAAATAAGGACGAGGAGCTCTGGCTGGTCGACGAAGCTCGCGGTTGCGGTTTCAGGTCAGCTTTCCGATCGCTATACATGTTACTGCATCACAATTATGTTACGGAGTGTCACCACGCTTCTAAGGTCGCCGACCACGGTTTTGTTTGGTGTGTTTCGTTTCAAACTGGTCAATACAGTACCGTGTGGTACCGCGTCCAAACCTTCACAATCACTCTGAACGACAACCTATGGAGTATCGCTTCCCTTCAGACGCCCCTTCCAGATCTGCAAGCAGATTCCAGATTTCCTCACCAGCGCACGCCACGGCTTCAACACATTACAGAAACCCCTACGCAGCTAACACCTGTGCGCAGCTAACACCTACACGGGAACTTGTCTCACAAGCCATGGCGTCACCAAGAATTCTCAGAACACACGTCTCTGACCGTAGGTCGGAAAGCAGTATGGAACACGAGAGGCATTGTAAGCTTCCCCCTGATGCGATCCGAGTCGCAGTTCTGGTCCCCCGCTATAAAAAGCGACGGTCCCTTGAGTATGTCGTGACTCATCAAATCGAAACTCAAATATGCCTTCCAAACAAGTAACCGAAACGATGGTGACTGGGTGTTTCCGGAACGCATTGGCACTGGTAGGACTAGTAGTAGTGCTGGTGGCTCTCAATCTCTCAGTGAGAGCCACGTCAGCATTCAACTTCTCAAGCTCCGAGCAGGGGGGGGTGATGTGGTCGTTTGACTGCGACTGGAAGGGCAACGACATTGACCGAGCCGCCGGCATGGGCGACACGTGCGGAAAGCAGTGCCTCGATCGCGCGGATTGCACGCATTGGACGTGGACGGCCGAAAATGGCGGCACGTGCTTTCTCAAAGGGGCAATCAACGCGACAGAATTGGTCGCCGCCAATGGCACGTCGTGCGGTTACCGCGTTACCGACAGCGCGACCGGCAACCCGTACACGGGAGTCCAGCAGTACCTCAACCCCGAGTACAAGGCAAGCGTAGAAGCCGCGATGCGCGCCGCGACTCCCGAGGATGCGCCGTTTTTTGCGAGCGTAGCGGAGCATCCAACGGCCGTGTGGCTCGACACGATGGCGAAGCTCGACGCCATCCAAGGCCACCTGGACGCCGCAGCGACTCAGGCGGGGGAAAATCCGATTCTCGTGCAATTCGTGATCTACGACCTACCGGGCCGCGACTGCAAGGCGTGGTCGTCCAATGGGGAGATTCCCAAGGGCGGGCTCGACACGTACAAGGTCAACTACATTGATGTTGCCGTGGCGCGCCTTAAAAACAAGGCGGCGAACGTGCGTCTGTCGCTCGTGATCGAGCCCGACTCGCTGCCCAACATCGCGACCAACATGGGCACGAATCGGTGCGACGCGACGACGGAGCAGGAATACATGGAGGGCGTCGCGTATGCCATCGCGGAGCTCTCCCAGATCCCCGACACCACGCTCTATCTCGACTCCGGCTTCGGCGGCTGGCTCGGTGAGTGCGTGTGCGGCTGCCTTTGCCCCTGCGCCCCCTTCCCGCTCCAAACCCTCGTCAACACCGGCTGGCATCTCGAAGGGATGTGATCCCCCATCCGGCTGATCCGACGGCCCTGATCGTCCCAGATCCGCCACGATTTGCGCAGCGTTCCCCTGAGCACCAATTCTTTTGCGCAACGTCCCTTTGCAGCTGGACCCCTGCTTCCGTCGTTTCGCTTCGCACCCTTCCCCCTCACCCCACCCCGCAACCCTAATCCCCTCCCCGTCTAATGCGAGAGCAGGGTGGCCAGAAGTGATGAAGCGCGTTATGGCGGTGTACATGAAAGTCCTCGCGCGCGCGCGGCAGATCCGCGAGAACGCCAAGATCCGCGGCTTCGCGTCCAACGTGGCCAACTACAGCCCGCTCTTCGCGTCCGACGACGGCTGCCCGGCGTCGGAGAAATGCCCGCTCGCACAGAACCCGAGCACGGGCGAGATGTGCTACGACTGGAACCCGTGCATCGACGAAAACCGCTTCACGGCGCGCCTCAATGCGTTCCTGGGGGCCGCGGGACTGCCCACCAGGTGGATCGTTGACACCAGCCGGTCCGGCGTCGCTGGCATTCGAACGCGCTGGGGGTCGTGGTGCAACGTGAAGAACGCGGGGATCGGAGAACGCCCCCAGGCGGATCCCGCTGATGCTCCGCAAGGTGAGCAGTTGGTATCTTTCAAAAGCATCCTGCTTCTTCGTCTTCGTGCTGTTGCAAATTGTCCGTATCCGTTTTATTCTCCATAATACAATTCTGATTTTACTATCGTTCCCCCCTTGTGACTCCCTACCTTGCCGACAGTTGACGCTGTGGTCTGGATCAAGCCGCCTGGGGAAAGCGATGGTCACGCGTAAGTATCCTAGTTCCGCGGCCTGCATTTACAAATTCCGTTTGTGGTTCGTCTGATGCATCCGTCCACAAACTGCACTGTACTTTCTCCCTTCCCCTTGGCTCAAATCTCGTCCTCCCTTTCCACGATGTCTTCAATTCAGAAAAGGAGATTCCGGAGCCGCTTCCTGTGGATCGCGAATGCGACCCCCTGGACCCGCTTGGCCTGGACGCCCTAGCAGACGCGCCGCGAGCTGGCCAGTGGTTCCAGGAGCAATTCGCCATGCTGGTTCGCAACGCCAACCCGCCCATGCCTGCTGGCACGGTGGACTCGCCCCCGCCTGCGGACCCGCCCCCGCCTGCGGACCCGTGCATGACCGACCCGCAGACAAACCCCGCGTGCGATCCGTTCTGGGAGAACTTGGCCGTCGAGTACTCGCCGCAATACAAGTTCCACCCCGATGAGACCATCTGGCCAATCACGATCGACGAGTACCTCACACACGTGACTGCCTCCAAAGGTTATTTTAGTGAGGATGGTACAGAGTATGAAATTGAATACCAGGCGGGCCCGATCACTCCCAACAACCTCGATACATTGCTGGAGAATCCGAATCTGAGGAGCGAGCATGGCAAAACTGTCCTGTACAGTCCGGAAGAGTTTGACAAGGATACCGACTGGGTGCGGGACTCGGCGCGCAACCCGGAGAACGGAGGCACGAAGCTGTACACCGTCATTTACAATCCGAAACCCGACGACCAAGACTCGTTTGTGGAGATTCAGTATTGGCTCTTCTACCCTTACGTGAGTATTCCAAGTGGTACCCTAGTCAAGTACTTCCTCTCCTCTCTCACTCCCACACCCCTTCTGTAAAATGTTTGAATCTGTTTCAACTATTCAAACCTTGTCGTTTGCAGAACTTTGTCCACCGTGACACTGAGAAGTACAACCACATCACGGACCTGGTGGCGATTGCAATCCGCTTCTCAAAGACCGGCCAGCCGCAGCGCATTTGGTACGCGCAGCACGGCAACGGCCCCGTGTGGGCGTGGGACCAAGGGGCTGACTGGGACGATCCCAGGTCAAAGGAGTTTGCTACGGTGATGGGAACACATCCCATTGTGTATGTTTCCCGGCAAAACCATGAGCATTACCCTGGAGCTGGTGAGTAGTGCCTCGAGTAACACTCTCTATCTTGTCCTGCAGTCATCTAAGCAAAGGCTGAACCTGTTGCTGCTCTGTTTTTCTCTTTCGTTCACAGGTGATCACAATTGCTATGCTTTCGGGATCGTTTGTTTCGATGACACGGCCAACGGAGGAGTCGTATGGACGCCCAAGGACAACCCGCAGTCCTTTGAGTTTGCTCATGTGAAAGGCGAGATGTCCGGCTCCACGTCGAATGCAGACATGGCGAAGCTATTCACGGGGAGAAACAAGTGGATGGCGTTCAATGGGAAAATTGGTGGATATTGTAAGTGTGCTTGTCTTCAACCACGGTGTGTAGAGAATGACTTGGATGATGGGTGCTGACTTTGTTTGCTTTTGTTCTCAGATGACTCGGAACTCGTAACTGGAGTGAGCGCGATAGCTTTCCAGAAGAACCAGGGGCAGGTAAGCTTGTGTTTGGCTACAGGACATTTTGTATGTTTTCATTCTTTGGCATGGTATGCAAATCAGCCTCTAACCTGATTTCTCTGCCCCTTGCTGATATTTCTTCTTGTTGCACCAACAGTTCACTGCTGAGCTATCCTAAGGGATGAGTAAGCAAGGGGCGAATCCCTGAGGGGTGCTTGCTTTGAGAAGAGGCAGCTTGACACAAGTGTGGCACGGGCAACCCTGACATGGTTGGAGTGGGGAGGGGACTGTCTTCTCTTCAGTGAAGCGACTCTCCTGGCCCCTTGATAGTTGTCACCGACCCAGTTTCACCCCCATACGTGCTCCTCCTCATGTTGGAAGATGCCAAGCGTCCTTGACATAAGTTTTGCTGCAGTTTTCCTAGTGGAGTGACGTGTTGTTGCCTTGTTTCCCACGGGAAGCACAGAATACATTGCATTCATTCACCGGTGCCAGCAACAGTCCCAACCACACCACTGCAACCACAACACAAACCCTCTCCTCACCCAATGTAAACAATAGTACACCCAATATTCAACCTGCTTTCCGGCTCGTGCCGCGAAACCAGTGGGCTGCCCGAGAGATATTTAAGCACAGCTGCCCGAAGCACGCCCGTGCCAAGCTCATGCACAATGAAGAGCACAGCACCAGGCGGGCTGGACTGCACTGCTAGGTCCACCGCTGCTAATGCATCCTCTGCACTCCGCCCCCTCACATCCACTGTGTTCCGTGCTGTCTGCACTGCTGCCTCTCTCACTGCTGGCAGAGGGGAGGAAGAGGAGGAGGATGGGGAGGGCAACTGACCGCCACGCTTGGAGACACGAGTCTTATTTGAGTTGGTGTTGCTGTTGCTGTCGTCATCTTGCTCCCATTGGCTGCCAAACAGTCCTCCTGTTCCCCCCCTCCTTCCTGCCTCTCCATCTGTCCTGCTCTGTCCACCATCACCACTGCCATCGGCGGCGGGAAGGAGGTCTGCTCTCTGCACTTGCAATCGCAGATTTCCCAATTGAACCGTCACAGACCGAGCACCTGCTGTTTCTGCCGAGGCTTCTCCCGAACCACCGCCCACTGCCACCACCGTACCACGCATGCTGGTGCCGAACCTCTTCACATACACAAGCTCTCCCAGAGCAGGAACCCAGTCCGCCCCTCCTGGGTCTCCCGCCGAGCCACCAACAGAAGCATCCGAACCTATAGCAGGGTTAGCCTCGGGAGAGAGGTCCGTCAAAGCCGCCACCGCTGCCACGTCAGCACAGGCCTGGTCCGTCGCCGCCCGCTCCGGAACACCAGCAAGGGAGGCTTCCTGAAAACCGGCAACAACGCGGGAAATCTCCTCCCTTGCTGCCAAGACCTCCTCCTGAACGTCCCTCTGATACCTTCTCTTCCACAGCACCTCCCTCACAGGCAGAGGCTGCTCCTGCTGGCCCTGCTGTGAGGTGCTCCTGCTGGTATAGTGCGCCTGCAGGTCTTTCAGAAGTCTCTCTGCTTGTTGCCTTGCCTCGGCTGCCTCTCTCGCATCTTCCACGTTCCGCTGCCACTGCTGCTTGAGTGATGCTAGTATCCCCACCTCCTCACCCTCTCCCCTTCCCCCTCCCAGGATAGCATACTCGTCTGTCTCACTCTCTCCCCCTTGCCTTCCCTCCCCTAATGCCCTTTCCTCCTCTACCTCCCTCACTACCTCCTCCGCCTCCTCCTCCTCCCCTGCCTCTAGACTGGCAGCACGGGCGAGCCTGGCGGCTCTGGCGACGAGAGAGGGGGGCAGGCCGCGGGAGGCAGCGAGGGAGAGGGCGTGGGAGGTGCCGGGGAGACCCCAGAGGATGTGGAAGGACGGGCGCAGGGAGACCGGGTCGAATGCGACGCTGGCATTCTCAAACCGGGAATCGGCCGCCTGACGGAAGGAGGGGACAGAGACAGGAGGGTGAAGGGAATAAGGGGGTGTTAGAAGACTGGTCAGACAGACAGAGGAGAGAGCATGGGAGACCCTTACGTACCCTGAGCTTCTCAAGGTCAGCGTAGTGAGTGGTGGCGAGCGTGAGTAGTGCGCGCTCTGCCAGTAGTGACAGCTCTCAAAACTAGAAAGGCACTCTGGCATTCCTCCTCCCCCCCCCCCACTCTCCCTTTCGCCCACTCTCCCTCCCTCCCTACCTTGAGCTTCTTGAGGTCAGCGTAGTGGGTGGTGGCGAGTGTGAGCCCGCTGCACCCCGCCAGGTGCTTCAGAATGGCCGCTGCGAGCGCTGCTCCCTCTGATGGGTCCGTGCCACTGCCCGCCTCGTCCAGAAGCACGAGAGTTGAGGAGGAGAAAGGGGAGGAGGAGGAGGAGTAAGAAGGTGACGGAGAGGAGAGCGAGGAGGGCGAGGAGAGCGAGGAAGGAGAGGAAGAAGGCGAGGAGGCAAGGAGGATGCGGGAGACGCGGCGCATGTGGGCGCTGAAGGTGGAGAGGCTCTGCTCCAAGGACTGCTCGTCTCCAATGTCCGCCACCACGCGGTCGAACCACGCCACCACCGCCACCCGCCCCCTCGCCCCACTCCCTCTGCTCTCTCCTCTTCCTTCTGTCTCTGTCTCTCCTCCCCTCTCTCCCCCACTCTCCGCCGCCCCTGCCTGCTCTTCTCCTCCTCCCTGTCCATCCTCGTCCCCTGCCAGGGGCAGGAAGAGACCCGCCTTGGCCATGAGCGCGGCAATCCCGAGGGTCTTGAGGGCGGCGGTCTTGCCACCCGCATTGGGGCCGGAGATGACCACCACTGCCACGCCGGCCGGCACCAGCAGGTCTATGGGCACCGGGGGAGACGGCAGGGGGGATGCTGCTGCTGCTGCTGCTGCTGCAGCTGCTTCTGCTCCTCCTCCTCCTGTTGCTGCTGCTGCACTGGTGTCTGCTGCACCTGTAGTTCTACTCGTCCTGCTCTGAGCAGCACTGACGGCGTCAAGATACATCTCCAGCAGCATTGGGTACTGGATGCCGCGAATCTCAACCGCATAAGATTCGATTTTGTCAGATTCTCTTCCTACAAGGGTATTTCCCCCCATACCACTGCCCCCAGGGGAATCTACTCCTGAAGTTGCATCCCCATGCGCATGGGAGAGAGGGTGTGCGGGGGGCAGGAGGACAGGAGCGGAACCACCCATCCACAGGGCATGCCTTGCACGGGCACACGCCAGGTCCAGCGCGACAATCCTGTCCGTCAGATCTCGAATCAACGGTGCACAATCCGCCACATGCTCGGCCATTTCCCTCAGCACCCGCCTCTCCTCCTCCGCCTCCTGCCCACTCAACTCTGCCTCGTTATTGTTCAACTCAATAGCCTCTACAGGCTCCACAAAGAGTGTAGCGCCAGTGTTACTAACATCTAAGGTAACACCCCCGGGTGTGACAGCACTCTTTTTCCCTGCTCTCACCGCCACGCACCCTCTCCCTCTCCTCCTACTCACCTGAGCCTCATCCATTCCCCCTCCCTCCACCACACGTCGCGCTGCTCTCTGCAATGCTTCGTCCAGCTGGCGCCGGTTGTCCCGCCTGGCGGCGCGGATGGCTGCCAGCTCAGCGCTTGCTGAGTCAGCGAGGGACTTGAGGCGGGGGTTGATGGCGGTGCGGATGCGGAGGAGGAGGTGGGGACACGTGGCAGCAGAGGAGAGGAGGGCCGTGAGAGGGGCGAGATGCGAGGGGGTCGGGGAGGGGGAGGAGGAGGAAGAGGAGGGGCAGAGAATGCCAGATTCATGTGGCACCAGCCCGATGCAAGCACCTAGGTCAATGCCTGACTGCAGGAGAGATGCCACTGATAGGAGCTCCGAGGGGGTTATGGTCATGGGCGGGGTGGGTGCACCCGTAGTGGCAGCTGCAGTGGCATCGCTGTCACTGCCATCACCATCACTATCACGGCCAGAAGAAGCACCCTCGGAGATACCATCACCTACATCACCAGCAGCAGCAGCATTATCAGCCGCGACAGCAGCAGCACTGCGGTCGAGCCGAGAGAGCAACCCTCCCACGTCCACAGCACCGTTGAAGTCCAGCCGTCGAGGCAGCAGCAGCGCTGCCTCCGTCTGCTGCAGCAGCGCCTGGCTCTCCTCCCACGTGCGCCCCACTGCCAGCCTCCCCTCCTCCGCCTCTCTGTACCCCATTACTGTGTCCGCGAATCGTGCCACCTGGCGGCACACAATTGGCCACTCCAGCAGGTCTTTCGTCTCCTGCTCGAGCTCCCACATAACCTTGGGAATGTCGGATTCCTTTCCCACCCTGCTTCCATTCCCAATCCTGTTCTCACCAGACCCCGTCCCCATCCCTCCTCTCCCAACCCTGTCCTCACCAGTCCCCACCCCGTCCCTCCTCCGCTCTCCCTCCATCCCACCCACACCCGACTCTATCACATCCGTTAGAGTCACACCGCCTACGCTGTCCCCTCCTCCGCTTGTAGCAACACCACCCGCTCGAGCAGCAAGGCCACGCCTAACCCTGGCACAGCGCGCAGCAGTGTAGCGGCGGCAGGGAGATGCGAGGCTGTGGCAGGGAGAGTGCCCGAGAGACTCAGAGAATCGCTCAGTCGGCCTGTCTTGGACCAACGGAGAGAGACCAAAGAGCGCGCTCCGGCAAGAGGCCTGGAAAGGAAGCTTGAGAGGCAAGTGCAGTGCTGTATCGAAGCTGCCTCGCGACCTTCTTGAGCAGGCTGGCGGAAGTGCGAGCATGGGCCGCCTAGAAGGTTGCGACAGTGCGTGTGCTTGTCTGGACCGCCATGCCGTGGCTAGTAGCGGCGTTGCTGTCGCTGCCAGTGGCGATGGTGCTGGCGATGGCAAGAGAGGTTGGTGGTGCAGACACAGCGCCATGGCAAGGTTGAGACTGTTGCTGGCAGCTGTTTCAATGACAGAGGGTGACCGCGAGCGAATGTGATCGACTTTGAAAGAATGTGAGCGATTGAGCGACGGAGCGAGGGACTGTGAGCGGCTTAAAATACCAGCATAAGCTGACGGCCGGCTGAGGAAACGCTAAAACGAGTCCCCAACAGTCACTTGACGATGGTCTGCGCGCCTCTGAGCGCGAGGAAGGCCTGCGCGTGCGGGTGGGGGAGGGAGCGCGCGATGGAGAAGGCGGCGGGGTTGGCGTAGCGCAGCTTGCTGTGCGGGTCCGTGTAGGGCGCCTCCAGCCCCGTTATGTCGCAGTACTTCTTAGAAGGGTACATGGACGGCGGCGCCTCTATCATCACGTCTGCACGCGCACAGGAGGGAATGGGGGAACGGGGAGAGGAGGAGATGGGGGAGGCGGAAGGGGAAGGGAAAGAGGGAAGAGCAGGAAAGGCTTGAGCGAAAAGGGGGGTGGGGGGAAGAATCGTCTTACAGTTGGACCTAATAATCTAAAGTAGAGAGGCCTTAGGTCAAAGCGGGAAAGGGCAGGTAACGGCGGGAACGGCGTAAGCGGAAGGGGCACGGCTGACGGAGAGTTGCCGTGAGAATGGTAGATTCTAGACGGGGAAGAATCCAAGCCGGCAGTGATTAGGGCTGCGACTAGCAGAAGCGCAGCAATCCCAAGGTAGAGGCGAAGAGCGACGCACAATAGGGTTGGTCGGGCGGCAGGTCGTGCAGGTTGTGCGGCTGCAGGATCTGCTTCAGGTGCTTCCAGTGCCGCCCGCCGCGCACCTGCGAATGTGGAGGAGGCACACCCCACCCCATCATCCCCTGGTCTGGATAGCCCCAACCCAACCCAACAACACCGAGGTGGCAACGAGTTGATGCGGTGCGGTGCGGTGTGATAGGCTTGAGCAGATCCTCATCCTTACCCTGGACTGTGCATGCTGTGGCCATCCCGTGATCAAGGCAAGCACTGGGCCGACAATGAGCTGTCGTTCATCGCCTCATGGCAAGTAGAGACACTTACGGTTTTGACTGTGAAGTCATGTTGCGAAAAACGCCAAGTACAAACATAGCAACAAAAAAAAGGTAGGGTGGTGGCAGGAAGGGGGGGGGTGGAGGAATCAGATCTTCAAGAGTACGGTATCCCTTCCCATTTCACTCCCCATACTCACTGAAACTAATGTGAATGCATGCCTCTAACCCATCCAACACCACATCCAGCTTGCATGTATCCTGTAACACAACCCCCAGTAACAAGGATGAACTACAGCTCTTTTGGCTGCCCAAGAGAGAAAACAAAGCCCCACATTCATGGGTGCTTCTGACACCGCTGACCCGAGAGTGGCTGATGTGTCGCGATGCGATTCACGTTGTCCTGTTGTCCCCACAAGCTGTTCTGTCAAAGAGAGGAGCGCGAAGAGGAAGAGCATAGACAGCGAGGTGATGGACCTTGTGGGCATTTCTTCACGACATGCACTCTAAGAGCGATCCTCAACCATGCACACCAAGAACAGTCTGTTGTAGCCACCTGGGTTGCGACGGTGCTGCCATCCCTCACCTTGCCGCTGTGCACCTGTTGCCCCGCAACACATGCCCATGCGTGCATGCACACACACACACACACACACACACACACACACACACACACACACACACACACACACACACACACACACACGTGCATGTATGCCTGCCCACGCGCGCGCACACACACATACACACAGAGAGAGTGCACGGCAGAATCTATAAGTATGTAAGTAGATACAAGAGGAGCTGATAAGAGCAAGCAGAAATGAAGAGGGCCGAACTGAATGAAATGGAGCATGCGACACAATGAGAAGCACGTCTGCACCATCACCCTCACAACCACCATTCCGTCTTCACCACCATTCCCTCTGCACCACCATACCCTCAGCAAATTATGTCTGGACTCTGACCTCTCAACCTGAACTCCCCTCTCCTGCAACTCACTCTCTCTTAATCGCCCCATGCTCCCCTCTCCCACCGGCCCGGAGTCATTCAGATCGCCATGGGGATATGGGGCTATGGGGCTATGGGGCTATGTCTCGGCTCACACTACGCACAAGGCGTCTCTGCTGCTCCCACTTCGTGCCAGGGATAATTCTCTGCTGCTCTCTTTCTTGTCTCGCTTCCTATCCACTCCCATCCCAGTCTCTGGCCCACTCCTGCCCCATAAATCAACGCCTTGCCTCACTGCTTCCTCCTCTTCCCAAACCCACCTTCCAGCAAGGAGCGGAATAGAGGGTTGCAGCAGTGCTGAAGCCAGCGTGCCAGCTGCCAAAATAGAGGGGGCCACCTGGAGTGCTGCTCCCCTACGCCTCCTCTCCCTCACTCCTCCTTATCAACACCCTCACTGTCCGCTCCTGAAATAAGCGTTTTAGCTGCCAAAAGGGAGGAGCGGTGAAGACGGGTGGCAGCAGCGGGTGAAAGAAGCGTGCACGCTGCAAAAAGGGAGAGGGCCGGCTGCCGTGCACGTGCGGACCCCTCGCCTCTCCTCTCCCTCACTCCTCCTTATCAACACCCTTACTGTCAACATCCCACCACGCCCTCCCGCTTCTCCCCACCCAGCGGAAGGAGCGGTAGCAGTAGTGGGAGGAGGCGGCAGTGCTACTGAGATCGCAGGAGGTGGAAGCAGGCGCAGGGGTACAGGGAAAGAATGGACAGTGGAGGAGGGGAACGGGGGTGGTGGGGAAAGAGAGGAATGAAAGCAGCAGAACCGGGATATGCGCAGAAGAAAGGCCAGCATTGGGCCAATCAGGAGGGGACACGTGTAGCCTGGCTAGGAGCGGAGTGCATGGAGGGAAGTGGCGGCTGGGGAGGAACTTGGATGGCTGGGAGGAACGATAGTGGATAGGAGAGCGGGCACAGCATGGCATGGCGTATGGGGAGGAAATGGAAAGGCATGGTGGATGGGGAACGGCATGGCATGGCAGCACGTGAGGTGAGAATGCAGCAGGGCGGTTGGGGCAGGGGTATGGTGGCGTTGGTGATGCTGGCGATGATGCACATCGTGCACAGCCAGCTAGGGTTATTTGTGGCTAGGGGAGACGCCACCTCCCCTCTCCTCTTATCCACCGTGTCAGACGTAGCTGACGCTGAGGGGAGCGCGCTCTGCTGACTCGTTACAGTCATTCATGTGCCAATGGCTCTTAATATTTACCCACTGCTGGTACCGCTCGTAGCGCTGGCAGTCGGTAGAACTGTTTGTTTTCCGCGCCGGCCTTGTCATGCGAATGTCATGGCGCGCCGGACATCCCGGTTCGGAATTGCGAAAACGCCTGCACGATCCGCTCATGCAGCCATCCCGCGAGCTCGGCGAATAACGAATCGGGGTTCGAGCTTACGATAAAATTACCGCTACGGTCGGTCGAGGCGACAAGAGAATGCGTCATGATCGAATCAGGAAGTTACGATGGCAATAACGACGTTTTTTGGGAGTTGACGAGTTAGCGCCACTTGGCGTTTCCAAACAAAATCGTAGTTGTACGAATTACACTATTTCGGTTACCAGACATCGCATGAACGAAAATGAAAAACTCTACAGGAGGTAAGGACAGAGTAGTCAATGGGTGGAGGACGCCATGGATTGTTATGTGTGAAGGTTATCATGGTGCAGGCTGTTGCGACTGTGATCAGGGTGCTTGCGATGTGGGCAACATCGCACACGGTTTGCGAGACCTGGCAGCGTCTTCGCCACAGAGTCGTACCCGTGTGCGACACACCAGTATGGAACTGTGAAATGCGCAGCGAATTCAAATTCCGAGTTATCGCGAATGTCATCCTCAGACTAGTCCTCCCTCGCCATCTCTGTTACGCATGAGAAACTGCGTTACACGCTGGAACCTGTGCACCTTCATTCGCCAATGCATTACTCGCACGGATTTCGTGCGTTGTTCTCCAGAACAGTAATTTGAATACAATCGCGCTCAACCGTGTTGGAATCCAAGGAACCACACGCCCCGACAGATCTGCTCCCTAACGAGCAGGGCTCTCTTTTCATTTTAGGGCACTCTTCCAAATCAGGGTTCCCGCCGCCCGCCACCCTGCCAAGCCGAGTGGCGCGCGGCAAAATCAGGGTAGTGGCAGGGTGTTTTTTTTCCACACCTGATTTGTGGCAGGGTCATTTTTCCGAGGACCCTGTTTTGCCACAAGTGTTGTGACTGGCACAGGACTCTCTACAGCTGTCTCTGCAAGTCTCAGCACTTCGGTTTTTTTCAACAGCAGAGTTGGAGTTCACCAAATCAGCCCAATAGGATCTAAGTACCGCTCTACAGCTGTCTCTGTGAGTCTCAGTACGTTTTTTCACGACACACATCGTTTTCAACTGGGACATCGTCTTTTTGGCTAAGGGAGAATTTCGTGAGCTGAATCCCAGGAAAACGTACGCAAAGTGGCTGGGTGTTTCTCTGACTAACTCTACACCTGCAGGCTTAAAACCATGGCAAACCTGCTTCAGCAGTATAAAATAAAAAGGTACTCGGATTGTGGCCGGGTGACGTCCTGGGGGGACCCAGTTTTGGCAGAGTCGCACCAAAAAAACACCCTGCTTGGCAGGGAAAACAGGGTAAAAAACCCTGAAAAATAGAGCAAAATATGCTCCCTAACGAGATCTACTCAAAGAAACATGTTCACATTTCGCGCCACACGGCACCTGCACGAACGCGCACCGCTGATTTGCTGTGTTGCCTTGCCTCTGTCTCTGATACAGCTGCTCTGTTCTGGCCGTCTTTTTCCTCCAAACATTCCTGGCCGTCATTTTCCTCAATTATCCTCTCACTTTCCCCCCCGCGCTTGTGCTAACTCACCTGCTCTGCCCGCACCACACGCCACGCAGCAGCCTAGGTGTGCCTTGCTTTGTTGGCCATCTCACCGAACATTCCTGCCAGATACAACCGCTCCAGCCGTCTTTTTCTAGAATTATTGGTGTCACTTCGGATCGTAGGTAGGCAGCAGAGTGACGGGAATGACCCGCGGGAGCGAGATTCACGGCGGTAGTCGTTCCTGCGATTATTGGTACTATGACTACAGGCGTGGTGTCACCAATAATGGTCATAGCACACCCCTCGGACCGCACAGCAGAATGACGGACACAACTGAATCCGAGCTTGCCTCCGATGCGATCCGAGCCGCAGTGCGGCTTGGATTTGGCGGTGTTCAAAAGGGACGGTCCCGCCGTGAGTTGCCATACTCGTAGCTCATTCATTCCTTTCAACCACCCAACCTGAACGATGGCGGATGCGCGTTTCCTTTCGACTACATTGGCATGGGTGTTACTAGTCGTGCTGATGGCTCTCAATCTGACTCCTGCGTCAGCGGTTCGCAACGCATTCAAATTCTCTCCCATGCCTGCTAGAAAGGTGGCCCCGCGCATGCTTGCTGAAAACGTGGATCCGTGCATGACCGACCCGCAAACAAACCGCGCGTGCGATCCGTTCTGGGAGAACCTGGCCGTCGAGTACTCGCCGCAGTACAAGTTCCACCCCGACGAGGATATCTGGCCAATCACGATCGACGAGTATCTCACACACGTGACTGCCTCCAAAGGTTTTTATACTGAGGAGGATGGTACAGAGTATGAGGTTGAATACCAGGCGGGCCCGATCACTCCCGACAACCTCGATACATTGCTGGAGAATCCGAATCTGAGGAGCGAGCATGGCAAAACTGTCCTGTTCAGTTCGGAAAAGTTTGATGAGGATACCGACTGGGTGAGGGACTCGGCGCGCAACCCGGAAAACGGAGGCACGAAGCTGTACACCGTCATTTACAATCCGAAACCCGACGACCAAGACTCGTTTGTGGAGATTCAGTATTGGCTCTTCTACCCTTACGTGAGTATTCCAAGCAGTACCCTGGTTTCAGCTACTTCCTTTTGTCTCCTCCCCTCTCTCACTCCCCCACCCCTTTCATAAAATGTTGTCAATCCGTTTCAACTATTCAACCCTTATCGTTTGCAGAACTATGTCAACTCCGTTGCTGGGGATAACAACCACATCACGGACCTGGTGGCGATTGCAATCCGCTTCTCAAAGACCGGCCAGCCGCAGCGCATTTGGTACGCGCAGCACGGCGACGGCCCCGTGTGGGCGTGGGACCAAGGGGCTGACTGGGACGACCCCAAGTCAAAGGAGTTTGCTACGGTGATGGTAACACATCCCATTGTGTATGTCTCGGAAGAAAACCACGAGCATTACCCTGGAGCTGGTGAGTAGTAGCTCGAGTAACGCTCTGTATCTTGTCCTGCACTCGTCTAGGCAAAGGCTGAACCCTGTTGCTGCTCTGTTTTTCTCTTTCATTCGCAGGTGATCACAATTGCTATGCTTTCGGGATCGTTTGTTTCGATTTCACGGCCAACGGAGGAGTCGTATGGACGCCCAAGGACAACCCGCAGTCGTTTGAGTTTGCTCACGTGAAAGGCGAGATCTGGCGAGATCTCCGGCTCCACGTCGAATGCAGACATGGCGAAGCTGTTCACGGGGAGAAACAAGTGGATGGCTTTCAATGGGAAGCTTGGTGGATATTGTAAGTGTGTTTGTCCTTCAACCACGGTGTGTAGAGAATGCTTTGGATGATGGGTGCTGACTGTGTTTGCTTTTGTTCTCAGATGATTCGGAACTCGTAACTGGAGTGAGCGCGATAGCTTTCCAGAAGAACCAGGGGCAGGTAAGCTTGTGTGTGGCTACTAGACATTCGGAACTCGTAACTCTGACAACATTCTGTATGTTGTCATTCTCTGGCATGGCATGCAAATCAGCCTCTAACCTGATTTCTTTGCCCCTTGCTAACATTTTTCTTGTTGCGCCAACAGTTCACTGCTGAGCTATCCTAAGGGATGACTAAGCAAGGGGCGAATCCCTGGGGGGTGCTTGCTTGGAAAAGAGGCAGCTTGACTTGACACAAAGGGGAAGTGTGGCACGGGGCAACCCCGGCATGGGTTGAGTGGGGAGGGGACCGTCTTCTCTTCAGCGAAGCGACTCTCGTGGCCCCTTGACGCTTGGCACTGACCCAGTTCCGCGACCATAGAGTTAGCTCTGAATAAAACGCGTCGTGCTTCTCCGCATGTTGCACGTTGCCGAGTGTCCTTGCTTACTCCGGCGACCGCTACTTTCCCTGAAGTGGTGTCTGGTGTGGGTGGGGATGCCCATGAATGACCAATTTATTATGTAACCAGGAGGAGTGTAGTGCATGACAAGTTAAACACAAAGATTTACAGAATGAACAAACACAACAACTCAGAGCTCACATACGGTACGCACATTATCAAGGGCTTACTCTAACTCTATATCGCTACTGCCGTAGTACGAACACGTGACCATGGAGAAAGGAACGCCCCATCATCATCCTCTGAACAGTCGCAACAATCTGGCACAAGGTGGCAACGAGTTGACTCGGTGTGACTGGCTAGAACAAACCCTCACCCATACATGTCCCCTCTTCTTGACCGGAGGACGCAGCGAGCCGGTATCAGGGCTGCACACCAGGCTCTGACGCTGCTTCTTATTGCACCCACCCACAACAGTTCACTGCTGAGCTCAAGAATGCGTAAGCAGGGTGTGCCCACCACAGGCGTGCCCGCGGGCATCTTGACACAACGTGGAATACTATCAGGAAAGGCGCAATGCTGATATGGTTTGTGGAGAGGGAGAGGGACTGCCGCTACAAAGCTGTGACACCTGGCAAGAACAATCATGAGTTGACAAGCGTAAGCAATGAATGTGTCGGGCTCCTCTTGTTGCAAGTAGCCAGGTGCCTTCCGTTCCCTAGTGGAGTAATGTGTTGCTGAAGTTTCGGTAGTGGAGTGACGTGTTGTTGCCAAGATTCCCACCGGAAGCACTGAATACATTGCATTCACAGGTGCCAGCAATAGTTCCACCCACACCACTGCAACCATAACACAAACCCTCTCCTCACCCAATATATGCTATAGTACACCCAATATTCAACCTACTCTCCGCCTCATGCCGCGAAACCAGTGGGCTGCCCGAGAGATATTTAAGCACAGCTGCCCGAAGCACGCCCGTGCCAAGCCCATGCACAATGAAGAGCACAGCACCAGGCGGGCTGGACTGCACTGCTAGGTCCACCGCTGCTAATGCATCCTCTGCACTCCGCCCCCTCACATCCACTGTGTTCCGTGCTGTCTGTACTGCTGCCTCTCTGACTGCTGGCAGAGGGGAGGAAGAGGAGGAGGATGGGGAGGGCAACTGACCGCCACGCTTGGAGACACGAGTCTTATTTGAGTTGGTGTTGCTGTTGCTGTCGTCATCTTGCTCCCATTGGCTGCCAAACAGTCCTCCTGTTCCCCCCCTCCTTCCTGCCTCTCCATCTGTCCTGCTCTGTCCACCATCACCACTGCCATCGGCGGCGGGAAGGAGGTCTGCTCTCTGCACTTGCAATCGCAGATTTCCCAATTGAACCGTCACAGACCGAGCACCTGCTGTTTCTGCCGAGGCTTCTCCCGAACCACCGCCCACTGCCACCACCGTACCACGCATGCTGGTGCCGAACCTCTTCACATACACAAGCTCTCCCAGAGCAGGAACCCAGTCCGCCCCTCCTGGGTCTCCCGCCGAGCCACCAACAGAAGCATCCGAACCTATAGCAGGGTTAGCCTCGGGAGAGAGGTCCGTCAAAGCCGCCACCGCTGCCACGTCAGCACAGGCCTGGTCCGTCGCCGCCCGCTCCGGAACACCAGCAAGGGAGGCTTCCTGAAAACCGGCAACAACGCGGGAAATCTCCTCCCTTGCTGCCAAGACCTCCTCCTGAACGTCCCTCTGATACCTTCTCTTCCACAGCACCTCCCTCACAGGCAGAGGCTGCTCCTGCTGGCCCTGCTGTGAGGTGCTCCTGCTGGTATAGTGCGCCTGCAGGTCTTTCAGAAGTCTCTCTGCTTGTTGCCTTGCCTCGGCTGCCTCTCTCGCATCTTCCACGTTCCGCTGCCACTGCTGCTTGAGTGATGCTAGTATCCCCACCTCCTCACCCTCTCCCCTTCCCCCTCCCAGGATAGCATACTCGTCTGTCTCACTCTCTCCCCCTTGCCTTCCCTCCCCTAATGCCCTTTCCTCCTCTTCCTCCCTCACCACCTCCTCCGCCTCCTCCTCCTCCCCTGCCTCTAGACTGGCAGCACGGGCGAGCCTGGCGGCTCTGGCGACGAGAGAGGGGGGCAGGCCGCGGGAGGCAGCGAGGGAGAGGGCGTGGGAGGTGCCGGGGAGACCCCAGAGGATGTGGAAGGACGGGCGCAGGGAGACCGGGTCGAATGCGACGCTGGCATTCTCAAACCGGGAATCGGCCGCCTGACGGAAGGAGGGGACAGAGACAGGAGGGTGAAGGGAATAAGGGGGTGTTAGAAGACTGGTCAGACAGACAGAGGAGAGAGCATGGGAGACCCTTATGTACCCTGAGCTTCTCAAGGTCAGCGTAGTGAGTGGTGGCGAGCGTGAGTAGTGCGCGCTCTGCCAGTAGTGACAGCTCTCAAAACTAGAAAGGCACTCTGACATTCCTCCTCCCCCCCCCCCACTCTCCCTTTCGCCCACTCTCCCTCCCTCCCTACCTTGAGCTTCTTGAGGTCAGCGTAGTGAGTGGTGGCGAGTGTGAGCCCGCTGCACCCCGCCAGGTGCTTCAGAATGGCCGCTGCGAGCGCTGCTCCCTCTGATGGGTCCGTGCCACTGCCCGCCTCGTCCAGAAGCACGAGAGTCGAGGAGGAGAAAGGGGAGGAGGAGGAGGAGTAAGAAGGAGACGGAGAGGAGAGCGAGGAGAGCGAGGAGAGCGAGGAAGGAGAGGAAGAAGGCGAGGAGGCAAGGAGGATGCGGGAGACGCGGCGCATGTGGGCGCTGAAGGTGGAGAGGCTCTGCTCCAACGACTGCTCGTCTCCAATGTCCGCCACCATGCGGTCGAACCACGCCACCACCGCCACCCGCCCCCTCGCCCCACTCCCTCTGCTCTCTCCTGTTCCTTCTGTCTCTGTCTCTCCTCCCCTCTCTCCCCCACTCTCCGCCGCCCCTGCCTGCTCTTCTCCTCCTCCCTGTCCATCCTCGTCCCCCGCCAGGGGCAGGAAGAGACCCGCCTTGGCCATGAGCGCGGCAATCCCGAGGGTCTTGAGGGCGGCGGTCTTGCCGCCCGCATTGGGGCCGGAGATGACCACCACTGCCACGCCGGCCGGCACCAGCAGGTCTATGGGCACCGGGGGAGACGGCAGGGGGGATGCTGCTGCTGCTGCTCCTCCTCCTCCTGTTGCTGCTACTGCATTGGTGTCTGCTGCACCTGTGCTTTTACTCGTCCTGTTGTGAGCAGGAGCACTGAGGGCGTCTAGATACATCTCCAGCAGCACTGGGTGCTGGATGCCGCGAATCTCAACCGCATAAGATTCGATTTTGTCAGATTCTCTTCCTACAAGGGTATTTCCCCCCATACCACTGCCCCCAGGGGAATCTACTCCTGAAGTTGCATCCCCATGCGCATGGGAGAGAGGGTGTGCGGGGGGCAGGAGGACAGGAGCGGAACCACCCATCCACAGGGCATGCCTTGCACGGGCACACGCCAGGTCCAGCGCGACAATCCTGTCCGTCAGATCTCGAATCAACGGTGCACAATCCGCCACCTGCTCCGCCATTTCCCTCAGCACCCGCCTCTCCTCCTCCGCCTCCTGCCCACTCAACTCTGCCTCGTTATTGTTCAACTCAATAGCCTCTACAGGCTCCACAAAGAGTGTAGCGCCAGTGTTACTAACATCTAAGGTAACACCCCCGGGTGTGACAGCACTCTTTTTCCCTGCTCTCACCGCCACGCACCCTCTCCCTCTCCTCCTACTCACCTGAGCCTCATCCATCCCCCCTCCCTCCACCACACGTCGCGCTGCTCTCTGCAATGCTTCGTCCAGCTGGCGCCGGTTGTCCCGCCTGGCGGCGCGGATGGCTGCCAGCTCAGCGCTTGCTGAGTCAGCGAGGGACTTGAGGCGGGGGTTGATGGCGGTGCGGATGCGGAGGAGGAGGTGGGGACACGTGGCAGCAGAGGAGAGGAGGGCCGTGAGAGGGGCGAGATGCGAGGGGGTCGGGGAGGGGGAGGAGGAGGAAGAGGAGGGGCAGAGAATGCCAGATTCATTTGGCACCAGCCCGATGCAAGCACCTAGGTCAATGCCTGACTGCAGGAGAGATGCCACTGATAGGAGCTCCGAGGGGGTTATGGTCATGGGCGGGGTGGGTGCACCCGTAGTGGCAGCTGCAGTGGCATCGCTGTCACTGCCATCACCATCACTATCACGGCCAGAAGAAGCACCCTCGGAGATACCATCACCTACATCACCAGCAGCAGCAGCATTATCAGCCGCGACAGCAGCAGCACTGCGGTCGAGCCGAGAGAGCAACCCTCCCACGTCCACAGCACCGTTGAAGTCCAGCCGTCGAGGCAGCAGCAGCGCTGCCTCCGTCTGCTGCAGCAGCGCCTGGCTCTCCTCCCACGTGCGCCCCACTGCCAGCCTCCCCTCCTCCGCCTCTCTGTACCCCATTACTGTGTCCGCGAATCGTGCCACCTGGCGGCACACAATTGGCCACTCCAGCAGGTCTTTCGTCTCCTGCTCGAGCTCCCACACAACCTTGGGAATGTCGGATTCCTTTCCCACCCTGCTTCCATTCCCAATCCTGTTCTCACCAGACCCCGTCCCCATCCCTCCTCTCCCAACCCTGTCCTCACCAGTCCCCACCCCGTCCCTCCTCCGCTCTCCCTCCATCCCACCCACACCCGACTCTATCACATCCGTTAGAGTCACACCGCCTACGCTGTCCCCTCCTCCGCTTGTAGCAACACCACCCGCTCGAGCAGCAAGGCCACGCCTAACCCTGGCACAGCGCGCAGCAGTGTAGCAGCGGCAGGGAGATGCGAGGCTGTGGCAGGGAGAGTGCCCGAGAGACTCAGAGAATCGCTCAGTCGGCCTGTCTTGGACCAACGGAGAGAGACCAAAGAGCGCGCTCCGGCAAGAGGCCTGGAAAGGAAGCTTGAGAGGCAAGTGCAGTGCTGTATCGAAGCTGCCTCGCGACCTTCTTGAGCAGGCTGGCGGAAGTGCGAGCATGGGCCGCCTAGAAGGTTGCGACAGTGCGTGTGCTTGTCTGGACCGCCATGCCGTGGCTAGTAGCGGCGTTGCTGTCGCTGCCAGTGGCGATGGTGCTGGCGATGGTAAGAGAGGTTGGTGGTGCAGACACAGCGCCATCGCAAGGTTGAGACTGTTGCTGGCAGCTGTTTCAATGACAGAGGGTGACCGCGAGCGATTGTGATCGACTTTGAGAGAATGTGAGCGATTGAGCGACGGAGCGACTGTGAGCGACTGTGAGCGACTGTAAGTGACTGTGAGCGGCTTAAAATACCGGCAGAAGCTGACGGCCGGCTGAGGAAACGCTAAAACGAGCCCCCGTCAGTCACTTGACGATGGTCTGCGCGCCCCTGAGCGCGAGGAAGGCCTGCGCGTGCGGGTGGGGGAGCGAGCGCGCGATGGCGAAGGCGGCGGGGTTGGCGAAGCGCAGCTTGCTGTGCGGGTCCGTGTAGGGCGCCTCGAGCCCCGTTATATCGCAGTACTTCTTAGCGGGGTACATTGACGGCGGCGCCTCGATCGTCACGTCTGCGCGCGCACGGGAGGGAAGGGGGAAACGGGGAAAGGAGGAGATGGGGGAGGGGGGAGGGGGAAGGAAACAGGGAGAAGCAGGGAATTTGAATGGGGAGGGGGCGGGGAGGAACGTGAATGATCTCAGTAAGACCTGATTATCTAAATTGGAGAGGCCTTAGGTCAAAGCGGGAGAGGCCCGGGAACCGGGGAACAGCGGACGCGGAGGGGCCACGGCTCACGGAGAGGTGGCGTGAGAATGGGAGATTTCATGAAAAATCCAAGCCGGCGTTGATTAGGGCAACAACTAGCAGAAGCGCAGCCGCGGCAATCCCAAGGTAGAGGCGAAGAGCAACGCACAATTGGCTTCGTCGGGCGGCAGGTCGCTCAGGTTGTGCGGCTGCAGGATCTGCTTCAGGTGCTTCCAGTGCCGCCCGCCGCGCACCTGCGACCCGCGCGGGTACTTCTCCTCCAGCTGCACGCGCTTGAACGGTAGCGATGACGGGAGGAGGAGATCCGACAGCTGCGGTTCGTCCTTGGACTGCATGTGGATTGATCGATTAGGAGGCCGACTGGCGAAAGGCTTGGAAAAAAGCTGGTGGACACGAGTAAACGGCAGAGAATGGGGACTAGTGAGATGCGTACCTACTTATATCGAAGCACCGAGGCTCTCACGGGCTGGAAACCAGTGCTGTAAACTCGCATGGATTTTCGCAACATTTTGTTTTGGCGAACACGACTTCGCTTGTAGCTAGACGGGTAACCAGCTGGTTGCTATGTCAGTTGAACCTCCCAGGAAGCTCACTGGCCAATCCCCGTCAAAAGGAGGCTTTCTGCAAAACAGAACCCGCAACGTATTCAGTATCTTATTTCTCAGCAGATCAAAGAGTCGTTGCAGAACTGGGAGGGCTCATTGCAAAGCCCAAAACTGCCTCCATTAGCAATCCAATCCAATTCTCGCTCGGCCTAACTCGGTAGGAGAATGGCTGTCTCCTACAACGCCAACCCAACCCTTAGGTATAAAGGCCAACAACGCAAGGCATAAATTGCTGTACTCCAACATCCCACGTTTCTATCATTGTGATGTAGTCTACGCGCGTTGTGATGGGGCTTCCGAACTTGACGACCGTCATCGGCAGCTATGTGACGCACTTCGCGTAGCGCTTGGAGTCGAGTGAGCCTCTTCGGTTCCGAATGTAAGTCATCAGTGACCTAATGCATGCCTGACAAAGGCGTCCGTTTTTTCGCGAGTAGGATTTGAGGTGATTGTTGGGAACGGGAATTGATGACATTTTCCCCCATGATCGAAGCTGATTCAACTGTGCTACTTTGGCCCATTAATGGGCCACCAAGCCAGTACCTGATCCCGTTCCTTCCCCTGCTCTTCTCTCGACGCCGCACTGACCATTTCATTTGGACTGAGGTGATTTCATTTTTATTTTCGTTGCTGCACATAAAGAAAATAATATGCAACGCAGAAATATACTGTTGATATAACTCTAGAGCTTTTTAACCCTGATGCAGCGACACTGCTTCTGTTTACGTTTTACCTACTTTTCTTGAGTCGGATTAGTGCCTTAGACAGGAAGAGTCGGTATGCTAGACTTTATTCTCATCCCGGTCCTTCACTTGCTCTTTCCTAAAATATGCACTGAGTGCATTCTGATCGAGGTGATTCTCCTGCATTTTCGTTCCTGCACATGATGCATCAGAATACATCCAACGCAGAAATACACTGTTGACTCAAAGAGCTTTTTAGCCCTGATGCAGCGATTATGCTTCTGTTCACGTTTTACCGATCCTTTTTTGAGTCGGATTAGTGCCTCAGATGACGAAATTCTTGTATGATAGGAAGAGTCCGAATGCTAGGCTTACAGCCTGCGTATGTGGACCATCAAGGGATTTATCCGATGAGACTTGTCCGCCTCCTAGTCTCTTTTTCATTACCCTCCGCGTCGTCTTTCTGGCCCTCTTAGTTTTGATTATGTCATTCGTCTGACGAGCATGTTGGTGGAGGGAAATGAGGACATTTTCCCCTATGATCGAAGCTGATTCCACTTTGCTTACTCGGCTCTTACGAGCCACCAAGCCAGTAACTGATCCCTCCCCAGCGATGCTCGATATTGCTCACCTACTTGTCAAATGCGAACGTGCGAACACTTTCTAAATCCTCTGTCTTGTTCATGTGGGTGCAGGTTGCAGGTATGTTTCAAGACAGTTCTGAGGTACTGCAATTTTCGTTTGTATTCATTTGTACATATCATTCCATGTTTTCACCCTTTGTATTGCCTCTTGCCGTAATGGATTCAGCCAGTTTTAACGATTACCCCTGTCACTAAGATTAACCTTTGCTTGCAAGATGTCACTAGAACCTTGAATTCAGTTATTCATCACCTGATAATGCATGTCATTTGGAAACATAAGGACATCCCATTGAAACAACACATTCATACGTTGGATCTGCAATTGGAGACCTTAGCAAGTTCATCCTACAATCCTTATTCCTCTTCCTGGACACACATAGTTTCCCATACGTACGCCGTAGCCTCCTTCCTCCTTCGCGTCTCCCCTTCTTCCTCACATCCAGAATCAATCTCCGAGCCACTGCCAGCAGATCCCCCAACTCCTCAATGTCTTTCTTTCCCAGATTCACCGGCCGGTCGTGAGTCCGGTACTGCTTGCATGCCGGGTCATGGTCACACGGAAACGGACCTACACCTTGAAATTCTGCATCTTTAGCAGGCATGGGGGCAGGCCCGGCGGTGCACTGGTGCAGCATGTAGGTCACCCCGGCATTCACCGCCATGAAATAATACAGATTGTAGAAGACTCCGTAGGGGGAGATCTCCAGGAGAACGGAGTCGGAGCGAGCGAACGAGGCGGGGTTGGTAAGGCCTGCGCCATGCAGGGAGACTATGATGTCTGCTGCCTGTACCAGAGCTAGCTGGTGGGCAAAGGTGAGCGGCGTGAACTCCACTTGGGCTACCTGGTGGGCAGGCATACAGGGTTGCAGGAAGGGAGAGTTGTGGGACGGGGTAATGGGAGGACCACGATATATGGAAGACCGATGTGTTGGGGGTGATTGGAGAATGGGGAATGTCAAGATGGGGGATATGATGAATTGAAAGACAGGGGTATGAGTGGAATTCGGTATGGGGGAGTAAGTGGAAAGTGAAGGGGAAGGGCACAACAGTACTACTGAGCACTAAAGCAGCAGGACGGCCAGAGTCACATTGCGGTGAAGTGGGCACGCACCTGGAAGTTGAGCTGGTGAAACAGCTTGAGCAGAGCGCTGGAGCTTTCCGCACTCATCACACGGCGGCCGCGTGTGAGCGATGCATTGCGAGTGATGTACAGCAGGCGAACAGTGGCACCATCAGCTGAACTGCTCCCAGCAGACGCATCTTCTATAGAGGCATTGTCGGGAGACGCCAGAGCGCGGAAGGGGTCGGGGTCGGGGTGGGGGAAGGCCTCCTTGAGGCGGTGCTTGAACATGTCTGCCTGCTCCATGCCCCCTGGGAAGGTGATGGCCTGCATAGAGGTTAAAAAAGGCCGAGAGTATGTCGAGGCGAATTGTGTTTCAGCATTGTGGCGAGTTCAGGCCATCCAATGGAAGAAAACAAACAAATGGAAGACAACTCATGTATCATGCCAGGACGAAGGAAAGCAACACTGGAGGGAGAAGAAAGAGAGTGAGACACGCAGCAGAAAATGGCTGAGGGCAGGCATTCAGGCAGTCGAAGCAGAGGGCAGAAAGAGAGCAGGCAGCGCCACCTTGAGGTAGCCTGGCAGCACAAGGCGATGGAAGCACATGGGATGTGCATCAGATGCCCTGCTGAATGCTGACTCAAACTCCACCGCCCCTGCTAGCACCTCCAAACCACCCCTGCTGGCACCAGTGCTTGCTGCTGCACCAGTGGACGCTCCCACTAACACTTCAGGCGAGACCGCATCGGCTAGAGATTGAGGGCTTCGTGGGAGCGACGGGATGTGATGGGAGGAAGCGGTGTGGTTGAGAAGGGGCTCAAGGGCTATGCGCAGCAGCATGTGCAGCACGGAGGGGATCCACCCCCGCTGCCCGTGCTGCCTCATCCTGGTTGAGAGACAGGGATAAACGTGTCAGGAATATCAACCGGGGAGAACAGGAGGACAGGGAGGTTCAAAGGAAGGCAAAGAGGGCCCACCAGAGCAAGATGTAAATCAGATGAGAACGATGTGGATTGTGCATGATGCCCACGAAAAGGAAAATTCAGAAAGTTCCTACACGCGCCAGAAAAGGCTGTGCAGAAACGAAAAACGTTGGATAAAGGAGACGTGGGGAAAGCACAGCAGGCAGACACCTGGAGGCAGCAGCAGGGGTGCGTGGCAGGAGGAATCGTGTGATGAGAGGGAGAGCCGTGGGCGTTGATGCATTGTTGACTAGCAGTATCTGAGCCGCCTTCCCTGCCACTCACATCATTCACACCCCCCTGACCCTCCCCCATCCATCCTCCCAACAGCCCCCCTCCCCCGCACGCGCACACACGCACACACAAACACGCCCATGACCGCATATGTGTGCACACATCCCCACACACACACCACCATTATTGCCCAAGGAGGCACACATGCACACACACACATATGTGCAAGGAGGGAGCCAGATTGAGGTGGTTCACGCAGGAATGCCCATTAGCAAGCACAAACATATTTGAGAGCAGTAGCAAACAACAGAGCCTAAAAGACAAAAAAGACAGCACGGGTTGCACAGGCACAAGAACCCAACCCATCCCAACAGCCTGCCCAAGAAAAGAGCAACAATGGTGATTGGATCAACCGGAAGCGATGGTGTGGCATGGCGCACGCACCAATGAAGTGAGCCACGTTGGTGGTTGGGTCGTCCAGGGGAATCAGCAGTGTGCTGCCATCCCGCCACTCTGCCGACCCTCCCTTGTCCATGTTCCCTCCCCTTGGACCAACCCACTTGTGCCACGTGTCCTCACTGGCAGCATGCAGGCCTCCTCTGATGGGGGCTTCGGTAAGTGCCATGTTGAGATAGGCAGCGAACTCTGCCTTGCGACTGCACGGGATGGGAGACAGCACGTCTGTAATCCCACTGCTGCTGCTGCTCGCTCCGTCTGGGGAAGGCTGTATCTGGTTCAGGGTGTACTGAGGCGGAAGGCAGGGGGGGGGAAGAGATCCGGTAATTTGTCTGTTTCTGCCTGAGGTTGGCTGAGGGGTGGGGGCGGAGAGGAGCGCAGAGCCGTTGAAGCAGAGCGAGTGGCAGACGCAGAGGGCCTGCTTGCAGCAGTACACGTTGCGCACTCGGTAGCAGCTGCAGCCCGAGGTCGGCGCGAGGTGAGGGGTATGGAGAGGGGAGAGACGGGATGGTGGGAGAGTGGTTGTGGTTTCGGAGGAAGCGGATTGAGGAGTGAGTGAGGGAGAGGGGGAGAAGTTGGTGGACGGGGAGTGAGTGAGAGTGGTTGGAGTTGGATTGGCAGGTGGTTTGTTATTCGCGCTGACAATTGGAGGGTTTAGAAGCAGGCTGGACGCGGGTGGAGTGGCTGACATTCTTCGGAAATGGGACGCCTGGACACACCGCGAACATAACATGGAAAGGGAAATGTGATGCAAACGGTGAGTAGTGGGGGCAGATACGGACAGATCGTGACGGTAACGACGATATACCGGACGGGAATAGATTAGTATCGAGCAAGTATCACTGAACACATTGCTGAGGAGAGTAAGTTACCTTTTGGCTGAATAACCGTGGCACCACGTGCGAATGCCACAATACGAACAGCGCAGCTAAAGCCGTGACAGAAAGCAGGATGCCTCTCGCGCGGCCCATGCACAGCAATCGCCGCGATGGACTCCATGGCGCAGCGCCGAAAATATATTGCCGTACTGACGTCAGTCGAGTTCTCTGATGCGAATGCGATGCAGGACTTGAGCCCCCGATAGGCTTAGACTGGTTGCGAGAGGGACGCCATAGACCATGGTGACGAGCTGAAATGGCGTACAGATCGTTTGCATCATCGGCCCTCATGATGGCCCGCAGATCGCGGCGATCATGAGATGCCGTTGGGAGTATGTAATGGAATCCTTGACTAGGTACAATCTCGAAAACAAATGCACAGTCGAAACCCTGTTGGAGCAGTCTCGTTACAAAACATTGAGGTTACGAACAATACACAGAATACACAGAATACACAACAAAAACAAAGTTATATGCTCGTTTTTTGTGATTCTATTGTCCATTGCAGTGATTGTAACTTTGTGGTATCGCATCTCGACCTTGGAGGAATCAGTAGGATGACGCAAGCTGCGGGTTACTATGAGGTGGCGCTCTTCGATCTTTTGCTGGACCGCCGCTACTCACGCGTGGAGGTGACTCGTTGGATCCGCTGTGGCGGTGGCTCATAGGGGCTGCATGGGACGGATGTGCCAGCACTGCATCCGTCGCCTTTCGTTGCTCCTTTCGCGAACTCCAAGCCGTCTCCCGTACCGCTTCGCAGCACGTCATCGTCGCCCACCATATGTGGCTGCCGTTGATTTTCAGCCCTCGCGCTTCCATCTGGAACCAATCTCGGCCATGCAAACCTCAGCCATGCGATTTTCAGGGTGGAATATGATCCTCGTGCTTGACGACTCTGGGATTGGGAATTGCTACACTGCATGGCACGAGACGAGTCTCTCCAGCAAGCCTCCCTTCTCTTCTCCCGCAAGCAAGGAGTGTACCAGCACCAGCACAGCATGGCACATTCCGGCCCAACACAGCAGCCTCGCCTTATAAAAACAGGCAACCATTTCCACACGCCAGCGTAGCACGTCGGAGATTGCACCGTTTGCGGCGGATTGTGTCGCCACTCCCGCATTACCTTGCTTCGGCTTCCTCTACTTCCTGGAGGGTAGAGTAGGCAAGGGACTGACAACTTGTATGTAGTGGAGGGAGGCCGAGCGGCTACATTGTTGCACTAAGAATCACGGGGGAAACTGCTGTTGATCCGCCGCGACCGACGTGCTGGCACGCCTGATTCTGGAAACTTCGTCTCGTTTTCATGGTCATCGTTTAGCTCGACGAGATTCCCCAGTCAGTCGTTTCCAGTCCTACATTTGAAATACGCACCGCTAGGCAGTCTCGACAAAATTATTCTTCCCGTCCCCGTCCTGATTTCCGGCATGTTCCCGTCTCCGTGCATTGCGCTGAGCAGCACCACCTCATTGTTCGCCGCGAATCTAGCAGCCCTGTCTACACCACCTTCCAACACCGCAAGCCACCGTACTGCCAGGCCCCATGGCCCGCAAATCTCAGCATCTGCTGCTCCTTCTGCACCCGGTCTTGTTGCGGACAGCTCCACTGTTGCGACTCTAGAAGGAAGCCTAAGCCTGCAGAGCCCATGCTTTGAAAGCCGTCTGAGCGTCGGAGACGCCGCTACTGGCATGCTGAATGGTGGTGGGGACACGTCAGACTCGGACAGTACAGGGATTGTAATCTCGTCGTCGGAATACAACATGCGGATGAAACGAGCCATGGCTAACCCTTACGAGTATCACCATGACCTTGGTAAGCTCACGTACTTTGAATGTGAGTGACTTCGTAACCTATTACTTCAACTAAGATATTGCAGTTCGCTTGCCAATTTCAGCAGCACAAGACCTTCTCATGCAAGTGCCCGCAACACGCGCATATATCTAGATTCGTATGTCTAGACTGGCCTTCAGCACGCTAAAACTCACTCACAACGAGATGCAGGCATGTACTACACGCGGATCGCGCAGCATCTGCTGGTGGGGTCGCAGCCGCAGAGCCCGGACGACATAGAGCGGTTGCAGCGCGAGGAGGAGGTGGCGGTGGTGCTGAACCTGCAGCAGGACCACGACATCGCGTACTGGGGCGTCGACATCCACCGCATCACACACCACTGCCGCCAGCTCGGCCTCAGGCACTACCGCCGACCCGTACGTTTCCCATGCTCATTCCTTCCTGACCAGTTGCGTGATTTTTCTGGAATTATTATCGCATGCGGCTTTCCCCCATGAGGTCTTCAACTCGCATACATCCCCCCATTCTCCTTGCTAGCGTGTGCCATTAAAATTCATTGACTCTTCCTCTGTTCTCCTTCCCCTTACCTCCCCTCGCCCTCTGTTCCCACGTGGCCCTGTGTGCATCAATGTCCCCACCAGGCGGTGGACTTCGACCCTCACTCGCTGAGGCACCAGCTGCCAGGAATGGTGGCGGTGATAGAGCACCATGTGTCCGGGGGACGCACTGTGCTCGTGCACTGCACTGCTGGCCTCGGCCGCGCGCCTGCTGCTGCCATCGCCTTCCTCTTCTGGTTCCGTGACATGGACGTGAGTCGCTCTGCTGCCGTCCTGACTCGCTTTGTGACTGCCATGCACTGCTCAACTTACCTTTGTACACTCTTCAGATCACCCTTCCTGCCACAGCTCAAGTTTGTCGGAGGCTTGATACCCGTCCACCCCTCCCAGTCCTCAAACCCTGACCCTTTGACCCCACACTCTCCCCTGCCTGCTTCCCCACAGCTGCGGACAGCGTATGAGATGGTTACCACGAAGCGGCCATGCGGCCCGCGGTGGGAGGCCATACGCGGCGCCACATACGACCTGGCAGACAGCCGCCCACAGCACTGCCGCCCACCACTGGAGCACCTGCCATCGCATGCCTTCTCCGATGTGTCTCAGGAGGAGAGGAGGACGATTCAGGACAGAGTGAGAGGGTTGTACCATGGGTGATCCTGGGCTGGGGGTTGGAACGTCCACGCCGTTTATGCTGGAAGAGCCTTTAAGGATGTCCTGTTGTGGGGTTTATTTGGTGATTAATTTGAAGGCACAGGCAGTAACTTAGCCTGGGTATTGCAAGATTTAGGTGCTGCTGCTAGCTGTATATAAGTTTTTACTAGCTATCACCGGTATTGCATAATGTCATTGTCGGGTTGATCCATTCTTTTACTACATGCAATGCATGGTATGGTATGGTGTAACAAACAGGAGAGAGGAAACTCACATGAACCATACATGAACAACTATCACATAATTCAATCTTGTGCATGTATAGAGTAGAAAACAGTAATGAGAATCAAGGTAATGGTGTGGAAGCAGGGAAACCTGGCAAGTCTTGGAAGAAAACACTCTCAGGCACCAGCTGGTTCACCTCCTCTTGTGTTGCCTGCCGCCCTATGATTCTCTGGCAACACAGGTAGAACATGCAATAAATGTGAATGAGATGGAAGGTTGGAGATGCTAAGAGGGTGGACATGAGAAGATGTTGCAAGTGCCAGACGGTTGAACTGCGTGTGGGCTGTAATAGCAAGATCGAAGCATAGACTGTTGTCGTACACAAGCCAATGAAGCACGGGGCCCGGTGCACTCCCACTCGAGGAACCGAGGGCGAGAAACATCAGTGGCAGAGTTCCATGTGCTCCACCCTTCTGCCTTCACCACGGCTCCTATGCTGCACCCATGCAGCAGCACACGCGCATCTGGACCCCATGGCCGTCCCAGCAGCGCACAGCTGTCAGGCACTGATGCATCTGCCGCTGGAAAAATTGCAAGGGGCAAACATGAGAGCAAGATAGCAAAAGGAATGGGTATAGGTGGTCCAAAGGGCTTGGTGGTAATGTGAAGAACACACTCGTTCCAGGCGATGGGTTGAGAGCCATAAACCCTTGGAGGAGGCAATGGAGGAGGCATTGAGTACCTTGAATGGAGCATGCATCGAAGACGAATGCACCATTGGTGTCGTCAGGCAACTGCGTGAGATCCCTGCGGTGAGCTGTCATCCACCCCCTGCCCCTTACTGCCACCTCACACCCCTTCCAGTAGCCTCGTGCCTGACCACACAAGCGGCAGGCAGGAAAAAAGGAACACAAACTGTGGGTTAGCGACAGCACTGGATTACAGGAAATAAAATCACAGACTGCATGGGCTTGAGAGGCGTCTATAGTCTGCATCAGCAGGAAACGGGAAGGAAACTGAGTGCAGGAAGAAAACTGGTGGGCAACAGCAGGCAAGGGAAAAGCAGACACCCCAGTTCTCCTCACCTTGGGTCCTCCAAAGATGAAGTCCACAGATCCCTCCACTCGGCAATCCCTGAACCACGCGCTGCCACGGTGCAAGTAGAGCGTATCCTGCCACCCCAGGAAGCTGCACTGGTGGAACGCTGCTCGCTCCGCTGTCACCCGCACTGCCACCGCCTGGTGCTGCCCTGATGCGCCCCCACACTGCGGTCCTGCTGCGTTCTCAAACACTATCCCCTCTGCTGTGAAATGGCTCGCCTCCACCTGTCAGGGGAGGAGAAGGGTAGGAGAGCAAGAATGACGGACAGTACCGAGGAGAAATACATGCGTAGTAGAAGGCAAGTAACAAAAAGGGTGGTATGAGAAAGGCGGGTTGTACGGGGCATGGATAATATTTGCTTTCTTCTCACCGCAAAAGTTGCAGAAGTATATGTCGTGTAGCTGTCAGCAGCACTGGCATCTTTCCCTTTGATACTGCCACTGCCGCTGATGCCGCCGCTGCTGTGCTTAGGTTTCCCTGCATGTGCGTCAAAGACTATCCGGACCTCCCCACCACCAGTGCTCACTTCTTCAACTGATGCCGCCCGCAGCAGAATGTGCGTCTTATTGCAGGGGACTCGTACCTGGCGAGCAAATTGGTTATAGGTTTGAGCATTGGTAAATCATGCACAAGGGGAAAACAGAAAAGTGCAGCAATCCGTGCACATACGAAAACTGTCCCTCCCGCCCACCTGCTCAAAGTATGTGCCTGGCTGGACTGCAATCACAGTGGTGTGCTTCCCTCCAGACTCCACTGCATCAATGGCCTCCTGCACCTTCGTGAACCACTTTACGGTACCATGCACACGGTCAAGAGCTGAGGTATTTGCGTCTGGTGCCCGTGCAACCACAAGAATCATTCTTGTGGTTTCTTTGGTCGTGTCAGGAGTGGCTTCTGGAGACAGCAAAAAGAGTGAGCATTGGGTTAGACACCATGGTGATGCTCTGCGACAGAAGGGATGTGTCGGATGAACGCCTCACATTGACGGCCTAAGACAGACACTATACCTTCAATTGGAGGACGAGGGGTTCCGAGTGGGCCGTCTTCATTAACAGAGCACGGTGGCGCTGGCCCAGGAAAGGTCGTCCCTGGGAAGTCCGTTTCATTCATTGCAAAAAAGGATCGGCAGTCTAAAAATGGGGCAACCTCAGCTTCTGAAGGCTCTCGGCCAATGAATCGTGGTGATTCTGAGGGAGGATCTTTCTGCATTGTACGCCTCTCTTGGTGTGAAGGTTGATTGGTGGCGGAAGTAGCTTTCTGCAACAACAAGGCCATCACAAACAGGGACGCTTATGGTCAAGCACAGGTTATGCGGGTCCCACCAAAAGCTCATGATTCTGTTGAGCACGAATGGTACTTACGATTGAACCAGGCCCCACACATCTGAACTCCCAGAACGTCGGCCTGTTAATGTCAGTGGAGCCGTCCCAGCGGTCCCAACCACGCCGAGGCACACACTGACCAATATAGCAATGCGATAGGATGACCCGTGCATCCGGGCGCCAGGGGCGGCCAAGGTAACAAGGACCCGTTGTACTTGACATGCCTGAAATCATTGTTTGGAAAACATGATACAGTACATTATCAACCAGACCTAATCATGGCAAAGTAAGAATACACTCACCATCAAAAGTGCAACACTGAAACACAAAAGCGCCAGTGTCTCGTGGAGAAGTGTCGAGGTCTCGGTAGTGAGCTGTGAATGTGCCTTGAGCCTTGGCTAGAATTGAACATTTAAAGAAAACTGCTTTGACATTTGGCCCTCCAAAAACAAAATCCACGTTTCCTTCGATAATGCTTCTGGAGAAGTACTGCAAAAACATGCAAGAAAGGGGCCAAGAAACAAAACAAATCAAGAGTTGATTGTAAATTTTATGGACTTTTATTTATGTTTACTTCGGCTTTAACATCGCGAGTGAGTTTAGCGAGTCCGACCCCCAATCTTTTCCTCGTCGCGACACATGCGACGCGGTGGCACATTTGTGAGTTGCTCCTGGTTCGTCATAAAAACCAGATCCAAGGGAATACCGTCATTTTCACACAAACCTTTCGTGACAAACCATCCACCGAAACGGATGGCTCGAGACGAGATCGTCGAATACCGGTCTCAGGTCGGTCGACAATTCCAAGATCGAGTACTCAAATGCTTTCAGTGAAACTCATTTTTTTTCTCTCAGGATGTGGTTCCCGCATCACCAAGTGCCATCTCGAAGAAGCGAAGATTGATGAGTGCAGCAAGTGTTGAAACACACGCTACCCACACTCAAAGCTTCACCAAGTATGAACAAGTCTGTGACGTATATAAGCAGATCGAGAGACAGCTAGTACAAGGTAACGATCCCGCTCATCGTTGCTCTCAAAAGACTTGTTTTTACCAGTTTCTTTTTCTCACGTTGGCTTCCTTTACAGAGGAAGGAATTCGTCGACTTTTGGATGATAAGTTTGGAAAGCAGGATCTCTTGATAGAAGAGCTGAAGACAGCGCTCGTCCAGTTACAAAACGAAAATGCATTGGTGAACGCTAACGCCAGCGAGAGTATGTGTTTTTCCTATTGCTCACCTTCGTGCGAGATTTTGTCAAACTAAAAACGCCGTTGATGCAGGCCGTAAGGAATGCATGCGTCTAAAAAGGCTGGAAGCGGAATTAAAGTCCTCTCTTGAACTCAAGAAGCGAGAAGCACAAAAGTACAGCTCTGAAAGAGGTGAGACCCACCGTTACGATTTCGTCTTCTTCACAGATGGCTAACAACCGTACTCGCTATTGTGTCAGATACTTTGGTGAAACAAGCACAGTCATCACAGGCAGCATATCATGTCAAAGAAAAAGAGTGCGAAGAGCTTGCTTCAATACTTATGCAAAGACAAGTGGAGGTGGAAAACTATAAGGAAGACATGAAGCAGCTTGAGCTCTCCAACACTTCCTTGGTGCAGCAGCATTCCTGGGGAAACCAGTTGCTTTTCAATAAACACAAAGACTTACTGTCGTGTTTTCTTGCAGTCGAAGGAGATCTCGCGCCACCAGGCCAACATGAAGTTATTACAGACAACCTTGGAACACAGAAATGATGAAGTGAAAGAGCTCAAAGCTCATGTCGATCGACTTTCAGCGGAGCTGGGTGCACTTGATAGTGTGAACGCACTGTCAACGCGGAATGCAGATGCCATTCTGAGCCAGTTAAGCTCTTCAAATGTTAGGCTTCAAGAAGAGAGGATTAAAAAGGAAGTACTTCAACAGGAGCTGCATGAAGCACGCAAGGAGTGTGAACAGTTGCAAACCCGGGTTCAGCAAATGGAACAACAATCAAAAGGTAAATTATCTTAGCTGGACTGGTCTCGTTCACTCGTATCATGCTACAACTCAATCGCGTGTTGTTTTTAACAGAGGCAGAAGAAAAATGGAAAAAGACCATGTGCCAGCTTGAGTCCGAGCACGGTCAGTCCAAGGAAAAAATCAGTCAGCTCCTGACAACATTGCAAGACTTGGAGGCCAGAGCCAAGGAAGCTGGGAGCGAAAAAGAGGAGCTTCAAAATCAGCTGGAAGCATTGGAAGATAAGGACAGGAATACAACACAGGAGAAGGTAACAAACTAGCAGACGTTCATGGCAAAAGCTCTCGCGTTCGCATCTCACAAGCCTTTTCTTTTGCAGGAAGGATTGCAAGCCGAGTTGCAGTGCTTAACCACAGAGTTGAAAAGCACCAAGGAGTCCTTGGAAGCAAAACTATTTATGCTTACGACAGAAAATAAGGAGCTATCTGCAGCTGTTGCAGCGAAGACAGAAGCTGAAACCCAGCTCGTCTCTGGGAACGAGACACTGAAAGAGAACCTTGAGGCGAATGAAGCTGCATTGAGCCAGATGAAGGAACAAATTGAGACACTTGAGAAAGGACTACAAGGAGGTAAGTACACAGAGTTTGGTGTCTCTTCCTTAAATATTGCAAGAAACTTACCAGAGTATTGGCATTCCAGTGTCAGGAGAAGCTGCTGTCAGCAGAGAAGCAAGCAAAGGATCTGAAGAGAGACTACCAAAGGCAGATGCAATCAAAGCAGCTTGAACTGCAGAAGCATCTTCAAGAAATTTCAAGGCGCAATAATCTCGCTATGGCGGAGATGCGGAAAGAATTTGAGGCAGAGGCAACAAGGAGTGTGGATGAAGAGCGGAAAAAGGTGTGTACATGGAAGAATTGTCGGCTCAAGTGGTCACCACAAGTTGAATTTACATCCATTGCCATGTCACAGGCTCAAGATGCACTTGAGAGTGCCAAGAAGAACCTCCAGAACCAACTGGCAGAAGAGAAGGAGAAGTATGGAGCCAGGATCAAATCCCTCCTCGAGAAAAACAAGTCACAGGTAAGCTTGCCTCTACTTGCCTGGACAATGCCAAAATCTGAGGCAGATCGGCTTACAGAAGTATTAATAGGTGTCGGAGCTTGAAGAGACCCATCGTGCATCATTCGCCTCGTTTGTGAAAGAGACTGAAATCAAGTTGCGGCTTAAAGAGGAAGAGTGCCTGGCTGCTCTTGATAAGGTGAGCTGGCTGTGCGTTGATAAGGTGAGCTGGCTGTGCATTGATGAACTGACTCCAAGCATCTAAAGCTATCCTCTGCAGGTTGAGTCAAAGCTTCAATCTACAGAGGATTTGATTACGAGACTAAAGCTCCAGCAGAGCGAAGAGATGGCGACTGCAAGAGCGTTGATGGAGCAACAACATTGCATCATTGACGGAAGAGCTGGAAGGGAGGATTGAGCTGGCCAAGACAGAACGTGAGGAAGCCCTTAACATTCAGTTGGAAGTAATGACACGTGAATCCACTGAGGTCAGTGTACTTGCGTACCTGTCTAAGCATGAGCATTTTGGCGAGTTCCCAGAGTCATAACAATTCTGCTTGCTGCAGCTCAAAGACAAGTTGACATCTAAGGATCGAGAATACCAAGAGCTCCAGGAGGTACACAGGGTTGATATGGACAAGCTGAAGGAAATCAATGAGTTGCGACAGTCAGAGGTAAGGCTTTTGTTTACTTGCTGCATTCGCATGTGCATTTACATGATTTTATGTGGCAAAGTTTCATTCGCAGCTGCAATCAAGGCTTCGAGGGATGGAAAAGAAGTGCAAGCAGCAGCAGGAAAACCATGAAGGCATGCTGCGTAATTTGCATGACGAGCTGGAGCGGTGCTTGGCAGAGGTAACGTAGCTAACCAACCTTGATATAGTTTTCGAAAATAAAAAGTATCTTACCGAGTTTACATGTTGACTTGCTGCAGGCACAGGAGAAACTGGAGAAAGCTGAAAAGAAATCCATGCGACTTGAGGAGGAAAGCAGGGCCCGTGAAGCTCAACTCAAGGAGAGTTACGAGCAACAAATTGAGGAGGTGAGTCAAACAGCAAAAATCAAACTGATGTGCTCATTTTGCTTTACACCGACCGAGCTAACCAACATATCGCACCTTTGACAGTTGCGACAGAGTGAGATGAGATTGGAAGAGGAATGCGCAACAACAAGAGTTGAGGCGGAGGGTCATATCAGCAAACTTAAGATGGAACACGAGAACATGCTGAACAAGCTCAACATGGAGCATGAGGACAGTCTTCGAAAGACTCAAATGGACCACGAGAACGTCATCAAGAAGAAAGATCTGGAGCACGACAGCATCCTTAAATCTATGAAGCTGGATCATGAGAACGCACTGAAAACTCAGCGTATGGGCTTTGACAGTTCTTTGAGGAAGAGGAAGCTAGAACAAGAATCCTCTTTTAAGTCACAACGTGACAGCTTGACAGAGGAAACGGTAAGGCTTTTAAACGCTGTGAAATGCGTTGTCAGCTCTTTGTCTTAATCAATTTTCCGAGTTAGTGCAGGCCAAGTCAGGGGAAGCCAAGGAAGCCATGGAGGCTAAGGATGTGGAATCAGGCAAAAGTCAAGCTGCGCTGCAACTGGAAAAGGTAGAAATGGAATGAGCAGAACGTCTGAGACATGGCTTTATGAGTATTGACTTAAGTTGCAAGGCTCCACTCCTGCGTCCAATGGAGCAGCTGAAACACAGAATCTTCATCGAAGACACTGAAGTCACGGGTGGGTTGTCCACGCTTGTGACTATGACATTTTCAGGGTGAGCATTCTCTTACAAACTCTCGATCTACAGAAAAAACTATCGGGGAAGAAGTTGAGGCTCCAGCCAGCTATATCTACACAACAGCAGGATCTCGCTTTGGACGCAAAAGCTGCTACTCCCAAACAGGCAAGTACCCTTCAGCAATGCTTTACCTTTGCTGAAGAGAGAATCTTGACGAGCAATCGAACGCTTTGGTTTGCTCCAGTTGGATTTCGTCACCAAAGCTACATCTACGTTTTCTAAGAAGAAGAAGCTGAAGCACATGGTAATACATCTCTTATTATAACGGTTCTGCTATTTCCAATTCCTCTCCTGACAGCATCTTAAATTACAGGAAGCCGACTACAAGCCTAATGATTCCAAGGTGGACTTCACTAAGGTCTGTTCAAACTCCATCTGTTCATGCTTGCTCATTTGTTGATGCTTTGAAACTTACAAAGCTGACCACTCCACAGGTTATGACGGGATACAATGCTGACTGGCAGGTTTCCGAAGTTAATGTGGATGACCCTTACGCCTTCTGATTTAAATTCAGCGATGCTGGCTTTGGCACCATTGCTTACAAGCTCATGCACAATTTCATGTTCCAAGTGTCATTCAGACCCCCTGTGTATATTATTTCACTTGTACTAGATCTGATACTTTTAGCAACAGTTTGCTCTGCATGGTTGAAACTTCAAGAAAGCGTGGTTTCTTTGACAACAAGATAGGCATAATCAAATTCCTTTCTCGACTAGGAGGGGTGCTCACCTGCCGCCCTTGATGGGCGTAAAGCGTCGCTTGCCAACTTCGTAGCCAGCAGCCATGGAGCTGAACCTCGTCCCCCGACGTGCGTAACGCCACTGCCTGGTTTTGCCCTGACTGACCGCCACAGCCTGGCCTTGATTGGTTGACGATCACAATGTTAACCATGATAATGCCTGAAGCCTCCACCTGGGAACATGGGGAAATGGACAATGATTGCGTAACTACGACTCGAAGTTGGCATTCCTAGAGTGCTTGAACTCAGAAATCTCTTACCTGAACTGTCGCACAATTGTACGTGTTGTATACAAGAGTCGTACGATCGCCTAAAGCGCTCAGTGCATGCGGAGGTCGAGCCTTCCCGTCGAATGCGTCGAAACAGATTATTGTTGACCATGAAGGTCCAGCTCCGATGAATCTAATGCATTTCTTGGACGATGGAACTAGAACCTGACGGGAACGGTCACCCAGGGGGGCAAAAGCATTGTTAAACTTAGCGACTCACTAGATAACGCTTGAAACGTCAATAACAGCAATATCCTGCAAATCTGGCAAAATCCGTTGCTTGTGGTTTGCGGACCTGTTCGAAGTAAGTGCCTGGGTCGATCTGTATGATCGTTGGTTGGCTTTTGCCTGGGATGGCGTCCACTGCATCTTGAATACTGGTGAAAGGGGCGGAGCCGTCTAGCGCAACACGTAGGGTAAGATGTCCCATCGAGTACGACGGTTGGTGCAAAACTAATTACGGTCGCTGCAATCTCGTGCTATTTGGCGGAATATTTAGTTTTCGACAAGTGGACATACGAGTGTCGATCGACGATCTGGGTTATCTTTCAGGAAGGTGTTTGTAGTTCAGGAGGTACAGAAATAAGCCATCTTAGCAATCTAGTCATCGCTGCCCTCCAAATCAATCAAGTTCACCAAAGCGCAACTACTTTCTCCCTCCCAAATGGCTCCCGCGAAGTCGAGTTTAGAAGCCAATAGACAGCCTCCTGCCTCTTGAAGCATGGCATTTCCCCTCAAAGCCACCTTCACCGTGACAGACTCTGGAGTGTCCAAGTCCACCACTTCATGCTTGCCAGCAGTCACCCATCTATCTGTTCCATGCACATTTTCTCTTCTCACGAGCTTGCCTCCTCCTGCCTGTCCTCTTCCACGCATTCTACCAGGGCTGTCACCGTTACCCAGGTGAATCAAGTCAATGCAATCACTCACAGCCTTTCCGCCATTGCTTATCCCAACTGACTCAACTGCGGTCGTTGAATCCTGTTTGTCATTTCGCAGGGTGGTCATGTTTGTCAAGTCAATAAATGGACCCCCTCTCCGTTCCTGAGCATTTTGTACTGCACTACGGTCCTGCACCCTGCTTCGCTTTCCCTTCTGCTGCTCCTTGGGCGGGTAGTCCTCCTGCTGCCAAACCCACAGCAGCCCATTCTCATTGCTTTTCACTGCTCCCCTGCTTCTGCTCTCCACAGGTTTAGCATCTGCTTTCTGGCAGCGCTTCAGCACTCCCACTTCCTGCCTTCCCGCTTCAACCACATCCTCCTCATGGCTCGCGCTCTGAACAATCTTCTTCATCTGATGCACCGCTCCCCTTGCTTGTATCTCATGATTCTGTGCAGAGGATAGAGCAGCCTGGTCGCTTTCAGTCTGCCTGAACCTGGAGGGCAAGTACAACTGATCATAGGGGCTGGGTCCCGATCTGCCGGGTGGCTCCCTGTCTCCCTTCAAATCAGCAGATGTGCCCGCATCTGCACCGCTTCTCTCACCGCTGCTGCTGTCATTCGTTACTGAGAACAGCAATGTATGTGACCGCTCTGTCACTAAATTATCTGTATGGACTGGTTGCCCTGCCACACCTTGAGACCGCTGGTACTCCGTCTCATCCTCCCACTCTGTATATCCGCCACATACATCATTACCAGGTGCCTCTCCCAAGTCAGTCATGAACTCACTCATCTCTGTCGCTTCCTTCTCCTTCGTTCCCCTCGTCTCCGTTGCCTTCCTCTGCTGTTTCCCTCGGCCCTTCTTCCTTCCTGCTTCCTTCTCTGCTTCATATGCTTGCACCATTTCCGGATGAACCCTGCCAGCGCAACAACAACGTTTATTATATCCGGAAACAAGGACATCTCTTCAAGACAAGACAAAGGAGACTCCTGACGACAATTCCAACACCAACCACTTACCTCGTGAGCAGTTCTGCCCGAACAACCGAGTTTTCAACTTCAGGCTGCCCAGTCCATGAAACCTCAAACATTCTATGCCCAGCCACCCACCGCTCCTTCACTATGCCGCCCACCCTGTACGTCACTCCATCCAGCATCCCCCCCACTTCATCCGCTTTCCTGGAAGCTTCCTTCCCTGGTGTCACACAGATCTCTGCTGCCTGCCGCACCAGCAGCAAGCGCCTGAGGTCTCGTTCTGCTAGCTTTGACCCAATGTACCGTGCTGGGTGTGGTGGGGACAGGGGGCAAGGGCGGTTGAGCGTGGCAGGGGGAGAAAAAGGGAAAGGATGGCATTCATTCTCTTATTGTGAACCCAATGTACCGTGGTGGGTAACGTGGGGATGGGTTCACAGGGGGCGGGCTGTGGGGGTAGTAGGAGCATGGAAGGGGAAGAAGAAGGGAAGGATTGGGTTCTAATTTGCCTAGTGTGGTACCAATGTACCATACTGGGTATGGTGGGGATGGAGAAGGGAAAGGAAAGGAGAAATTAGCAAAAGGCGATGGGAAGGGAAAAGGAATTGCAGCTTCACTTGAGGACACGTGGTAGGCAGTCAACGTCCCATGGCACACGCACCTGTGACGTCAGCAGGCCATGCCATGTGCCTGTCACAGAAGGCGACGATGTCAGCATATGAAGGGCTGCAGTGCTTCTGTAACGCACTGGAACATGCACGATGGGGTAAAAGACGGGAATGTAGATAACGGTGGCAGGAAATAGCAGCAGGGAGCACGCTAGCTCAATAGCTGCGAGTGCTTGGATACCTCATTTGATCATAATCCACCTGAATACCACATGCTGCTGCCACTTCAGCATACGTTACATTGCATCACATCCCGGTTTCCATATACATCAACGCAACACAGCCATGCGTGTCCTTACCTTTTGACAGCATCCGATGCAGCGTCGTGACACGGAGGATTCAGAAACGCCTCTATCACCCTCGCACCATCCTCCCTCGCCTGCTCTTCCCCCTCCTCCTCCACCTCCCTCGCCCCTTGCGCATGCCCTCCTTCTCCTGCTGACGGATTCCCCTCTGCCCCACTGATACTCCCTGTACCAACACCAACACAACCACTCATACCGCTCTCACTCAATCCCATTACACCTCCCCTGCCTCTCCCTTCCCCAACCCTAACTCCCGTCCTCCTCTGCTGTCCCTTCTTCCCTTGCGCCCCTGTGCCGGGTCCCACTCTTTTGCGAGCTCTGGGGGCAGAAATGGCAGCCAGGCCTCTTTCTCTGATCGCTGCTAGCACGCCATCTTCACCCAGTGCTGCCACCCTCTGCACCGCTCCTTGCTGGTAGGCAAAGTTGGGAAGAGAAGATGATAAAGAGGAAATCCGTGGTGAAATGCGGAATAGGAGTGGGCTAGAGACTGGGATGGAAACGGTTAGGATGCGTGACGAGGTGCCCAGTGGTTATGACCCAAGGGGAATGAGTATCGCAGGGAAGTTACCCTGGCACGGAGTGTGGGAGCAGCAGAGACGCCCTGTGAGTAGTCTGAGCCAAGAAAAAGCCCCATGGCGATCTGAATAACAACGGGGCGGGAATGAGAGGGGAGCACAGAACGACTGAGACAGATTGAACAGTGAGTGAAAGGAGTTGGGATCTAGCTCTAAGTTTGAGTGGTCGTAGCACAGCGTGGTGCGATTTTGCGTGGTACAGTGTGCAGAATAGTGCAACACGGTAGCACATCTCACGAGTGAGTTTCGGCCGAGGCTGAGCGAAGCTGTGATGTCCGCTGCAGTGTAGAGCACAGCCCAGTTGGCACCTGGCGTCAGAACAGCAGGGAGGGCAGTGAACGCATGCACAGAGGGGTTTGGTCCAGGTACAAAGGATAGGAAGAGGAGGACACAAGGTGTCTGCACAGCAACCATGTCTTTCCATCCTGGCCACACTCTCTCAGGATTCACGTGTGCAAGCAGGTGACATGACCCAAGGCCATGGCTGCTCCCTTTCACCCCATTCCATTCCAACACATGCCGGACCAACACATCACATTCTCCTCATACGTGCCTTTGTGCAGGCAGATATCACGAACCACAGCCTTGGCTCCAAACAGAAACGCGTCCGAGTCTCCCGTACACACCACATCCTGATGCATTGGTGCATGTTTCAGGGTGGTGGATGGGATGAGTGTTGGGGGTGTGTGTGGGGGGAAGATGAGCAGAGAGACGGGTAGCGGAGGGTTGTTATGTTTTTGTTTAATCAGATGAGAAGAACAAGCAGGAGCACAGGGAGAAGAAACGGAAGGCGAGTGAGGGCATGGGAGGGGAAGCCACTCCCAGTTGAGGGCGGCAGAAAGAGTGAGAGAGGGCATGGTGAGAGAGTAGGCGAGCACTCACACAGACGCCAGATGCATTGAGCAGTGCGCACTGTGCCTCTGCCTCCTCGGGACTGGTTGTGGGTGTGCAGTGGAGGAGGTGAGGGGGGAAGGAGAGTGACGAGGGGATAAGAGGGGAGGAGAGGAGAGGTAATGGGACACGCCGACACAGTGACGAGAAGCGGAGCACAGAGCCAAGGCAATAGCGCAAGCCCTGGCATACACCAACGGGAACTAGACATGTCCGTTTCGGTGCTATGGAAAACACACGGCTGCTGCCGAAACAGTGATGTCTCAACCAAAAGCATAGTTATTTCTATGAAGCACACCCCCCTCACCTGTCAATGCACGGCACGCCCCATGCTGCCCCTAACGCCTTCGCGTCCGCCACCATGCGCCCAAACTCCGTTCCCCTCCGCCTCTTCAGCGCGCCCTCAGGGGCGCGGGGGGGCTGGGGAAAGGAACGCGGGGGAGTGGGGGGGAAGAGTGGGACGGGGAGAAGGGAAGGATGACGAGAAGTGGAAAGAGAGATGGCGAGTGTATGTGCCAATGTGCTGTATGGTGCCTGGTGTATGGCGGATGATGTACATAAGAACAGCTGAGATGCTTGCGAGAAAAGAAACTGCTTGAGGTGAGTATTTCACCTTGTGAGTAGGTTGTGCGCCCGAGTCTGCACCAGTGGCCTCCGCTGAACCTGTGGCAATGGCTCTAGCGGAACCGGCGGCAGTGGCAGTGCCTCGGCCCGCGCGGCGCCAGTGGGGGTGTGACGTGGCGGCATCGTCCGCCCTCCTCTGCTGGTACGTCGCGCGCTTGACAGCTGGCACGTCGCCATCTGATGTGGGAAACGCCGGGAGACGGGGGTTTATGAGGGGAGTGCGACGGACGAGCGACGGTACAAGGGACGGTACACGGGGGGTACAAGGCGTAAGATCAGGTCAAACGGCCTAAAGAACGGGCGAGGAGCTGCGGACAGGGAAGCGACTCAGCGGCAAACGAAATGGGAGAGGTACCCCGAGTGTGTCGCAGCCCATGCAACGGAAGAAGGAATAAGGAGCGGATATCTCTGGTACACCTGTAACGAAGATGACGTGGCAGTTGAGCGCTTTCAGCGCGCGTAGGCGGTGGAATATTCCGCGAAGGTGCGGCTTCTGATTGCTCTGGACGCCCGCCTGCGGTGGGCCGTTTTGGCAGCTAGCGGCGAACTGAACGATCCAATAGGAGAGATCCACGCAGATGGTCTTGTTCCTGCGCGCACAACGTCGGAATTTACGAGGCTCGCGAGGAATCAGCCTAGACTCAAGCACGCGGCTAAGCGCTGAATGCGGAGAGAGGAACGAGGTCATTGACAAGCAAGCTGTACTCGTCAGGTCTTACTCGAGATCTTCGAGCGGAATGGTTCGCCTCGCCGGCTCGAGAAGCGACCAGAGGCTTTTAACTCCCATGTTCCGGCGACAACTACGGACGCGTCGATGGAGGAAACCCCTGAGGGGTCTACTTCTTAGGCGGCACAAACACAAACATCAATGGAAGGAAATTTCGAGGTTTCGAGGACGGCCGCTGGCGGTGACAGAGTTTCTACAGGGGCAAAGTAGGCGGAGAAGCGTTTGCGGTAGGTACGTCAGAGGAAGTAGTCAGTATCGTGGATGTGATGAGATTAGTGCGACTGTCTGTCCGTTCGTGCTGTGGTGTTGAGGTGGACTAGTTGGGTTGGCTGTGGCGGTGGATGCATGAGAGGTGGGCGGAGCGCGTTTGAAAAATAGTGGCAGAGGGGAGGGTGTTGATTGTGTCAGAAGGGGCGTTTGGCGCGAGTCGGTGCGATTGGTTGTGTGGAGATTTGGAAATTTCTGCAATTCTGTCACGGGGCATCCCGCGAGCTGTGTTGCTGATCATACAGTACGGTTCAGTATGTGTTTCCAAGGTTTAAGACGGTAAAATACTGATTTACTACTCTTTGGACCGCGAAGCACCAGACAAACTGGTGTACAGAGTTTGCCTGGGACTGAGTTCGCGAATACTTGCGAGTCATGCGAGCCACGAGCACTTCGTCTAGATTTCGCAGCACAGGGCACGCTCTCGCTAACAACCTCATGTGCCACACACACACAGGTGAAACTGGACGGAGGCGAAAATTGGGGATGTCGCAAACCGCTTGTGATGCTGCAAACATGACGGATCCACACCAGATTAGACCACACCAGATCCTATGTCTGATTATTCTCAGTAGAAAATCCGCGACGGTAAACCGTTTCCACGACTCAGAAGAGTACTTTCCTCCTCTGGTCTGGATTGCACGCTATGTCTGTTAGCTTAGTATGTTAGGTATAAGTACCTTTATCTCGCCATATTAGGCCCATGCTTGAATGATTTAGTTCGAAAACTGCTACCCACTACTTGGTCGTCAATTCCCCAAGAGCATCGTTTCTGCAATCGTAGTAGCCCACCTGTTTCGATCATGGAAGGAACTCTCGTCTCCTCGACCGACTGTATCGATGGTATCTGCGTGGGTTCTTCCCCTCGCCCCCCTCCACGTCAGTTCACGCCGACCCCCTTCCTCTCGTCAAAAGCACTGTTGAGGCTGAGTTGGCAGGCGCCGACGTGGCCGGGAGTGACGTGACGAAGTGTTGACGTCGCACGGATACGACTGGAAGACCTATTCTCTAAATCTTATGAAGAGCCGGTTGTATCTTCGTCTGTTTCTCAGGTCCGAGAGGGAGGTAATTGAGGGGATGGAGAGAGGCGGAATAGGTAGGGGAGGAAAGGGTTGAGAGGGGGGGGAAGGGGAAACGTGACAGGCGGGAGAATGTTGAACAGGGGAGAGGGGAGAACGTGAAAGAGATGGGAGAAGAAGGTTTGTTGTAACAAAGGGTACGTCTAGTCGTAAGTCATGCGAGGCTATGGGATGGCAGTGTGTGATATGGCATGATGTGTTGAGAGAATGACGACGTGGCTCTCGTAGTGTCACACGCCATCTCAATCCGGCTGCACCGTTGTGATCAAGGTAGGTACAACAGAGCGTTCTTACATTGAAGATCAACCTCTTCTCTTCACCGCATGCAGTGAAAATATGCCCTCTCAACCAGTTTAGCTGCGATGACCCATGCATGCATCTCCAGCCTTGGAGCATCATGGTGCGGTGGAAACGTCTTGTTTCCATTACCTCATTGTCTGCGCTCTTCTTCTTCACGCTCCGCTTTTCCTCTTGGCATCCCTCTCTTCCTCTTCTCACTCCGCTCTTCCTCTTCACGCTCGTCTCGTCATCTTAGACCTCTCGAAACCATTTTCTAAAAACTGTTATCTACCCTCCTCATTGTCAAAGCTGCTCATGGAGGAGAACATGGCAAATGGCATCGCAACACATCAGCCACTGCCATGTCACCACCGCCACGAGCATCCACGACTATTGAACGACAGATGAACGACAGGTCATTGTTCGCCCCGATCAAAAGTGGCGACAGCATGGCCAGTACGCGGATTGCTCAGGGACTACCTAGCAAAGTCATGGCCATTCAAGATCGATGTCAAGGCTTCTATGGGCCAACAGAGCAGCTAGGAGAGGTGCCACACGAACCATTTATGACCAAAGAAACATAAGTAAAAAAGAGAATGACAGTATGTTATTAAATCCTTACGTCACCGCCTCAGCAGCTCCGGGTCTACACCATAGGGGTCCGAGTCGCTTGGCCCCTGGTTGCTCGTCCTTCTACTCTTCAGCCCCTTCTTGATCATTGCATGGTTGCAGCAGGAATGGGTGGGCTGGCGTTGCGAACCAGCATGGCGAATTCCGCCTGGAACCATTTGCCAGCGCGTGGCGCGTCAGCTAGGGCTTCCGCGCCCAGCTGGTCCAGGGGGTTACATTCACGATCCACGGGGGAAACGCCAATTTTTTTTCTGGATCGGATGCATCGGGGGGAGGAAGAAAGAGAGATGAGTGAAGGTGTAGTGAGAAGCATAGCCAACTGTTTGTTCCGATAAATATCCCACTGACAGAGAAGGGAGAGGAGATGAGTGAAGGTGGAAGGAAGCTTGCCCTAGCGAATGATTCGGTAAATAACCCACTGTGGAGAAGAAGAAAGACACTATATTAGGAAACTGGTAGGACCACTCCGCATATTAGGAACTATTAGGAAGACCCTGCAGTAACAATAATGATTAAAACAGACTGTTGATCCTGCATATTTACTTACGAGTGGCCATCGCTCTCCCCAGGCGGCTTGATCCAAGCCAGAGCATCAACTGTCGGGCAAGCAAGGTGTGTGGGAAAGGAACGGTGGCATGTGACCACCTTTTCAAAACAGAATTGCCAGAAAGAAAACAAAAAGAGAAGAGAAGAAAAACAACAGCAAGAAGAAGCAAGGATGCGCGTGATGTGAAGTGCTCACCTTGCGGAGCACTACCGGGATTCGCGCGGGGGCGCTGTCCGATCCCCGCGCCCTTCACGTTGCACCACGAACCCCAGCGCTTCCGAATGCCACCGCGGCCGGACCGGCTGGTGTCAACGATCCACCTGGTCGGCAATCCCAAGGCTCCCAGGTACGCATTCATCCGCGACGTGAACCGGTTCTCGTCGATACAAGGGTTCGAGTCGTAGTTGATTTCTCCCGTGCTCGGGTTCTTCACGAGCGGGCATTTCTCCGATGCCGGGCAGCGGTAGGCGAAGAGCGGGTTGTAGTTGGCCACGTTGGACGCGAAGCCGCGGATCTTGGCGCCTGCGCTGATCTGCCGCGCGCGCGCGAGGACTTTCTTGTACACCGCCACCACGCGCTTCATGTTATCCGGCCAGCCTGGTCACGCGTTGGGATGCGAGCGAATTAGGGTTGAGGGGTGGGTTGAAGGGGAGTGCGAAGCGAAACGGTGGAAGCAGGGCTACGGCTGAAGGGAGAGGAACGACAGGAAGGAACAGACTGGCATGGAACAGAACGAACCGCGCGCCGCACACGCACTCACCGAGCCAGCCGCCGGACCCCGAGTCGAGATAGAGCGTGGTGTCGGGGATCTGCGAGAACGACGCGATCGCGTACGCGACGCCCTCCGTATATTCCTGCTCCGTCGTCGCGTCGCACCGATTCCTTCCCAAGTTAATCGCAATGTTGGGCAGCGAGTCGGGCTCGATCACGAGCGACAGACGCACGTTCGCCGCCTTCTTTCTAAGGCGCGACACGGCGGCGTCGATGTACTTGGCCTTGTACGTGTCGAGGCCGCCCTTTGGAATATCCCCATTAGACGACCACGCGCTGCAGTCGCGGCCCGGGAGATCGTAGATCACGAATTGCACGAGAATTGACTTTCCACCCGCCTGAGCCGCTGCGTCATCGAGGTGGCCTTGGATGTTGTTGACCTTCTTCATCGTGTCGAGCCACACGGCCGTCGGATACTGCGCCACGCTCGCGAAATACGGCGCGTCTGCGGGGGACGCGAGCATCGCGGATTTCACGTTCTCCGCGTACTCGCGGTTGAGGTACTGCTGAACTCCCCTGTACGGGTTGCCGGTGACGCCATTGTCGGTTACGCGGTAACCGCACGACGTGCCAGTGGCGGGGACCAGTTCCGTCGCGTTGATTGCTCCCTTGAGCCGGCAGGTGCCGCGGTTTCGGCCGTCCATGTGAAGTGCGTGCAATCCGCGCGGCTGAGGCACTGCTTTCCGCACGTGTCGCCCTTGCCGGCGGCTTCGCCAATGTCGTTGCCCTTCCAGTCGCAGTTGAGCGACCACTGCACTTTTCCGCCCTCGGCTCTTGAGAAGTTGAATGCTGACGTGGCTCTCATATGGAGCGCCACCAGCGCTACTAGTACTACCCGTGCCAATGTAGTCGAAAGGAAACGCGCAGCCACCATCGTTACCCTTGGTTGGTTGAAAGAATGAATTAGTTACGACGAACTCATGGCGGGACCATCCCTTTATAACGCTACCCGGGCCAAGCGGACCTGCTGTTCGAACTACTACCGCATTAGAGGCAAGCTCAACGCGGGTCACTTCCGTCATCCTGCTGCCGACCTACGTGCCGATTATCAGTAAAGTCTGGTGATAATGGCCAGCACAGCAAATTGAAGGTGCTTTGCACACGTTAGTGTGTGGAGGCTCGTGGCGCGAAATGGGAACAAGTCTGCAGAGCAGGCGGGGAGGCGGTTAGTCAGGCCGAACACTCTTCAACTTGAATGTCCAAGTGTACCGAGATGCACCGTTTATGAACACTTTCATAGTCCGTTTTAACTTCTGTTACCGAAAACATTTTCTTGAACAGTTTGTTTAGAAAGCCATCTTGATAATGTTGCGCTGGAGAATGTTGAACTGGTAATGCTGCGTTGGAGCCTCCAGCGAGGACTCTGCGACTTATGCGGTGCCGTTCAGTTCAAACACGGTTACCGTTCTGGTCCGTGTATTGGGGCTGAGCCTCTGACAACATGGTGTCAGATTCGTCGAGAGTAACATGGATGGTGGCGAGCATTGAAAATGGTGGTGAGGATCATTTCGTCACAATTCGCAAGACCATCACGACTTGCCGCTTTTTCGTCCAGCTGTCGCAGCTCTGTGCGCCGTATTCACGAAGGGTACACTACGGGAAACCAGTTGCCAATTTTCGCAAACCGTGTGCGATGTTGCCAACATCGCAAGCATACCTGATCACGCGGTCGTTGTAGCAGCAAACCCAAAATGTCATCCTTCATCCATGACGTCCTCGTCCCATTACGAGTCCTCGCCTCCTGTAAACAAATATGTTCTCGTTCATGCAATGTCTGATAGTGGAGGTAGTGTGATTCGTACAATTTCATTGTCTCGCCATGTCAGGCCCATGCCCTAACGATTTAGTTCGAAAACTGCCACCCATTACTCGTCAACTCCCAACAAGCTTCGTTACCGCCCTCGTAACCCTCCTGGTACGATAATGAAGCACTCCCTTGTCGCCGCAACCGACCGTAGCGGAAATTCTATCGTAAGCTCGATCCCCGATTCGTTGCGCGCCGAGCTCGCGGGATGGCTGCAGGATCGGATCGTGCAGGCGGAGTCGCAATTCCGGAGCGGGCTGTCCGGCGCGCCATGGCATGCGCATGACAAGGCGGGGAGTGCCACGGCGCGGGGAACAAACAGCGTTACCAGCGCTACCAGCAGCGCTACTGCTGGCAGCGGTGGCGGTAGCAGGAGTGACGGAAGGACAAGGAAGGTGGAGGGTTGGCGGGAGCAACAGCAGGCGCTGCACCGCATTGTCGATTTTTGGAGACGAGCCGTGCATCTGTACGGCAGCTACAAGGTGATTATAACGAAGCAGCTGCAAGGTTATTATAACGAGCCGTGTGAGTCGTGCATCCAAGGCAGTTTCCAATGGAGTAGGCCAGAAGTCCATTCCTTCCACAGCCCACAATGCTCGTCCCATAGTCTCTGAATAGTATCCCCCTAAGTCCGCCCACGCACGCATTTTCTGTTTCCACTCTTCCCCACTTCCACTCCCCCACTCCGATCCCCATGCGCGCGCCATCAGCTGTGCCAGGTGCGCGTGCGCCTAAGCAGGCTGAGCGAGGAGCAGCGGCGGGCGGCATGGGAGGAGCAGCACGAGCGGGGGGCGGAGATTCTGCACTCGCTCTGCACGGAGATGCAGGGCTTCTTCCTCAAGGTATTGCCCTGCCCCCGCCCCGCAGCAGGGTACTTTCCTCGCAAATTACTGCTGCTGCAACCGTGCTCACACACGTGACTCCACGTCGCCTGTGCACCGAGATTCGAGGTTTCTTCCTCAAGGTACAGCCGCACAGAATGGTTCGGTCGACCTTCTCCTCTCTTGGTTCAACCTTCCAACTCTCATCCCCTCTCTTCACACCTCCTCCATTCTCTGTTCCTCACCTTCCTCGTTTCTCCCTCCAGGCAGGGCAGTTCCTGGCCAAGCCACACATGTCCCTTCCTGCAAAAGGCGTTGTCGTCTCCACTCTTCATTCATCCCCATCCCTTCTCTCCTCCCCTTTCTCTCTCCTCCTAACCCCTCCAGGCAGGGCAGATCCTGGCCAAGCCACACATGTTCCTAAACCCGAAACCCCCAATATAAACTCCCCTCTCCCTCCTCCCCCCCTCCTCCCCTCCCCACCAGGCAGGGCAGTTCCTAGCCAAGCCAGACATGTCCCCCCCAGCCTGGGTGCGTCGCCTCGCCCCCCTCCACGACAGTGCGCCCGCAGACCCCTTCCCTCTCGTCCGACGCACCGTCGAGGCTGAGCTGGCACGTGCTGACGTGGCAGGGAGTGACGTGGCAAGTGCTGCTGACGTGGCACGGGTGCGGCTGGAAGACGTGTTTGCGGAGTTTGAGGAGGAGCCGGTTGGGTCTGCGTCCATTGCCCAGGTCAGCGTGAAAGAAAGGGAGGATGGTGGGGGGATGAGTGGGACGACGGAGGATGGAAGGGAGAAGGGAACAGAGGAGATTGTGTTATGTGATACGTCGACAGTGTGAATTGTGATCAAGGGCTTGTTGCAATCTACGCTGCCCGTGAGCTCTTTTTTTGGCTCCAACTCAATTCTCAATTTCCTTCTTTGCTTCCCCCTCCACCGTGCCTCTGTTTGTGTGTATGTGTGATGGGGTGCCAAGCAGGTGCACAGGGGCAGGCTGAAGGATGGGCGCAGAGTCGCCATCAAGGTGAGCAAGCAGCACATATGCAGGGCTCCATGCGAATGAGTATGCTTGTATGGCCGGCACGCAGGGCATATGCATGATGAGGTGGTATGGCGAACACTTAGGGAGGATATGCATGTTTGCTTCCTCACCCTCTTTTTCCACCCTCTTATCCTCACACCACAGGTGCAGCGCGCGGGGGCAGAGAGGCTGATGCTGATGGACCTGGCGAATCTGCGTCTCTTTGGCGCCTTCCTGCAGCGCGCCGAGCTCAAGGTGGACCTGCTGGGACCCATATCTGAGCTGGAGCAGCAGGTGCGTGCACCAGGTGCATGCGGTGCAGGGTGTACAGTGCAGGTGCACCCAAGTAGTGTGCTGCTCTCTCTCGCCTGTGAATCTGCGTCATTATGGGCCCTTCCTGCAGCGCGCCGAGCTCAAGGTGGACCTGCTGGGACCCATATCTGAGCTGGAGCAGCAGGTGCGTGCAGTTTGTACCCCTTGTGCTGCACCTCTTTGGCATGTTTTTGTAGCGCACCGAGCTCAAAGTGGACCTGCTGGGACCGAGCTGGAGCAGCAAGAGCGTGCATGATGTTCCATGCAGAGTGCAGGGCGCAGGGTGCACTGTTTCTTGTGCATGGTGCTTTCTGCAGCGCGCCGAGCTCAAGGTGGACCTGCAGGGACGCATATCTGAGCTGGAGCCACGCAGGTGCGTGCACAACCCACGCAGGTGCGTGCTCAACCCACGCAGGTGCGTGCAAAACCCACGCAGGTGCGTGCTCAACCCACGCAGGTGCGTGCACAACCCACGCAGGTGCGTGCTCAACCCACGCAGGTGCGTGCAAAACCCACGCAGGTGCGTGCTCAACCCACGCAGGTGCGTGCACAACCCACGCAGGTGCGTGCTCAACCCACGCAGGTGTGTGCTCAACCCACGCAGGTGCGTGCACAACCCACGCAGGTGCGTGCTCAACCCACGCAGGTGCGTGCTCAACCCACGCAGGTGCGTGCTCAACCCACGCAGGTGCGTGCTCAACCCACGCAGGTGCGTGCTCAACCCACGCAGGTGCGTGCTCAACCCACGCAGGTGCGTGCTCAACCCACGCAGGTGCGTGCTCAACCCACGCAGGTGTGTGCTCAACCCACGCAGGTGCGTGCTCAACCCACGCAGGTGCGTGCTCAACCCACGCAGGTGCGTGCTCAACCCACGCAGGTGCGTGCTCAACCCACGCAGGTGCGTGCTCAACCCACGCAGGTGCGTGCTCAACCCACGCAGGTGCGTGCTCAACCCACGCAGGTGCGTGCTCAACCCACGCAGGTGCGTGCTCAACCCACGCAGGTGCGTGCTCAACCCACGCAGGTGTGTGCTCAACCCACGCAGGTGTATCACAGCTGTTGCTTCTACGCTTTCAACAGCTGTTCATATGCCTGAGAACCCTGGCACCAATCAATCAACTCAGTCCTCAGTGGCTGGTTCCTTTGAAAGTGACATGAATGCACGAATACCAACCCTAAAGCATCTGCTGCCCTCTGCGCTCTTCTCCCCTGTTCCCTCTATGCATCAGATTCGGTACGAGTTTGACTGTGAGCACGAGGCAGCAGGTATGGAGCGAATCAGACACTCCCATTAAAGCTGGAAGGGGACGAGAGAGCGGGTAGTGGAGGAGGCAGAGGAGCAGGCATGGCAGAAATACCTTAACTAGCCAACTGCTGTTCTCTCCCTGTGTTGCAGATTCGGTACGAGTTTGACTTTGAGCACGAGGCAGCAGCCATGGAGCGCATCAGACACGCCCTGGCACAGCCGCAAGGAGGCGAGACGGCAGGGGGGAGGAGGGAGGAACAGGCATGAAAGAAAGAACTTAATTTATTCTTGTCTTTCCCCTATGCATCAGATTCGGTACGAGTTTGACTTTGAGCACGAGGCAGCAGCCATGGAGCGCATCAGACACGCCCTGGCACAGCCTGCAGGGGGCGAGAGGCAGGATAGGCACGGGAGAATGCGGAGCAGCAGGCGCAGTAGCAGAAGTGGTGTGCGCTGTGGAGGGGTTAGCAAGGCGGATAGGGCAGATAGGATGGCAGATGGGATGGAGAGGGTGGGTAGGGTAGCTCGTGTGGCTCATGTGGGAACAAAGGCAAGACATGGAGGTCGACATGGGGTTGAAGATGGTGGGAGGAGTGCGGAGGTGGATACACGGGCGTCACCTGTCATCGTGCCTGCAGCCATACCAGGCCTCGTCACGAGGTAAGTGTGGCTCCATTCTGTCAGCAGATAGAGATGCGGTTTTGAGACTGATGCGGTTTTAAGACTTCTCAACACCACCCTTGTTTTGAGACGTCTCAAATGCACCCTTCTTTCACTGCTGCCGTTGCCAGGTACTGCTACTGTTGCTGTGGCACCATTCCGTCTCCTCCGCTCCCCACATGACCCTCATCTGTTAGTCGATATAGATTCTGTGCTGGTTTTTGAGAATTCTCGAAAACCAGCCCGTGCTGTTTATGCTGCCTGCTAGACATTCAAGTGTCTTTCTGCCTTTCTTCCTCCGTTGCTCCCCCCTTTCTTCCATCAATCTCTCTCACTTCAATCACGTCTCACCTCTGTCCTAGTTCTCAGTCTCCTGCCTCGCCCACTTATGACCCCATTTTGTCCATCCCAGGGGCCTACTAATGATGGGCTCTATAGTCGGCGCGCCCATCCTTGTGAGTGATTCTAAAATCACTCACAAGGACAACCGGTGATGGGCTCTATAGACGGCACGCCCATCCTGCGACCATTCTTACCCTGAGGCATTCTTGCTTGCCCCTCTTTCCTCCACCTGCAATCTTCGTTTCTCTCACAGGGGCCTACTGGTGATGGACTTTATTGAGGGCACGCCCATCCTGAGATTGCCTGAGGAGATGCGCAGGCGAGGCATCAGCCCCAGTGGCGCACTGGCAAGGCAGACCAAGAGGTGCGGTGGGATGGGGTTGGGCGGGATTGGGTGGGGTACTCGCGTTTGTGTACACCTTGCTGAGGACACGCCCAGTCTGAGACTTCCGGCAAGGCATCAGCCCCAGTGGTGCACTGGCCAAAGAGACCAAGAGGTGCGGTGGGTTGGGTGGGATGGGGTCAGGCGGGGCTGGGTGGGGTACTCGTGTTTGCATACCCCTTGCCTCTCCTTAGGTTCACATGATGTGCCATGGCCACTCTCATTGCCTGCCCTTGTTCGCCCCTGCCTGCAACGTCCAACTCTAAGCTCCCTCCTCCCTGCCTCCAATCCTCACCGTCGTCCCACTCTACCACTCCCCCTCTGTCCCGTGGCCCCGCTTCCCTCCCCAGTCGCATCTTCTAAGCACTACCAGCAGCGTACGGCCGTTCGCGGCTGGACTACAGGCAGTCCAAGGTGACTTGTGAGTCGACTCAAAAGTCGGCCGTACGCGGCTGGACTTCAGGCAGTCCAAGCAGCTGCCAGAGATCACGTACAGGGCCCCTCCTCCCCTCCTCACAATCCATCCTGACCCTCTCCCTTTTCCTCATACACAAACTCCTTCCCCTTGCAGTCGCATATTCTCAGTGCTATCAACAGCGTACGGGCGCATGCTGCTGCAGCACGGGCACTTCCAGGCGGACCCCCATCCGGGCAACATTCTCGTGTGCGCGGGGGGCAGGGTGGCTCTGCTGGACTACGGCCAGACCAAGCACCTGCCTGAAGCGTTGAGGCTCAATCTAGCGCGCTCCTCCCCACCCTCCCATCGTCACAATCTTAACCTCCTGCCCTTTCCCCTCCCCCCCCCTGCAGTCGCATATTCTCAGCCCTATCCACGGCGTACGGGCGCATGCTGCTGCAGCACGGGCACTTCCAGGCGGACCCCCATCCGGGCAACATTCTCGTGTGTGCGGGGGGCAGGGTGGCATTATTAGACTACGGCCAGACCAAGCAGCTGCCTGAAGCGTTGAGGCTGGATCTGGCGCGCTTGGTGGTGGCGATAGCCGATGAGGACATGCTGGCTGTGGGCTCGTGCTTCACGGCGATGGGGATAGAGACGGCCAAGACAGCCGGGGAGCACCCCAACAGCTTCCGCCGCATGGCCATGATCATGTTTGATACCGGCTCTGGTAACGGAGTTACCAGTGCCAACCCGTTCGGGGCGGAGAGCTCGCTCAAGAGCAATGCCATGAAGGTACGATTTGGGCGTAGATCAGGGGCAGCTCTTTGGTTTCTTAACCAGTCCCTTGGTTTCTTGGGAATGATAGCTTTTTAGAGCCACTCTCTTTCTGTGTGGCATTTGTTGTTTCTTCTGTGCTGTCACATACTCGGCGGCCAATTTGTTCTGACCACTCAACATCTGCATTTCTCTGCTCGTGCTCCATTTATGCTGGCAGGCTTTCCCTGCAGATATTCTCTTTATTGTGCGCACCATGATGCTGCTGACCGTCTCTTTATAGTTCTCCCCCCCCCACTTGCGGTGCTCCCTTCATCACCGCAGGCTTTCCCATTCGACATACTCTTTATAGCACGCACCGTGATGCTGCTAAGCCTAAGTGTCCATTCTGTACTGCGTTGCTCATGCTCCCTGTGCTCCCTTGCTTGCTGCAGGCTTTCCCAGCGGACATCTTGTTTATAGTGCGCACCATGATGCTGCTCACAGATAATTCTTTTCCCCCCTTGCAATTCCCCCTCTGAAATCACAGGCGTTCCCAGCGGACATCTTCTTTATAGTGCGCACCATGATGCTGCTAACCGGCGATTATTCCACCCCCCCTTGCGATGCTCCCTGCCCTACTGCAGGCGTTCCCAGCAGACATCTTCTTTATAGTGCGCACCATGATGCTGCTAACCGGCGATTATTCCACCCCCCCTTGCGATGCTCCCTGCCCTACTGCAGGCGTTCCCAGCAGACATCTTCTTTATAGTGCGCACCATGATGCTGCTAACCGGCGATTATTCCACCCCCCCTTGCGATGCTCCCTGCCCTACTGCAGGCTTTCCCAGCAGACATCTTCTTTATAGTGCGCACCATGATGCTGCTCAAGGGCCTGGCAACTGGCATGGGTCTGTCAGTGTCCACGGCCAAGCAATGGCGCCCCATGGCTCTACGAGTGCTCAGGGATGCTGAGAGGCACAGACATGGCGATCAAAAGCAGTAGCATGAAGTGAATACAGTAGACATACAACATATGGTTAAGATTAGGCTATGGTATCAGCGTCCATTGCCAGGGAAGGGTGTCCCATGGCCATGCAGACGCCCAGGGATGTAGAGTGATGGACAGTAGACAGGCCCCTCCAGGGATTGCTGTGATGAAGTGGATGGATGGATGGCCTCATGAAGGGTATGGTTCCCAATAAGGTGTGGCTTGCTCTCACAAGGGTTCTCAAATGTAATGTCACAGCATGTGTAAAAGCAATGTCTAGTCTCCCTGTGCGTAGGTCACCACCAAAGTGGCTAAACCAGTACGGACACTGCATCTGATAAGTAAACACAAAATGGTGTTAGCACTGGGAGACTAGACAAAACGATAACTGGGTTGTGGAGGTGAGGGGTATCGATCCCCTTACCTATCGCATGCGAAGCGATCGCTCTACCATGTGAGCTACACCCCCATGGTGGATCCAAAAACAGTAATATTTTTATAGTTTATTTTGTGACCTGCTCTGCTGATTCGACCTGTTGATGTTGCATGTCGCCATGGTTCGCAGCCTCGCCAGTTCCAGCTTTTTCGGCTTGCCGCCGTTCAACAACCCCTTCTCTGTAGTGAAGTCACGCCGCGATTCGCGTAGACGACTCCGGAAGCTACTAGATCGATTGTCAGAAGACCAGCAATTGGAACTTCTAGGTCTGAGACCCATTGGGAATGCCAACGGGGAGAACGGAGGGAGAGACGGCGCCAGGGTTGATTCGCCCGCTCTAGACAAGAGATTGAAGCAGAAACGGTCGCTAAAGGGAGCGGAAACTGACATCGCTGCCAATGAGAACGTAGAAGAGGAAGAGGAGGAGGACGACGATAGGGAGGATGATCGTGAGGAGCATGAGGGAGAAGAGGAGGACGAGGATGAGGAGGGAGATGAAGGGAGCGACGGCGACGGCGAGGAGAAACGCGACGAGGAGGTACAGCCAGCTGTTGGAGGGTTGCTTTTGGGGGTTGAGTGCTTCAGGGTTACATGTCCAGTGGTCAACCGACTAACAATAGGCTTACGGTTTCTTTCTAGACGCTCTAGTGGAGGGTTGAGAGTCATGTTGCTGTGAGATTGAGGGATGAGGGATCCCGCAGCTTCCAGTGCGTTAGCCGTGGTACGTTTCTCTGCCGCGCTTTGGTGCTTACAATGATGGAAGGATGAGAGCAGAGTGTCTGCCGGCTGTGCACTCTTGCCATGCTGTGACACTTCCCTTCCATGCCGGTATGGTTCCCTGTCATGCCTCCCCCGTACCAACATTTCCCATCCCGTCCCGCCTAACCCCACCAGATCCTGATGGTCGATTTCGACTTCTTTGACGCCCAGCCGTCGGATTACCACGGCGTGAAGGCGCTGCTGCGAACCTTCCTGGACGGCAAGCGGTGGGACCTGCCGGCCTTTGTGGACGCGGTCACCTCCTCGGGAGCTCCGGGAGGAGGCGCAGCCGGGGAAGGGGATGCTGCTGCTGGTGGGAGCGGGAGTGGGAGTGTGGCAACGGTGGTGAAAGCAGGGGATGAGGGGAACATTCTAGGGCTCACTGCATGCCTGCCGCTGATCTGCAAGGTGAGGCATGTCATTCATCAAAAAGCATTCTGCATGCCATTCTGGGGCATGGCATTCATAAAAAAGCATTCTGGGGCATCAGGCCATTCCTTGTGAGTTGACTTATGAGTCGACTCAAAAAGCATTCTGGGGCTCACTGCATGCCTGCCGTTGATCTGCAAGGTGAGGCATGGCATTCATAAAAAAAACCGGGTGCATCATGCCATGCCATGCCTTGTGACTTGATGAATGCTGTTGTTCGAGAATCCAAAGGCATGGCAGTGGACCAACTTGACATCAGTTTTGAGACGCCTCATAACATGCTCTTTTTTCTGTGAATCCAAAGGCATGGCAGTGAACCAGCTTAACATCAGCTCGCTTTGTGCATCTAGTTTCAAATATAATCCACCTGCCCTTTGATCACCACCCACTTGTTCTAACTCGTGGTCGCGTCCTCATCCTCCTCATCCCGCCCACAACCCCACCAAACCGCCGTTGCAGTCCAAGGGGTGGACGGCGGATTTTGTCCGGTTCCTGCACGAGGGGTGTGACAACAGGGCACAGTGGGACGAGCTGTGGAAGGTGATGCAGAGGGGGCGCGTGGGTGTGGTGGTGTGCGAGCGTGTGGCCAACCTGCCCTTCCAGCTCGTGCCACACCTCTTTCGAAGCACTCTGCAACCCATGGTGGGTCATAGGTCGCTGAAGCCAAAACCCGAAACCCCAAATCTGAATCCATAAGCCCATATTTCTGCATCTGAGCTCCTGAATCCGAAACCTCGAGCTGTGGGGATAGGGGTGATGCATAGGGGCCGTCTGGGTGTGGTGGTGTGCGATCGGGTGGCCAACCTTCCCTTCCAACTCGTGCCTCACCTCTTCAGAACCACGCTGCAACCCATGGTGGGTCCCAGTCCCCAAGTCAAACCCTGAACGAGAAACCCTAAATCTTGTATCTGAAACCAGAAACCCTAAATCCTGAATCTGAGCCCCTGAATATGAAACCTCGAACAGCGGGGAGTGCTGCAGTGCAGAGGGGGCGTGTGGGTGTGGTGGTGTGCGAGCGTGTGGCCAACCTGCCCTTCCAACTCGTGCCACACCTCTTTAGAAGCATGTTGCAGCCCATGGTGGGTCACGGACCCTAAAAGCCAAAACGTTGAACCTGAAATCTCACATCCTTCAAACCCAAAACCCTGAAACCGGAACTCCAAACCTGAAACCGCTGCAGCCGATGGTGGGTCAGTAATCTGTGCTGTTGCACAACAATCCAGGGGGTTCTCTTCTCTCACAAGGAGGAGAGGTACAGGTGGTGCGCCTTAGTTTTGCAAAGCCATAGATTCACCATCCTGTTTTGCCTCTTTCCTCCTCCTATCCTATCCCCTCCTCCCCCTCCACCTGTATTCCCACCTTACCTCGCCACTCTCCCCCTTATTGGTCCACGTGGCAGCTGGAGAAGGGAGCACCGGTGGAGAAGTTCCTGATTCTCACGCGCATGTACCGCCAGACAGGCGGCAAGGTAATGGCTGTGCTCAATTCTACACAGGAGTTCTTCTAACGCATGGTCGCTCAGGTTACAGCTGCAGAGCACCCATTTGTATAAAGCAGGGATGTGGCAACAATGCTGTAATGATGTAATTGCATCCTTTCACCCTTTGGACACACTTATTTTTGAGTCGACCATAAAATAGGCTCGACACACTTCTTCTGTGGTTTGACCTCACCATGTAAGGTCACACCACGGCCTGCACCCACCTGGCACCCACCTGGCACGCACCACCTGGCACCCACCTGGCACGCACCACAGCCATGGGCAAGCCTGCAGATGTGAAAGTCTAGATCCAGCCTTCCATGCAGTCCTCATGCATTGACATGACCGCATCTCATCACCATTGCACGAGTAACCCAAGTCGGCTGATGTGACCATATGCCGTCATCCAATGCCGCATGGCCGTGTGCAGGCGGCAAGGAAGCAGGCCAAGGGAGCGGGGAGCAGCGCCTCAGAGCTGTTCTTTCCCAAGCCAGAGGACGAGCTGCTCAAGAAGGTGGGCCATTGTTTGGTCGACTTATAAATCGACTCATTATACAGGCAGAGGGAGCGGGGAGCAGCGCCTCAGAGCTGTTCTTTCCCAAGCCAGAGGACGAGCTGCTCAAGAAGGTAGGCCATCCTGTGCAGCCGCATCCACCATGCATCTGTATCTTTCACCATCCCGCCGCATACCACATGTCATGCCACATGCCTCATGGCTCCGAGTTAGTGCATTCTTTTGAGGCACCTCAAAAGTCCACCATGTGTCTCATGTGCTCTGCTTGCTTCTTCGCACCATTTCCCACCCATCTGTTGCCATGCAGCTCGCCACATCATCATATTCCTTCCCAGTCCATGCTGACGTCATGGCCTCCAGACAGGTCAGCTAGGGTGTCCCTTCCCAATTCTCTCTCTCTTTGCGCTTGTCATCCAAACACCATCGAAGGTCTCCAACCTTGTTAGTAAGGTTTTGCTGAACATCGAACCACCCAAACAACTGGCATTAACTATCTGCTTGTCAGCTTTTATCATGCTCCGGCTGTCCTCAGTTGCTCATTCCGGTAGTCGTGTTTCTGGTACAGGTGCATGTGAGTCGTGATGTGTAGAGAGTTGTATGCTCCCCTCTTTGTACCCCTTACATTTCCTCCTCAACCCCCTTGCTCCCTCCAATCCCTCTTCTTCTCCTCCCCCTCCCTTTTCGTTCCCCCCCATCGGCTCGCTCTCACTACCGTAATTCTAACCCTCCCCCACCCCCCCCCACCCCCCCCCCCCCCCCTCCCCCCCCTCCCCTCCCCTACCCATTTCATGGTTGCTTTGACAGCTGAAGGGCTTTCAACACCTTCGCCTAGTGATGCTCCTTTCAGCAGCACAAGTGCGCAACTTCCTAGAGCAAGTTAATGACATGGTTGATGAAGATTGAGAGATATTACACGTGTGTAGTGAAAAAGAAAGCCAGAATGCAGGATGGTTGCATAAGTTCCTATTAGTTGTCCTGTCTATGCGACAACACGTAGCAAATAACAGAGAGGTGTACCATGCTATGAGGCTAGCGAATCATTCTGTACCGCATCAATTCGGTGACGCGCTATGGACAATTGCAGTTGCAAGGCACATCACACGCCAAGCCAGCTTGCCCCAAGCCACACGGCATATGACGTTTCCGCGTGTATTCCTGCCGAGGACAACATTTTTCCGTGCTTCACGAATCACCCACAAAATGAAAGCCGTCGGATTACTATTCGACAAAACGTCGCGACGGTGACGATGAATGGAGCTGTTGCTCTGGTTTCGGTCAGGTCGTCCACGGTTGACCCCGAGGACCAGGCCCCACACGATACGACCTTGCAAACTGCCCCATTCACACACTCGTCTCTTCTCTACACGAAGACGTTGCTACCGAATTCTAGTAGTTTCGCAGACGCAGCTGAACGCTCGTGAATTCGTTTAGGTCACTCTATCTATGGTTGAACCGACCTAACAGTGGAGTCTAGGGGCATTTACAGTCACACCGCTTCCCTCATCCCCCACCCTATATGCATCGAGGTGGAATTTCCAATTAGTAGTGACCCACTACCCACAAGTGTGGCTTTGTTTGTGCGAAGCTCGCACCTTACCGCCTCACCATGGCACGTGCTTTTCGTCGAAGCATCGGTTTCTTGCCGTGCGGATCGTTAGTTGCGTCCAGTTTAAGCTCCTGACTTATGTTCCAAGCATTAGCACAATCACTTGTCCCGACTCCTACCTTTGTAGGCTGCCTATTCAAACCCTAATTAGGAGCCACGTCCAATCCAACATGTGGAGCTCTTTTTTCCCTTCCACCTCGCTGCGGCTTTTCGCCTGCACTCAGCCGTTCCCTCTTAACGACCTACCTGACGATGTCTTAGCTCGCGTTCTACACTACGTCACGCGCCGCTCCTTCGACCACGCCTTAGTTTGCAAGCGCTGGTACCAGCTATCCTGCCTAGGCCGCACCTACGTCCACGTGACACACGAAATTTCCACGCAGAAGCTCCTTAAGTCGCTCGCGCGATTCCCGCTGCTTACCCACCTTATAGTCGCCGACCGAACCGTCTATGACGCGGATGACCTGCTCCTCTGCGGATTAGGCGTGACGTGTCCCAATCTTAATCTCCTCCACGTAGGCTACCAGCAACGCACGCGCTTCAGCGAAGCCGGTCTGTCCAATTTATTTCGCGCCTGCCCGCGGCTCCAGGTCATCCGTCTCCTTTCCTACCGGCGCGTCTCCGCCCTCCCGCCCACCGTCAACCTCCTAACACAACTCGAAGCCCTAGAACTCGGTCAAAGCGAGCACCTAGGTCAACCATCTGTAAGCACCCTCTCTCGCTTCACCTCCACTCACTGCAACCTCTCCCTCCTCTCCTCCCTCCGCACCATCCGCATCTCCAGCCGTTGCTTCCACCATCTCCCACCGTCCATCGGCGATCTGCCCGCGCTGGAGCACCTCGAGATCAACGCGTTCGACCTCCTGATGCTTCCCGAAACCCTAGGCCGCGTGGGAACCCTCCGAGTGCTCAAACTGGAATCGGAGCGCCTCACATGCCTCCCGGATTCCCTAGGCGGGTTATCCAATCTCGAGGAACTCCATCTGTCGCAGTGCGCTGCGCTGACCGCCCTCCCGGATTCGCTCGCCGAGCTTTCCCGCCTCTCCCGCCTCCGCCTGAGCGACTGTAGCGCGCTACAGCTTCTTCCGGCCGGCACAGCGCAGCTGACAGCCCTAGTAACCCTAGAAGTTGTCCGATGCGAGAGGCTAGCGAGTCTGCCCGAAGACATAGGGTGTCTGGTGAGGCTTGAGAGTATGGAGTTAAAGCAGCTGCCGAGTCTGGTAGGGTTACCAGAGTCGATAGGGCACCTGGGGGGGCTGCGAGTGTTGGAGGTAGAGGGGTGCGATGCGTTGCGGGAGGTGCCTGAGTCCTGGGCGCATCTGTCGGGGCTGGAGCGGCTCTGCGTGAATGGCGCCAGGCATTTGACGATCCTGCCGCCCTTCCGCGTTGCGTCCTCTGCATTGGGTGTTGGCGGTGGGAACGCTGGCGGGTTGAGGGCTGTAGGCTTGGTTGGATTTGGTCTGTTGGAGCGGCGTGAGCGGCACAGGTCACTGGATGAATTGTCTCTTGAAGATGCTTCGACTTCTGCTGCTGCTGCTGCTGATGCTCATTCTGATGCTGCTCATGCATCGGCTGTCAGCACGCTGTTTGGCCTTAATGCGCCCGCACCCGCATTCCCCACCACCAATACACTCAGCAACACAACCAGGTCACCTTCTTTTGCTGCTGCTGCTACTGCTGCTGCTGCTGCTGCTGCTGCTGCTGCTGCTCCAGGGCCGTATTCTTTCCATGGCCTACCCCTCCCACTCACCAACCCACCACACCTCTCCGCCACCCTTTCCTCCCTCCGTTTCCTGGAGATTTCCGACTGTGCTTCGCTCACTTCCCTGCCCGAAGACCTCGGGCAGCTTCCTGCCCTTGACACGCTGCTCCTGCTCAAGCTCCCGTCTCTCGAACGCCTGCCCGACTTTCTCGGGCAGCTGCCCGCGCTGAAAGTTTTTGGCCTGTCACTCTGCCCGCGCCTGGAGGAGCTGCCCGTTTCCATGGCGAACCTGCCCGTGCTACAGTGCCTGGTGATCCATGACTGCTGGCGATTGGCTTCCCTCCCCCCCAACGCCCTGAAGCAGTGGGAAACCCTAACGGAGCTGATTGTAGCGGATTGCCCTGCTTTAGACGACCTTGGCTTTGGGCTGGAGGGAGCAGAGGGGGAGAGAGAAGGGGGGAGGAAGAGGCGGAGGTGGGCCGGTGCGGGATGGAGGAGAGTGAGAGGGGGAGGGATGGAGGGAGCGGGGCGAGGGGAGGGGAGTGGGATGGGGAGGAGGCGGGTGGGGAAAGCAGCGGTAGATGATGACGATGATGAATTCGAGGGAGATTCTTCGGATGAGGAGGATGATGAGAGTTACGTGAGTGATGAGGAAGAAGAGGAGGAGAGTGAGACTGATGATGATGAGGAGGGCAATGGATCAGAGAACGAAGAGGAGACGTGGGACGATGACTCTCCCGTGCACTTCCCCTTCCCTACCACATCCACAGCAACTGGGACGTCGACATTCCGATCCCCACACATCCCATCATCTTCCTCATCACCATCATCATCAGCATCGTTCCGGCCGGCACGGCATCTGCACCACTATGAGAGGGTGCTCTCGCGTCTCTCCCACCTTCATTACCTCGAGGGCTGGCTGTCCGGCAGCCCGCCTCTGCTCGCCTACTTTGAAAACTCCTTCCCGCACGGCCTCTACTCCTCCCTGCGCCTCTCTGCCGCTCCTGGGCCGTCCCCTGCGTCCTTCAATCTTCCTCCGTCGTCCAGCCCTTCTGCTGCTTGCAACCCTCTGCTGTCTGTCATCCCCCCACCTCCGCCTGCCTCTGCTTCGCTTGGTGCTGGGAATTTCGTGCCTGCATTTGTCTCGCCAGCAGTCACTCCTCTAGCAGCCACGTCAGCAGCAGCCACATCGGCAGCAGCAGCACCTACCACTGCACCGCCACCACCGCCACCACCACCGCCGCCACCACCACCACCACCACCAGCAAGGGCTCTTGTTGCAGCATCCACTAGCAGCGCTACCCCCATCAGCAGTTTCTTTTCGTTCAGTGCGGCCTTTGGCCTGGGTGGAAGCAGGTTCGGCACAGATGGTGCAGCTAGCACAGCAGCAGGTGGCAGCGGCGCGGCAGCAGGTGGAGGAGGAGCAAAGGATCAAGGCAGAAGCAGTGCTGTCAGCAGCACTCCCAGTAGCAGCAGTGCGTTCGGCAGTGCTCCCAGCAGCTGCGCTCCCAGCAGCAATGCTCCGGCTGAATCAAACCCGAATCCCTTCACAGAATCCAGACCTGCCACCACCCCTGCTGTGAATTCTAGCATCCCCGTTGCGTCTCTCACCACCACAGCTACCACCACCACTACTGCTACTGCCACTGCGACTGCCACCCCCGCCGCGACACCCACAGCCACCACCACCGCCACTACTGCCGCTGGGGCAGCTACTAGAACCACCAACCGAGTCTTGGGCGGCGCACTCCCCCGTCTGCACATTCTCGTGGTGGACGGCTGCGGTTTGGACTATCTGCCGCCCAGTCTGCTGCAGCTGCCCGAGGTGAAGGCGATTGGATTCTGCGGGCGGCACGGCGTGGGGTTTAGGGACAAGCAGGCGCCGGGGAGGGAGGGGTTTTCCCATCACGCGTGTGGCAGCCTGGACCATTTCCACATGTATGTGCGTCACACCCGGTTCTGCTGCCGACACTGTGGTGCCAAGGTGAAAAACCCCCGGTGAATGGAAGAGTCAGGGGCAGGGGCAGGAGGGGGGAGAGAGGCAGAGGAGGGCAGAGAGGGAGAGGACGGGAGTTCGGGGGCAGAAGTTACTGGGATTGGAAGAGTGGGGAGAGATGAGATTAAAAGGAGGTGCCAGTGGCAGCAAGGGGAGGGGGTTTCCGACCATGCGTGTGTGAGTTTGGACCATTTCCACATGTATGTGCGGCACGCTCGGTTCTGCTGCCGGCACTGCGGTGCCAAAGTGAAGAACCCCCGACGAATGGGGGAGATGGATGGTGGAGGAGTGGTAGGTGAAGGGGCCACACATTCTCATTAGCAGGTTCTTGTGCGGACATGCACTGTGGGCTGCAGGCGAAATGGCCTTGGAGAGCAAGAGGGCGAGGTAAGTCAAGGAAGCCGAGGGGTATGGGGAAGAGGGCTGGAATATGGAGTGAGGTGGACGATGCAGATTACCTTGATGTCGAACCGTGAGGTAAGGATGGGGCTTTCTGAGTGGAAGGGTGGAGTGACAAAGGCTTTAAGTGGAATGGCTATGGAATTTACGGTAGAAAGATGTTTCTTGCATGGTGAGGTGAGGATGCTATTGGTGAATGGAAGGGGGAGGCACAGGAAGAGTTTGGAGGAAGTTGAGGTTGAGGGGGAGAGGAGAGAGAGGGAGCGTTGGGGAAGGAAGAGCGGAGACTGGGGAGGGGATTTAAGTTGAGATGGATGAGAAGAGTTGTTGATGCAGAGTACCGCTGGAATAGCGGTAAGAAATTTCTACTATTTCGCAACACTGTGGTGGTGGTACACTGGGTTCGGTTGTGAGAGGCAGACTGCTGGTTACAAGGGAAAGTAATCACCTGGGTTGCAAGGGCAGGAAACTGCAAGTGCTCAAGTTTCATGTGGTGTCGGGGTTTCTTCTGCCTGTGAACGTGGATGGCAAACAATCTGGTGATGCTTTCAGGAGATGCTTGTGGTTTATTGTTTATAAGGAATTGACATGAATCGCCTGCTTGTATTGTGAACTTGTGCTGAAAGTAAACATTAGCAGGCTGGTTTTTCTAAACTCTAATTCTTTCCACATACTAAAGCCGTCAGTTATTCGAATTATCCTCTACCGAACACTTCCCTCGATTTTGTCGCAAGCAGCAACAAGGGTGTTCAGGTCACTTCACTTCCTGAGCAGCAAAACAAAATCAGGAGTTGAGTGAGACTGGCACCTGCTCAGGGGCTTCAACGGGACGCTTCACCTACCATGGCCGCGCTCTGTCGAATCCGAATGTTGCGATTCCATATTAGATACATCTGAAGCTTACCGTGCCGCTCACCTCCTAATTTACAGGTGAGATTGACAATGGTGGCATTGACTCCCCATCGCGAGTGCGGGAATGGCTTAGTGCGAATATTCGATTGCGAGAATGCGACTGTGAGGCTGGCGACTGAGAGAACGTGAATGCGATTGCGACTGCGAATACGAGAATGGATTGCGAGAATTCGACTGTGAATAAGCGAATGCGATTGCGAATACGAGAATGCGAGTGCGTGAATGCAGCTGCGAGGCGTGAACGTCCTTGCCTTATTCGTGAGCGAACTCACAACGCGGATGTAGGCCGTCAAGCTGCAGCTCGTACGTCCAGGTCTCATTGAGTCAACCCTACACCTCTTCTACCCAGCTCCTATTCAAGAGTCGCTACTCTCGCAAACGTTAGCATCTGCCATGGCCTCATAACCTGACTGCTGACCTGGTGGATTATGACTGCAACCTCCCCAAACCTTACCCCTCTCCATCTCTCCCCCTCCTCCTCCCCCATCCCCTTCCCTTCCTCCTCCAAACCAACATTCTCCCAGCACCGCAAACCCCTTCAGAGCAGCCGCTGATTGGTCCGCACTTGACGGTAGCTCATCCCAGGCCTGCTCTATCGGCGCCTATAAACGAGTCAGCCCATGGCGCGGACGCCGTTCGAGGACAGTCTAGCGCAGCATGTGGTGGTGGTGCCCGACCTCGTCAGTGCTCTCCCCGCCCTGAATCTTTATTGTTTGGAATTTCTGATCCATTTTACGACCAGTTTTTCCTTTTGAGTGCCCATTGTTTTCGTTCTCGATTGCCCGTAAGATCCGCCTAGCTCCTTAGCTCGCTCCGCTTCACTCATGCTGTTCGGCTAGCTGTTTTTTTCCCCCTTGCCCTTCCCCTCCCGCCCTCCCCCCACTCTTCCTCCCCAGTCCCCCAAGAACCCTGACCTTCTCTCACCTTTTCCCCGTCCCCTCCCCACCCCCTTCCCCAGAGTCCTGGTCTGTTCCGTGGAATAAAGGTGGTGAGACTGCTAGTAGGGTCGCCCTTCTTGCAAATAGCCTTCTGCCAGCTTCACCGTTGCTTATCACCTGCACCCCCCTTCCCACAACATAACCCCCCTTCTCCCCACCCCCTTTCCCAGAGTCCTGATCTGTTCCGTGGAATAAAGGTGGCGAGGCTGCTAGTCGCAGCGCCCTTCCTGCTGGCGTTCCTACTCGCCTCGCTCACCTCCCCGGTGCTCATCCCCGTCTTCCTCCTCGCCGCTGCTGCCATGCTCTTTGCCTCGCTACTCGCCTCCTGGGTGCGGAGCAGGGATGACGGCGGGAACACCCTCAGACAGGTGGGTTGTTAGTCTAGGTTTAGGTGGGGGGGGGAGGGGGAGGGGAAGCTTGTGGGTTGGGATGGCACTGACCGTCTTCCTCCTCGCCGCTGCTGCCGTGCTCTTTGCCTCGCTACTAGCCTCCTGGGTGCGGTCCAGAGATGACGGCGGGAACACCCTCAGACAGGTGGGTTGGCTCTCAGGGATAGCAACAAGGCCCATGCGTTCTCTGCCCACCTTCTCGCCTTCCTGCTAGCCCCGCTGCTCGTCTGCCTGCTCGCCCTTCCTGCTGGCGTTCCTGCTGGCCTCGCTCACCTCCCCGGTGCTCATCCCCGTCTTCCTCGTCGCCGCTGCTGCCGTGCTCTTTGCACTTCCTGTCCCCGTGCTCCCCTGGCTCTTTGCCTCTTTGCACTTCCTGTCCCCGTGCTCCCCTGGCTCTTTGCCTCTTTGCACTTCCTGTCCCCGTGCTCCCCTGGCTCTTTGCCTCTTTGCACTTCCTGTCCCCGTGCTCCCCTGGCTCTTTGCCTCTTTGCACTTCCTGTCCCCGTGCTCCCCTGGCTCTTTGCCTCTTTGCACTTCCTGTCCCCGTGCTCCCCTGGCTCTTTGCCTCTTTGCACTTCCTGTCCCCGTGCTCCCCTGGCTCTTTGCCTCTTTGCACTTCCTGTCCCCGTGCTCCCCTGGCTCTTTGCCTCTTTGCACTTCCTGTCCCCGTGCTCCCCTGGCTCTTTGCCTCTTTGCACTTCCTGTCCCCGTGCTCCCCTGGCTCTTTGCCTCTTTGCACTTCCTGTCCCCGTGCTCCCCTGGCTGCTCGGCTCCTGGATGCGGACCAAATATGATGACCAAAGGTGGGTTGGGGGTGGGGGTGGTTGTGGGGGTTGGGTTGGGGGATGGGGGTGAGGAGCAGCTCCAGACCTCCTCACTCCCTGTCAACCTGCTTGTTGTGCTCTTTGTCTGCCTCACCCCCTTTCCCTCCCACACGTCGTGGTCACTCACTCACACTGTCTTCACATTGTTAGCAATTTCGTTTTCAGTATGTTTTTGTTTTTTTGTTTTAGACATCACGCCTCGGCAGGAGGTCATGGGCGTGCGCTGCTCCCTCTCTCCTCCATCCCATCGTTAGCCACTCCCATTTCCTCCTCAGTCCTCGCCACCCCTCTTGCGCTCCTCCCTGCCTGCCCACACCAGGTGACAGCAGCAGTGCAGCGGGGGGCATCCTATTTTTGAGTCGACTCAAAAATTTCCTCCTCAGTCCTCGTCACCCCTCTTGCACTCCTCCCTGCCCACATCAGGTGACAGCAGCGGTCCAAAGGGGAGCGGCCACGCTGCGACTTTTGAGGCGCCTCAAAAGTCGTCTCAGTCTTCGTCACCCCTCTTGCGCTCCTCCCTGCCCACACCAGGTGACAGCAGCGGTTCAAAGGGGAGCGTCCACGCTGCGAGCAGCCGTAACAGCGGCAGCAGCCAAGGCGGTCCTAGTGGCCACCATGCTGGTGGCGCTCATCCACCTCTCCCACCAGCTCTCGCCTCAGCAGGAGGCCACCGGCGTGCACCGCTCCCTGCTCGCCTTCGTCTCTCCCTCCCTTCCTTGTTCCCATTTCCCCACTCCTCTTCACTCCCCTTGACCTCGACAGGTGACAGCAGCGGTCCAAAGGGGAGCGTCCACGCTGCGAGCAGCCGTGACAGCAGCAGCAGCCAAGGCGGTCCTAGTGGCCACCATGCTGGTCGCGCTCATCCACCTCTCCCACCAGCTCTCGCCTCAGCAGGAAGCCACCGGGGTGCACCGCTCGCTGCTCGCCTTCGTCTCGCTGCTCTCCTTCCTCCTGGGAGGCTCCTGCATGGCTCTTGCTGCGCACGCTGCAGTGTGGGTGTCCGTGCCTGCTGCTGCCAGGATTGCTGCTGCTGCCAGGCGATCCCCCCAAGAGGCCCTTCAGGTAAAAAAACGCATGTTGTCGTCTCGCTGCTCTCCTTCTTTCCTCCTGGGAGGATCCTGCATGGCCCTTGCCGCGCATGCTGCTGTGTGGGTGTCTGTTCCGGCTGCTGCCAGGATTGCCACTGCTGCCAGGCGATCCCCTCAGGAGGCCCTTCAGGTAAAAGAACAAAGACATTGTCATTTCGCTTCTCTCCTCTCCTTCCTCCTGGGAGGGTTCTGCATGACTCTTGCTGCACACGCTGCTGTGTGGTTGTCCGTGCTGGCTGCTGCCAGGATTGCTGTTGCTGCCAGGCGATCCCCTCAGGAGGCCCTTCAGGTGAGAAAACCAGAACACACTCGTGTCCCTGTCTTGACGGCAGCACAACCACACTAAATAATCAACTGTAGGCAGAGGCCAAGAAATGGTGCGTTCGGAATTTTCCAAGAAAGGAAAGGGAGTGAGGGGTTGGGGAGAAAATGAGGTTGTGGAGGTAGGCAAGAGAGAGAATGACTGGAAGCCGAGTTAGGGCTACCACAAAGTTAGCGCAACAAGGGCTACCACAAGTTAACGCAACAACCCTCCCCATCCCCAGGTTGCAATCCGAGCAGCGGGGGCAGCAGCGCTGGTGGTGGCAGCAGTGCCGGTGGTGGGGCTGGGCATCAACTACAGCGCCCTGCTCGCCTTCTTCTTCCTTTCTTGCACAATACCCCATGCATATGGTTCTGTCAACCCCTCCCATGCGTATCGTTCTCAACCGCTCCCCACCCACAGGTGGCGATTCGTGCAGCGGGAGCAGCAGCGCTGGTGGTGGCAGCAGTGCCGGTGGTGGGGCTGGGCATCAACTACAGCGCCCTGCTCGCCTTCTTCCACATGCACCTCGCCCCGCTCCCCGCCTCCCTCGCTGCACAAAAACGAAGAGGCCTCTCCGCCACTGTTGCCTCGGCCGCTACTGCGGGTTCGGCTATGGCTTCAGCAGGACTTAAGCCCACTGATTGTAAGCACAAAAAAACGGCTTTCCTGTGTTGACTTTGTGCTTGCTTGATATGCATCATTGGAGGGGGGCCTCTCCGCCTCGGCTGCCTCTGCTGCATCTGCGGGCTCGGCTATGGCTTCAGCAGGACTTAAGCCCACTGATTGTAAGCAAGCAGCAAAAAGTCGAAAATATTACGCAACTTCACTCTCTTGCCTCATCTTGATTCTGCCTCTTATCCTCTCCTCCGTACCTCACCTTCCCTCCATCCTCCCCCTACTCACCCCTCCCACCGCAGTGCCGGCATTGCTTGTCTGCTTCTGTTTCGGGGCGGCAGTCGTGTCTCTCTTCTACCACCTCCCGCCGTCCATCTTCTCCCGCTCCCTGGCTCTGGGCCACAAGCTTATATCGAGGATGGACAGAAGCGCATCTGAGGCAGCAGGAGGCGGCGCCAATGTTGTTGCTGTTGCTGACATGGTGGGTCTGTTTTCGAGGTTTTTTTTTTTTTCTGAAGGCCTGTTTTGAAGGGTCGTCAAAACTCGCTTCTCGCTCCTCCCTCCTCTCTGTATTACCCCCTGCATCAAGTTGCTTAAAAAATATATTAAAAAAACTCTTGTCTTCTTCCCTCTCACCCCTGCTCTCGTATCTTTCTCCATGCGTCTGTGGAGAGCAGGTGGGGGTGGGCATGGCGAGGGGGGCAGCGAGGGCGTGTGAGGCGTTCTGCCTGGCTGCAGCGGAGGCAGTGGCATCGATGGTGCTGGGGGCACACGTGGCACAGCACTGGTTTTCCCTCTATTCCCTACCCTCTTATCCTCCTCCTCCCCATGCAGGTGGGCGTGGGCATGGCACGGGGGGCAGCGAGGGCGTGTGAGGCGTTCTGCCTGGCTGCAGCGGAGGCAGTGGCATCGATGGTGCTGGGGGCACATGTGGCACAGCACTGCGCCATAGACAGTAGGTTTGCTTCCCTTCCTACTAGGAATTCTCAAGAGTGATGCTATGATAGCCTGGCTGCAGCGGAGGCAGTGGCATCGATGGTGCTGGGGGCACATGTGGCACAGCACTGCGCCATAGACAGTAGGTTTGCTTCCCTTCCTACTAGGAATTCTCAAGAGTGATGCTATGATAGCCTGGCTGCAGCGGAGGCAGTGGCATCGATGGTGCTGGGGGCACATGTGGCACAGCACTGCGCCATAGACAGTAGGTTTGCTTCCCTTCCTACTAGGAATTCTCAAGAGTGATGCTATGATAGCCTGGCTGCAGCGGAGGCAGTGGCATCGATGGTGCTGGGGGCACATGTGGCACAGCACTGCGCCATAGACAGTAGGTTTGCTTCCCTTCCTACTAGGAATTCTCAAGAGTGATGCTATGATAGCCTGGCTGCAGCGGAGGCAGTGGCATCGATGGTGCTGGGGGCACATGTGGCACAGCACTGCGCCATAGACAGTAGGTTTGCTTCCCTTCCTACTAGGAATTCTCAAGAGTGATGCTATGATAGCCTGGCTGCAGCGGAGGCAGTGGCATCGATGGTGCTGGGGGCACATGTGGCACAGCACTGCGCCATAGACAGTAGGTTTGCTTCCCTTCCTACTAGGAATTCTCAAGAGTGATGCTATGATAGCCTGGCTGCAGCGGAGGCAGTGGCATCGATGGTGCTGGGGGCACATGTGGCACAGCACTGCGCCATAGACAGTAGGTTTGCTTCCCTTCCTACTAGGAATTCTCAAGAGTGATGCTATGATAGCCTGGCTGCAGCGGAGGCAGTGGCATCGATGGTGCTGGGGGCACATGTGGCACAGCACTGCGCCATAGACAGTAGGTTTGCTTCCCTTCCTACTAGGAATTCTCAAGAGTGATGCTATGATAGCCTGGCTGCAGCGGAGGCAGTGGCATCGATGGTGCTGGGGGCACATGTGGCACAGCACTGCGCCATAGACAGTAGGTTTGCTTCCCTTCCTACTAGGAATTCTCAAGAGTGATGCTATGATAGCCTGGCTGCAGCGGAGGCAGTGGCATCGATGGTGCTGGGGGCACATGTGGCACAGCACTGCGCCATAGGCAGTAGGTTTGCTTCCCTTCCTACTAGGAATTCTCAAGAGTGATGCTATGATAGCCTGGCTGCAGCGGAGGCAGTGGCATCGATGGTGCTGGGGGCACATGTGGCACAGCACTGCGCCATAGACAGTAGGTTTGCTTCCCTTCCTACTAGGAATTCTCAAGAGTGATGCTATGATAGCCTGGCTGCAGCGGAGGCGGTGGCGTCGATGGTGCTGGGGGCACATGTGGCACAGCACTGCGCCATCGACAGTAGGTTTGCTTCCCTTGCAGCACTTCTTTCACTCTTTGCCCTCCCCTGATTTCCCCCCCATCCCACTCGTTTGCTTCACACTCTCCCACTCCAGACCCCACACATGTCATCATCGACCTTACATGCACCTCCCTCCTGTCCCTCCCTCCCCTCCCTTCCCTCCCTCCCCTCTCCTTACTAATCCAGACCCAACAGGGTTCATCCTTCTGCCCCTCGTGGTCACAACAAGTTGTGCAGTCGAACTGCATGGTTCATGGCGAACGGCCAGTAACGAGGTGGGATGGCTGACTGCTTCATCAGGGCCCTCATCCTGGTGGCGAGGCTCCTGTTTATCCGTTCTGCTACTCCTTGCTAATCGTGAGCGTAGGGCAGGGACACCATATGTTCAATCCCCTTCTTCCGGAAGAGCTCCTTGAATTCGTCTGAGAAGAACTCCAGAGCTCCGTCCGTTTGCCAGCACTTCAGTTTAAGTCCCGATTGTCGTTCAGCTCGCTTCATCCACGCGATGAAGCATTCGAAGGCAAGTGATCTGCAGTCGGTATTGACAGCCCAAACGTGGCGAGTGCTGGCGTCGATGAAGGTCAGCGTGTAGTTTTCGCCATCGAGTCCTTCCTGCGTCAAGCACATGAAGTCGCTGTGGACTTTCTCGAGTGGTTTGTAGCGTTCGTAGCCGGGCGGCAAGTCGGGGAAAGGCTTGTGGGCGAGCGACGCGGCGGGACATACTGTGCACGGCGGGTCTTCAGAGCCTGCGGTAAGGAATCCTCCTCGTGGGAGGAGCAGAGCTTCGTTGTCAAAAACGCCAGCTTGCAGGGAGTTCTTGAGGGTTGCATGTGAGGGATGCCCGAGTCGCTGGTGCCAAATTGCTGGTTCCGCACGGTAGCCGACCGTTTTCTGATAATATTTGTGTCTTGCTGCGTCGTCGCTTGCCTCCCCTTCAGGTCCCGCGTCGGCAGCGTCGTCAGCCTCGGCGGCGAATGCGTGAATTGACTTCCGTTCCAGAAGCGCGTGGGGGATACCAATGATGTCGTCGGTGTCGTCGGTGTCGCCGGCGTCAACTTGGTCTCCAGTGACGAGCAGGCACTGATTGGGCCAGTCGCGAACCGGGAGTCCCTTCATGGGAATTCGGAAGTAGCTATACTCGGCCCCGATGACTTCAATCTCCTGGGGACCTTGTACTGTTGCCGGCGGTTCCTCGGTAGGTTCCGGAAGTTCAGCTGATTCGTCGAAGAATTCGTAAGTCACTTCTTCTTCTGACTCTTCTTGCATTGGTTCTGGTGTGTCAGGAGCGTACTGGTCCGGAAGAGGAGGGCCACCCCAGCTGGTGCCTCGTGTTGCCCAGTAAGGGTCGATCGCTGCCGTTTCTGCGGAAGGAAGTCCCGGAGCTTCTGGATATGCGGGAACTTCTTGCCTCAATTCCGCTTCCTCTGCAGAGATGCCCCAGCCGCTTGCGCCTGCAGAGGTGCCCCAGCTGCTTGCGTATGCAGAGGTGCCCCAGCCGCCGGGATTCTCTTCGGCGCTCCTGCCAACTCCTTCGCCCCAACCCCCTTGCGTTTCGCCCCAACCGCCTTCTGTGATCCAGCCACCTCCGACGGCACCGCTGGCTTCTGTTGCAGAGATGGTGCCCCGGTCTCCTGCAGCTGCTTCCTCGGGTGTTAGAACTTCTCCTAAGGGACCGAGTGCAGGGCCAGGGCTGACTGGTTCGGTTCCGACCTTCTCCTTTCCTTTGGCGGATTGTTCCGCAGATGCTGACGTCTCGATATCTTCTTCCATTGATGCAGGTCCGGTCTCAGCTGGGTTGGAGGTCGAGGCTGTCGGGACCGTACGCAGTCGTAGGAGGCCGTCCGAGGCGGGTCGCTCGAGATCCATCTCTGTGGGATGTGACCAAGTTGGAGCTTCTGCAGTGGTTGTCTTCAACAGCAGGGTGCGGTGAGAGTCTCCTAAGGTGCCTTGAGCTGAGAACTGCAGCACGAAAACCCCGTCGTTGTCCACGGCTTTGCCGATGTAAGTGTTGCCGTAGAAAAGTTCGAAGGTCTTGTCCTTGCGGTTGCTTCGAATATCGACTCCGCACCGCATAAGCTGAGCCGAGGAAAGAAGGTTGTACCGCAGATCTGGAGCGGCGAGCACATCGCCGATGTGAATTGTGAAGTGTGTGTCGTTAGCTTCAAGGAAGATCTCACCGATGTCGTATGCCTTGAGTGTGCCGTCATTTGCCACTGTGATTTCGCAGGGTCGTCGCATGCGTTTGGAGTTGGTGATAAATGTTGGCGATCTCACCATGTGCTGCCCGCAGCAACTGTCCAGGTACCAGGTGTTGATGGCTTCGCGGCTCTGTCGCGCGATGTTGGCGATTTTCGGCGTGACGACGCGATCCATTTCGCCGGTGTACGGCGAGAGAGCAAAATACCGGTTCGCCGAAATGCTAGGAGGTGATTCTGGTGTCGGCGGCGGCAGCTCGAAATCAGGTGGGTGCCTCTGTTGTAAGTTGTACCAGGTTGGGCCAGTGGGGTCGTTGTCTTGCCGTGGTGCAACAGGGTCGATGGGGTTGTCAAATGGGAAAGTTATTTGATCGTAGTATCGAATTCCTCTGTTGCGGCGAGCCATGCAGCTCATGATTGTCCCCTTGCCCTCGTCCTTGGTGGTAAAGCGCGCAGGTGTCTGTGAAGAGCTTGCGACGGAGGGAGGCGAGATGGTAGCTGTTGCGGCGGAGGTCGAGGGAGCGGATGACTGTTGGTTGGAGGGGTTGTTGCGCCTTTCGTCGGCGGCCTTTCGCTTGTAACACCGATCAATAGTGTGACCAGGTTTCTTGCAGTATTTGCAAAAGGTTCCCTTCTTTCCGTGTTGCTCCCCTTCAGATGCTCCGACGTAGAAGACTAACGTCTCTCGCTTGGTGTTCTTCTCGTTGTACAGGTCGATCTCCTTTTGCTCGGAGAGAAGAGTGGCGCACAGGGCCGATTCGGAGACAGTTGCTCGAGCACGGAGCAGGGATTGGCATTGACGCCAGTCGGGTCCGAGACCGGAGAGGACCATTGAGACGAACATGTCGTCTGGGACTGATCCACCGCACTTCTTGATGTGGTCGCGCAGATTGCGGCACCGGTTGATATACGGTCCCGCTTTCTCCCCTTGATGCATTTTGACTGATGTGAGCTGGCTGAGAAGGCGACTCATTGTAACTGGATCTGTTGCCATGTATGAGTTGCGCAGGTGCTCCCATGAGGCATACGCGGGTGCCCACTCTGATTTGTAGGAGCGAATGCCGAGCTGTTCGTCGGGGGAGAGATTTCGGAGCAAAGTGGTGTACGCGAGAAGAGATTCGTGGTAGTATTGGTTCTTCTCTTGGATGGTGCCTTCCGTTGGAAACGGTAAGCTGCCGTCGTAGTACATCCAAATTTGCGCATTTGTAGGGACTGATGTCTTCAGCTTTGATGTTAGAACGAATTTTGTATGTATTGCTGAAATCGTATCTGCGTGTGCGCGTTGTTGGCTGTCTTGCGCAGGAGCTGAAGCTTGACGGTTGTCAAACGTGAATGATCTCTCAGAGTTGACGCGGCGGTCTTCTCCACGGAGAGGAAGTCCAGCAACCCCACGTGCGAAGCTTGAGCCATCGATGCTCATGGCTTGATGGCTTTCAAGAGCATTGATGCGGGCGACCAGCTGCTCAACGAGAGCGGCGCTGACGGAGGTCACCGCAGATGGTGCAGTGGGTGTTGCTGATGGTGGGCCCGGAGATTCTGCAGTGGCTTTCCCTTCTAGAGCCATAGTGATGCAGAGTCTTTGATGTTGTAAAGAATAATTTATAAGGAGTTTGTTCTACCAAGAACAAGAACTTAGCAGGCCTTATAATCCACTCTAGCTCTCATACCATGATGTTAAAACTAAGAATCGTAGTGGATAGGATAAGGTTGCCAAGTATAGGAGAGAGAGCTGTGAAGTCTCTGTAATGACCTTGTCAATAAATTGAAAGAGAACAAGATGATTATAAGATAGGAGTACAAGAGTATAAATAGCAAGCCTAGCTAGCCATGTACTCTGAGGGGTACATTCCCTTATTAACTGAATTGCATTGCTACAGTAACCCACGACTATTGCCATTCTAGACAGTTACCGTGTTGCACTTCGTAACTACCTCGTGCGGTTACTAGGCAGTCAAGGGTCACGACTGTTGACTGTCTTCGACTGTTGACCTTCGGGTGACCCTCGATCTTCCGCGTGCTCTATATGAGCTCATGCGGTACTGGTACAGGCGTCTGCTTCGCTATGAGGAGACGCGATAGTGGAGAGCCTTCGGGAATGCTTGTGATAACCTTTCGGTTATTCCAACAATATCTGCTTGAACAATATAGTTTCGAAATTACTAGTTTAAATAATTCTAATCAGTCTTTTTAGATTGTGTAAATTTAAAGCCCAAACCCCGAATTATAAAAAACGAGGGCAAACTGTGCACAGTTTGCCTCCAGTAGCCCACAGTTTTGCCCAGCGTTGACTTGCGTTGAGCAATTCAGGTCTTGGGCTTTAAAGAAAGCTGTTTCATTATTACATGCACTTTCTATGTTTTAGTTTATTCGTTTTATTCATTTTCTTATCTTACTCACGATGCTAACGAGGTCACGATGCTCACGATGTCACGATGTCACGATGTCACGATGCTCACGATGTCACGATGTCACAATGTCACGATGTTACGATGTCACAATGCTATGGTCACGATGTCACGATGCTCACAATGTCACGATGCAATGGTCACGATGTCACGATGCTCACGATGTCACTGTCACGATGTCACGATGCTCACGTTAGTCACGATGCTTACGATATTAGTAGATTGATTAGAAAAGTTAAAAGCTAGATTGTTCAATAAACAGTAATACTATAACTAGATTGTTCTAAAGGTTGTAAAGATCTTTTAGTTTCTTCACAACAACATAGGATAATAAAAAAATAAATAGCAACAGCGCAACGACGCTACGGCGCAACGCAGCAACGACGCACGACACAAACCGTAATTTAGAAACTAGAGTATTTAATGCGCAAGAGCGTGGGTGCACGAGAGCGCGAGAGCGCGAGTGCGTGAGAGCGCTAGTGCGCGACTACGCAAGTGCGTGAGTGCGTAACTGCGCGAGTGCGCGAGAGCGCGAGTGCACGAGAGCGCGAGTGCACGGGAGCGCGAGTGCGCTAGACTGGGAGCGCACAAAAGCGCGAGTGCGCTAGACTGGGAGCGCACAAAAGCGCGAGTGCGCTAGTGCGCGACAGGGCGAGTATGCGAGTGCGCGACAGCGCGAATGCGCGAGCCCGCAAGTGCGCGACAGCTCGAGTGCGCGAGAGCGCGCACTACGCAACAGCGCAAGGGTATAGCGGCGCAATGTATCGTTTCCTAGAGACGATGTTTGTGCCTAGTGACGATGCGTTTTAATATGCTTATAATATCTGCTTGAACAATATAGCTTCGAAATTACTGGTTTAAATAATTCTAATCAGTCTTTTCAGATTGTGTAAATTTAAAGAAAGCCGTTTCATTATTACATACACTTTCTATGTTTTAGTTTATTCGTTTTATTCATTTTCAAATCTTGCTCACGATGCTAACGAGGTCACGATGCTCACGATGTCACGATGCTCATGTCAGAATGTCATTGTTCTCTAGCCTGCAGTGGGGTACTCTATAGCGAGTACAACCCCTTAGGGTTTCCTTATGTATCCTGCTGCTTTCTAGTGAACCCTCTTCTTCTTCATTCTAAACTTCTCTACCTACTAATCTTTTCATGCTATCAGAGCAGGTCGATCCCCTTGGGTCGATCCTGTGGGTGGGCTCACCACCTCACTGCTTCCGCTGCTACTGCTACTCTCTGTGTCGCACGCCCCGTGGCGTGCGACGGATTTTTCATCCCGCCGCGCACTCGGAGCGTGCGGCGGTTTTCTGCCCGCCGTGCGCCCCGAGGCGCGCGGCGGTTTTCTGCCCGCCCTGCGCCCCGAGGCGCGCGGCGGTTGTCTGCCCGCCGTGCGCCCCGAGGCGCGCGGCGGGTTTCTGCCCCGTCACTCCGCGCGTCGCTCCCGGGAGGCGCTGCGACGGGCGACGGGGACCCGCGCGTCGCCCCCCGTCGCCCGTCGTGGCCTGCGCGCGGCTCGTACAGCCTGCGCGCGGCCCGTACGGGCTGCGCCAGGCCCGCGCGCGGCCCGTACGGGCTGCGCCAGGCCCGCGCGCGGCCCGTACGGGCTGCGCCAGGCCCGCGCGCGGCCCGTACGGGCTGCGCCAGGCCCGCGCGCGGCTCGGGCCGCCTGCGCGCGGTTCGGGCGGCTGTGCCAGGCCCGTGGGCGGCCCGTTCTTCGCTGCCCCTGCGCTGCCCGCTGTCCCCCGTGCTTCTAATGGCGCCCCACCCCTGCTGCTGCCCGTTCTCCTGAATTAGGGTTTGGGGGTGGGGGGTATGGGGGTGCAGCTTCTGTGTGCCGTCCCCTGCTCCTCCTCCTCCTCCGTCTCCCAGTGCTGCAGCTGCCGCTGAGGGGGGTGGACCTGTTGGAGCCGTCGGAGTGGTACTAAGGGGGGTGAAGGGGGAGTGGAGCTAGGGGTGAAGCAGGGGGTGTGTGTCAGGGGGAGTGGGACTGTTTGGGGAGGCTGAACTGAGGTTGCCGTCGTGTCGCCAGCAGCACCTGTAGTCTGGGGAGTTGCTCCGGTAGCCCAGTCGCAGCCAGCTGTGCCAGTCGCCCGTGGGTCCGTTGCTCGTCTGCCGCTACTTTTAGCCGCGGAGCCAGTTACTCCAGTAGTCCGGAGCGTTGTTCCGGTAGCCGCTGTGCCAGTGTGACTCCTGTTGCCCGTGTGTCTGCAGCTTCAGCCGTCGCCTCCTATCTCCTCTCCTCTCACTCTCGCCTCCTCCTCCTCACTTGCCCTCTGCGATAGCCTCTAGCTTTGCTCATAATTGTGAACTTTAAACTATTGCTTCTTGTACTTGTGCTCAGAATGTGTGGTGACATTGTGATCCACCCTGAGCTTGTTCTGCTTTGCTTGCTCTGCTGATTACACCCCACTTTGGCTATGGGGGTGTGTCAGAATGTCATTGTTCTCTAGCCTGCAGTGGGGTACTCTATAGCGAGTACAACTCCTTAGGGTTTCCTTATGTATCCTGCTGCTTTCTAGTGAACCCTCTTCTTCTTCATTCTAAACTTCTCTACCTACTAATCTTTTCAGCTCACGATGTCACGATGTCACGATGTCACGATCACGATGTCACGATGTCACGATTCTCACGATGTCACAATGTCACGATGCTATCGTCATGATGTCACGATGCTCACAATGTCACGATGCATTTGGTCACGATGTCACGATGCTCACGATGTCACGATGTCACGATGTTGTCACGATGTCACGATGTAACGATGTCACGATTCTCACGTTAGTCACGATGCTTACGATATTAGTAGATTGATTAGAAAAGTTAAAAGCTAGATTGTTCAATAAATAGTAATACTAGAACTAGATTGTTCTAAAGGTTGTAAAGATCTTTTAGTTTCTTCACAACAACATAGGATAAAAAAAAAAAAAATAGCAACAGCGCAACGACGCTACAGCGCAACGCAGCAATGATGCACGACACAAACCGTAATTTAGAAACTATAGTATTTAATGCGCGAGAGCGTGGATGCACGAGAGCGCGAGTGCGGGAGAGCGCTAGTGCGCGACTGCGCGAGTGCGTGAGTGCGTAACTGCGCCAGTGCGCGAGTGCACGAGAGCGCGAGTGCACGGGAGCGCGAGTGCGCTAGACTGGGAGCGCACAAAAGCGCGAGTGCGCTAGACTGGGAGCGCACAAAAGCGCAAGTGCGCTAGACTGGGAGCGCACAAAAGCGCGAGTGCACTAGTGCGCGACAGGGCGAGTATGCGAGTGCGCGACAGCGCGAGTGCGCGACAGCGCGAATGCGCGAGCCCGCAAGTGCGCGACAGCGCGAGTGCGCGAGAGCACGCACTGCGCAACAGCGCAAGGGTATAACGGCGCAATGTATCGTTTCCTAGAGACGATGTTTGTGCCTAGTGACGATGTGTTATAAAATGCTTATAATATCTGCTTGAACAGTATAGTTTCGAAATTACTGGTTTAAATATTTCTAATCAATCTTTTCAGATTGTGTAAATTTAAAGAAAGCCGTTTCATTATTACATACACTTTCTATGTTTTAGTTTATTTGTTTCATTCATTTTCTTATCTTGCTTACTATGCTAACGAGGTCACGATGCTCACGATGTCACGATCACGATGTCACGATGTCACGATGCTCACGATATCACGATGTCACGATGGTATGGTCACGATGTCACGATGCTCACAATGTCACGATGCAATGGTCACGATGTCACGATGCTCACGATGTTACGATGTCACGATGTTGTCACGATGTAACGATGTAACGATGTCACGATTCTCACGTTAGTCACGATGCTTACGATATTAGTAGATTGATTAGAAAAGTTAAAAGCTAGATTGTTCAATGAACAGTAATACTATAACTAGATTGTTCTAAAGGTTGTAAAGATCTTTTAGTTTCTTCACAACAACATAGGATAATAAAAAAATACATAGCAACAGCGCAACGACGCTACGGCGCAACGCAGCAACGACGCACGACACTAACCGTAATTTAGAAACTATAGTATTTAATGCGCAAGAGCGTGGGTGCACGAGAGCGCGAGAGCGCGAGTGCGGGAGAGCGCTAGTGCGCAACTGCGCGAGTGCGTGAGTGCGTAACTGCGCGAGTGCGCGAGAGCGCGCGTGCACAAGAGCGCGAGCGCGAGTGCGCTAGACTGGGAGCGCACAAAAGCGCGAGTGCGCTAGACTGGGAGCGCACAAAAGCGCGAGTCCGCTAGTGCGCGACAGGGCGAATATGCGAGTGCGCGACAGCGCGAATGCGCGTGCCTGTTTGGATGTATATGCGCTCTCACTCCCCCTACATGCCCCATTTTCCCCCACTCTTTCATACGCCCTTCCCAGGCCACCAGGTGGTTACTATTCACGGAGCAAACCCCCTCTGCACTTCTTCTTCTGCGCCCTCCTCGAAATGTTTCTCCTCCATCCTCCTCCCAGTGTTGCCCTGCACCGTCCCTCACCCATCAAAATAACCCCTTTTAGTCGACCAGGTGGCTTCTATTCAGATGAACACAGCCCTTACGCATTCCCCCTCCTCTCCCACCATTCCCCTTGGCCTTCCCCCTTGCAACCCTTCACAAACCAACTCTCTCCAGGCGACCAGGTGGCTGCTATTCACAGAACAGGCCCCTCTCGCCTGGCTGCACTCTCTTGAACATACACACCCTCCCTTACGCATTCCCCCCTCCCTCTTCCCCCCCCACACACCCTTTCCCACCCTCCCTAATCCCTTGCCCGGCGACCAGGTGGCTGCTATTCACTGAACAAGCCCCGCTCGCCTGGCTCCACTTCTTCTTCTGCGCCCTCCTCGGAATGCTCTCCTCCATCCTCCTCCTAATGTTCCCCTGCACCGTACCTTACCCAATCAAATCAGCCCTCTAGGCTGCCGGGTTTCTTGCATTCAGAAAAGGCATATCCCTTACATGTTCCCTCCATTCCCCCCTTTCCTCCTCACCCTCCCATGTGCCCATTCGCAATCCAACCCTCCAGGCGACCAGGTAGTTGCTTTTTACGGAGCAGGCCCCTCTAGCCTGGCTGCACTCCCTTTGGCACGCATTCCCCTTACACATTTCCTTTCCTCTGTCCCCCATTTCGCCCCACCCTCCCCTTCCAGGCGACCAGGTGGCTGCTATTCACGGAGCAAGCCCCTCTCGCCTGGCTCCACTTCTTCTTCTGCGCTCTCCTCGGAATGCTCTCCTCCATCCTCCTCCTCCTCTCCTCCTCCCTCCTCTCCGCCCCGCACCTCCCCCCCGTCCGCTCCCTCGCAATCGCCTCCTCCTCCGGCCACGCCTCCAACATCTCCTCCGGACTCGCCCTCGGGATTGCCGCCGCCGCGCCGCCAGCTGTCATCGTGGGATTGGCCGTGGCGGCGGCGGTGTGGCTGGGGCGGAATTCGGGTCTGGTGGATGGGAAGGGGGAGCCGGCAGGGGGGCTGCTGGGGCTGGCTGTGGCGGTGATGGGCATGCTCAGCAGCGGGTGCTTCTCCCTCACCACGGATCTGTTTCAGCTGGCTGTTTCACACGCCGGCCTGCTCTGTAAAATGATGGCACAGGTGGGTGTGGGATCAACCAAGGTCAGTCAAGGGGATTGGTGGATCGGAATAGGCGGGAGAGCTGGTGAAGGGGGGGGGTTGGGGGAGCTTGTGGGGGGGCTGCTGGGGCTGGTGGATGGGAAGGGGGAGCTGGCGGGGGGACTGCTGGGGCTGGCTGTGGCGGTGATGGGCATGCTCAGCAGCGGGTGCTTCTCCCTCACCACGGACCTGTTTCAGCTCGCTGTTTCACACGCCGGCCTGCTCTGTAAAATGATGGCACAGGTGGGTGTGGGATCAACCAAGGTCAGTCAAGGGGATTGGTGGATGGGAAGGGGGACTGCTGGGACTGGCTGTGGCGGTCATGGGTATGCTCAGCAGCGGGTGCTTCTCCCTCACCACTGACTTGTTTCAGGTGAGTGGGTCACATCTGACGACTTTGTTCCATTCTTACTTGATACTTACCTGCCTTGTTTGATGGTAGACTAACCTTCCCTTGAGGTCTGGTTTACCACTGCTCGACAAATCTCTCCTCCTCGCTCTTCCTACCCTCCCTGCACCTCCCTCCCTTCTCCCCTCCCCTTTCCCTTTCGCTTCCCTCCGTCCCCTCTCCCCTCTCCGTTCCCTTTCACCTCTCTTCCGTGCAGCACCAGAAGCAGCAGCAGCAGGGGCAGATGCAGCAGATGCCGGAATTTAGTCTTGGCCCGGCAGCACATGATGTGATGATGCAGGACAGACATTTTGAGGTGTGTGCACCTCTTCCCTCCCCATTCCTGTTTCCTGTGTGCAGCACCAGAAGCAGCAGCAGCAGGGGCAGATGCAACAGATGCAGGAGTTCAGCCTGGGCCCGGCAGCACATGATGTGATGCAGCAGGACGCACATGGCATGGCAGCACATAACGTGGCATCACATGGCATGGACGCATATGGCATGGGTATGCAGGATGGAAGCGGCATCACTTCAGACCATATGGGAGCAGCAGCAGGATCACCGCATCTGCTGCAACAACCTTTATCCTCAGACCCGGCAGCAGCAGCAGCGGGAGGCGGGGGGACAGGAGGAGAGGTGGCAACAGGAGACCCTGAGGAGAGGTCCTCGTTACAGTCGTCGTCACTACAATCCTCTGCGCTTCCACCCCACGCCCCCTCATCATCAGCAGCGGCGTCACCAGCAGCGGCCGCGGCAGCGGCTGCTGCTGCAGTGTTACGGACGCCAGTCAGTCCCTTGGAGGCAGCAGCATCAGCTGTAGCGTCAGCTACTCGGGGCATGGGGTGTGGTGCCTCCTCGCTCTGCTCTCTGCTGCTTGTGCACGCCTTTGTGGCCCTTGTCTCCTCTTACTCCAGCACAGCGCTGCACAATGTGAGTTTTGGGACGTCGCACATAGCATGAGCCCTGCAAGGCATGGGGTGTGGTGCCTCCTCGCTCTGCTCTCTGCTGCTTGTGCACGCCTTTGTGGCCCTTGTCTCCTCTTACTCCAGCACAGCGCTGCACAATGTGAGTTTTGGGACGTCGCACATAGCATGAGCCCTGCAAGGCATGGGGTGTGGTGCCTCCTCGCTCTGCTCTCTGCTGCTTGTGCACGCCTTTGTGGCCCTTGTCTCCTCTTACTCCAGCACAGCGCTGCACAATGTGAGTTTTGGGACGTCGCACATAGCATGAGCCCTGCAAGGCATGGGGTGTGGTGCCTCCTCGCTCTGCTCTCTGCTGCTTGTGCACGCCTTTGTGGCCCTTGTCTCCTCTTACTCCAGCACAGCACTGCACAATGTGAGTTTCTGAGACGTCTCAAGAGTGTCGTCTGTCTGACATGCCATGGGGTGTGGTGTGGTGTGGTGTGGTGCCCCCTCGCTCTGCTCTGCTCTCCGGTGCTCGTCCTCGCCTTTGTGGCTCTTGTCTCCTCCTACTCTGGCACAGCTCTGTATCATGTAAGTTGCAGCCACGCTAATAGGACTGATCACTCAAATCTGTCATCTTATGCGCTACCTGTATCCCTCACCTCTCCCCCACACACAAACCCCCTCTCTCCCCTTCCCCTTTCCACATTCCTTTCCTCCTTCCCGGGTTCTTCCTCACTCCCCATCCTTTCCTCTCTATCTCCTACTGTTTTTTTTTTTTTTTTTGGCCCCTATCTTTCCCATCCTGCTTGGAGGGGAGCGGCAGTGGTAGTGGGCTCTAGAGTAGTGGCAATGGCACCATGTGGAGTGGAGCAACTACGCTTTCTGCCCAATTAATGATTGTGCTGCTCCTCTCCCTCTCCCTCTCCCTCTCCCTCTCCCTCTCCCTCTCCCTCTCCCTCTCCCTCTCCCTCTCCCTCTCCCTCTCCCTCTCCCTCTCCCTCTCCCTCTCCCTCTCCCTCTCCCTCTCCCTCTCCCTCTCCCTCTCCCTCTCCCTCTCCCTCTCCCTCTCCCGCACTCCCGCACTCCCGCACTCCTGCATCACGCACTAGATTGACCTGTTGCGGCCAGAGCTGCTGGTGGCGTGCATGGCGAGGGCAGCAATGGTGGTGGGATTTGTAGCGATGGCAGCAGGTGGTCCGTTTCCAGTCCAATTAATGTCAAGGCTGCTTCTCGCCCTTTCCCGCATCAAACACTAGATTGACCTGTTGCAGCCAGAGCTGCTAGTGGCGTGCATGGTGGGGGCGGCAGTAGTGGTGGGAGGTGTTGTGGCGATGGCAGCGTGTAGAGCAACCCTGTTTTCCGTCCAAGAAATTATAGTGTGTTCCTCTCCCTCTCCTGCATTCCCAGCCCACCCCCAATACCAGATTGACCTGTTACGGCCAGAGTTGCTGGTAGCATGCATGGTGGGGGCAGCAGTGGTGGTGGGAGGTGTTGTGGCGATGCCAGGCGGAGTTACTTGTTTTTAAACGATACTCGTGCCACTCCCGTCCCTCTGCCGCATTCTTGCCAACAGATTGACTTGCTGCGGCCAGAGCTGCTAGTGGCGTGCATGGTGGGGGCAGCAGTGGTGGTGGGAGGTGTTGTGGCGATGCCAGGCGGAGTTACTTGTTTTTAAACGATACTCGTGCCACTCCCGTCCCTCTGCCGCATTCTTGCCAACAGATTGACTTGCTGCGGCCAGAGCTGCTAGTGGCGTGCATGGTGGGGGCAGCAGTGGTGGTGGGAGGTGTTGTGGCGATGCCAGGCGGAGTTACTTGTTTTTAAACGATACTCGTGCCACTCCCGTCCCTCTGCCGCATTCTTGCCAACAGATTGACTTGCTGCGGCCAGAGCTGCTAGTGGCGTGCATGGTGGGGGCAGCAGTGGTGGTGGGAGGTGTTTTTAAACGATACTCGTGCCACTCCCGTCCCTCTGCCGCATTCTTGCCAACAGATTGACTTGCTGCGGCCAGAGCTGCTAGTGGCGTGCATGGTGGGGGCAGCAGTGGTGGTGGGAGGAGTGGCGATGGCAGGAGGTGGAGTGACTCGTTTTCCGTCCAATTAATGATCACGCTGCTCCTCTCCCCCTCCCGCACTCCACTCTCAACACCAGATTGACTTGCTGCGGCCAGAGCTGCTAGTGGCGTGCATGGTGGGGGCAGCAGTGGTGGTGGGAGGCGTGGCGATGGCAGGTTCGGGGGTGACGCGGTGCACGGCCATTGTTGTGCGAGAGGGACGCAGACACCTGCACCACCGAGCTGAGGAGAAGGTATGCTGGGAGGGGAGAGAGCGTGCCTTTTTTTTTTTGGGTTTTCCCTTTTTTTCTTCTCTTTATAGCGCGATAAAGATGCTGTTATTGCTCTGGGAGAGAATGCGGATGGTAAGGTCAAGGTCGATTCTCTTACAGAAGCATTGATAACTAGATTCCAAACACGCAATAACATATATGTATATATATATATATATATATGTGTGTGAATTTAGATTTAGAGTATGTCTTTGAGATCGCCTTCCTGGGCTGTCCCAACTTCGAAGTCGGGACAGCGAAAAGTGCACATGGCACGTGCAAGGCATGGGGCATTGTGATGAGGTGGCGGGGGGACGAATGTGGACGTCGCAGTTGGGTTGAGCCCAACGTGCGAAGGCAGGATGCGATCATGGCCCAGTACAGTTCAACATCTTCGCCGTCAAACCCCATGGGATGCGATCGCAGAGTGTAGATGGAGTCGTGCAGTGACTTTTGATTGGGGCGCTGGGATGTGGAACGCCGAAACGGTCACACACACAGAAGTTGGTGAGCAGGTGAAAGCATCTTTTGAGCTGCCAGGCTGGAACCACCGCGGTGCACTTTTGGGGGCTGTCCTGTCCCAACTTCGCAGGAAGGCCCTCTGACATGGAGTACCTGCATCCACCTCTATTTTTGCTGACTCTCTGTCTGCTGCCATATTCTTTCATGCATCCACTCGTCCTCTCTCTCTCTCAGCCACCCCATCATCTCTTCTTCTCCCCATTCCCTCCCGTTTCTCCCCCAACCCATTCTCCCAGCAGGCATACCCGAGGGCGCCCATGGTACTGGATGATCCATCTCGCTTCGTGGGTGCAGTGGCGGCTGTGCAGTGAGCCTCATGAGTCCACGCACATACTGAATCCTCGTATGTACCCTCCCCTCCCTTTCCCCACCAACCCGGTTCCCAGCAGGCATACCCGAGGGCGCCCATGGTACTGGATGACCCGTCTCGCTTCGTGGGTGCAGTGGCGGCTGTGAGCCTCAGGGAGCTGCTGCTGCCAGGCCTGCTCGCTGTCGCTGCTCCAATCGCCATGGGTGAGTGCGATCGATGCACTGCTACTGGAAATCTGATTTGTGCAATACAGAGAGTGCTGTGTGCAAGGTGCCTCAGAGGCTGTGAGTCTCAAGGAGCTGCTGCTGCCAGGCCTGCTCGCTGTCGCTGCTCCAATCGCCATGGGTATGATTGATGTAGGGCAACATAGTTAGTACGGTAAGATAGCACCACTTTTTTTTTGTAACGCCTCGCTGTATTTCTATCCATGGTGGCTCTTTCCCTTGTTCCAGTTGTCCATCCTCAAACACAACCCTGCTACCATCCTACCCCTTCTCTCCTCTCCTTCCCCCCATCGCCTCACAGGCATCATAATGCGGTAAGTAGGTAAGGCCATTCAACCCTGCTGGCGGCACTGCTGCTGGTGACGCTGCTGTTCGCTCCCTGCCCCTTCATCTTCCCTACCCCTCTCTCTCTCTCTCTCTCTCTCTCTCTCTCTCTCTCTCTCTCTCTCTCTCTCTCTCTCTCTCTCTCTCTCTCTCTCTCTCTCCCTTCACTCTCATCCCCCGCCTCCCCCCATCACCTCACAGGCATCATAGTGCGGTCAGTAGGCAAAGCCACCCTCCAGCCTCTCTTGGGAGCACGGGCGGTGGCGGCGCTGCTTCTAGTCGCGGTGCTGGTGACGCTGCTCCTGGCAGCGCTCTTCAACGGGGCTGGCAGTGCGTGGAGGGGCGCCAGGGACGTGGTGGAAGCAGGGCACTTGGGAGGGCCGGGGAGTGAAGCACACAAAGCCACCATCACTGGCGACACGTAAGCAATACATGGGTGTACCTGTTTGAGATTTACCGCCTTTTTTCATGTGCATGGGAGTGCTATATGGTTTATTTGGCTTCATTATATTTTTGTTTTTGCTATTTTTTCTTTATGGTGTTTCATCTCAGGGTTGGTGGTACTCTGCGGGAGACGCTAGCACCCACACTTGACATCCTGCTCAACCTGCTTGCTACAGCTGCTCTAGCGGCTGCTCCCCTGTTCTTTGAACACTAATTCCTTATTCGGATAGACCGTTTTGTAGGAACAGCGGTATCAATATGCAATCCAGGGATCTTATTTATGTCGGATAGTGTAAGTTCTGTGGGGTACCTGTGGAAATAAGGGTAAGAAAAAGATTGGCCTGGAAAATGAGCAATTCCACTCAGACTTGGATGAGCGTTTTAAGCGGGAAACGGTGTACTTGCTGTCGGCGATACCATTTCTTCAACGCGTATACGATTTTGTCAGCTCCACCTCGTCCTGACCTGTATGTTTCTCTGATTGGCGTAGGTGAATGCTTCTGGAGATCCTCCAAGGTGCACATGGATCTGACGTGGCGTCGGCAAATTTGTCAACCTTTGGAGGCTTCCAATGCCGACCACGTTCACTTCACCTAGGTCTCCCCAGCTTATCCCAAGCGGACAGCTGGCCATGATTTCACATTCTGCACCTTCCCCCCGCGCATTCGAGTCGTCCGTCCATCTCTCACCCTCAAATACCTTCACTCCTCGTCCTCCCCGAAAGCAAAGGTCTGTGAATGTCCTAATTTCCCGAACTCGCCGCCTATTTCAGCATAAAGCTTCGCCAAATCCCACTCCCACCGCAGCTTGCAGCCTGCCACCGTGCTAGTCCGCGATCGCAACGCTGGTCCCATCCCATTTGCCTGGTCAATCGCGCAAGGGCGACATTCGTCGCAGCGACAACTTTTGCCAGAGTAATCCGAAGCGACTTCTCCGTCGGGACTGAAGCAGACTTCGTCCCTGTCATTCCCTTCAGCTGAAGCAGCACAAGGATAATTAAGCGCGGAAACGTGGTAGCTTACCCTTTTCCGCAGTAAGACATTTGCCAGTATTTCTGCGCCAGCATCTCTCCGCCAGCATCTCTCCGCCAGCACCGCCATGTTAGCAGCGCGCGCAGCCACGCCCGCTGCGCATTCGTGCCACCCCGGGCTCCAAGCAGCCATGGCGCCCGTGCGCACCTTCGCCGCAAGTTCCCACTCGCTACCCATTCCTTCCCCACAACGGCTTCCTGCGCGCTTTGAAGCGCAAAGCCGCGTCGCCTCCGTCTCTGGAGTGCGCGCGAGGCGCGCTGGGGGATTGCGGATACGAGCCATGGCGGAGAAACCAGACGGTACGTGCCACTGCCTTGATGCCCTGCCCGTCTTGTGCCCATCCTGTTATTCCCCCCCAAAGACCTCTCTCCTGGAGATCTTTCCTTTGAGCCGCAATCTATGCGCGAGTTGGGCCGTCGTGTTCACGCAACATACTTCCAACCCCTCCCCCTAGAACCCACCATCCCTGGCATTTTCCCAGCAAACTGCAATTCACGCGCGATTTTCGGCGCTCATGTTCTAAGGCGCTTTGTAAACGCACTCTTCACTGCAAAACAACCCAATTCGACCCAATTCAACCCAATTCAACTCGATCCAACACAATTTTAACCCATTCCAAACCGTTGTGAACCTTCCCCGCAGACAACAACCCGAGCAACCCCTCCACTGAGTCGCAATTCATGCGCGAATTGCGGCGGCGCCGCGCGGCCCAGTCCTCCAACAGCCAATCAGACCCTGCCAGCAAGGCACCCGGCGCAGAAGCGGGGAGCGGAGGGGCGGGGGGAAGTGGCGCGGGAGGGGGGCCGGGAATGCGCGACCAGCGGGCGGTTTCAAACGCGCTTAACAGTGAAGGGCTGGAGGTACGTGGGAGAGAGGAAGCAGGGGATGTTTTGAGTCGACTCAAAGCACATGAGAGCGCAAAGCTTCTGATATCAGGTGTCCTAGGCATTATGCACTGAAGGTAGGGTAGGGGGCAGCTCAGGCTTCCCAGGTGAAAGCAGGACCCTGTTTAGTAGAGGAAGCGAGCTGGGTCCTGCTTTCACCTCGGAAACCTGAGTAAGCTGTGGCTGTGAAGCGAAGAGTTGGCTTGAGTGGAAGATGTCATTCCTTCCACCCATTTCCCACCCTTTTCCTCCCACCCGTCAGGGCCCTTCAGCACAGCAGCAGAGCGGCTAAAGCAGGGAATGTCCTTTTACCAACCATTCATCTCCCTTACCTTGCCTGTTCCCAATCTCTCCACTACTTCCATTCTCTGCCTTCCACCCTCCACCCCAACCGAATATCACACCCACCAGGGCCTACCAGCACGAGCAGCTGAACTGCTGAAGCTAGGGTTCTCCTTCTATCTACCGCTCTGGCCCTTTGCTCTCGCCATTATCACTGTCTTCACCGCTATGTACCTGGTAAGATGTTCTCTTCACCCATGTTACCAGTCAGGTCCAGGTGAACCGACCCCTGTTTTTCTGCTCTGCTGCTTCGTGAGAATCTTCCCAAAAACCATTGTGGGCAGCTGAGCTGTAGGAGCAAGCGATTGAAAACCTGAAAACCCTAAAATTGACTGATTATGGTCAATACCCATCCAGCTCAACTCTGAGTTAACTACCAGGCACTGAATTGGCTCAGTTGCATTGCACGGTCTGCACTACACAGTTGCACGGTCTGCACTGCACTGCACACTGAGCCCAGCTTTGCTGCTCTCTAAGGATTTCCCACAAGGGATGTCAAGTGCAAGTGACTGACCAGCGTCTCTCATTCTACCTTTATCCCCCGTGTCCAGTTTCTGGGATCAGACTTTGTGCATCCGGGCAAGAGTTACGGGGAGGGCCGGCAACCCCCGAGCTACATCGACCCATATGCGCTGCTGGAGGAGGAAGAGAAACACATGGAGCGAATTCCTTATGATATGAGCACGTACCTAAAGGATAACTACGATCCTGAGCTGGATGGGTGATAGGTTTCGAGTGTTAGCCTGTTCTTAGAAGGACAGGCGGTATACATCGACCCATATGCGCTGCTGGAGGAGGAAGAGAAATACATGGAGAGAATTCCTTACTTTATGAGCACGTACCTTAAGGACAACTATGATCCTGAGCTGGATGGGTGATGGGCTTGAGTGTTCTTATGTGCTGCTGGAGTGTTAGATCTTGTGCTGATTTGGAAGGATATAGTGAGGCGCACTGTGCAAAGTATGTGTCAGCTATGTACCAAGAGCAAAACCCCCTCCTCTCGTGCGCATGCCTATACATATACAAAAATTCTCTGCTTCCACACAAAAAACTGACCACTATTATGCACCACTCCAACCAGTACAATTCCCAGTACCATGCTATTCTGCTGTGTGTGTTGCTGGCTGATGCATATAAAATTCCAGCTTTCTACCTATTCAAGACAAAACACAGATCCATCAACGTATTTGCAGCAGCAGAGTTCACACCACCTCTGCTACCTTTTTCATAAACCGTAACCCCAACTTACACTTTGCGGCATGATGCTTGTCACCCAAATCAAGCACCTCCACTGGCCCTCCACCACCATCACCACCGGTACTACCAATAACTGCTGCAACAGAGTCTACACATCTGCTACCTTCATATGCCATCTTATCTTACACTTTGCGGCATGATACAAATCATCCAAATGAACACTGGCCCTACACCTCCACCACTGCCACCACCACTAGCTGCTGCTCCTGCTCCTCCTCTTCCTCCCCTCCCTCCTCTCCCAATCGTTGCTCCTCGCCCTCTAATCATCCAAATCAACCACCTCGACAGGCCCTACACCTCCTCCTCCACTGCCACTAGCTGCTTTGCGTTAGAGAATTCCCATTTACAGCACGATGCTAATCATCCAAATCAACCACCTCCACTGGCCCTACACCTCCACCACTGCCACTACCACTACCTGCTTCAGCTCCTCCTCGTCCTCTTCCTCCCCTCCCCCCTCTCCCTCTTCCTCTCCCACTCGCCGCTCCTCGCCCCCTCCCACCTGCCCCTCTCCCTCTCCCACCTCCACGACCTTTACCTGCCACTGACTGTGCCTTACCCCCATCTTTGAGCACGTCCGTGAGAGGGAGCTGTGCACTGGCATTTGCTGCAGCTGCACTTGCAGGTTCAGCGGGCGCCAAGGGTACTGCAGGAACAGGGGTTGCAGTGGGTGCTGATAGCCCTGCTACTGATGGCACTGGTGCTGGTGCTGCTGCTGCCGGTGTTGCTGGCGCTGCTCGTGCTGCCGGTGTTGCTGGTGCTGCTGCTGCTGCACTAGAAGGTGTTGCAGATGCAACAGCACGAGCAGACCGGCGGGATGGGAGCGGGGTGGCTGGGACAGGTGTGGCTGTGCTTGTGGGGGGGTTGGGGGTGGAAGAGGCGTGGAGAGGAGTGGAGAGCGGTGGGGATGCGGAGGGAGATGCATGGAGAGAGTATGGGTCAGAGGCAGCACCTGTTGGTGGGTGCAGTAGCCCAGGTGGAATGGGAAGACCATGTGAGTGGAAAGGTGGATATTAGGTAATAAAAAAAAGAAGAAGAAAAAAAAAGAGACAAAAACAAACAGCACAAAGGTAACGGGACGACTGTTCGAGTCAAAAGCACTTCACGAATGTGAATGTAATGGCGGACAACACAGACTCCTTGGAAACAAGCAGGAAAATCAAGGCAAGAAACAGGATTGGATAAAGGGGAGACGATCCCATTTATGCGAGAGAATTGAAATTTGGAAGATGAGAGGATGCGGTTAAGGCGAGCTTACTTGGACTGTTGGAGCCATTGCTAGTGTCGCCATTGCGTGCGTTGCCACTGCTCGTGTTGCTCGTGTCGCCATTGCTTGTGTCGCCTGCATCTGAAACCGAGTCACCCAGTCGCAGCCCCCCACCCGCCTGCAAGCCGAACGCCCCACCCTCTTCCTCGGATGATGTCATTTCAATCACAGGGGGAGACTCCCCCATGCCTGCTGCTGCTGCTGGCGACGGCGGTGGGAAGGGTGGTGACGGATCCACATCCACATCCTCTTGCTCTTGCTCTCCTCCCTGGCCTCCTGACCCCTCTGCATCGTTTTCTACCTGTGCGTATGTATTTCCCTGTGCCTGTGTGCCTGCCTGTTCATTCGACTGTTGGGGAGAGGCAGCATCAGGAGGAGCAGCAGCAGCAGCTGTTGGTGGTACTGCTGCTGATGCTGCTTGGGTGCGGGTGAGGCGGGAGGAGTGGCGGGGAGTGGACTGTCTTGGTGTTGGCGTGTCCACTGGCACTGCAGCCCTGCCCTTAGCTGCACACACACACAGGCAGGATAAGGGAGGGAGGCAACGATACAAGAAACCTGTAAGCAAGAGAATAAGAAGAAACGGACTGAAACAGAAGTTTCCTGCTTCTCTGTTCAATGCTTAACTGTTCACAAGCACTCACACTTTGCTGTTGTTGGTTCGAAGTCACTATCGTCCTCACTCTCCTCCCCTTCATCCTCAGCGTCCTCCTCACTCTCACTCCCCTCCTCTCCCTCCCTGTCCTCATCCATTTCCTCGCTTCCATCCGTAGCACCCTCCTCCCTCTTCTCTTCATTCTCCCCATTGCTCCCATCACTCGCTGCTCTGCTGCCTGTCCCGTCCACGTGTGGCCCATCTCCCATATCCGCATCAGGACCAGCAGCAGCAGCAGAAGCAGCAGTAGCAGCAGTAGCAGCAACACCACCAGTACCACCACCAGCAGCAGTACCAGCAGCCGCACCAGCAGCCGCACCAGCAACAGCAGCAGCAGCAGCACTTGAAGCAGCTCCCAGCCCCTTCCCCTTCCCCCACATGGTTCCCAGCAGTGTCTGCTGCTTTCCCTTCTGCTTCCCCTGCCTCTCTTCCTCCCCAAACCCTATACCACCCTGCGCCCTGTCCCCTCCCCGCCTTCCCCCATCTCCAATCCCTGTTTCTCCAACTGACCCCTTTGCCTCCCCCCTGCCCCCTCCTCCTCCCCCTCCCCCGGTCCCTCCTCCGCCGGTTACCCCTGCCTTCTTCCCCCTGCTTCCCCCCCCTGCCTGCTGCTTGCCGCCCTTCCTCCCTGCTGCATTCCTGCCACGTGCCTTGTGCTGATTGGCGGCTCGCTCCCTCTCCCTCTCGTCCTCAGCCGCCTCTGCCTCCACCTCCTGTTGGTCCGATCGTGTACACACTCACTCACACACACACATGCGCAGACGCCACACACACAAAACACACGCCACATGCACACACAGAACACACGCCACATGCACACACAGAACACACGCCACATGCACACACAGAACACACGCCACATGCACACACAGAACACACACCACATGCACACACAGAACGCACACCACATGCACACACAGAAACGCACACCACATGCACACACAGAAACGCACACCACATGCACACACAGAAACGCACACCACATGCACACACAGAAACGCACATACCCACACGCACAAGATGCAGTTTAGTCAGAACTGGGTCCTCAGTCAGTGCAACGGATGGCTCACTCTTGAGACGTCTCAAGGGGCGTCTGTCTATTCACAAGGATGCAGAGCAGTTTACTAAGCCCTGAGCCCAGGCCCAGGGTCAGTGCAACGAAATGGAACACGGAAACAGGAGAGCAGGTTGTCAAAACATGGCTAAGCTATGCCTCAACAACATGTTCAGCAACCCTTGAGGTGAGGGAGGGTGAATCTTGAGTCGACTCAAAAGTCACCGCTATGCCTCTCAACCATATGTTCAACAACCCTTGATCTGGTTTTTTGGGAATTCTCGCTGGTTTTTAAGAATTCTCAAAAACCAGCTATGCCTCAAAACCCTTGAGGTGAGGTGACTTTTGAGTCGACTCAAAAGATGCCTTGCCTCAACAACATGTTCAACAACCCTTGATCTGGTATTTGAGAATTCTCAAAAACCAGCTATGCCTCAACAACTTGTTCAACAACCCTTGAGGTGAGAGAGGGTCATGATGAATCCTTGAGGTGAGCAACACTTGACTCTCCCTCTCCTCAAGGGCCTCCAATTTAAATCTCTCCCCCACCCCCCCACAGCTGCAGGGGCGACGTGGCCTGCAGCAGCACCACCCCACTCAACAACACACACGACTGTGATTACACACGCATGCACATCGCCTCCTCTCTCCATCCCTCACCTCGAGGGTCTCCAGAAACAGGTCCAGGTCTCCCACATCTGCAGGGGCGACGTGGCCTGCAGCACCACCACCCCATTCAACCACACGCACAGACGATGATATGCAATCATAAACACACGCACAATGATTCCCCATCCCTCACCTCGAGAGTCTCCAGAAACAGGTCGAGGTCCCTCTCCCACAGCTGCAGGGGCGACGTGGCCTGCAGCAGCACCACCTCCTCCTATGCACAGATGATACACACAGCACCACACAGCACCACACAGCACCACACAGTACCACACAGCACCACACAGCGCCACACAGGCACCGTACTCCCTCTCACCTCGAGAGTCTCCAGAAACAGGTCGAGGTCCCTCTCCCACAGCTGCAGGGGCGAGGTCGCCTGCAGCACCACCACCTCCTCCTCTTTCCCCCGCCTCTCCCTCTCCAACTGCTCCACGCGCTCCCACGTCAGGCTCCAAAGAGCCATCCCTAGAAGATACTCATACGCTGCTGCTGGTGGTGGTGCTGCTGCTGCCCGTGCTGTTCCCGCTGCTGCTGCTTTTCCCGCTGCTCTTGCTGTGTTTTTTCCCTTCCCTGTCTTTTGTCCTGCTGGTGCCTCCACGTCGTCCATCTCCACGTCAGCATGCACGTCCTCCCCATCCGCGCTGACGTCAGTGCTGCCCGGGTCCACGTCAGCAACCACGACAGGGGCGGCAGCGTGGCCCTTGGGGAGAGGGGTGAAACCACGGGCCTGGGGAAGGTTAAGAGGGTGGGGGGGAGAAACGAATGGAGGGAGGGAGAGGGGATGGTGAGGGAAGGGAGGATGAGATGGAGGAGTGTCACGTGTGGGGGGAGTGGTGGGGGCCACTCCTTTCAAGGAGGGTGAGACAATGGGCCTTGGAGGGTGTAAGAGGAAAGAAGAAGAGGCAAGCAACACAGCACAAGCACCCCAACCACAGCAACAACAATCCGCGTCTTTTTCACATGCTGGACCCAGAACTCTAATTCTTACCTTGAGCTGAGCCGATACGTCTGCTTGCTTCCACTGTTGGTGGTAAGTATATACCGATTTGGTGTAACTAAGTCGCCCTAAATCACCACCCTGACAAAGCGCACTTGTCGTCACGCACCTAGGCCCACAACCCCAATTCTCACCTGGAGAGATGAGCCACAACGTCCGCCTGCATCCTGTTGGTGATCTCCACCTCCCCTTGGATCACCGGCCGCACGAAGCGAGCTCTGTTGTCCAGCCGCAGCAGCTCATGACGCAGCTGAGAGAGCTGATGCTGCTTGCCTCAGTGCCAGCACAAATCAGAACTAGGGTCAGGCCACTCGGACCAGACGACACATGCGTAGGCCCACACCTCTAACCCTCACCTTCAGCTGAGCAACAATGTCGGCTTGTTTCCTATTGGTGATAACCACCTCCCCTTGAATCACCGCCCGCACGAAGCGAGCTCGGTTGTCCAGCCGCAGCAGCTCGTGCCTCAGCTGCGCCAGCTGGTGCTCCTTCCTCTGCTCGTAGTACCCCAGGCGAATGCCATAGAAGTCCTCGATTACTGAAGAGGGTGATGAACAGGGAGGGAGGGCAGGAAGAGTAAGGTAAGGGAAGGCCAGCTTGTGGCGCAGCTGTGCCAGCTGGTGCTCCTTCCTCTGCTCGAAGTACCGCAGGCGAATGCCATAGAAGTCCTCGATTACTGAAGAGGGTGATGAACAGGGAGGGAGGGCAGGAAGAGTAAGGTAAGGGAAGGCCGGCTTGTGGCGCAGCTGTGCCAGCTGGTGCTCCTTCCTCTGCTCGTAGTACCCCAGGCGAATGCCATAGAAGTCCTCGATTACTGAAGAGGGTGAGGAACAGGGAGGGAGGGCAGGAAGAGTAAGATAAGGGAAGGCCAGCTTGTGGCGCAGCTGCGCCAGCTGGTGCTCCTTCCTCTGCTCGTAGTACCCCAGGCGAATGCCATAGAAGTCCTCGATTACTGAAGAGGGTGAGGAACAGGGAGGGAGGGCAGGAAGAGTAAGGTAAGGGAAGGCCAGCTTGTGGCGCAGCTGTGCCAGCTGGTGCTCCTTCCTCTGCTCGAAGTACCCCAGGCGAATGCCGTAAAAGTCCTCGATAACTGATGCGCGTAGAGAACGTAAGGGATAAATGCACAGAGAAATTAGACAGAGAGAGGGGCAGCGCGCAGAAAGCTGAAGGCAGCTCGTGTGTCTCATCTCATGTGAGCCAGCTGGTGCTGCCTGCCTGCTTGCAGCACCTTGCTGTGGGTGCTTTGCTCCAGGCGGATTACTGTGGAAAGCAAAGCACCCACAGAGTCTCCCAAATCACTCCCATCACACTCACGTAACCACCCAAACACTCCCGTCACTCACTCTCTTCCGGGCTGTCGTATTTCTTTATGCGCCCCTCAGCATCAAACAGATGCATGTTGCCCGTGTTCATCGTCGTCGTCAGCTTCAGCCTCTTCTCCATCACAGCCCACTGCGCCCGCGCCCTCCTCTCCTCCCTCTCCCTCCTCGCATCCTCCCCCTCCTCCTCCTCTTGCCCCTCTGCTCTCTCCCCCTCACATCCCGCTCCTCCTCCGCCCATCCCCTCCCCCCCTACGTCTCCACTCCCAGGCGACCTTGCACCCGCTTCCAAGTCTTCACCCTCAGGAAAACCCACCCCAGCAGCAGCACCACCAGCTGCTGCTGCCGTTGCAGCAGCACCAGTGGCAGTACCAGCAGCAGTTGCAGCACCTGCCCCCGCCGCCGCCGCCGCCGCAGCAGCAGCAGCAGAGGCAGCAGCAGCCGCTGCAGCACTTCCTCTCCTCGCTCCCACCGTCCCTCCTTCTCCCATGAAATACGCCGCTCCTTCAGCAGTAAACTCAACCTCAAAATGCACCGACGTGTCAGTATGATACTCCCTCATGTCCTTAATCAGCGCCACCTTTCCCCCTCCCTCCCCACCACCATGACCACCACCCGCTCCTCCCATCATCCCTTCCAGAAACTCCTTGTAGTTCTGGGTCCACGTGCGGATGGGGAGCTCTGTAATCGCGACACCTGTCACTCCCTGCTGCTGCGGCTGCTTCTCGCCCTTGCGCCCGCCGCTGCTGCTGGCCAATCGCGTCGCGACACCTGTCACGGTGTACGAGTTGCCTCCTCCCTGCCGCGCTGACGTCAGCTGGATGGAACCCTGGATGGTTGGTGCGGGTTGGTAATGGAACAGTGGAAAATGTACCAAGCATGTCGAGACAGGCCGCAGCCTAAGAGGGGTGGAGCGAAAGGGCGAAAAAAACCACCATCCCTGCCACCCTTTCCCCTTCCCTGCTTCCCCGCCAGCATCCCCTTTTTCTCAACGCACCTTGAAGCCACGGAAGCAGGGGTGCATGGGCAGCATGGGTTCCCCTCGCATGCGCCTCTTGATGTTTGCCACCACGTCCCGCGGGTTGAGCATTGGCACATACGAGCTCCACCCCGTGCCGATGCCCCTTCCACCCCACTACACGACAAGCCCGGCCACCCTCTTCCCTCCCCTTCACTCCCGCTTCCCCCCAGCATACGGCCCCTTTTCTCTCCCCCCTCGTCCTCCCCCTCTCTTGCACACCTTGAAGCCGCGGAACCAGGGGTGCATGGGCAGCATGGGCTCCCCTTTCATGCGCCTCTTGAGGTTCGCCACCACGTCCCGTGGGTTGAACGTTGGCACATACGAGCTCCACCCCGTGCCAAATAATCCACTAAAGGACAAACCCTGCCACCCCTTTCCCTCCCATTCCCTCCCGCTTCCCCCCAGCATACCCCCCCTTTTCTCCCCCCCCTGCACACCTTGAAGCCACGGAACCAGGGGTGCATGGGCAGCATGGGCTCCCCTCTCATGCGCCTCTTGAGGTTCGCCACCACGTCCCGTGGGTTGAACGTTGGCACATACGAACTCCACCCCGTGCCTATGCCCTCACTGCCGTTGATGAGCACCATGGGCAGGATGGGCACGTACCTGGGGGTTGGGTGGGGAAGGAAAGGATAGACGAGGGTAGTGAGTAGTGAGGCACATGGAGCACATACGAGCTCCACCCCGTGCCAATCCCTTCACCGCTGTTGATTAGAACCATGGGCAGGATGGGCACGTACCTGGGAGGGGGGAGGGGAAGGGGAGGGGGTTGGATATGGGCACATGGAGCACATACGAGCTCCACCCCGTGCCGATGCCTTCACTGCCGTTGATGAGCACCACGGGCAGGATGGGCACGTACCTGGGGGGAGGGGAGAGAAAAGGGGGCACATTAGGCTCATACGACCTGCACCCCATGCCTGGGGCACACCAAGGACACTACCTTCACGTATCATCACCAAGGACACTACCTTCACGTATCATCACCAGGGGCTGGATGGGCACATACCTGGGGAGAGAGACGGGAAGTGGAGGAGGGGTGGTTAGGAAGGCAAGGATAAAATGAAGGATGGGAAAGGATAGGCATATACACCCCTCCTCCATTCCCTCCAGCCCCTTCTCTAGTCTCTCTCCAATCCCCCCCAGCGGCTCACCACTTGAGTTCACTCCTCTGCCTGTCATAATCCCGATACTACAGCAGTGAGTCGCCAACCACACAGCACCATAACGGCCCGCATCGAGCGTCTCGGCTTCTCTGTTGCCCACCTTCCTTACTCGCTTCTCCTCCCCAACCTCCCCCCCCAAAGAGCTCACCACTTGGGTTCGATCCTCTGCCCGTCGTCATCCAGGTAATCCAGCAGTGCGTCGTTAACCACACAACACCACAATAACAGACCCCAGCTGCCGTCCGTGCTTCACAAGGTGACTTTTGAGTCGACTAAAAAATCCAGCAGTGCGCCGTTAACCACACAACACCACAATAACGGACCCCAGCTGCCGTCCGTGCTTCACATCCCTCTCCCCCCACTTCCCTTTCTCCCCTCCCACCCTATCAGCTCAGCAGCTCACCACTTGGGTTCGATCCTCTGCCCGTCGTCATCCAGGTAATCCAGCAGTGCGTCGTCAGCCACTGGGAAGATGACACGTGTCAGCCTGTGCAGGCGCGTGTAGATGTACCTGGGGCTTGCCGCGTCCTTGCCGCCCTGTGGTCAGACAGACACACAGGAGGGGCAGAGAGGAGGAAGAGAGGAGAGAGAGGGGAGAGAGGAGGGATGGGAGGGAGAGGAGGGAGGGGAGGGAGAGGAGGGAGAGGAGGGCGAGGAGGGAGAGGATGGAGAGAAGGGAGAGGAGGGAGAGGAGGGAGAGGTGGGATAGGAGGGAGAGGCGGTAAAGGAGAGAGTGGAGGGAGAGGGGGAAGAGGAGGGAGATAAGGGAGAGAAGAAAGAGGAGGAAGAGGAGGGAGAGGCGGGAGGGGAGGGAGAGGAGGAAGAGGCGGGAGAGGAGGGAGAGGAGGGAGGGGAGAGAGAGGAGGGAGAGAATGGAGAGAAGATAGAGGAGGGAGAGGAGGGTGAGGAGGGAGAGGAGGGAGAGGAGGGAGAGGAGGGAGAGGCGGGAGAGGAGGGAGAGGCGGGAGAGGAGGAAGATAAGGGTGAGAAGAGAGAGGAGGGATTGGATGGAGGGGAGGGAGAGGAGGGAGGGGAGGGAGGGGAGGGAGAGGAGGGAGGGGAGGGAGGGGAGGGAGAGGAGGGAGAGGAGGGAGAGGAAGGAGTAGCTGGAGAGGAGAGAGAGAAGGGAGGGGAAGGAGGGGAGGGAGAAAGAGGCGGTGATAGGGCGGAGAGATGGAAGAGGGCGCAACACAAATACATCAGCACGTGCTAGCGCGTGTAGTGTAGGTGTACCTGTAACTCACTTGAATCCCCTGCTACTGCCCAGTATTTGAGTCGACTCAAAACTAGCGCGTGTAGTGTAGGTGTACCTGGAACTCCCTTCGGTCCCCTGCTACCGCCCTCTGCCCTCCACCCTATTCTCTCTGCACCATGCCCTCCTCTCCCTTCCCTCTGCCCACCACCCTCTGCCTCCTGCGCTACCCCCTCCATCGTCCGCCCTCCGCCCTCGCCGTCTCACCTGCAGCTGAACGTTTATAATGATCCACATCCTACTCTCTCTCCCCTCTGTTGAGGCGCCTCAAAAGTCCGCCCTCGCCGTCTCACCTGCAGCTGAACGTTTATAATGATCCACATCCTACTCTCTCTCCCCTCTGCCCTGCCATCTCACCTGCAGGCGAGTACCGAACTGCCCCGAGGGCACGAGCAGGTGGACGTTGTTGCTGCCCACAAAGTCCTGGGCGAGGTTCACAATGGTGCTCATCAGACTCTGCTCGCCGTGGTGGTATGCTGCATGCTCTGACACGTACCCTGCCAGCTGCGCCACCTGCTCTCAAACGAAGGATGGGGAGACCGGGGGGAGGAGGGGAGTTTGAGGTTCACAATGGTGCTCATCAGGCTCTGCTCCCCGTGGTGGTGTGCCGCGTGCTCTGACACGTACCCTGCTAGCTGCGCCACCTGCTCACAGGGAGGAGAGTGAAGGAGGAAGAAGGGGGACTTGGGCTAGCAGTGACTATTAACTCTCTGCTCCCGGTGGCGGTATGCACAGAGGGGATTGGACGCATGCTGTCTGCCAGGCGAGGCCATCCAAACATCTCCACCATACAGTGAACATCTGCTACGGTAGCATGTGTCCTTTCAGTAGCTGATGAGGCGCTGCGCAACCCATCATGGTTGTGCGGGCACCATGCAATCAGCACCATTATGAAGAAGTGTTTTGAGACGTCTCAAAACACTTCTGCAAACCATCATGGTTGTGCAGGCGCCATGCATTCAGCACAATCATGTTCTTGGGGGAAAGGAAGGCCAGTGCATGCATGCAATGCAGCCCACAGTACCGCACAGCACCCACCTTGATGTCTAAAAGCAGCTTGCGCTTAAAAAAAAACGTGATATTTGAGTCGACTCAAAGTCACCTCGAGTTGTGAATGCAACCCCCCACAGCACCCACCTTGATATCCGAATGCAGCCTGTGCTTGAACCAGGAGAACAGGATCTTCCTCTGTGCCGGCTTCAGCCCATCGACGGCGGAGGGGATGGAGCGCACGCCTGTGCATGCATGCACTGCAGGTCATGCCGCAGCACCGCACAGCACCCACCTTGATATCCGAGTGCAGCTTGCGCTTGAAGCACGAGAACAGGATCTTGCGCTGCCCCGGCTTTAAGCCGTCCACAACGGAGGGGATGGAGCGCATGTTATCAGCAAGCGAGTAGAGGATGAGCTCCTTGTCCACAAAGTCGCTGTAGCTTATGCGCTGCGCCGTCTGATCCAGGTACGTGCCGGGCTGGGGATGGAAGGAAAAGGGGTGACGGGAGGCAAGAAACGAGAGAACAGGGGATTTGGGGGATGGGAAGGGAGGGGTAATAATGGGTGTGTCAACGACGGTAAACGGCATGGGTTGTGGCAGGGAGGAGGGGATGGAGCGCATATTGTCAGCAATGGAGTAGAGGATGAGCTCCTTAAGTCACTGTAGCTGATGCGCTGCGCCGTCTGGTCCAGGTACGTGCCGGGCTGGGGGAAATGGGGGACAGCAGGGGCAATGGGAGGCGAGAAACAGGGGAACAAGGAATTCGGAGGATGGGGGTAACGGTGGGCGTTTCAGCGACGGTCAACATCATGGGATGGGGCAGGGAGGAGGGTATGAGGGGCTTGACGGAGGGGATGGAGCGCATGTTGTCAGCAATGGAGTAGAGGATGAGCTCCTTGTCCACAAAGTCACTGTAGCTGATGCGCTGCGCCGTCTGATCCAGGTACGTGCCGGGCTGGGGGGGACAGGGGACAGCAGGGGAGGCTACAGGTGAGAAACGGGGCAGCAGGGAATTCAGAGTACGAAATGGAACGGTGCACGGTCAACACCTCGTCCTCCTCATTGCACCACAATCTTTCCCACCCCGCTTTTCACATCCCCCTTTCCAACACCTCCGCTCACACCTCATACGATCGCAGCCACTGCTTCCGGGCATCAACCGCCTTCTTACTCAACGCCATCTCGATCCTCTCCCCGTCGCCCTCCCCCCGCCACTCAAAGTCAGTCCAGTCACAACAACACTCGCTCTTTCTCCGGGGTCACCTCATAGGAGCGCAGCCACTGCTTCCGGGCATCAACAGCCATCTTACTGAACGCCATCTCGATCCTCTCCCCGTCGCCCTCCCCCACCCAATCCCCTCCTGCACTCTTTCACACCCCCCCTTTTCGCAACCGCCAACCTACCCCTCCGCTCACCTCATAGGACCGCAGCCACTGCTTTCTCGCATCCACCGCCTTTTTACTAAACGCCATCTCGATCCGCTCCCCGTCGCCCTCCCCCCGCCACTCAAAGTCCTTCCTGTGCCGGTCCAGCTGTGCAAAATACTCCTTGGCTTCTTTAGGCGTGCTCGTGCCCAGACCCTTGTAGTACTTCACCTTCCACTGCCTCGCGTCCGAGCCTAAGGTCCGCTTCCAAGCCTCGTACTCAGGTATGGTGTAGAAGGCGAGGGTGCGGCCTCTAGGCCCGGTGGCTTTGACGATCGGGGTGATGAATTCGCGGAGGAAGGAGGGGTGCTTGAGCAGGGACGGCCAGCAGGAGTGCAGCAGGTTGATGAGAAGACCCTTGATGTGGGACCCATCGTGGTCCTGGTGGGTGGCATGGGAATGAGTGGTGAGGGCAGAGGAGACATGCACGATGGAGTGAATGATGGTGCTGAGAGGGAGGAAGAGAAGAAACGAAAGCAAGAGGGGTGCTTGAGCAGGGACGGCCAGCAGGAGTGCAGCAGGTTGATGAGAAGACCTTTTATGTGGGACCCGTCATGATCCTGTGGGTGGGATGGAAGTGAGTGACACGGGCAGAGGAGTAGGGACGATGGAGTGAATGATGGTGCTGTGAGGGAAGATAGGAAAGCAGGAAAAATGTTTGAAGAGAAGGCCAGCAGGAGTGCAGGAGGTTTATGAGGAGCCCCATGATATACATCCATACATATACAGCGTCCTCACGAGTTGACTTTTGAGTCGACTGACTTTTGAGTCAACTCAAAAGTCAACTCGACTCAAAAGTCAACTCGGATTATGAGGAGCCCCATGATATACATCCATACATGTACAGCGTCTTCACGGTCTCACTCACCTGGTCAGTCATGATCATAAGGTGCCCATATCGCAGCGCCTTCACGCTCTCATAGCTCTTCCCATGCTGCAGCCCCAGGATCTGCTTCAGATGCCCGATCTCAGTATTCTCCATCATCTGCCGGTGAGACGCCTCCCTTCGCACCACCTTCCCCTGCCACCTTTCCCTACCGCCATCCCTGGAATCACACCACTCACCTGGTCAGTCATGATCATGAGGTGCCCGTATCGCAGAGCCTTCACGCTCTCGTAGCTCTTCCCATGCTGCAGCCCCAGGATCTGCTTCAGGTGGCCTATCTCAGTATTCTCCATCATCTGCCGGTGAGACGCGTCCCTCACGTTCAGCAGCTTGCCTCGTAAGGGGAACACGCCGTAGCGGTCGCGACCCACCACACTCAGACCTGACACCTGGAGGCATGGATGGGAGGGAAGGGGGTAAGACAGGAATGCTGTGAAGCAACTCTCAATAATGCCCTATTTCAGTGTTCTCCATCATCTGCTGGTGTGACGCGTCCCTCACGTTCAGCAGCTTGCCTCGTAAGGGGAACACGCCGTAGCGGTCGCGGCCAACCACACTCAGCCCTGACACCTGGAGGGATGGATGGGAGGGAAGGGGGTAAGACAGGAATGCTGTGAAGCAACTCTCAAGAATGCCTTATTTCAGTGTTCTCCAACATCGGTCTGTGTGATGCGTCCCTCACGTTCAGCAGCTTGCCTCGCAAGGAGAACACGCGTCCGCAGGAAGTGAGGGATGGAGGGGGGAACACTCAACCCTGACACCTGGAGGAAGTGAGTGAGGGAGGGAGGAACACGAGAAATCCGCCTCTTATGATTCTTCATACTTGCAGTGTTGCTCCGCATTCCCGCTTTCCCCCTCTGCCATTCCCAAAACTCGGGCTTTCCACCCACCTCCAAAGCTCCTTTTCCTCCCACCCTCCCGTAGCCCCCCTTTTGTCCCCCCAAGAAAGAAAACAAAGCAGCTCTCACCGCCAAGGTCTTAGCCGAGTCCTTCAGTGAGGATGAGAGTGCAGTGCTCCGCATTCCAACCACCCGCCTCATTGGCATCGTCCAGCTTCACTATGCATGCCCGACACGCGCTGCCTCTTCCCCCCCTCACCCCACATCCTGCCCTTCTAAGAAACCAGAGCGATTCTCTCACCGCAAGAGTCTTCGCCGAGTCCCCTTCAGTGAGGATGTGAGTGCAGTGCTCTGCATTCCTGCCACCTGCCTCATTGGCATCGTCCAGCTTCACAATGCATGCCCGACACTCGCTGCCTCTTCCCCTTCATCCCCCATCCCCCAGTTTCCGCCCTACCCTCCAAATCACGAGATTGAAGTGACTCTCTCACCGCCAGAGTCTTGGCAGAGTCCCCTTCAGTGAGGATCAGAATAGTGTCCTTCCTACCCTCCAATGCAGAGTCCCCTTCAGTGAGGATCAGAATGCAGTGTTCTGCATTCCTGCCGCCCGCCTCGTTGGCATCGCCCAGCTTCGTTATGCCCGACACGCGCGTTGCCTCTTCCCATTCACCCCCCATTCCCCCATTTTATGTCTACCCCTCTCAAGGAGAAACCAAAGCTAATTTCTCACCGCCAGAGTCTTAGCAGAGTCTCCTTCTGTCAATATCAGGGTGCAGTGCTCCGCATTCCTACCACCCGCCTCGTTGGCATCGTCCAGCTTCGTTATGCCCGACACGCGCTGCCTCTTGCTGCCGTCGCTGCGCTTGAGATCCTTGGTCTGCTTGTGCGCTGCCAAGGACAGCAGATGCTCCACTATGCCGCACTTGGCAGCCACTGTGGCAAGAGAGAAAGCCGAGACAGGGGGGTTGCAACGAGCAGAAGGTGAATGAGAACTGCCTCGGAGAGCTTGCACGCGGAACCAAAGTCAGAGGGGTTTGTGTTTTACGAGTTGTTCGAGGCATCTCACAAGTATGAAGGTTTATTTTGAGACGTCTCAAAATAAACCTTCATACACGCGGAACCAAAGTCAGAGGGGCTTGTGTTTTACGAGTTGTTCGAGACATCTCACAATTCCCATCCCTTGCATTGCATATCAGCATACCTTTCTTGCGGAGGTCTTTAAAGAGTCTGTTCTTGAAGCACCTCTATAACATACCTTTCTTGAGAAAGTTCTCAGAGAAGTGGCACTTGGAGCCAAATTCAGAGGGGCGTGTGTTGAGTGTCTCTAGAGGGACCTCACAGATCCCATCCCTTCCATTGTACATGTTCCCCTACCTTTCTTGAGAAAGTCTTCCGAGAGGTGGCACTTGGAGCCAAAGTCAGAGGGGCGTGTGTTGAGCGTCTCTAGAAGCACCCCTCAAATATCTCATTTCTTCCCTTCATTCCATACCGTTGCATGCGCACCTTTCTTGAGAAAGTCTTCCGAGAGGTGGCACTTGGAGCCAAAGTCAGAGGGGCGTGTGTTGAGCGTCTCTAGAAGCACCCCTCAAATATCTCATTTCTTCCCTTCATTCCATACCGTTGCATGCGCACCTTTCTTGAGAAAGTCTTCCGAGAGGTGGCACTTGGAGCCAAAGTCAGAGGGGCGTGTGTTGAGCGTCTCTAGAGCACCCCTCAAATATCTCATTTCTTCCCTTCATTCCATACCGTTGCATGCGCACCTTTCTTGAGAAAGTCTTCCGAGAGGTGGCACTTGGAGCCAAAGTCAGAGGGGCGTGTGTTGAGCGTCTCCTTGGTCTGCGAGTCAAAGGCTGGATTCACCACCAGGCAGTTCACAAACACCCACAGCTGACTGCGCACCTGAAAGAGACCAGAGGCATAGGCAAGCAAGAAAAGGGATAGAGCACAGAGGGGCGCGTGTTGAGTCTCTCCTTGGTTTGCGAGTCAACGGCTGGGTTCACCACCAGGCAGTTCACAAACACCCACAGCTGACTGCGCACCTGAGGGAGAGGGAGGGGCATATGCAAGCAAAGCAAGGTATAGAGCACAGAGGGGCGCGTGTTGAGTCTCTCCTTGGTCTGCGAGTCAATCGCCAAATACACCACCAAGCAGTTCACAAACATCCAGAGACAGCAGGCAGAAGCACAGGCACAGCAGTGCAAGAAACGAACACAAACGCTCTACCCCACTCTCTCAGCTGCACACTGCCGCCAACAAGCCTTTCTCAATCCCTTTCCCCCCTTTTTCACCTGGTGTGGCTTGATGGCAGCAGCACCACTGGCAGACCCGTGCTTGCCAGTGCTGGCCTTTTTCTGCACCTTCTCCAGCAGGTGCCGCATGATCTGCTCTGATACCATGATCACGATCATGGCAGGTGCATTCTCCTTCTGCACGATCTGCTCTCACTCTCCCACTGTCCCCCTCATGTTCTGCCTAGCACTCTCTCTCACTCGCTCTCCCATCCAACCCTTCACTCCCCCCTCCAAATCCTCTCTTTCACTCGCTCTTCCTGTCCAATCCTATCCCAGTCCCCCCCTCTTCCCCTCCCCATCCTCACCTGGTGGGGTTTGATGGCAGCAGCGCCACTGGCGGACCCGTGCTTGCCAGTAGCTGCCTTCTTTTGCGCCTTGTCCAGCAGGTACCTCACGATCTGCTCTGATACCATGTTCACGTGCGTGCCTCCTCGCGTGGTCGCAATGGCGTTCACGAAGCTGACCTGCAGGCGCGGTCAGGCATGGACACAGGCATGAAATTAGGCATGGCTTGGACTTGAAATTGGCTATCTCAAGCAGGCACGGACACACGCGCGCGCGCGCGCACACACACACGCGCGCGCGCGCGCACACACACACGCGCGCGCGCGCACACACACAACACAACACACACACACACACACACACACACACACACACACACACACACACACACACACACACACCTTCCAGCATACACCTCGTGCCCATTCAACCCCTTCCCCCCTCACTTCCCCCGCCCATCGACAGTACCTGTTGGAACTGCCCATCGCTGGTGGACACGCACACCTCCCAGCAGTCGTTCACCCTCTCGTGAATCCTGCACAATCAAATGGCAGCCGTTAGTTGCGAATCACGGGCGCACTTGTGGTTCTATCTCTCATGAAAAATTGACCCGGAGTAATGCGCCTGGTAAACTTAGGCAAGACCAACCCCATCAGAAAACTCACCCCAACGAATTATGGTGTCAACGCATACTCTTAGGAGTTTCACGGGTGGTCAGCAATAGAAATACGGACCTTGGGAGCTTCTCATGAGTTGAAGGATGAGCAGCAGCTGCAGCTGCTGCCGCTGCCGCTTCTGCTGCAGACACCCCTCCTTCCGCCCTGCCCCCTCCCCGCCTTCCCCTCCGCCCCCTCCGCTCCCCCCTTCCCCTGATGATGGCGGAGTGGCGGGGGGTTGCGGGGTGGGCGGCGGAGGAGGGGCAAGATACAACCCCGCATAATCCGCAAACGATTTCACAGGCACACGCGTGCCATTGAGCGTGACCTTCACGGATTTCCCCAGGCACCCTGCCACGTCAACGACACGTCGGCTCATGAGTGCCACGTGGTCTGTGTCTAGAGACTCGAGCCCGAATTTGGCCAAGTCCGGGTGGAAGGTGATGGAGGTGAAGTTGTCGGTGGGCTTGCAGTCCTTGATTACTGGTTCCTTTTTCACGCTCATGTTCTTAGAGAAGACCTGGAGAAGGGGCACAGGGAGATGGTCGAATGAGGGGCGGGGAAGAAGGGGAAGAAGGGGAGAAAGGGATGAAAAAAGGAGCTAATTCTGAGTGGAAGGTGATGGAGGTGAAGTTGTCGGTGGGCTTGCAGTCCTTGATCGCTGGGGCCTTCTTGACGCTCATGTTCTTCGAAATGACCTGGTGAGATAAGGGAGGCAGTGGGGAAAGAGTCTGATTAGAGAAGAGGACTGCACGCAGGATAGCACCTGGAAGGTGATGGAGGTGAAGTCGTCGGTGGGCTTGCAGTCCTTGACCAATGGAAGCTTCTTGATGCTCATGTTTTTTTTTATATATATACCTGGTTAAAGGAGGGAGGCAGTGGGGAAGGGATCTGATTAGAGAGGAGGATTGCATGCAAGATAGCATCTGGAAGGTGTTGTTGTCGGTGAGCTTTCAGTCCTTGTTATTCAAAAAGACCTGCAAGGAGGGGGAAGCGGGGATGAAGGGAGGGGGACGGGGAAGAGACATCACTAGTGGTAACCGACACCCAAAGAGTGTTCGCTCGCACGCACCTGACGCGACCAGAAAGTCCCCCTTAGCGCCTCCCTGCACCACGCACCTGCTTGTACTTTTTCTGCCTGCTGCCGTCGGCCGTCTCGACCACAATTTCCGTGCTGAAGATGTTGGCCAGCTTCGCGCCGTACGGTGATTTTTGTACCCAAGAATCCTCTGCCTGAGCACATACCTGCTTGTACTTCTTCTGCCGGCTGCCGTCGGCCGTCTCCACCACAAACTCCGTGCTGAAGATGTTCGCCAGCTTGGCGCCGTACCCGTTGCGCCCGCCCGTGGTCTTGCGCGCCGAGTCGTCGTAGTTGCTGCTCGTGAGAAGATGCCCGAAAATCAGCTCCGGCACGTAGCACCCCTCCTTCGCGTGCACCTCCACGGGAATTCCCCGGCCGTTGTTCGACACCTGCGTGGAGATCCAGGGACGGTATATTCGGGACGCGTGGTGTATGTAAATCCAGGTGCCTTCCCAGAACGGAACATTCCTCCTTCGCGGGGACCTTCGAGGAAATTCCTCTCCCGTTGCTTGACACATTTGCGCGACGATAAGACTATCCGGAGAAAATGCAGCCGGAGATAGTCCACATACGCATACCCAAAAAAATACAGTACAAATGAGGCTAGATACTAACTCATATTATGAGCAGAGTGTGTTCAGACAAGCACAAACATGTAGGTCCACTAACTAGCGGTCTAATTCACATAGCTCATCTGTAGCAACGGCCCCCGCGTCGTCACGGACTAGTCAGCACATCTACGAGTCGCTCACCTGAATCTTATTCTTGGCGGTATCGATGGTCACTTTAATCGCGTCCATGCTCGGGTCGCGCTGCTTGTTATCCGCCGCATTCACCAGAATCTCGTCAAATATCTTATACAGCCCCGGAACCATCCGAACCTCGCGGTGTACCATCCGACCCTGCTCCCAAACCCACTGCGGACCCACGTGCGTCTGCACCGAACCTATGTACGTGTCCGGCCGGAGGAGCACGTGCTCTAGCGGCGTCTTGCGCTGATAAGTCTCCTCGATCGTCTTCCCATCTGGACCGACGGCGTTGGGGGTTTCTACCAGTGGGGGTCCGTCAGCGGAGGGTAAGGGGGTTGCCGGCGAAGCGGCGGTGGTGCGAGCTGCTTTTTTAGTGGTCCGTGGAGTGCTGCTCGGGGCCTTACGCTTCTTTGCGGTTTTTGGTGTCGCCTCCTCGGGAATATACTGCGATCGAGCGAAACAGCGAAGGCACGTTCAGTAGATCGTACGGTTGCTCATGAAGACTAACAAAGAAAGAAAGAAAAAATAGTGAGCTATCGGTACTCTGACTTACCCCGTCCTCGCTTGAATCGCCCGCCATTCTCTTTTCTGTTTCCTGTACTAAGCTGCAGGGCTACCTATGAGGGCGCACTTGAAGTAGAATACGTTTTGTCTACATAAATGCTAATTCGACTACCACAGGCTGAAATAGCAATCCGGCTTTCCCGCTAGAAATTATAATTTCACGTAAGGCTCTTGCCTTTTCCTGGAAAGCTGCTCAGTCTTGAGATTGTAGAACCGTGAAACTTGTTCACAAGCAAATCGCAAGAGCATGCTTCTGAGAGCCAGGGCTTGGAAAGGGATTGTTGAGAAAATCAAGGGGATGTAGCCGTACCGCACGGTGAGGCAAGGGTCAAAGCACGGCCATGAGACTCGACGGCCAGTTCGGCGCTGGTGGATGGTTCGGTTCGGCATGGTGGCTGTTACAGAAACCAGGCCCATGCGTGGCGGGAAAACGAGTCGCGTGTCTCGAAATTTGAACAAGAGGCTCGGAGTCGCCGAGCCGAATAGAGATGTGGCAAGGCGAGGGCTGCGTGACCTTGAAGTCTCAATTTGAATGGCCAAAACATACGCGCCGGAGCCGCCCCGTAAACAAACAATGGGGTGTAAAGTGGCAGATAATATTACAACGTTAGACCCATTACATATGCATAACAAAAATACATACAGCTAGGCATGGTTCTCAAGTGGTCCTAATCCAGAAAATAGGGTTTCGGGTGCAGGCAAACATACTAGCATCATCCACACAACACCTACATATTGACTTGGAGAGCACAAGTCTCTCCACTAGTAAAGTGTTGAATGGTCCCTCGGAGACACGAAGCTTGTCGCGCCACCCATTGAAGTCCTTCCCCTTGCCGCTGTGGCAGCAGCACCAGACGAAGTGGTGGAATACCTACTCCCTCTCGAAGCACCTGAGAGGCACGACTTACGACTGCTAACACTCCTGGCATCTTCATCGTCGTCAACCCCACGCCTACCGCCTCCAGCTACTCCTGAAGATGCAATGCCGCCAACGTTCAAACTGCGAGCCAGGTTCGGCGCATACTTCTCCAGAGCGTGAACGGATATCCTGTCGTCGTCCTCCCTCTCATCCCGGAATCGACGCTCACGATCGCACTGCTGCAGATACTCGGTGTCGCGGTCTCGGTCCCGCTCTCGCTCGCGTTCCCTCTCCCGACGAATCGAAGTGGCGATTGACACAGCATCGGCACCATCGTCTTCCTCCAGGGAACCACGCAGTCCGCCCCTGCCTCGAGATGCTGGGGAGGAATGAGAACAGGACAGGGTGTGGGAGGGGAGGGGAGGATAGGGTATTGATAAGGATTTAGAGGCAAGAAGTGAAGCTGACTACTGAAAAAGTAGGCGGTGAGGAGGGGGGGAATGCAAAATGAAGTGCAATCGAGAATGGCAGTGGGATGTAGGGTAGAATGATAGAAGAAAAGGCCCGTACCTGGACGCGGAGCAGCATATGTGTCTGAAAACACGCCAGCCCGTGCACTCTCCCTTGGAGTCCTCGCCTGCAACCCTGCCCCCGCACCACCACCACCATACCCTCCTCCTACTCCTACTCCTGTCCCTCCTCCACCTACCCCTCCTCCGCCATAAGCCCTCCTTGAGCTGCCCCCACTGCGTGTTGACCTCATGTCATCATCCACATTGCTCCCCACACCACAACCCCTATCTGCCTGTAAAGCTTGCTCAAGCTCTGCTGCTGCACTCCACCTCCTTGCACCACCAGCACCACCACCAGCACCCCCAATGGATGATGTTCCATAGTCTACAGCAGTCACTGCTGCTGCGGCTGTCATCCCCATCGCCCCTCGCCCACCACTTCTTGATCCAACGCCCCTCTGCCCAGCCATGCCTCGGACCGTCTCATCCCGACCTGCTCCAGAGGCTCGGCCGTTACCGCCTCCCAAGCCCCCGCCATCGGACAGATAATCCAGCTCTTCAATTATCTGCCGCCCAGACAAGCCCTGCTCTAACGACCGTCCGATTTTGAACCCCAAACCATCTCCGGTAGATGGAAGGCCAAGATTCTCCACCCTCCCTCTATCATCCAGGAAGACCAGCCCTGCGCCCACTCCCCTGGAAGCCCCGCCTTCGCTGTAATATTCGTTAGCTGCCTCCCGAAACCTCCCTCCTTCCGCTCCGCCTCCGCCTCCCCCTCCCCGTTCCCCTCCCCCTGCGCCAGTGTACTGAAACTCCCGCATGAACGCCCCCGCGGCGTGCGCGAGCCTGCTTTTCGCGCCTTGCACATGATCAAGCTGCCCTTGCAACTCCTCCACCGCCGACTGTAAGGTTTGCACTCGGTGCAGTAACATATTCTCAATCTCTTTTCTCTCTTCCGCGTATGCTTCTAACGCGTTCCCCGCGCGTTCGCGAATCCTCCGCGCTTTTTCCTCCGCTTCTTGCACTTCCCCCAGCCGCTTCTCCCGCTCTCCCCACGTCTCCCCCCGCGCGCGCTCCGCCGATTCTTCCGCCTCTGCGCGCTCCTTGCTCAGCCGATCCATCTCCACCGCCATAAAATCACGCTCTTTGCTCAGCCGTTCGATCTCCAGCGCCATCAGATCGCGATCTTTCCGCAGCCGTTCGATCTCCACCGACATAAAATCTCGCTCCTTTCTCACCCGTCCGATCTCCACAGCCATCAGATCGCGCTCTTTCACGGACCGTTCGATCTCCATCGCCATCACCTCTCTCTCCTTTCTCTTCACCGCTAATTCCGCATCCATTTCGCTCACCTTAGCCGCGAAAGTTTCTAAATGCCCGGCTAGGTCCTTCCAACCCTTGCGGAAATCCCTCAGATCCTCCTCTGCTATAGTCTTCTCCTCTCTTACGCGCTCGATGTCCCGCCTAAGCCTCATCGCTTCTTCACTGGCGGCTTCCGCCTGCCTCCGCGCGCCCGCGCATTTCTCCGCCGCGTCTTGCGCCTCCACGACTGCGCGCACGTGGTCCTCCTGCAGCTGACCAACCACCTTCCGCCACTTGTCCGCCTCCTCCGCAATCTCCGACTCCACTCCCTTTAACAGCTCATCCCCTCCCGCTTCCCCCGCGTCCTCCTCCCCCCGCCTCGTTCCGCTATATGCCCTTCCCCGCACGTCTTCCACAGCAAGTTTCCCCCTGGCTGCGCGGTCCATCGCATGAGCACCGCGGCCGCCGCTGGCGCCGGCAGAACCGCCGGCAACCTCCCTGCTAGCCGTCAGCGCGTCAAGCTGCAGGCGCAGTTTGCGGAGATTATTCCACTCCTCTCTCATTCCCGCCAAGACGGTCATAGCGCGGTCGCGCGCGCTTCGCGCGGATATTAACTCCCATTCTAACTCCTTGAGTTTCCGCAAGCCAACCAGATCAGACTCTAAACTGCTAACTCCCTCCACGGCAGTCGTTCCGCCAACCCCTCCCCCACCTCCACCTCCGCTTCCTCCTCCGCCTCCGCCTCCGCCTCTTCCCCCGCCGCCCCAACCCCCGGTGGCCTCCGCTTCCCCCTCCAGCTCCTCCACGTTCCCCGCGAGCATGCGGATCTTCAGGCGCAGTTCCGCCGCCGTAGCTTCCGCCGCCTCCTTCTGGCGGGACGCCGCCGCCAGCTGGTTCCACAGCTCGTCCGTCTCCGCCTGCGCCGCTTGTAGCTGAACCGATATGCGCTTATGGTCCTCCTGAAGCGCCAGGTGATTCTCTCTCAGGTCTTTAAGCTCCTGGTCTTGCTGGTAGAACATAACGGCTATGCGGTGCGACGCTTGCTTCGCCTCTTCCACCTCCTTCTCTAGTTCCGCCACGTCTTTCCCCCTCCCCCGCCGCCGCCCCTCCGCGTCTCCGCTTTCCCCCTCACCGGCTCTTCCCCCAGCTCCCTCGTCGCCTCCGCCGTCCCCGCCGCTACTTGCGCCGATTCGTTCCATGGCTTCTATCGCTCGTTCCATAGCCGCTTTGTTTAGCAACGCGTCATTCTGCAGCACACCAGAAGACGCTTCAGGCGACTCGATGGTGCGATCCACCGCCTCCCTTTTACGTTCGACGGCGTTCGAGTCGAGAGACCGATCCGCGTCAACCGCGCGATCCAACTCAGGAGGACAATCCAATCCAAGTTTTCCTTGCCTGGATTCCATGGCTTCCATCTTCCGCTCCACGCGTCGCACTTCCTCCATCGCTGACCGCGCGGAGCTAGCAGCGCCCGGTTCACAAGCCTCGCGCTGGCTTTGCGACGCCGCGTAAGACGCCGCAGCAACCGCTGACCCGCGGACGTAAGAAGACGAGCCGTTGTTGTTCAATAACTCCTTGCTGACGTCGGAAGATCCACTGTCTGCCTCCGACGGGCGATCGCCGCCTGTGAACCTGCCGGCGTCTGACGACCCGGTCCAGTTGCTTGTAAGCCTACCGGCTTCCGGCAAGCCGTCACCGGCACGTTTGCCCTCGCGACTCTCCACCTGCTGCTCCTGCTCCTGCTTCGCGCCCCCGTCTTGCATCGTGGTCTGGAAAGAACGGCCCCGGGCTCTGAGAGCCGCGCGCCAGTCATGCGCTTCAGAAGCCTGGGACGACCGACTCTGCATCTCGATTTCCAAGAATCGACTCTCCACCTGCTTCTCCCGTTTCGCAGCCAAAGACGAGCCTAGACTTGATCGCCGGCTGGTGCTGCTGCTGCTGCTGTCGGCGTCGCGAGCCGCGGAGAGCGAGTTGAAGTAGTCTCGACTGAAACTGAACCCGCCGCTTTCGCCGAACCGATTCGTGGACGCGGCAGGGCTGGGGCCAGGCTCGGCCGAACCAATGGGTGCGTCAGCGCTAGTGCCGTTACCGCAAGTGCCGTCGCTGGGGCCGCCGTCATCAGAGCTGTTTGTTCCGTCATCGGAACCTTCGCCGCTGCTGCTGTCGCTGCTCTTGATCGGTTCTCGCCTAATTATCCTGCATTCGCCTGAACCCTCGTCGGAATCATCCTCGTTACTGTCGTCCTCGTCGTCAGCGGTATGGAGACGTTTGAGATAGTCCATCTTGTTGGCGAGAGCTGCTCGTTCTGGTTCCGAGAGGGTAACGTTGACTGCCATTGCTAGCTCTATTCGGTACGAAACGGATGGGCGATGGCTGTTATACCCTAGACGTTTGCGATATATCTATGTCGATGGGGAAGAGGTAGTCACGAAAGTCAGCAGGCAATCTGAACCTGGTGTAACCTTAACCAAGTTAGTTTCTAATGCAGACCCGACATCGTCTCCAGTTTCTACTGTGAACCCGACATAGTTTTCTTGGAGCCCGACGGTTGCTCTATGCCATTGCTGCGCGACTCATGCCTGCTCTGGTACTACGAAAATGTGGTGACGCCACGAACGTCAAGTGTTGAGCACTGCACGAAGTCGGGGGACTAGGGACGAAAGAGAGCTGAAGAGAAGATGTGCGTCCTCCCTCTCATCGTCACGTGCAGCACAATTCTCCTCGTGGTGCGACAAAAATTGCCATCACTCAATGTCAAAATGTCTGCGTTTAGCGGCGCGGCTAACCGAACCAGCTTGTTGTGATGCTTCCGAGCCAGATGGTCAGGCCTTGCGAGGACGTGCTTGGGGTGAGGCCTGGTGATGCCCTTTGGGAATAGGTTCTGAAGAGCTCAAGCACTGGTTGGAAACCTCTGAGCGACGGCGAGCCGAGGTTGATTGGAGGCACGGAAACGGTCTGGGAAGTACCGAAGCGGCCAGCCCTTTCTCCGAACAAAAAATGGACTTATTGGTGACGTGGCGGTTGCCGTTGAACGGCTTATGCCTAAAAATGAAATAACTACAACTTTCTTGCACATAAAGGCATCAAAGAAACATACAGTATAAAGAAACATCAAAGTCCACGAACTTGATTCCTGGTTACAGGGTGGTCTCGGAGCCCAGTGGATGCCGAACGTGGCTTGACAGGGGTCTAGGCTCGACGTGCCTAGGCAACCCAGCACACACGACAAGCCTTCCACGTCAAGACAAGAGGCAATTGTGCTACCCCGCCCGTTCCCCTTCTGTCCAGGCTCCGTTTTGTTCCGTTCCATCTCCCCAACCATGGTCCAGTTCCTATCCCTTCCATCCGTTCCGTTCCGTCACGTTGACAACGCCCGTCCAGCCTTCCCACCGAACCCAACCGACGAGTTATAGGCAGCTACTTGGAGGCAGCAGACATTGGGATTGCATTTCGCCCGAGACTGAATCGTCGAGGAGCTATTTCGCTTTATCCAAGGGCAGACATTTATTATCAACGCATCACCCTAAATTGGTAGGCTCACCCAGGGACTGTCAGTGTCTTGGTTACCTTCCAATCCCTCGGAATTGCAGTCAAGAAAGACGTACGGCGGGAATAGCTAATGCCGCTTTTCGTCCTACATTGGACTAATGTTCTGAGACGCTTTGCAACCCTGTCATCACAGGGTTTTAGATTATCGACTGCGTAGTTGAAGACCCCTTTTTATTTATTCCTTCTTTCCCATCCTTACTTGCAATCTAAGGACCTAAATTATCCTTCTTTGCGTATCCGACAACGGCATTGGCGGCCAGTTTTACTACCTGAAGCACCGTCGGTTGCACTCGCAACAATGTCCGGAAAAGGTACGGTCTGCAGTTTTTCTCTTCTCTTGTTTCTCTTGTTTCTTTGATAAAACGTTTATCTCACCTTCGCCCGACTCTGTGGTTTCGCAGATGACGCGTCATCAAACGATGACTGGTTACCAGAGAAAAAGACCACTACTAAGCTTAGTGTCGCCGATAGAGTCGCGTCTTTCCGGCACAAGTCCGTTCAGTCTGGGGGAGCGGTCCCCGTACCTGCTGCGTCGGGCCGAACCGGAACCAGTACGGCTGGTTCGGTCCGAACCGGACCCAGTGCTGCTGGTTCGGTCCGAACCGGACCCAGTGCTGCTGGTTCGGTCCGAACCGGACCTAGTGCTGCTGCTTCTGTCCGAACGGGACCCAGTGCTAGTGGGTCAGTCCGAACCGGACCCAGTGCTGCAGGTTCGGGAGCCTCGAAAGACTCCAGTGTGGCTTTGGAAGTGGAGCTCGGGCAGCTGAAAATAAAGAACATGGACATGCGACTGAAAATGGAGAACATGCAGGCGGAGTTAAAGGCAGCAAAGGAGCAGATCGGGCAGATGACGAAAGAAATTGAATCATGGAAGAGAGGTGGAGTTTCTGAGGACGCTGCTGGGGAGATGCAGGCCGAAATTGAGAAGCTGAGGAAAGAATTGGCGGAAAGCAAAATTGCTGGAGGGAGTGGCGCCGCAATGGGCGCGAAAGATAAGGAGTTAAAGGAAATGGAGGAGAAATTTATGGCTATGGAGGTGGATCTTGGCAAGTATAAGTTCGTGCATGACAGCTTAAAGGAGAAAGTGGAGAAGCTTACAAAGGATAACAAGAAACGCATGGCTTCGGAGAAAGAAGCGCTAGAATCGATTGGAAAGGTGCGGGAGGAGAAGGAGAAAATGGAAAGGAAACTTGAAGAGGCGGAGATGGAGAGGGATGAGGCGAGGAAGGCGAGGGAGGAGGCGGAATTGCAGAAGGAGCAGGCGATGAGGGAGAAGGAAGAGGTGGAGGCGAAAATGGAAGAGCTGGTGGAAGCTGCTTGTAGGGACTCGGAGGAAGGGAGGAGGAAGGCGGAGCAGGAGCGGGATGATGCGCTGAGGGTGAAAGAGGGTGTGGAAGAGGAGAAAGCAGAGCTGCAGAAGTGTTTGGAGGAGGAGTTGAGGATGCGAGAGGAGGCTGAGGAGATGAAGGAGCAGGCTGTTGGGGAGAAGGAAGAGGCGGAAAGGGCGCAGGCGGAGGCGGAAAAGGGGAAGGAGGAGGCGGAAGCTGCGCGCGAGCAGGCGGAGAGGGCGAGGGAGGAGGCACTGGCGGGGAAGGCGGAGGCGGAGGAAAGCAGGGCCGCGGCTGAGGCCGCAGCTGCTGACGCGGAGAACGCCCGAGCTGACGCGGAGAGTGCTCGCGCTGACGCGGAGAAGAAGCAGCAGGAGGCGGAGGCGGAAAGGGAAGAAGCTTTGGCGGAGAAAGAGAAGGCGGAGAGCGCTCGGGCAGAGGCGGAGGCGCAACGAGAAGAGGCGGAGGCGCAGCGAGAAGAGGCTGGTAAGGCGAGAGAGGAGGCGGAAGGGGCGAGGGCGGAAGCGGAGCAGGCGCGGGCACAGGCGGAAGGAGAAAAAGCAGAGGCGGAGAAGGCGAGGGCGGAAGCGGAAGAGGCGCGCGCGGAAGCTGAGGAGGCGCGGCAGCAAGCTGAAGCGGCGAGAGAGGAGGCTGAAAAAGCGAAGGAGGAAGCGGAGAATACGGCTAAAGATGCTGTTTCGGCACAGGAGGAGGCTGAGAAGGCGAGGGAAGAGGCGGAGAATGCAAGAGACGCGGCTACTGATGCAAAAGAGGAGGCGGAGCGAGCGAGGGAGGCCGCGGAAGCGCAGCAGCAGCAGGCGGAAGCGGCCCGCGCGGAGGCTGAGCGGAAGCAAGAGGAAGCGGAGGCGGCGAGAGAGGAGGCGGAGCGGAAGCAGGAGGAAGCGGAGAAGGCGCGGGAGGAGGCGGAGTCGGAGAGGCAGCAGGCTGTGGTGGTGAGAGAGGAGGCGGAACAGGCTCAGGAGGAAGCGGAAAGGGCGCGAGCAGAGGCGGAAAGCGAGCGTGAGGCGGCCGAAACCGCCAAGGCGCAAGCCGAGAAGGATAAGGAAGAGGCTGAGACGGCGAGGGCGGAGGCAGAGGCAGCGAGGGCGCAAGCTGAGAAGGATAAGGAAGAGGCAGACGCAGCTAGGGCAGAGGCTGAAAAGGACAAGGAAGAGGCTGAATCTGCGCGGGACGAGGCAGAGAAGGTTAAGGCGGAGGCGGAAGCAGCGCGAGAGGAAGCGGAACGGGCTAGGGGCGAGGCTGAAACGGCTCAGGCTGAAGCTGAGAAGCGTATGGAGGAGGCGGAGAGGAAGAGAGAGGAAGCAGAGACGGGGAGGGAGGAAGCAGAGAGGAAGCAAGCTGAGGCGGAGAGTGCAAGAGCTGAGGCTGAGAGGCGCGCGGAGGAGGCGGAGAAGGCGAGAGAGGAAGCAGAGAGGCAGCAAGCTGAAGCGGAGAGTGCTAGGGGTGAGGCAGAGCGGAGGGAGCAGGAGGCGGTAGATGCGCGGAAGGACGCTGAAGCGAGGCGAGATGAGGCTGAAACGCGCAAGGAGGAGGCTGAGAGAGCGCGTGACGAGGCTGAGAGAGCGCGTGACGAGGCTGAGAGAGCGCGTGACGAGGCGGAGAGGCGGAAGGAAGATGCGGAGAGGGAGAGAGACGAGGCGGAGAGGGTTCGTGTGGAGGCGGAACAGGCGAGGGCGGAGGCGGAAACGGCGAGGGGAGAGGCTGAGGAGAGAGCAGCAGAGGCGGAGAAGAGGAGGCAGGAGGAGGAAGAAGCGCGGGTGAATGCGGAGCGTGAGAGAGAGGAGGCGGAGAGGGCGAGAGAGGCTGCTGAGAAGGAACGGGCAGAGGCGGAGAAGCAGAGGGAGGAGGCGGAGGAGAGGCGGGTTGAAGCTGAGAGGAAGCAGGCGGAGGCAGAAGCAGCTCAGGGGGAGGCGGAAGCAGCTCAGGGGGAGGCGGAAGCAGCTCAGGCGGAGGCGGAGGGGGCGAAGGCGGAAGCGGAGGCTGCTAAGGCGGAGGCGGAAGCAGCTAGGACCGCGGCGGAAGCAGCACAGGCGGAGGCAGAGAGGCGGAGGGAGGAAGCTTTGGAAGCCAAGGCTGCTGCGGAGGCTGGGAGAGCGGAAGCGGAGCAGGCTCAGGCGGAAGCGGTAGCTGCAAGGGCGGAGGCGGAGGGGATGCGGGAGGAGGCGGAGAGGAAGCAGGCAGAGGCGGAAAGGGCGAGGGAGGAGGCGGAGGGGAAGAGGGACGAGGCGGAGGCGCGGAGGGACGAGGCAGTGAGGAGGGAGGAAGAGGCGGAGAGGGCAAGGGAGGACGCTGTGAGGGATAAGGAGGAGGCGGAAGGGAAGAGAGACGATGCAGAGAAGGCTAAGGGAGAGGCAGAGGAAGCGCAGGCTCGGGCAGAGGAGGCAAAAGCGTTGGCTGAAGCGGCACGAGCAGAGGCGGAGGCTGAGAGGGATGAGGCGGTTAAGGCGAGAGAGGAGGCAGAGAGGAGGCAGGAGGAGGCGGAGGGTGCTCGTGGTGAGGCTGAGAGGAAACAGGAGGAGGCGGAGAAGGGGAGGGAGGCTGCGGAGCAGGCTCAGGCAGAGGCGGAAGCAAGGCAAGGGGAGGCGGAACGTGCAAAGGAGGAGGCGGAGAGGGTGAGGGATGAGGCGGAGAGGCAGCGAGATGAGGCTGTGAGAGCGAGGGAGGTGGCTGAAGAGGCGAGGGAGGAGGCGCAGGCAAGGCAGGCTGAGGCGGAGAAGGCAAGGGATGAAGCAGAGGCTGCAAGAGAGGAGGCGGAGAGGGTGAGAGATGCTGCTGAAGCAGCTAAGGAAGAGGCGCTGAGGAAGCAAGCAGAGGCGGAAGAGCAGAGGGACCAGGCGGAGATGAAAAAGGGAGAGGCTGAAGAGGCCCGGGCAGTGGCGGAGAGGAACCAGGAGGAGGCGGAGGGTAGGATGAGAGATGCTGAGAGGGCAAGGGAGGAGGCGGAGAGGGTGAGGGACGAGGCTGTGAGGGCAAAGGAGGAGGCTGAGCAGGCGAAAGAGGAGGCTGAGAAGAGGCAGGAGGAGGCGGAGGCGAGGAGAGATGAGGCTGTGAAGGCCGAGGAAACTGCTGAGAAGAAGCAGGAGGAGGCTGAGAAGGAGAGGGAGAGTGCTGTGCAGGCGAAGGAGGAGGCTGATGGGAAGAGAATTGAAGCTGAGAGTGCCCGGGAGGAAGCAGAGAAGGCGAGAGCTGCTGCGGAGGAGAAGCAAGAGGAGGCTGAGAAGGCTCGTGCTGAGGCTGAAGGTAAGCAGCAGGAGGCTGAGGAGAAGCAGAGGGAGGCAGAGGAGGGGAGGAGGGCGGCGGAGGAGGCAAAGGATGAGGCTGAAGCGAAGCAGGCAGAGGCGGAGAGGGCTCAGAGTGAAGCAGAGAGGAAGGAGAGAGAAGCAGAGCAGCGGAAGGAGGAGGCGGAGGAAGCTAAGGAGCAGGCAGTGAGGGAGAAGGAGGAAGCAGATGCGAAGAGAGAGCAGGCAGAGCAGGCTAAGGCAGAGGCTGATGAGAAGCGGGAGCAGGCGGAGCAAGCCAAGGCAGAGGCAGACAAGAAGCAGGCTGAGGCAGAGCGAGCGAGGGAGGCAGCAGAAGCGGAGAGAGACGTGGCTGTGAGGGCGAGGGAGGTTGCGGAGAAAGCTCAGCAGGAGGCGGAACAAGCGCAGGAGGAAGCGGAGAGGGCGAGAGACGAGGCGGAGAAGTTGCGCGAGGAAGCTGATGGTCTGCGGGCAGATGCGGAGGAGGGGAGGGAAGAGGCTGAGAAAGCGAAGCAGGCCGCACGGGCTAGTCTGCAGGAATCTCTGGCGCTGCTGGGAGAGGCTGCTGAGGCGAGAGCTGCAGCTGAGAAGGAGCATGCAGAGCTGGGGAGGTTGAAGGCTGAGGCAGAGAGAGCGAGGGCGGAGGCTGAAGCGCAGAGGGATGAGTCTGAGTTGAAGTGGCAGCAGGCTGAGAAGGCTAGAGAGGAGGCGGAACGGAAGAGGAGTGAGGCTGAGAAGGCCAGGGATGAGTCTGAGAGGAGGAGGGATGAGGCGGAAGGGGTGAAAGAGGAGGCTGTGAGGGTGAAGCTTGAGGCTGTGAACGCGAAACTGGATGCTGAGAGTGCGAGAAATGAGGCGGTGAGGAGGCGGGAGGAGGCGGAGGGGAAGCGGGATGAGGCGGAGAGGAAGCAGCAGGAGGCAGAGAGACTGAGGGATGAGGCGGAGAGGCTGAGGGGGAAGGAGGAGAAGCTGAGGAAGGAGGCGGAGAAGGGGAGGTTGATTGCGGAGCAAGCGCGGGCGGAGGCGGAGCAGGCGAGGGATCACACGGCTCATGTGCTGGAGGAGACCAAGAAGGAGCTGGAGCTCAAAAGCCGCGGCTTTTTGAAAAAGGTGTTCAAGTGAGATCAGCATGAGTTTCTTCATATAGATCTTTGTAGGAGTACCGTGATTTTTCTTTTAGTAAATGACTGTTAGCAGGATTGTTTTGTAGCATTAGGTCTTAGTACTTATTCAGTGACAGTTCATTTCCACCTTGGTTACATTGTTCAACGTTTTGCCAGTGTTGAAACCCCCTAATGCGTACGAACAAAGAGCCCTTTATCACCGAGGTTTAGGGTGCGGGTGCCCTTATCCTCGTGCTCTCACCGAGCCTTCGTCCCAACCAGTCACCTTGCCTCGTGTCCGAATCACGCAACTCGATGACTGGTGATTCCCCAAATCTACAACCAAAACGGTGCCAGATGGTTCATTTTCTAGTTCGGTCAGGAACCCTTTAGTTGTGTAATACCATAAAGATACTTAGGCATGCACAAATATCAAAGCAAGATAAACCCTATAAACTATGTTAGCAGCTGATCACTACATATGCATTATTAAAGTCACTGGCAGGAGAATAAAACGTCAACATAAATAAGGTAACAGAAAAAGGTTTCTGTGGCAGCGGAGCAGATGCGGTTAGTGAAATACGATATGATTTGCACCAAAACCTCCATTGCCACAGCTTTCACCGACGCCGCCTCCACCCACACAGCTCCACCATCTAACAGCCCTCTAAGCTTCACTCCAGCAGTGAAGGGGGGCGGGCGTTCTGCAAAGCAGCTCGACGTCGCCAGTAAGACCAACGCCACGTGCGGGCAAGGATAAACTCAAACCTGGAGCTGGATTTTCCACAACTAGAAAATGGAGCTGCCAACTTCCACTGCTGCTGCTGCTGCTGCTTCCAGCTTCAACCTCCAGGTCAAATTTGTGGGAAATCTAGCTAGAGGCTACATGAGGGCTAGAGATCAGTGGTGCAGGCTTGAGACATAATGGTGAGGTGAGGCATGTTGGAGCTGCAGCTACCCTGGCTTGAGCGCCCATCAAGCCTTGTTGGCATCGAAAACTGAGTGGCAGATGGATGATGAGAACAAGCCAAATGAAGCGGGTGATGGGTGAAGCAGGGAACGAGAGGGATGATGAGAACAAGCCAAATGAAGCGGGTGATGGGTGAAGCAGGGAACGAGAGGGATGATGAGCGGGACAAGAGCAATGATGAGCAGGAAAGGGGGGGAAAGTGGGGGGAAGAGAAGGATGAGAGGGATTAGGAAGATGAGAGTAAGGGGGGTGAATAACAGGGATCGGCCAGTGATGTCGCATGGAGGGAGTCGCTAGAGCATGTTGTAACAATGGGATTCTGGTGGTGGCAACACCATGGAAAGTAACAGTATGCTTTTTGAGACTTCTAAAAAATACCCTTTATACACGAGAGACGCTAGAGCATGTTGTCACAATGGGATTCTGGTGGTGTCAACACCATGGATAGTTACGATATGCTGGGCGTGCGTAACATTTGAGAACTCTCAGTGATCGATAGTAGCAGTGTGCTGGGTAACGTTTGTCGCGTTTGAGAACACCCAATGATCGATAGTAACGTTATGCTATGCGCATGTGGTAATGCAAGGCATGAGCATGAAACAGCATCATCTTGTGCAAGGGCATGTGTTTGTGACAAAAGAGCATGTTGCGAAATGGCATGAGTATGAATACGAGGGCATGCTACGCAGAGGCATTATGAACGGGTGAGCACCAGACTGATGCAGCACATCACATGGAACATGGAGGGCAATACTGGTGCTCCAATTCGCATGGAGTGTGTGGGGGCGACTCACATGACATGATGGTGCCCCATACTGACTGGTTTTGGTCTGCGAGAGGGAGAAAGGGGTGGAGGGGTCGTGGGGTTGAGAGGGTGAGAGCATCAGGATTGAAAACTCCAAGACATGATGGTCCCCCATACTGACTAGTTTTGATCTGCCAGAGAGGAGAGAGACAGGGTGGGGGGGTTGTGGGGATGAGGGGGTGAGAGGTTGAGCGGATGAGGGGGAGGAGGCAAGTCAGGTTTGGATTTTCTCGTAAGTGATGGTGGGAGGGAGGCAAGTCAGTGTGGCCCCATACTCACTGGTTCTGGTCTGCTACAGAAAAAGGGGACTGAGGGGTCGTGGGGGTGAGGGGGTGAGAGGGTGAGGGGACGAAGGGGAGGGAGGCAAGTCAGGTCTGAAAATCTTAATATGTGTGATGGTACTTGGTTGGTTATTGTTTGACACAGGTGAAGTGGTTATAAGATCATCACAATCCATGCTACAATACCTTTTGCACCTCTTTATGTGCAGCAAATGGCTTAGTTTTTACCTTAGGGTGCCAGGCGACATGAGTGCTATTATGCTTGTCCATTTCCTTATCACTAACGTTTCTACTCTACTCTCATTTCAAACCAGCATGTGTGAGAAAGCTAGCGTGCACAAGCGTACTCAACCACACTCCAACACCGCACACCGCGTCCCACCATTCAGCAATCAGAGCACCACTTAGAGCCTCTTCTTCTTCCTTAGACAAGCCAACCGAACCATCACCCCACCCCAAATCGGACCTCCATACCAATCGCAAACGGCTCACAACCAGCACCCCAAGCCTTACCTCCATTCACCGATCGCAGCACAGCAACGAGCCTTTTTCTCTGCTCCTCCGAAGCCAGCAAACTCTCCGTCAGGTTCTTCACCGTCTGCCTCTTTGCATCCACCATTGCTTCCATCCCCTCCTCAGCCACCCGCCGCCCCTCCTCCGCCTCGTCCCTAGCTTCTTCCGCCACTATCCTCCTCTCCTCCTCCGCTTCCAGCTCTTCTTTCAGCTTCCCCAGTTGCTCCTCCGCCTTGGACGCTCGTAGCTCCAAGGCTTGCCTAAGGAGTCGCATCTTTTGGACTTTTTCTTCTGCTTCGGCGAGACGGGCGGCCCATTCTGTCTCTTGTGCCTGCAGCAGCGCTTGCACCTCTGCTTCTGTTTTCATCCCAGCCATCAAGGCTTTGCCTCTATCTTTGACTTCATTTCTTCAGCTATCTTGGACTTCATTTCCTTGTCATCCTCTTCCTCTTCCTCGTCTTCGTCCTTTTTCTTCTTCTTCTTCTTCCCTTTATCCTTTTTATCCTTCTTGCCCTCTTTATCCTTCTTATCCTTCTTTTTCTTACCCTCCTTATCCTTCTTCTCCTTTTTGTCCTTCTTCTTCTCTTTCTTCTCATCGTCATCCCCCTCCTTGTCACTCCCACTCTCACTGCTGCTATCGCTGTCACTACTGCTCTCACTCTTGTCACTCCCCTTCTCACTCCCCTCCTCACTCCCCTCTCCATCCTTCACATGGTTCTGCCCTGCACCAGCCTCCACCTCCTCCTCTTCCAATCCTCCCTCTTCCTCCTTCTCTTCTTTCCCTTCCTCTACCTGCAAGCCATTAGCCTCCCCTGCCGCTTCCTCCTCTGCCTTCCCCTCCTCTTCCATCCCATTCTCAGCATCAACATGAATAATCACCGCCTCCTCCTCCCTCTCCCCCTCACCCCCACCTTTATCTTTCTCCTCCGTTTCCTCCCCTTCCCCCGGTTCTCCCCCCAATTGCTCCGCACTCGCTGCTTCCCCTATCACCTCCTCTTCTGCTCCTTCTTCCAACCTAGACTCGCCCATCTCTCCTCCAACCCCCCCTGCCTCGGAACTCTCCTCCTCTTGCCCCTTCTCGTCCTCCCCTGTCTCATCAGCCCCCATCTCCCCATCCTGTATTCTCTCCTCACTTTCTTCACCTGCCCGTTCATCCTCCCCATCGCCGCCACCTGATGACACAGATGCCACGTCAGCATTTTTCTCCTCCGCATCCCCTTCTTTACACCCCTCCGCCTCCTCCGCCGCCCCCTCCCCTTCAGCCTCGCCGCTTGCCCCTACAGCTGCCGCTTCAATACCTTCTTCTCCTCCTCCTTCTGTCCGCTCTCCTCCCTCCTCTCCTCGATCTTCCTCCCCTTCCGCTCCCACTTCGTTCCTCACCTCCTCGCCACTTCCCTCCTCTTCTCCCTTCTCTCCTTCTCCTTGTCCTCCTGAGCTCTCCTCCTCACCTTTCTCCTCCACCGGTCCGTCCCCTGTGTCACCTTCCTTCCCCTCGTCCTCCATCTCTCCTTCTGCCGCTCGTGACTCCCCATCACTCGTCGTTCCCTCCAGATCTCCCCCTTCACCTCCACCAGCAGCATCACTCGGCTCACCAGTTGCCTCCCCACTCGCCTCCCCACTCGCCTCTTCGTTGGTCTCCTCACCTGCTTCTGCACTCGACTCGGCTGTAGCCTCGGCTGTACCCTCGGTTGTAGCCTCGGCTGTAGCAGCCTCCTCTGCAGCTACTTCCTCTGCGTTCGACCCTCCCGGTTCAGTCACACCCGCCTCTGCATCCTCAGCCTCCCCTTTGTCGCTCCCTTGATCGTCATCTCCCTTTGACTGTTCCCCTTCCGCCTGCTCCACTTCCGCAAGCTCCGCTTCCGCCTGTTCGACTTCCGCCGGTGCAGCATCGCCGATTTCCGCCTCTGTCTGCCCACCAGCTGGGTTCTCTGCTTCCGCCTCGCTGATATCCTCAGCCGCCTCTTCCGCCTTCTCTTCAGCTTTCTCTTCCGCAAACGCCTCAGCAGCTTCACCTGCTTCAGCTTCTCCTGCTGCATTCGCTTCTTCGCTTGTTTCTCCTTCTTCACCTCCTTCAGTCGCTTCATTTGCTTCGCCTCCTTCAGTCGCTTCTCCTGAGTCGCTTGCTTCTCCTGCGTCACCATCACCACTCAATTCACCTGCTTCAGTTGCTTCACCCGCTTCAGCAGGGGTAACTTCCGCGTCTACCCTTTCTTCCTCGTCACCAGCATTTCCCTCTTCACCATCCTTCTCTCCATCATTTGCATCGTCCTTCACTTCTTCGGCACTTTCCTCCTCGCCCGCTCCCTCATCCCCACCCCCCTCAGCTTCTCCTCCTCCTTCTTCTCCTGCCCCCCCACCACCATCATCGCCTGCTGCTTCTTTCACGGGGGCTTCAGCCGCCTCCCCCTGTGGAACCTCCTCAAGCGGCGCGTTTTCCGTTTCTTCCGCGTCCGACATTGGCAGCGTGTGTGTAGAACGAAGGACCTAGAAGTTGATTGAGAGATAATATTTCAGGGCTTCGGAAGTTTGGGGACTGGACAGAAGGGATCCTGGAAGCACCGACACAACTTCTGGGCAGGGATATTGCGATGGACGTTGTCACAACGGAATAGCTGGCAGGAAACAAGGGAAGCTCTAAAATAACAATATTGTAAAATTGGCCTATTATTCTGGTTATTCGATCCCAAAAGTCTTTTACGAAGATAGAGTAGAACACTTTGCGCTACAAAGCCAAACGATTGACCGAACACGCTTACAAGTGCACTCAATTGCAGCGAAAATGACAAGAGCACTCCTAAAACAGGACACGTCTAGTCAGGCGTCGCAAGCTCTATCTTGAAAGCTGAAACCGCAAATGACGCGTAAGAAAACACACGGATAGCTGATGTAAGTTCCACTTGTTCGCGCGTCAATCCCTGAAAGTTGCCCCACCTCACCCTTCTTCCACTGCTCAGGCCTGTTTTCGCCCATCTGTTTCCTTCCCAACCAACTTTTAGGTCAGGAAGACTTTCGAGGCTCAAGATTCAGGACCTAGGTTTTGTCGCTTCGTGGCTGGGCAGGACCTGGCATTGCTCCCTGTCGAACCTACTACACATACAAGGGTTCTTAGGTCTGGTGTCTCACCTACCTTCACCTTGCCACGGCGAGAAGCCCCGCTTGCGCCAGAAATATAGGCTCGGAGAGAAGGGGATGATTATCACGGGAGATTCTGGCTTGGGTCTTTATGAGAGCCAATAGTATGACAGAGGCGCTGGTTGCTGAATCTGTTGTTGAGGTTCGAATGCCGAGCCTAACTAGTAGTTTGTGACTGCGCCGTGAGAACAACGACATCTTCGCGGCACGGCTTCCACGTCGAGCTTCCTGGATGAGATCGTAGCGAGGGGCGTGCGAAGAGAGATGTTTTCGCTGAAGTGATAACAACGAGGTGAACAAGAACATTTGTTTTCAATACATCATGCAAAATCATGCAGAATTTTCTGGTACAGCATTTTCTATTAAAACATAAGAGGTCATAGCTGGCAACCAGATCCCAGTCCGAAAATTCAGATAATTCTGGCAACCACACCTCCCTTCTATCCAACATTGGAGCGGTACATAAAGCATCCCTGTACTGCTAACAACTCTCCCTAGACACAATCTTAATCAGTACCATGCCCATTGATTGTCTTGTTGCCCGCAGCAACTTGAGAAAAGAAATACTACCTCAAAGAGCTCCTAAAATCCAGAATTCTTTTCATACTGCCAGAGTTTTCAGCTCCAGCTCCTTCTTCCTTTCCCTCGCCTGCTCAGCCTGTGCTCTCGCTTGCTCTGCAGCCAACCTCCCCTTCTCCGCCTCCTCCCTCAACCTCTCCGCCTCCTGCTGCTTCCTCTCCGCCTCACCCCGCTTCCCCTCCGCCTCCTCCTGCCTCCTCGCCGCCTCCTCCCTCGCCCTCTCCGCATCCAGCTTCGCCCTCCCAGCCTCCTCCTTTGCCTTTTCCGCCTCACTCCTCTTCCGATCCGCCTCCTCCTTCGCCTTCTCAGCATGCTGCTTCTTCTCCTCAGCCTCCCTCCTCTGCGCCTCCGCCTTCTCCCGCGCGCTCTCTGCTTCGCCCTTCCGCCTCTCCAGCTCCGCGTGCTCCTTTTCCGCCGCAGCTCTCGCTTCCGCGGCCCTTTCCTTCAGCGCCACAGACTCCTCCAGTCGCGCCCGCGCGCTCTGCTTCGCCTTCTCCGCCTCTTCCCTCTTCCCCTCCGCAGCAGCCAGAGCAGCCTCCGCCTTCTCCTGAGCCTGCTTCGCCTCGCCCCTCGCCCTCTCCGCTTCTTCCTTCGCCAGTTCCGCCTCCCGCTGGGCTTTCTCCGCAACCTCCCTCCCGCTCACAGCCTTCGCTCTCGCAGCCTCGGCTGTCTCCCTCGCTTGCTCTGCCTCAGCCTGCTTCCGGTCTGCCTCTGCCTTGGCTTGCGCAGCTTTCTCCCTCTTCTCATCAGCCTCCGCCTTCGCCTGCTCCGCGCGCTCTCTCTTCGCATCTGCCTCCTCCCGCGCACTCACCGCGCGCTGCTTCGCCGCATTCGCCTGCTCCTTCGCTTCCGCCGCCTCCGCTTTCCGCCGCGCTGCTGCCTCCGCCTTCCTCTCCGCTTCCGCCTGCGCGCTCTCCGCCTCCGCCTGCCGCGCTTGCGCCTCCTCTTTGGCCTTCTCCGCGACCCTCCGCTTTTCTTCCGCCAACCTTCGCTTCTCCTCCGCCGCCTGCTGCTTTACTTCCGCCTCGACGCGTAATTTCACAGCCTCCGCGCGCCTCTCCTCCGCCGCAGCTCTAGCCTTTTCCGCGTCAGCGCGAGCACGCTCAGCTATCAGTCTCTTCGCGTGCGCCGTGTCGGCCACATTGCCCGAACCTGCTTGAGACACGGCCATGAAAGAAACACTACTAGGATCAGCTACGATGTAATGAAGATTCAATGTTATTCACCGCACCAATCCACACACACTCTTGTTACTATCCAATTCACGCCCTTCTTTGTTAGTAACTAATTCACGCGCCCTTTTGCTAGGAAGCGTGACTGCCGCCAGAAAATGGAGTCAAATGCGCAGAACTGATTTTGCCCTTTTTCTGGAAAAGGTGAATATTTACGACATCTGGTTACTACGGCGAAAACTTGTTTCGTCAATGAATGTGTTGCTGATTGTGGTGGTGGTTTTGTGGGCGTCAAGGCCGCCACTGTGGTGCGGTGTGGAGGACAGTCAAGAGGGTACGATGCCAGGTCAGCAGCCGCGAATAGAGATAACGTGCGACACGTTCGCATGTGCCCCGTCTCCCACAGAGCTTGGCGAAAGTGGACGAGTGAGCGAAGCTTCTGGCTGTGAGGACAATAACGAGGTTTGCTCAAGTTATTAGAATATTGACATGGGATCTCCTAGAACACTCTGTATTGGTTACTATGTTATAACACCATTCACTTTTGCCCTTCTGGATACTTGTAAGGAATTTTCTCGACACTCCTTACCGCCACCGTCGCGTACAGCAGCAGCCGTTGTTCGACTGTTACTACTGACGGGGCTTCGCCAACTTCGCGCGCACTGTTTCACCAAACCTCGCACTTCTGGCCAAACCGAGTCAGCCTACGCTTCGGGACTAGCCTGAACCTTGCGCCAGCATACCACTAGCTAGCTCGAACGCACCGCGTTACCGTTTGCATGTTTCTCTTATAAGTATTTGCTCATGCCTTTGCTCGTTTGATACTCTAGTGCAATCCTCGCTACTTCGTTCCATTGCACCCGTAACAATACTAGAGCTATTGCTGAGGCAGGAACTATTTGAACTCTTCAATAAGGGTACATTCCGCGCTGGACACTTTCTCAAAGAAAGTGTCCCAATCGATTTTGGCCCGAGTCGCCCTCAAATGTCTCGAGTCGTCATGTCCCAATCGACCAATGTACCACGACATTGTACGACCATGGCGACAATTATGTGTGAACAAATATGATTGGTGATTTCTGGCGGGGGCCCAGGGTTTAGCCGCGTCATACGCACCAACACTGCCAGGCCCGCAAATGAACATGGGGGGTGGCGAGGGAGGTCGCGGAGTGTTACGTACGGCTGCGCAACCCCCAATAATTGCCATACACATAATTACAACGGCCGCAATACATCACGGACAAGCACAACATAAAGCAAGCAGCGCTCAATTCGAGCCACAACGCTCGCAAGATCTACGCACCATGGCTGAGCCAAGGCCCATCCCGTTCATCCTACGCCTACTTGCCGCCTGGGTCACGTACTACTACACAATCTTCCACGAGACTGTCGCCAAGTCCTTTGTCGGACTGATTGAGGCTGGTATACTCGAAGACGCGGACGAGCAGTCCTCGTCTCTTGGGGACGACAACGCGGAGAACCGCCGTCACAGAGCGAGAGTACGGCGGCAACGTCATGCACTGTGGGTTGACGACCTGCAACATATGCGGGAGAACGATTTCCAAGACATTTTCAGAATCAATCACGCCATACTTGAGCACATCAAGACTGGCATGCGTCAATGTCTTGATCCAATCGTACATCGGTCCAGGATTACAATGGACACAGCTTTGCTCATCCCTTAGCAAGCGGAATCTCCTTCGTTGATATGTCATACCTCTTTGGGGTCTCCAAGACACTCTGCCACGAGCTAGTCGACCTCTTCCTCACCGAGTTCCCCGCCCTCTTCAAGGCCGCCTGGGTGCGATTCCCCACACGAGCAGAACTTCCGGAGTTGGCGCGTGAATTCGCCGCCATCAAAGGTGTGCCTGCAGTGGTGGGAGCTATAGACGGGACTCACATCCACATGAGAGGGATGGAGGGGCACCGGATCGAGTATTGGACAAGGAAATCGGCATACGCAGTGCAGCTCCAGATCACTTGTGATGCACGGGGAAGGATATGGGATTACCTCATCGGTTATCCCGGCAGCGCGCACGACCAGCGTGTGTTCAAAAACTCCGCACTATTGGAAAGGTTACAGAACAGTGACATAGACCCCTACCAAATTGTCGGGGATGCGGCATACCCGCTCAGAGAATACTGCCTAACCCCACTGCATGCCCCACGCGGAGAGGATCTAATGGATGACGGGGCCCAGTGTTTTAACTACTGCCAGAGCGCTACGCGCATGGCGGTGGAGAGGTGCATCGGCGCCTTCAAGGGAAGATGGCGCCTCTTCAACGGGCACAATGATTGCAGGTTATGGCGCATTCTTGCCGGGGCCGCTTGCTGTGTGATCCTGCACAACATGTGTGAAAACATGGCAGACGTGAGGCGCGTGAATATGGCTTGGTTCCATCTGCCCCGCAACCGCGACCCATGGTGGACAAGGGGTGCCGTCGCGGATCACAAGTGGGAACCATGTGTCACCGCGACACAGCAGGCCCTGAGGGAGAGAAGGAAAAGACTAGGGGAAGCTTACGCTAATCGTCGGCGCCGCGGACCCATATCTCCACATCCTCATCAACCGGAGTGACGGTGTTGACGTCGCCGGCCTCGTCGCGCTGCACGCCGGCATCGCCTCCAACCGCGTCTGGCGCGGCACGCCCGGGAGGTGGTGCAGACTCCCCGCGTGGCGGAGGAGGGCTGAAGTCCGTCGTTTCGCGATGCACATGCGGTGGAGCCGATTCAGTCATGCGCTCGCGGGCTAGGCGCAAGTCCTGCGCCATCCATTCGCGGACGAGACCCTCGATGCGCGTCATGGCGTCACTGTGGCAATCCTTGATGGTCGCAGATACAAGCATGGCGGCTTACATGTCAGAATGTCGATGTTTGTCTAGCCTGCAGTGGGGTACTCTATAGCGAGTACAACCCAATTAGGGTTTGCTATATGTATCTCAACTGCTGCTAGTGAAAACCTCTCTTTCCTGTTTATCGTTTTAACCTGCTATTTCGACATGCTATCAGAGCAGGTCGACCCTCCTGGGTCGATCCTGTGGGTGGGCCCCACCCGATGCTTCCGCTGCTCTACTGCCTGTAGCGCGCCCCGGGCGCGCGCCGTTTTCTTCCTGCCGTGCACTCGGAGCACGCAGCGTTTTTTCTTCCCGCCGCGCGCCCCGAGCGCGCGGCGGTTTTCTGCCCTGCCCGCTGCGAGCCCCGGGAGCGCGCGGCGGTTTCCTGCCCCGGTGACCCGCGCGTTGCCCCCCGTCGCCCGACGCGGCCCGCGCGACCTGCGCCAGGCCCGCGCGTGACCCGTACGGGCTGCGCCAGACCCGCGCGCGGCCCGGGCAGCCCGCGCGCGGTTCGTCCCGAGCTTCTGATCGCGCCCCACCCCCGCTGCTGCCCGCGCTCCTGTGTTAGGGTTTGGGGGTGGAGAGTATGGGGGTGCCGGGTGTGTGAGCCGTCCCCTCCTCCTCCTCCTCCGTCTCCCACTGCTGCAGCTGCCGCTGAGGGGGGTGGATGTGTTGGAGCCGTCGGAGTGGTACGAGGGGGGTGGCGTGTGAGCAGTGCCAGAGGTGCAGCAGTGAGTGTGTGAAAGGGGTGTGGGACAGTTGGGGGAGGTTGACCGGAGGTAGCCGACTTGTCGTCCGCAGCGCCTGAAGTCCAGAGAGCCACGACCCCCTGTAGCCTGAGTAGTCCGGGGCTCTGCGCCCGGTAGCCACAGTGTGAGCACTCCTGGTAGTCCAGAGAGCCACGACCCCCTGTGGCCTGAGTAGTCCGGGGCTCTGCGCCCGGTAGCCACAGTGTGTGCACTCCTGGGAGCACAGTGAGCCAGCTGCGTCTGTCGCCGTGTAGTCCGGGTTTAGCCTGGTAGCGACAGTGCTTCGCACTCCTGCTGCCTGTGTGTCTGCAGCTTCAGCCGTCGCCTCCCATCTTCTCGCCCTCACAGTTTCTCCTCCTCCTCACTTGCTCTCTGTGACTGCCTCTAGCTTTGCTTATAATTGTGAACTACTGCTCTCCCTGCTTGTTGTGCTGATTATACCCCACTTTGACTATGGGGGTGTGTCAGAATGTCGATGTTTGTCTAGCCTGCAGTGGGGTACCCTATAGCGAGTACAACCCAATTAGGGTTTCCTATATGTATCTCAATTGCTGCTAGTGAAAACCTCTCTTTCCTGTTTATCGTTTTAGCCTGCTACTTCGACATTACATAGTCGCCGTCTCATGTACCCCTGCGCGCTTAGGTGTAGCGTTGGTTTGCGGCGGCGGTGCTGTCACAGAAATGCATGGAAGCACACAATTTGTGATTAGTAGCTTCAATTGTGTACGACCATTCTAACGATTGAAACAAGTTGACAAATAGCCCTTTGTTTGACGCCCATAAATGACCACGGTACGCGCATGCGGAACAAGAACCGTATCTCACCTGTGAAGGTCGGCGTCGAAGTGACGGGCTGGGAGGAACTTGGTACCTCCCAGGAACTTGGTACCTCCCAGATCCGTTGCCCGAACCACCATCTCCCCGCTTGTATTCCTTCCAAAGCAGCATCAAGTTGCGCCACTGATTCTGCAATGCATTGACGTTCATGCACCAACCCGGGTTCGACTCCTTGATGTGCGCGAGAAGGCGCACCCAGTACTGCGTCCCCTGCTTGCCCTTGAGCGGCTCGAGTTCGTCCTTGGTGAACCAACGCGCCGCGGCAAAGATGGTGCTTTCCTTGTCCGACCACAGGCCCCTCTCTACCGGGGTAGCCGACCGCTTCTTCCGGGGCTCCTGTCGTGGCGGTGGTGCAGCCGCCTTGCCTTTGGCTTTGTCAGCGGCAGAAGCGCGAGGGGCGCTCCGTTTCGGCGGCTGAGTCACAGGTTGCAATTCCTCCTCCGCGTCGTCGTCGGCGTCGTCATCGTCTCCCTCGTCGTCTGACGGGGACATCTCCGTATCCTCAGGCTCTTCGTTCTCCTCGTCACTGCCGTCGGCTTCGTCGGCATCTTCCTCATCGTCGTCATCCACGAATTTCTCGGCGACGGGCCGAACTGTTGCAGCAGTTCGAGGCGGCTGACGGCGCACACGTGACGGACCGGCGCTGGGTGACGGTGCACTAGAACCCTGCCCGTCAGGCGCGGGCGGAGCGGATAAGCCGGTAGGATGACGACCGTTAGCGATCTGCTGGTTCATCCAGCGGATGTACGGGATATCGTTAAGGTCCTTGGGGCAGTCATTAAGGGATTGGCCCTTACGCTTACGAGCCATTACGGGAACACAGAGCGTGTCTAGATCTAGATCTGGTGTGATAGGGAGGAAAATGTTAAAGTTTGACTGGAACAGGCTATACATTTCTTCTATCTGATGCTGTATGTGTTTGGAGGAGGGGGAGTTGAGGGGAAAGTGTATTGACCCTGGGGGGAAGCTGCGCTGGCGGGAAGTGCGCGGGCCTGTCAATAATTCCGTGTGTGTTGGCTCGACCAATCACGCTGCATTGAACGCGTTGATAGGGATATGAGTGACTGTTGAATGTTGTCTAGGTACATGGAGCATGTGGGGACATTTGGCACCGCGTGCGATACCGTGAATGTGTTGCGCTGGCGTGCAATTAGCGCACGATTGTTCCGCAGTTCACGTCAACCAATGATTAATGCGTTCGGCGACACCCACGTGCGGCCCGGGTTTCGGACACCTGGCAGCATAAGCTGTACGTCCGCGTCACAATCGATTGGGACACTTTCTTTGAGAATGTGTCCAGCGCGAAATGTACCCTAAGGCCAAGGTTGATATGGAGCATCACATGATAATGAAACTGATGCGCATGTCTTAGTCAGTACATTATTGAAGATGTCACACAATTGGGCATCCATCACCTGACTTACCTCTCTGTACCCCATCCCAACTTACACTCCCACAAACACGGTGAAAACTTGCACCAAGCTGCACTATTTGTGTGCTTGTCTGGCTACATGTTATTATCCATGTACCGTAAGCGATCTACAGTAATATTGGGTACACTATAGGATGCACATCTTCTACCTACAGGGTTCTCAAATCCTTCAGCCCACACTGCCATAGGACCACCTATCACCTCACCACCGCCTGACAAGAGATGTCAGCAACTGCAACCAAAGCGTCACGGGAAAAGGGAGGGGGTGCGGTGGAAGGGAGGGTTATTATGGTCTAGCGTGCACATCTTCTACCTTCCATGGTTTTCAGTCATCTCACGCCCAACTGCAGATGGTTGTTGATAATTCCCATAAACCATCTGCAGCTGAAAGGAGGGTTATGGTCTAGAGTGCATATCTTCTACCTTCCATGGTTTCGAGTCATCTCAGGCCCAGCTGCAATTGCACTGCCTATCACCTCACCACCGGCTGACAAGCGATGTCAGCAACTGTTACCAAAAGAAACTTCTAAGAAGAGGGGATGTGCCAGAAGGGAGGGACGAGGGGACTAAAAGAAACCGAGGGGCAGTAGGCATACGATTACATGCTGGCGTTGCCCCCACCGTCCCCCCCTCCCCCCCCCCCCAAAAAAAGAACGCTATTTTAATGATGGTCAGGGAATGTCAGCAAATGCACTGGCACCCTCATTGAGATGTGAGACCAACTCACCTCCAGCAGCTCAAAAGGTGAGTCACAGGCAGCAGCTCCAAAGCACTTTCAAATCCACACCCACCTGCAGCCACTCCTAACCCGAAACAATAAACCCGTGGTTCAACTGACCTGCGCAACTATCTCCTCTACTGAACAGCGAAACCACCTCACCTCCAGCAGCTCGAACACGCTCCCCTTGCGGTCCAGCTTAGACTTCTCCCCGTCAACTCCAGGCATAGCCGCAGTGAGGGCAGCCCTCCAACCGAGCATGAAAACTGCAGTCATGACGATTGCGACTGCTAGGAAGGGCAGCGTCGATCACAGCCCACTACTCACCTCCCGCAGCTCGCTCCAACACGCTCCCCTTGCGGTCCAGCTTGGAATTCTCCCCGCCATCTCCAGGCATAGCCGCAGTGAGGGCAGCCCTCCAACCGAGCATGAAAACTGCAGTCATGACGATTGCGACTGCTAGGAAGGGCAGCGTCGATCACAGCCCACCACTCACCTCCAGCAGCTCAAACACACTCCCCTTGCGGTCCAGCTTTGACTTCTCCCCGCCATCTCCCGGCAGAGCTGCAGCAAGGGCAGCCCGCCAGCCGAGCATGAGCAGTGAGGTCATGACGATGGCAACTGCTAGGAAGGGCAGCTGAGGGGGCTGACCCTTGATGAGACTGCGGAACGCAATGCCTAGCTGGAGTTGGGGAGGGGGGAGGAGGGAAGGAGGAGAGAGAGATGGGGGAGAGAATGGGGACAGTAAGGCAGTGCGGGCAGCTGAGGAGGCTGGCTGGCCCTTGATGAGACTGCGGGACGCAATGCCTAGCTGGAGGAGAGGAGAGTGGAGGGGTGGGAGAGAGGAAGAGGAGAGGAGCGTGAGGAAGGGCAGCAGCGAGGGCAGCCCGCCATCCCAGCACACGGTAGCTGCCAACGCGACCACCACCACCACTCCCAACACCCCAGGTGATAAAAGTGTTATTTTGAGACGTCTCAAAATGACACTTTCATCACACAGCGAGGGCAGCCCGCCATCCCAGCACACGGTAGCTGCCAACGCGACCACCACCACCACTCCTCCCAACACCCCGGTACCACTCACCCGCATTACTAACAACCCAGCGCCCACGTCTTCCCTGCCACCTTGGCAGCATGTCCTGGTGTTCATGCTCCTGTGCACCCCTTACTTGCCCCCAGCACCACTCACCGGCACTCCCAGCGCCCACGTCTTCCCTGCCACCTTGGCAGCATGTCCTGGCGACCAAGGCCCACCCCAGCCCCTCACTCCTCCCAGCACAGCACCTCCACTGCACTCACTGGCTCCCCAACACAACATCCGCTGCAACACTTTTTGAAGCGCCTCAAAAACCCACTCGGGCCCCTCACTCCCTCCCAGCACAGCACCCCCACAACATTCACTGCCTACCCAGCACAACATCCGCTGCAGCACTCTCTGGCACGCCAGCGCCACAGCAAGACTCTCTGCTACCCCCGGCGCCCACGTCTTCCCTGCCGCCTTGGCAGCATTGGCTCGTGTTCATGCTCCTGTGCACCCCGTACTTGCCCTCAGCACTCCTCTCAACACCCCCACACCACTCACCGGTACCCCCCGCGCCCATATCTTTCCTGCTGTCTTGGCAGCATCTAATGGTGACAATACTCCTGCTCACCCCCTCCCTGCCACCAGCACCAACACAGCACCCACAGAACCCTCAGCACCCTCAGCACCCTCAGCACCCTCAGCACCCTCAGCACCCTCAGAAACCCACAGCACTCACGGGTACGCCAAGCGCCCACGTCTTCCCTACTTCCTTGGCAGCATCTCCTGGTGTTCATTCTCCTGTGCACCCCGTACTTGCCCCCAGCACTCCTCTCAACACCTCCACACCACTCACCGGCACGCCCAGCGCCCACGTCTTCCCTGCCTCCTTGGCAGCGTCTCCTGGTGTTGCAGGCAGAGGCCTGCCAACGCTGTAGTCGCCGAAAATGATGGCCGAGATGAACCAGCCTGGTGGGGGGAGAGTGCGGGTGTTGGGGGTGGGTGGTGGGGGGGGAAAGAAGAGAAGAGGGACATGTGTGGTGTGGGGGGATGTGGTGTGAGCAGTGGCCGAAGCTGGCTTGCCAACGCTGTAGTCGCCGAAAATGATGGCCGAGATGAACCAGCCTGGGGGGGGGGGAGAGAGTGGGGGATAAGGGGAGGGGGGAGAGGCGTGTTCGGGGCGTGGTGTGAGCAGTAGGGTGACGGCAGAGGCTTGCCAACGCTGTAGTCTCCGTCTACGCCATCCGTCACCGAATAGTCAGAGACTACAGCGTTGGCAAGCCTCTGTTCGGGGCTTGCCAACGCTGTAGTCTCCGTCTACGCCATCCGTCACCGAATAAGATGGCGGACGGAGATGACCACCTGGTGGGAAAGAGAGTGTGAGGGGTACGGGGGGAAGAGAGTGTGAGGGGTACGGGGGGAAGAGAGTGTGGGTGGGGAAGAGTGAGAGGTAGGGATGAGGTGGTGTGAGCAGTGGGCAGAGGCTTGCCGACGCTGTAGTCTCCAAATATGATGGCCGAGATGAACCAACCTGGTGGGGGGAGAATGTGTGAAAGGGAGAGAGTGTGTTGGGGGAGAGACTGTGTGGGAGGGTAAAGGTGGCGAGTGAGATTAGCGATGGATGGAAGTGGGACGACGGACCAGATAAAGGAAGTGAGAGAGGAGAGATAATTAACGAACAGGGAGTGGCAGCAGTGGGGATTGGAGCAGTAAAATTCTGAAAGAGAGCGAAACAGAACGAAGGGGTTGAGAGAAGAAAGGAGGCGAGAGAGAAGACGGACGAGAGCAAGCAAATGAGCATTGTACTCACGAGAAACGACTGAGCGGTCTTTATGAGTTCCAGTCGATGCGCATGTTTAGCAGCGAGGAATGGCTGTGCGGTTTTAATGAACTCCCAGTCGATGGCGGCAGACACGTGCGTGACTCTTCCAATTCTTTTTATCTGACCCAAAACAAGAGAGTGTGCTTACCAGCAAGGAATGGCTGGGCGGTTTTGATGAGCTCCCAGTCTATGGCAGCAGACACGTGCGTTGCTCTGCCGATGTAGGCGAAGAGAATCAACACTGCCGCATCTCCGCCCGCTGTGAGGAGCGCACGCCTGGCGGAGGGGGGAGCACGAGGGAGTGGGAAAGAAAAGGACGAAGGAAAGTCCAGGGACAATGCCGAAAGCCTGAAGCAGCAGTTTTTTTTCCATTTCCTGTGTCGATGCTACTAAAACACTACTAAATTGTGCATCATTACAGAAACCTCACCTACTTTTTGGAGAATTCGCTCTCGCAGTATCCGTACCCTCTCTTGGGATCCCACGAGGACTTGTATGTGCGTCTTGAGATCAAGAAAAGGAGAACGATTTTCACATCCTCCGACCATGCGGAACGGACAATGAACCGCAATGGACCGCATTAAAACGCATTGACGAGGAACGGTCTGGGCGACAATGGAGACGGACTGTGCGAAGATGGCGAACGATCTGTGCTTCTTTTGTGACTCACGCGAGCGTGGACGAGCCCTCTCCGCGATCCACTTTAGCCCACCTAGAGAGTGGTCTGTGCGATAATGGAGCGTGGTCTGCGACTATGCGAACGATCTGTGCGACAGATTGTGACTCACGCGAGCGTGGACGAGCTCTCTCCGCGATCCACTTTAGCCACGCCCTCTACAGTCACACCGCGCTCCTCCACAGATCGCCCCGGCGCAAGCAGATCATCCGCCGCGCTTCCCCCTTCCGGCTTTTTCACGCGCCGAATCGTCTTTTTCTTGGGCGGAGCGGGCGCATTCTCAACCGCGGGTTCCGCGTCCCCGCCCGCTGCGTCTGCGCGTACGCGGAACGTGAACCGCGGAGTTGTTCCCGTCGATCGCAGCGGAGAGAAGGAAGAATGGGCCGACGGAAGAGATGCAAGTCTGGCCGCAGTCAGCGCGGAAGACGCGGAAAGAGCCGCCATGTTTCGGTCCAAGCGACGGTCGGGAAAGGACGAGATGACGCTCTCTCAATGCAGCTGCCTATCTTTCAGACGAGGAAAACAGCAAAAGCGTGGCTTGGCGGGAAGCAACAAGAACTCCTGAAGAACGAAATGGGGATCCTACTAGCTCGAGAAGAAAGAAGAACACTTGAGAATATTTCTCAAGAACACCCCGTGCGGCCTTGGGATTTGTTCACCCTCTCGCAAATCCCGAAACCAAGTGCTGTTCGCAGAGGGGATTGGCGGGTTGGCGGGAAACCTGGCGAAGAATGGATTGGTCACGTCACCCACCCTTGTGCTGAGCTGTAAATCTTCAAGATATCCTTCGCGTGCGTCACGCTGATTTGAAGGTTTCCTACCGTAAAATCCAGCATTCCATTATTGTAACACTTTTCATCCACAAAAAGCCAATGAAGCAAACAAATTGCATTATATGGACAGAAGATACAAGGCTACATACAGAACAGCACAGAACCATCCGTCCCAACCACAGCCAAAACCCCAAAGATCTGCTACCCTGTCACCCACAACCACCTCTCCCCCTGCCAGCCTCACTGCTGGCCTTGGTCAAGGGGACAGCAGGCACCAGACCTACAAAACACCGCCAAGCACCAGCCTTGTGAAGCGCGACCAAGCACCAGCCTTGTGAAGCGCGGCCAAGCACCAGCCTTGTGAAGCGCGGCCAAGCACCAGCCTTGTGAAGCGCGGCCAAGCACCAGCCTTGTGAAGCGCGGCCAAGCACCAGCCTTGTGACGCGCGACCAAACACCAGCCTTGTGACGCGCGACCAAGCACCAGCCTTCGAAACGCGACCAAGCACCAGCCTTGTGACGCGCGACCAAGCACCAGCCTTGTGACGCGCGACCAAGCACCAGCCTTCGAAACGCGACCAAGCACCAGCCTTGTGACGCGCGACCAAGCACCAGCCTTGTGACGCGCGACCAAGCACCAGCCTTGTGACACGCGACCAGCCACAAAGTAATTACGCACGCTCCGCCCTGCCGGCCTTCCTGCTGGCCTTGTCCAGGGCCACCAGCTCGCACACAGTGCGCTTGTAGCTGCCATCATGCTTCAGCAGCAGACGCATGTTAAGCTCCTTGTCCGTGAAATCCTGCTCACATGACAACCACACACATCACATCACCAAACACCAAGTCAGTACGCACCACACCACCAATGCACAGACTGGTACCTGAGAATCTCCCTACCACAATTATTAAGCAGGGGGAAAAAGGGACTGAAAAACAAGCAAACATAAAACAGAGAAACTCACCATGTCTTCCAGCTCGTCCATCTTCTCCTGCCACTCAGTCGTAACCTTCACAAGCATGGTTACCACCTCGTCCATGTTCCCATTGGTAAACTCCAGCAGCTCCCCATTCAGAGCAGGATAGGGGAACCCCATCTCCACCAGCTGCTGCACCTGGCTGCTGTACCTCCCCCCATAAGGCACAGCAGGTGCAGACGGGGCAGACGAAACAGCTGGAGCAGAAAGAACCTCCACAGGAGCAGCAGGAGCGGCAGCAGCGGGTGCGGACGAGTTGACGATGAGAGGCGGGGTCTCCATCTCAATCTCCTCTTCCTCATCCAGGAAGCTCGCAGGCGACGGCATGGCAGCAGGCGCAGCAGTAAAAGGTGGAGACACGTTCACATAGTCATCCCCTGTCAGCAGATCCGCTGTCACTGCACCAGCAGCAGCGCCAGCAGCAGCCTCAGCAGCAGGAGGAGCAGACCCTTGCACCAAAACCCCGATGCTCTCAACTGAGGGATACAGGGACTGGCCGGGCGCAGGAGAAGCGGGAACAGGCGCAACGCAGGCAATTGAGGCAATAGAGGGGTAGGACACATTCACGAGAGAGAAGCTGCCGACAGCAGTGTCCTCAGCCCTAGGGGTGCTGACAGATGAAGAAGCATCCGAGGAGGACAAGACAAGGGGCGGCAGGAGAGTGGAAGACACGTCTGAAGCGGTGAGAGCCGGGGGGATAGTCTCCGAGGTGGTAGCATCAGTGGTGGTGCTGCTGGTGGTGCTAGTGGTGTCGTCTGCAGGGGACGGAATTTGCAGGTCAGTCCAGTCCTCCTCAGCAGCAGCAGCAGCAGCAGTTGCAGCACCCTCTGCAGCAGGAGCAGCAGCAGCAGCAGGCGCAGGCACAACAGGTTCAGCAGAGGCAGGGGCGACGTCAATCACCACGTCGCCAACAGCAGCCATGGCTGTACCAACATCAGACTCGGCAGCAGCAGCAGCAGCACCAGCGGCTGCCGACCCGATGTTATCCGCAGCGTTGCGGATCGCAGTGATGATCGGATCCTCCCACTCCTGCTCATCCTGCTTCTCCTCTTCCTGCATCTCCTCCTCCGGCTTCTCATCTTCCTCCGCCGTCACTTCCTCCTTCACCTCCTTGACTTCCTCCTCCTCAACCACCTCACTGGCCTGCACAGCAACTTCAACCTTCTCCTCCTCCAGCTCCTCCTGAGCACTCCCAGCCTCCTCCTTCTCCTCTGCTACTTCCGCGACAGATACCACACCACTCTCCTCCACAGCCTCCTCAGCACCTGCCTGCTCCACAACAGCAGCACCAGCAGCAGCATCTTCCACTGGAGTAGCATCAGCTAGTACGTTCTCTGCGTCCGTACTCGGGCTGGCCTTCACACAAACGGCTTCAGGCAGAGAGGGAGACTCGTACTCGGCAGCAGCAGCAGGCACAGGAGGCGCAGAGGCAGCAGCAGGAACGGCAGCAGGGGCAGCAGCAAGGAGAGGCGCCGGCTCTTCATCCATTGCACTGGCCTCCACGACCTGAACACCACACACACGAGAGGGGCAGACAGACAGACATAAGTGAATAAATGCGCACTGACAGACGCAGAGGCAAAAGGCCAAAACCAGAAACGTCCTGCAGTGTGTGCACTGAACCCGACCTGAAGGGGACAAGAGGTACACTGGATCTGGGCCCAGAAGCGGTGACCAGACTTGGAGCCTCCAGGGGCCAGCAGGCGCCAGTGGGACATGTAACAACCGTAAGGTGACCTTTAACTTGGCTTATACTGACCTGGATCTGGGCCCAGAAGCGGTGGCCGAACTTGGGGCCTCCAGGGGCCAGCAGGCGCCAGTGAGACATGTAGCGCCCGGGGCGGGCAGGTGCTGCCATGTCCACCGCCACATCAACCTCCTGTTCAGGGTACACGCCCCCACGTGGCAACTGCAAAGAGAGGAAGGCATGAATGACAACAAAATGCAAAAGTGAGTGTGGGAGACGACAAGGGAGGAAGGGGGCCGAGCTGGTGCTGCCATGTCCACCGCCACAAGGGATACACCCCTCCCCTGCAAGGGATACACCCCTGCAAGGGATACACACCTCCCCTGCAAGGGATACACACCTCCCCTGCAAGGGATACACACCTCCTCGAGGCAACCACACACACGAAGGGCACTAGAACAATCAGCAGAGATGACAAACCCATGCACAAGGGTGAGTTTCAGGTGCAACCCGAGCAGCTCAACGCGTCCACCATCTGCTCCACGCGACTGCTATGAGACCCAACAAAAAAAGCCAAGACTCACCTCAAGAGGCACAGTGCTGGTCTCTGAAAGCAGGTCCCCTCCCGCGTGAATCACTTGCAAATCGCACGGCCACAGCACGCTGCCGCTGTTGCGCAGGCGCCAGATCTTGGTGAACCTCATGAGGGATGGCCCGTGGGCATCTGGAAAAAGCTCACCTCAAGGGGCACGGTGGTGGTCTCTGAGAGCAGGTCCCCTCCTGCGTGAATGACCTGCAGGTCGCAGGGCCACGGCACGCTGCCGCTGTTGCGCAGGCGCCAGATCTTGGTGAACCTCATGAGGGATGGCCCGTGGGCATCTGGAAAAAGCTCACCTCAAGGGGCACGGTGGTGGTCTCTGAGAGCAGGTCCCCTCCTGCGTGAATGACCTGCAGGTCGCAGGGCCACGGCACGCTGCCGCTGTTGCGCAGGCGCCAGATCTTGGTGAACCTCATGAGGGATGGCCCGTGGGCATCTGGAAAAAGCTCACCTCAAGGGGCACGGTGGTGGTCTCTGAGAGCAGGTCCCCTCCTGCGTGAATGACCTGCAGGTCGCAGGGCCACGGCACGCTGCCGCTGTTGCGCAGGCGCCAGATCTTGGTGAACCTCGTCAGGGGCGCCATCTCCTTGCCGTCATGCACACTCACGTCCCTCACAAACCGCGCGTCCAACAGCCTCCCATGCGCCCTGCCATACTGCAACTGCCCCACCGACCCCCCCACTGCTCCGCCCACGGACCCCCCCACGCTGCAGCTGCCGGTGAAAGCAGAGCTGTTTGGGTGGTGGTGAGGGTGCTGGTGATGATGCTGGTGCTTGTTGAAAGGAGCGCCAGGCCCCCAAGCGTGCGGCATGGAGTGGTGCGTGAAGGGGCAGTGCGGGCGCGGGGCGAAGAAGGGACGACCTGCTCCCGGCTGCTGTGGAAAAGAGAGGCAGTGAGACAAGAAAATATGAATAAGCAGGGCAAAGGAGCAGCGTGCAAAAAAAAAAAAAAAAAAAAACAGCACGAGCAGGATAAAGTTGAAGAACCGCACAACAGCGGAGAATAATAAAAGCAGCATAGCTAGTAGGCGAGTGAGCTGTGCAATCCAAGCAGCGGCATGCAACGGCTGCGCTGCTCACCATGCCAGCCATGGCAGCGGCGTGGGCGGTCATGTGCTGCAGGCGCGAGGGGCGGAAGAGAGGGCGGTCGATGCACTCATAGTGCTCCGGCACCACCCCCGCCTTGCTGTAGCACGCCTCACACAGGTCAAAGTCATCCTTCCTGCACAAGCCACGCACGGGAATTGCAAAGCTCTTCAGGATCACATGCCCCGGATAAGGGAACGGCAGTAACAACAAGGAAATTATAAAGTATAAACGAGAGAAGAAAAAAAACAGCAAAAAAAAAAACGGGAAGAAGAAGCAAGAGGAGTGTGCTGGGAATGAAGAAGGCGAAGCACTCACACGAGGGAGCGGTATCGCTTGCCCTGGATGGGGCGCTTGTCACAACCGTCACAGATGATGCCGTAATACACCGCCTTGGCAGCCTCACTCCTCCCTGCGCAGCACCTCCCTGGGACGCAGCAGCAGAGGCGGATGCTGTCGTTGGAGCAGCAGCAGCAGCAGCAGCAGTGGCAGCGGCAGTACCAGCAGAACAAGCAGCATCCTTCGGCTCAACAGGGAAGTAGAGCTTAGCAGGCGGGGGCCTCTCGATGCATTCGTAGTTCGCTGAGATGGATCCCTCCTTGCTGTAACACGCCTCGCACAGGTCGTAGTCATGCTTCCTGCACAGGCCACACACGCAAGCGATGGTAACAAAGAACACGGTTACTAAAAGAAGAGACACGATATAGAATAGGAAAATTGCAAAAAAAAGTACAGCTAAATTCCTCGTAAGGCAAGGGCTCACTGCGAGAACTGCTTACACGAGGGAGTGGTAACGTTTGCCCTTGAGAGGGCGCATGTCACAGCCATCACAGGTGATGCCGTAGTGAACCGCCTTAACACTCTCACTCGCGGAATCTGAGGCCGACGCAGCGGCTGCAGCAGAAGGAGCCGTGGCAGCAGCAGCAGCAGCAGCAGCAGCAGCAGCAGCAGCAGTGGCAGGAGCAGGAGCAGAGGAGGAGGGAGAGTCCTTAGGCTTCAGATCGAGTGCGTCTGCTGCAGCAGCAATCGCAGCAGCCACTGCAGAGGTCGCAGTGGCAACATCAGCCGAAACCGCAGCAGCTACGTCAGCAGCAGCAGCAGCGGAATCAGCAGCGGCTGCAGCAGCAGCAGAATCCGCAGCGGCAGCAGCAACAGCAGAATCCGCAGCCGCGGCAGCAGCAGACGAGGAGGAAGGCTTGGAAGACCCACAACCACCGCTGTACCCCCCATGCTGCTGCTGCTGCTGCTGCTGCTGCTGGCGGCGGTGGTTCATCTCCAGAATCGGCTCAAACACCACGTCAAGCCCGCTCCGCCGCGCCGTCGCCAGAACCTGCGCAATCTTCCCAGGCGCGTCCTTGAGAATCGGGCCGTACTGCGCCAGCATACGCTCCAGCTGCCCACCTGACGCCAGCGCCTTCAGGATCTGATTCTCCACCGCAGTTGCAAACTCCGCGACTTTCGCCTCAAACGCCTCGTCAGGGTTCTCTGGGACGGACGGCTTGCTGGGCTGTGCCGCGGAGGGAGCGGCAGCAGGAGCGTCAGCAGGAGCAGGCTCAGAGGTGGAAGCGTCAGGAGCGGCAGGAACGGGCTGCGTAGGAGCAGGAGCAGCAGCAGGAACTGGCGCAGGAGGAGGTTCGTCAACCGCAGCGGTCGAAACAGCAGGAGGAACAGGAACAGCCTGAGCAGCAGAGTCGGCGACTGAATCCGACGCAGCAGGAGCGGAATTCGCGCCAGAAGCAGCAACAGCGGACGGTGCGGACGGCGCAGACGGCGCGGATGGCGCGGACGGCGCAGTTGGCGCAGATGGCGCAGCATCTCCGCCGAACGACGAAGACGAGTAGACAGACCCGTCAAGGCTGCAAACGTCGACGAAATCGTCAGCGCCAGGCAGGGACTCGACGGCAACATCGAGGCGCAGCGGGTTGAGCTCCTGGTAGATAAACGCGTCGTGAAGATCCTCGTCCGTGGAAACCGTTATGACGTCACCGTCGGAATCCGTGTACGTGACGGTGATTGGCTTGTCGGCTGGGATCTTGAAGAGCTTGCGAATTTGACCGTCCACGTGGTCGAAGGCCGGAGGGTCGCGACGAGAGGAGATGCGGCGAAGGACGCCGCGGCACTTGACCTGATAGGAAGAACAAAACGCGGAGAGTTGAAGGTTAAAAGAAACGTGTAAGTAAATTGAGAGAATAATCCGCGACACTTGACCTGATAGGAAAAAGGGAACGCGGGCTCAAGGCAAGCGAACATGACATGTCGTCGCGTGACACAAGTGAAAGGGCAGTCCGGGAGGTGTGAAACCGAATCAACACAGCGAGCAGACTAGTTTGATATATAGCAATAAATGAGAGGAACAAGCTAAGGTTGAGCACTAAGAATCTATGGCTGAGTTAGGAAAGGAGGCACTCCTCACCTTAAGCACATAAAGAGTATCCATGGCGAAGGCAGTCGGCACAATTACAGCGGAGCACAGCTGGACTTGTTATTGAACTCGAAAGAAACGTCACCTCGACCAGCCAAACCGCGTTCCCGTTAGCCGCGGTGGCAGCTCTCACTTCCTCAACTATCTCCAAGTCCAAGAAACCGGCAGCAACGGTTCCTAACACTAACAGAAACACCGTTTCCTCCTCTCACAACTGATATGGCAAACTCGACAGACAACAGAAATTCGTTTCTCAGAACTCGACGATACTTGGAACTGGAGCAGCAGCAGCACCAGCAACGACAGTGGCAAAAGCGCGCAGAACTCGAGGAAACTCAAGCAAACACGCCACCGAAGCTGGCGGAATGAGGTACGGAACGGCAAACTTGCGTCACTGACAGGCTTCAGCCTGAAGAAATGGAGGGCGAGGATGGGTTATTTATAGATGTTGATGGCTCGGCGACGGCTGGAATGAGCTTCATGTCCGTGCCAACCGATATGGCGTCTCATACACGTCAGTGCGCGGGGAGCACCACTTTCGCGCGGGGGAAGACGACTTGGGCGGGAGCCTGCGTAGCATGTCATGTGGCGGGGGCGTGCGGCTCCGCCAGTCACATCAAGCATGCATCCCTTCGCATAGTGGCGAAACTGCTTATCGAGTTCCACGAAGGTCGAAACGGCTTCTGGGCCCTTCGCGAATGGCAACTCATGTTTGAATGTTACGATTCGAGACAAGGCGAGTGCGATATTTTTGCCCTTATTCCCTTTATTACATGAAAAATGTATCTTGAAAAGAATCACTCGAGGGAAGGCAATGTAGCTACATGGGGCTAGGCCAATATTACCAATACATCAGTAGTTGAGACGGGTCAAGGGGAAATACTCCCTGACCAATCCACCTTACAGATAACCAGGTTTGCATCTTCAAATAAAATTTGCAAGTTGAAATCTTGCAAACAGGTTTCCTGGTATTCAATTCGCATCTTAAAAATCTGCTTGTTCGCCTCAATATACACAAGCCTACGTAACACTCCCCTAAAACCCAGTGTTGATCCCCCCTCCCATTCGTCCACCACCTCGACCAAACCCTGCACCACCCCTACCTCGACCCCTTACACCAAACCCCCCACGACCTCTTCCCGCTCCCCTTCCTCCTCCCCAACCACCTCTTCCGAACCTGCCACCAAACCCTGCACCAAAGCCAGGGCCCTGAGGACCGGGCACGAGGGCACCCTTGCGAGGTCCGGCCGGAGCTGATTTGTCACCAGCGGGCGCTGAGTCGCTGGTTGGAGGCGGAAGAAGGTAGTTTTCGAAGGAAAGGAGGGAGGCGATGGTGTAGAGTGTTAGTGCTTGGAGGGGAGGGAGCGGTTTCCTGGGATCATGGACCTGAGAGGGGAGAGAGCGAGAGGGCACGAGAGGGAGGGAGAGAGTGAGGGCATGAGGGAGAGGAAAAAGCTCAGTCCAACGATAGCGATGAGACAACAGCTCAGACCAGCAGTAAAACAAGAGGAGCCGGCTCAGCCCAGCACCCCACGGCTTATCCCAGCACCCCACGGCTTATCCCAGCACCCCACGGCTTATCCCAGCACCCCACGGCTTATCCCAGCACCCATCGGCTCATCCCAGTACCCACCTTGGTGGCAAAGCAGGCGGCCAGCCTCTCCCTCAGGCAGAACAGCTGAGCTGCCAGCATGGCCGTGGCGCGGAATCTCAGCCATCGATCGATCACGATCACAATCTCACGGCCAGGATCGCTCATGACCTCCTCCTGCAATTTCCGCCTCCTTTCCCTCGCACTCTTGGGATTCGGCCTCACCACTGGCCCCTCCTCCTCCTCCCCTTCCTCATCCTCCGCACCTGAAACATACTCCCCTTCCTCCTCCACCCTTTCCTCCTCATCCTCTCCCTCCTTGCGCGTGTTCCCCCCAGCCCCCTCGCCCTCTTCTCCTTTCCCTAACTCCATCTGAACTGCCTCACTTCCTTCCCCCACTGCTTCTGCTTCTCCGTGGACCGACTCCCCCTCTCCCCGTTGACTCCGCTGCCGTCTCTTCCTTTTCCGCACCTCCACCCCTTCTCCCTTCCCTTCTCCCTCCCTTTCTCCCTTCCCTTCTCCCTCTCCTTCTCCCTCCCTTTCTCCCTTCCCTTCTTCCTTCTCCCCATCTCCATCCTCCTCCCATCCTGCCTTCAGAGGCCCTAGAGGAGCAACAACCATCTCTGACGCAATCAGGATGAGAGAGAGTGGGCGAACCACAGTACACGATCTAATCGTCTGGTTCCCCTCGCCCCTCACGATCTCATCAAACACAATCAACGGCCGAGATGATTCCTCAATGCTCTCCGAACCACCGCTCTCCCCAGCGCCGCCAGCCGTTCCCGAACCTTCCTCCGCACCTCGGTGCAAGGCTCGGCAATTGACCGAGTGTGGGTGAATCCGAACCTTCTCACCTCGGGCCGTCACTACCACCGCCGGTTGCTTCCCAGTTGGCGTTTTCGGTACGAGACTAGCTACAAACGGGTACAAGCCCGCTGCTAACACCGCCCTCACCACTCCTTGGTTCCTCCCATTCGCATTACACTCGCAATCCAAATCCACATTCACATCCCATCCCCCTCCTCCTCTTCCTCCTCCTCTGCCGTCGCCTCCCCTCCCTCGCCCTCCTCCCCACCCTCCTCCTCTCCCCCCGCGCACACTCCCTAGAAACCCTTTCCGCAGCAGCTCTCCTCTCAGCTGCTTCCTCAGCCCAGAGATCATATTCATCCCACCTGGCGACAAGAAATTCCCCCGGCAAAACCCATCTGCAGCCCGAGCCCCCCCTCTCGCCTTCGCCTCGGCCCACCCGTCAAACGCGGCAATGAGCGCGAGATGATCCCCATACCCGCCCAGGGAATTCCCCAACGCGTGCCTTGCAGCAATGGCTTTAAGCTTCTGATCAAGCCCTATAGGCATCTGGAACGGATCCCGATAGGTGCTGGCAGCAGCGACAGTAAGAGCCGGGCCAAGGCAATCCAGGAGAATCGAGTGGAGGAGCATTTTGGAGGTGACTGGGTGGAGGGGGAGGGCGCCTAGGTGGGCCCCGAGGGGCGTGAGGGACTGGTGGGGGTCGAGAGCACCGATGTCTTGCAGGAGGGCGACGGCGTTGGTGATTGCGGCGGGGACCGGGGGCTCGAGGGCTTTTGAGAGAAAGAGAGGGATATCCAGTGAAGGGTCGAGAATCTTGATCTGATGGGGGGAAGGGAGGGAGGGGAAGAGGAGGAAGGGAGGGAAGGAAAGAGGAAGAAGGGAGGAGTGAGGAGAAAGAAAGGAGCAGATGGAGTGAGGGAGCATTCTGGGAGTCGCTGGGAGCTCAAACAAGCCCAGGCTAGACTATGTAAGTGACAGAATCCCAACCAATAGACCACCGAAATAAAATAACACGATAAGTAGCAGATGAATGCGCCCGTAACCCCGGCTAGCAAGCCTGAAACCATTCCCTAGGATCAATCGTGCATCCCCAATGCAGGTCTTCTGACACCCCCTTCACAAGAATGCCCTAAAACATGAACGACAGCGCCAGCATGTGCGACATGGGGATTAGAACCCGAGATCTTCGCTCTGATACAATGTCAGAATCCCAGCCACTAAACCACTGTGATAAATTGGCTTGTTAAGTAGCGGGTCAGTGCACCCATAACCTTCTAAGCTAGCAAACCTGTAACCCTCTCTAGGATCAATCAGGCATCCCCAGTGCAGGTCTTATGACAATAAGCCACAAGAGGGTTAGTGAGAGGGTCGTGAGCGAGAGAGGGTCGTCAGCGAGAGAGGGTCATGAGCGAGAGATGGTAGAGTAGGTCCAGAGCGACGATGTCTTACAGGAGTGCGCAGAGAATCGGGCAAGCAAACGGCGCAATAATACAAGCAACCCAGCCCACTGCACAACTGTACTAAACAACACCACACACTATACCTGCAAGCAAAGCTCTTCCAGGGGCGAGCGTTTGATTTCCGGCGCCTGAAATTCCGGCAGAGACCCAGCTCGCGTGCGCGAAAAGAGATGGAAGCACACCCCCGGCCTGCACCGCCCTGCCCTTCCCTGCCGCTGGCGCGCACTAGCTTTGGACACCCAACAGACCTGCGGGGGCGAGGGGGCGTTAGAAGGAAGAGAGAGGATAGGGTTATGGGTGTGAAAAGAGGTGGAAGCACACCTCTGGTTTGCACCGCCTTGCTCTGCCCTGGCACTGGCGCGCAATGGTTTTGGAGACCCAACAGACCTGAGGGGAAGGGAGATAGAGTGAGGGAAGGGAGAGCGTGCAATCGTCAGCCCCGCATCGGCAATATTCGTTGTAACCACAATCTTCCTCACCCCCCGCCCCGGCCTTTGAGGGGCGCTTCAACAGCTGCAGCCCCATCTTCCGCACGCCCCTCCCTAGCAGCATTTTGAGGCGTCTGAAAAGCTGTCAACCCCCCCATCAAACCACCCACCACCCCTTTCCCTGGCCCCCTTCCACCTACCTGCAGGGTAGACACGTTGGTGTGTGCGTCGTAGCTCTTCTCCTTCAACCTTCCAGAATCAACCACAAACACAACGTCATCAATTGTCAGCACCGTCTCCGCGATGCCGGGCGTGAGCACAACACAAACACAAACACAAGCCCCATCCCGGGCCTCTCACAATCTTCCGCGCGCCCCGTCCCGGCCTTCCTAGTGAGCTGCGATCACAAACTCCCAGTCCCGCCCAGAACACAAACGCAACACACTCGCCCTTTCAAGGTTTCACCCACCTGCAGGGTAGACACGTTGGTGTGCGCATCGTAGCTCTTCTCCTTGAGCCGCCCCGAGTCCACCACAAACACAATGTCATCGATCGTCAGCGCCGTCTCGGCGATATTCGTCGTGAGCACAATCTTCCGCACGCCCCGCCCCGGCCGCTCAAACACCTTCCGCTGATCCGGCATCGGAATCTTTGAGTGCAGCGGCAGTATCAGGAACTGGAACAGCCCCCTTAACCCCTTTCTTCCTCCCTACCACCCACCTGCAGGGTAGACACATTCGTGTGCGCATCGTAGCTCTTCTCCTTCAACCTCCCCGAGTCCACCACAAACACAACATCATCGATCGCCAGCGCCGTCTCTGCGAAATTCGTCGTGAGCACAATCTTTTTCACGCCCCGCCCCGGCCTTCATTTGAGCTGAAAACATTCCCAGTTTCGCCCTGAACAAAAACACAAGACACTCGCCCTCTCAAGCCCCACCCCACCCCACCCACCTGTAGGGTGGACACATTCGTGTGCGCATCGTAGCTCTTCTCCTTCAACCTCCCCGAGTCCACCACAAACACAATGTCATCGATCGTCAGCGCCGTCTCTGCGATATTCGTCGTGAGCACAATCTTCCGCACGCCCCGCCCCAGCCGCTCAAACACCTTCCGCTGATCCGGCATCGGAATCTTCGAATGCAGCGGCAGTATCAGGAACCGCGTCGGATCCCCAAAGACCGAGGACCCCAGCAGTCGGTCTCTCAGTCGGGAGATTTCCTCCCACCCCGGGAGAAACACGAGGATTGCGCAGTCTGGCCCGTTCAGACCTGCACCCCCGTCCCCTGCTGCTGCTCCTCCTGCCTCTCCTGCTCCTCCACCCTCCCTGCCTTCCTTGCTGTAAGTCGGGATGAGAGATGAAAGCTCGTCCTCCTCTTCTCCCTCCTCTCCCTCCTTCTCTTCACCCTGTTTCAGCAGCTGTTGGGCTTTTTTGGAAGCAAAGGCGCTGCTGCTCATGAGTGCTGCCGGCCGCTCTGCCGCGTTGACGCAGATCCTAGTCAGCAGGAGGTGGATGAGGGCCAAATCCACCTCATCATGATCCACAGACGCTTGGTATAAAGAGAGCGCCACTTGCTCCTGTGCTGCCAGCCTTGCTGCTTCTGCACTCACAGGCACAGCCACAGCAGCACCAGCAGCAGCAGCAGCAGCAGCAACGGCATCAGTTGTTGCGTCGGCCTTGGATACCTCTCCCTGCCTCTCGCCTTTCTCTTCCTGCATTCCGTCCCCCTCATCCATTCCCCTCTCCTCCCCTTCCTCTCCCTCCTCAACCTCCTCTCCCTCCTCCGGCACTCCCAAGCCCAGCGCCTCCATGTGTCTCTCCAGCAGCCGGCACACAGCTTCATGGCCGTACATGCGCGCCCAGTCGAGCGCCGTGCTGCCTTCATCTGACGTGAGAGTCACATCTGCTCCCAGCGATAGCAGCATCTCCACCTCCTCTGCTCTTCCCTTGCCTGTAGGGGGGTGGGGAGGGAGAGGAGGTGAGAGCAGGCATGTGTCACTCCAGCAGCCGGCACACAGCCTCATGGCCATACTTGCGTGCCCAGTCAAGCGCCGTGCTGCCCTCGTCTGATGTGAGAGTCACATCGGCACCCAGCGACAGCAGCATCTCCACCTCCTCCGTTCTCCTCTTGCCTGTTGGATGAAAAGGGGAAGGAGAGGAAGCGAGGCCAAACGGGGGCGCGGGAGAGGTGGTGAGAGACCAAGCAGAGGGGGGAGGAGAGGAGGTGAGGGGGAGCATGTGTTTCTCGAGAATCCGGCACACAGCTTCATGGCCGTACTTGCGAGCTCAGTCAAGGGCCGTGCTGCCCTCGTCTGATGCGAGAGTCACATCAGCACCCAGAGAGAGCAGCATCTCCACCTCCTCTGTTCTCCCCTTGCCTGTTGGTCACTCCAGAAGCAAGGGAGGAGGGGAGAAACGAGGAATTGAGTTGAGACAATTTTTTTCAAGAGTTGAGTTAAGACAATCCTTTTCGGGGGCCTGATGGCCGTTCATAGGGAGCGAAGGGATGAGGACGGAGAGAGGAGGAGGAGGAGAGACAAAGCAGGGGCGTGGGAGAGGAGGAGGGTGCGAGACAAAGCGGGGGAAAGCTTAGCACAGACGCGCTCACCAGCAGCAACCATCAAAGGAGTAGCCCCCGTCTCCGAATGCGCATAGTCACATATGTTTATCCTCACACCCCGCCCACCACGCCCACCCCCACCACCACCGTCACCTCTCCCCTTCCTCCTCCTCCTTCGCTTCCCCCCCTTTTGCTTCGCCTCCTCCCCTCCAAACATCTCCTGCAGCTGGCTCTCCTTCCTCTTCCGCCTCAAAATTCGTCTCAACATCCTTCCCTTCTCTCCTCCCACCCCCCCACCACCAACACCATCACCACCATCACCATCACCATCACCACCACCACCGTCACCACCGCCACCACCGCTGCTCTGTGCTGCTGCCATCATCATTCTACTCATCATTCCCTGCAGCTTCGCCTCCTCATGCCCTGATACCACTAGCTCCATCAAATCATCGAAATCATCCGACATCCAAGCGAGTCTTATCGCCTCATCCATGGCTGCTGCGTCCTTTGCTGTTAGACCTATCACCTCCCCTTCCTCCACCTCATCCTCCTCCTCCACATTCACCCCTGCTGTTCCCTCTCCCCCCTCTGCGCCTGCTCCCTCTCCCTCCTCCCCGCCTGCTTCCTCCCCTTCCTCCTCCTCCCCTTCCCCCACCTCCCCTTCCTCCACCTCCTCCTCTCCTTGCTCCTCCCCTTCTCCCTCTCCCTCTCCTGCTCCCTCACCCCCTTCTCCCACACGCACATCAGCTTGTGCTGCAACTTCTTTTTCGACATCCATAGCTTGCAGTGCTCCCTTATTGAAAGCCCCACCAGCGAAATTGTTGCCGTAATTTGTGATGCGAAGGATATCCTCCAGGTACAGCGATCGCACCTGCCAAGCATGAAAAAAATAACATAAAATCAATATATTGCATGTGGAGAATATTTGTCAGGTACAGTATTCGCTCGCACCTGGAATCCAAGTTCATATTGGGAGTAGCAGCAAACCTAGAGAAATTGCTTAAGCAAAAGGATCAAGACTTGTAAAACTCGTTCCTAGAATTTGGTTCGCTCGCACCTGCAAAGCAGTACTTAACGCAAAATGGTTTGTGATACAATACAAAAAAACAACATCAAGATAAAACCAAATGCACATAAATAGCGTGCAACCTGATCCGTAACGTCAGTAACAATTTAACGCGAACAAAAAAACTGACCGGATATGTGAAGCCAGGGACGTTGATGACGGGGCAGCCCCCAAAATAGTTTGCAAACAGCCCGGCATCAAGGGTTGCACTCATAAGCACCTGGGGAGGGAAGATTTGTCCAAGCAATTGGCATTGGCAGCACGTGATTGATAGTCAGTCTTTGAGGAGCCTAGAGAATTGAAGTAGTTTGCACACAGCCCCGCATCCAGGGTTGCACCTGAGGAGGGAAGATTAGTCAAGGCAAATGGCACGTGACTGATAGTTAGTCGACTTTCGAGATGCCTCAAGAAGGAAAATAGTAAATTTCCTGGGAATGATAACTGCATGCATACCAACAGATCGAATTTTGACGTCTCAAAAGGGAGAACAGCTGACATGTCTCAAAAGGGAGAACAGCCAATCACGATAGGATAACAACACATCATCGACTTCTGAGGCGCCTTACAAAATGAACAGAATAGGAGGGACAGACGCCTCAAAAAGGAGAAAGGCTGTTCGAGAATGCTCAAACATATTAAACAGGGAGGTGAGAATGAGGTGAGCAGGAGGTGAGCAGGAGGTGAGCATGAGGAGAGCATGAGGAGAGCATGAAGAGAGCGTGAGGTGAGCATGAGGAGAGCGTGAGGTGAGCATGAGGAGAGCATGAGGAGAGCGTGAGGTGAGCATGAGGAGAGCACGAGGTGAGAGCACGAGATTCTTGCAGGGAGAATGAGGCACTCTAGCATCTAACACCAGGCGATGAGGCATGGGGAGGGGGACCCACCAGCTTGAAAGTGGGTCGCAGGCGACTTTTGAGACGCCTCAAAAGTCGATATCTCTGGCAAGGAAGTGAGAGCATTTGGTGACTGACCAGCTTGAGAGTGGGGTGCAGGCGTAGCAGATCTCTGAGAATGATGAGCATGAAGTCTTCGAATTTATCGCGCTCATGCACCTCGTCCTGATGGGTGTGTGGGGGGAGGGGTAGTGGGTTGGGGGGGGGGAGAGAAGGGGGGGGAGGAAGAGGGGGTTAGATCACGGGTCTCACACACACAGAAGCAGTCGCAGGCGCAGCAGGCCCCTGATAATGATGAGCATGAAGTCTCTAGATTTCTTCGCGCGCATGCACCTGGTCCTGGTGAGCAGTGGGGTGGGGGGAAAGGAAGGTTGGATCACGAGTCTCACAGATTAGTGTTGCGCTCATGCACCTCGATTTTTTAGTCGACTCAAAAATCGACTTATCACACACGGGTCTCACAGATTAGTGCTGCGCTCATGCACCTCGTCATGGTAGGGGGGGGTGAGGGAGAGGATGGGGGCGACAATAAGCCTCGTGCCATGCCATGCTTCATGTCATGCCACGCTTCATGCCATGCCATGCCATGCCATGCCATGCCTCATGTCAGCAGCAGCACTCACCACAATGATGTGAGTCGCATCCAGCTTCGCCAGCACATCTGCATCCACCTCCCTTCCCACTCCCCCCTTCTCCTCCCCCTCTCCATCTCCCCCTCCTTCCCCCTCCCCCTCCCCATCCCCCTCCCCTGCCACACCCTCTGCCATTCCCTTCACAGCAGCAGCTATCGCCTCTCTAACCCCCGGCTCCACAATACTTCCACCTCCGCCCTCCCCACTCCCCACTCCCCCTCCCCCTCCTCCGCCCTGCGCGCCCCTTCCCCCTTCTTTGCTGTGCAAGTGCGCACCCAGCCCCACGAGGCGGCGCAGCAGAACGCCATTGGTGCACATCCAGAGGGATGAGGAGCGGTTTCCCTTCGACTCCAGCCGGATTTGATACCCCACTGTGTGCCCGATCTTCTCCCCTCTCTCCGCTGCTATGCGCTCAGCCACTGGTGGAAGGAAGGGGGGGGGAGGGAAGGGGAGAGACGGGAACAGGGGGAAACGGGGGAGAGGAGACGGTGATAGAGGGGCGAGCGAGGAGTGCAGGAGGGAGGGAGGGGAGGCCAGACAGTCCCACAAGGTGGCGCAGCAGCACGCCATTGGTGCACATCCAGAGAGATGAGGACCGGTTTCCTTTCGACTCCAACCGGATCTGATACCCCACTGTTTGCCCGATCTTCTCCCCTCTCTCCGCTGCTATGCGCTCAGCCACTAAGGAATGGGGGAAAGGGGAAGAAACGGGAAGGAAGGAGAGGGGAAGGTGTTGGGGGGTCCAGTTTTGAGACGTCTCAAACCTCTACATTTATCACGTGGGTCAAGTGCGCCCCCAACCCCACAAGGCAGCGCAGCAGCACGCCATTGGTGCAGAGCCAGAGGGATGAGGAGCGGTTTCCCTTCGACTCCAGCCGGATTTGATACCCCACTGTTTGCCCGATCTTTTCCCCTCTCTCCGCTGCAATCCTCTCCGCCACTGGTGGAAGGAGAAACAGGGGCGAAGGAGTGTTGGAGGAGGGGGTTAACTTCTCAAAGGGGGATATCAAAGGCAACGCAGCAGCACGCCGTTGGTGCAGAGCCAGAGAGACGAGGAGCGGTTTCCTTTAGACTCCAGCCCAATCTGGTACCCCGACTGTTTGCCCGAGAGCTTGTCTCCTCTCTCCGCGGCTGTCCTCTCCGCCACTACAAAATGGGAGGAACGTGGGGGGAAGGAAGGGGAGAATGGGAATGCAGGAAAGCGGGGAGAGGAGAAGGTGTAGTGGGAATAGTGGGGAGTAGTGGGGAGTAGTAGGGGGTAGTAGGGGGTAGTAGGGGGTAGTAGGTAGGGAGGAAGTAGTAGGGAGTAGTAGGGGGTAGTAGGGAGGAGTAGGGAGGAGTAGGGAGTAGCAGGGAGTAGCAGGGAGTAGCAGGGAGTAGCAGGGAGTAGTAGGGAGTAGCAGGGAGTAGCAGGGATTAGCAGGGAGTAGCAGGGAGTAGCAGGGAGTAGCAGGGAGTAGCAGGGAGTAGCAGGGAGTAGTAGGGAGTAGCAGGGAGTAGCAGGGAGTAGCAGGGAGTAGCAGGGAGTAGTAGGGAGTAGTAGGGAGTAGCAGGGAGTAGTAGGGAGTAGCAGGGAGTAGCAGGGAGTAGCAGGGAGTAGTAGGGAGTAGTAGGGAGTAGCAGGGAGTAGTAGGGAGTAGCAGGGAGTAGCAGGGAGTAGCAGGGAGTAGTAGGGAGTAGTAGGGAGTAGCAGGGAGTAGCAGGGAGTAGCAGGGAGTAGTAGGGAGTAGCAGGGAGTAGTAGGGAGTAGCAGGGAGTAGCAGGGAGTAGCAGGGAGTAGTAGGGAGTAGTAGGGAGTAGCAGGGAGTAGTAGGGAGTAGCAGGGAGTAGCAGGGAGTAGCAGGGAGTAGTAGGGAGTAGTAGGGAGTAGCAGGGAGTAGCAGGGAGTAGCAGGGAGTAGTAGGGAGTAGCAGGGAGTAGTAGGGAGTAGCAGGGAGTAGCAGGGAGTAGCAGGGAGTAGTAGGGAGTAGTAGGGAGTAGCAGGGAGTAGCAGGGAGTAGCAGGGAGTAGCAGGGAGTAGCAGGGAGTAGTAGGGAGTAGTAGGGAGTAGCAGGGAGTAGTAGGGAGTAGCAGGGAGTAGCAGGGAGTAGCAGGGAGTAGTAGGGAGTAGTAGGGAGTAGCAGGGAGTAGCAGGGAGTAGCAGGGAGTAGTAGGGAGTAGCAGGGAGTAGTAGGGAGTAGCAGGGAGTAGCAGGGAGTAGCAGGGAGTAGTAGGGAGTAGTAGGGAGTAGCAGGGAGTAGCAGGGAGTAGCAGGGAGTGCAGGAGGCAAGTGCACCATCAGCCCCACAACGGCGCAGCAGCAGCACGCCATTGGTGCAGAGTCAGAGGGACGAGGAGCGGTTTCCCTTCGACTCCAGCCGAATCTAATACCCTACGGTTTACCCCACCCATTTCAGCAGATGATTTACCAGAAGTAGCATATATTCGTCTGGGTTGGGTGCAGAGCACGCGGCAGCACCTGCCCTTCCCCCACTCGTGGTCCAAAACAAATTGAGGCACCTGCGTGGTCTTGCCTTGCCTTGCCACACCCCGTCAGCCCATTCTGACCCCCCCCCCCCCCCCACACACACACACTCGTTCTCACCATCAGAACCACCCTATACCCAGAACCTTCCTTAACCCAGAACCTTCCTAAACCCAGAACTTTCCTAAACCCAGAACCTTCCTAGAACCAGAACCTGGGTGGCCTTGCCACACCACACCCCCTGCTTCTAGCTCCCACACACCCATCTCATTCTGAATCACTCCCTACAGCCAGTTTCAGCAGATGAATTACCAGAGTCACTTACTACCACACACCACCCACCAGAAGTAGCGGAGATTCGTCTGGGTTGGGTGCAGAGCACGCGGCAGCGCCTGCCCTTCCCCCACTCGTGGTCCAGAATAAACTGGGGCACCTGGGTGGTCTTGCCGCACCCCGTCTCCCCCACTATCAGCACCACCTGGTGCTGCTCTATCGCCCGCGTTATCTCCTCTCGATACGCCATGATGGGTAGTGACTGCCGCTTCTGTGTGATCTGCCGGGGAGGGAAGGCGAGAAAGAGGAAGTGTATGGGCGGAGGGGAGAAGGGGGGTCGGGGAATGGGCAGGGCAGAAGGAGAATGAATGACCTGCGGCACCTGGGTGGTCTTGCCACACCCCGTCTCCCCCACTATCAGCACCACCTGGTGATGCTCCATTGCCCGCGTGATCTCCTCCCGATACGCCATTATCAGCAGCTGCTGCCGCCTTGCTGTGATCTGGCAGGGGAGGGAGGAGGAGAGGGTGGGCTGGGGACCAGCAGGCGTGTCACCTGCTGCTGCTCTACTGTCCGCATAATCTCACCGCTTTCAATCTCACCGCTTTCAATCTCACCGCTTTCAGTGAAGCCATGCTCGCCAGTCTGTCCGTTAGAGCCTTCACCTGTGCCTGCACCCAAGGGTCCCCTCTTCCCCCCTCCATTTGAGGTGCCTCGACACCAGTCTTCAACCGCTTTCAACCTCACTGCTTTGACTCTCACCGCTTTGAGTGAAGCCATGTTCGCCAGTCTGTCCGTTAGAGCCTTCACCTGCGCCAGCACCCAAGGGTCCCCTCTTCCCCCCTCCTCCTCCTCATCCTTCCCCTTCCCCTTCCCTTTCTCCACCTCCATCTCCTTCCCCTGCACCTTCCCCTGATCCTTCCCCTCATCCGTTCCCCCTTCCCCCTCCCCCACCCCTAGTCGCGCCATAGCCCCAGTCACTTTCTCCTCTTCCTCGTCATCCCCATTACCACCTCCGCCTCCCCCCCCCCCAGCCCCTGCTGTCACCCCGCCAGCTCCCCCTTTCCCCCCGCCAGGCCCCCCTTTCCCCTGCGTCCTTCCCCTTCCTGCAGCAGCGTCCGCCAGATATCCCCCTGCCTGCATTGCTGACGTCATCTCCAGCTCCGTGGGGGGGTGGGCCAGCAGCAGCGCCAGCACAGCAGCTTCGGATTCGGACGAGAGAGTCAGGCTCGGGAGGGATTCCGCCGTAGGCCCGGTGGAGCCCGAACCTGGTCCTTCGGTGAGCTTATGTCGGGAGGTTCGGTAGACTGTCAGTCGACGGTTGGATTGTTTCCTGGATGAGAAAAAAGGGATAGAACGAGGGAGAGATGGGACTCAGTTTAGCACGTGTACATAACTGAGAGAAAGACTTTTGAGGCGCCTCAAAGGTCGCCTCAAAAGGCGCCTCAAAAGTCGCCTCAAAGGTCGCCTCAAAATTTGTTTAGCAGGTGTACCGTGTAAATAACTGAGAGAATGAGAAACTGTGCAGTGCAAGTGAGTCAGAGCAGAATGGGCGCCCAAGTTACGAAAATACACACCAAGGAGGGAGAGAAAAAGGAGGGAGTGCATTGCTTGATACCCTTTCCCCTTCCTACCGCGACAGCAAGTGCCCGCATATGCACACAGCAACACTGAACAGATATCCATGCATATACATATGAATGTACATACATATGCATGAACGTATATACATGTGTACTTATGCATAAACACCCTGCAAAAGTGAGACAAGCATACACACATACCCACAGCTTCTAGAGACGAAGCCCATCTTCCAGCACAGCTCGTGCACCACGGCCCTGCAGGGTGTTTTTGAAATTTCTCAAAAACACCCTGTAAAAAAAGGGCAACCATAAATACATACCCGTGGCTCCTGGAGACGAAGCCCATCTTCCGACACAGCTCGTGCACCACTTCCCTGCCGTGGTTGCTCAGATCTTTGAGACGTCTCAAAAATCACATGAAAGCAACTATAAACACCTACCCGCGGCTTCTAGAAACGAAGCCCATCTTCCGACACAGCTCGTGCACCACTGCCCTGTCATGGTTGCTCAAATCCGCCTCAAACGTCATTTCTAGAGAAAAAATAGAGAGAGAGAGAGAGAGAGAGAGAGAGAGAGAGAGAGAGAGAGAGAGAGAGAGAGAGAGGAGGGAGCGAGTAAGGGTTGGTGAGAGGCAAGCTACACTAGCGGACCCTTGGGACCAGCTCGTGCACCACAGCCCTGTCATGGTTGCTCAAATCCGCCTCAAACGTCATCTCTGGGAAGGGGAGGGAGTGAGGGAGGGGGAAGGAGAGAGGGAAAGGGAGGGTTTAGGGAAGGGGAGGGAGGGAGCGCAGGGGAGTGAGAGAGGGCTGATGAGAGGCAATCTACAATTGAGGACTCTCGGATCTAGGTGGTGCACCACAGCCCTGTCATGATTGCTCAGAGAGGAGGGAGAGAGAGAGGATTGGTGAGGAGCAATCTACTATTGAGGACTCTCGGATCTAGCTCATGCACCACCGCCCTGTCATGATTAAGGTCGCTCGAGCAACGTCTGGAACGAAACCTCCCCTGGTTTGGTGCCGTCGTGGAACTCTTCGAGCCTGGCGGCGACGGAAATCCGCGTGGATTCACACACTGGCCGCATTCCCGCCTACACAGGTCGCTCGAGCACTGCCTGGAATTGAACCTCACTCACCTGGTTCGGTTCCGTCGCGGAACTCTTCGAGCCTGGCGGTGACGGAAATCCGCGTGGATTCCGACACTGGCCGCATCCCCGCCGTCCCGCGAAACCGGTTCTTCTTGTCGCGATTCATCTTCGATCGCTTCTTTGAGCTCCGATCGGTTTAAAGCGGTCTAAACTGCTCAGATCGTTTCGCTAGGGATTCAACAGCTTAAATTGTTTCACGCCGGCCTAAATGGATCAGATGGAATCAGGACAGTGTGAACGGCTTGAAAAAATTCACAGCCCGCCTGAACGGTTTAGGTTGCTTCAAACGGCACGAACGTTCTAGTTGCTTCACAACAGCGCAAGCGGGTTCAAGCGAATCTCGTGTCGGTCAAATTCACCACGCAGCCGCAGCCGCATCCGCTTCCGCATATCACAAGAAAGCAACTTGCGGCTACTACGCAACGCCCTGGAAGGACAACCAGGTTGCCTGATCAATCGTTGGAAGGAATTTCCTAAAGCGTGGGCGCCCGAGGGTTTTGGCTTCGCATGCTCGCTAAGACGTTTCGACTGAAGATACAAGACATAAAGGCCAGATAATATACTGAACGTGTTATGCATGTGACCTAACGATTCAGAGCATATAATGTATTTGCATTGGTATAGTGCAAACTCGTTCTATTAAAAAAAAGCATATAATGATGTTAATGAACAATCTAGAAGAATTCTATGGTTGTTACTAGTTATGAAAACCGTGAATGATACAGAAAAGGTATAAATGAACATTGAAACATGACGCATAGTGACAGTTCTATGTTTCTTTTCTTCTGTGGAGTGCATCCATCCAGTTGTAACTGATTAGGAAGTTTTCTACATATAGTAGTTTGGACGCGTACAAGGAGTGTCAGGGCGTGTGCTTTTGTCCTCTAAATTGTACAAATCGAACTTTGAAATCTAAGTTCGTGTCCGTAGGGTTGACATGTCAAGTGAGAGCATGTCAACCCAAAGCGCATTCAAATTAGAGTGTCAAGCCTTGTAGCTGAAGTGTCAGGTCGAAGCGCATGTACGAACATCAGCGACGCAATTTCAATGGTTTGAGAATTTGTCATGGGTGGATCCGCTAGGCAGCGAACGATTCAAAAGACAGATTGTGTGCTGATTGGGCAGCATATTCTCGTGAGTTAGGCCCCTGTGACAAACTTCTCTCGTTTGTAGGTTTGACTGTGCCAATTTCAAAAGTGTCCGACGATTTGTATTGGCTGACAACCTGCAATTTCTTGACACCCTGCCATCAATGTTAGCTGAGTGTCAAAATGCCAAATTGAAACACTACCCACTTTGACATGTCATCCCTACGGACACGACCTAACTAAGAACTCCCATTTTCAAACTCGTGCCTCTTGGCGGGATCTAAAAAATAGCTCGGGCACTCAAAGTAACACATTTCAAGGTTCGAAAGCTTCGCGCTTCATTTCGGAACAGATTCGCCACTATCGCTCGCACTTAGACCGAGTTAGATGTAATGCGAAAGCTTGTCGCGAGCGTCATAGCGAAGTGGTCTGGGTGGAAAAAATGCTTGAACTACAGTACAGCACAGTTGTTTGCAACAACCTCGAGATCACATTTGAACAGTTCAGTCCAAAGGTACAATATTCCGAATCTTTCTTCAACTGGGTCTCTCCGTCCGTACAAACCATCCCTCCCCCCCTCCCCATGGTCTCTCTTTTCCAATATTTGTCTACCCGCGTGTCTCTAAATTTAGAGCTCTAATTCGGAAAACTCTGCTACTTTCCGAGATTCTGTAGGTAATGCGGCTGCATCCGTGTGTTTGGTTTTGCGACCTGACCTGTGAGCGCACCCAAACGAGGGACCTCGCCAGAGTCCAGCATCGAAAAAAACAGTCTCCTATCATCGTTCAGAGCAGAAACAGTCAATACCTCTGCGAATATTTGTTTACATGAAACTGTTGCAAGAAGAACCCTAACCTACAATATATTTTACCTTTTCCTGACCGCAACCGAGTGAAAATATGACACTTCAAATCAGCTTTCCTGGAAACCACCTTGCCCTTCCGGGCAGGGTGGCGGGTGGGGTGAAACCTGAAACAAAAGAGTGCCTAAAAATGAAAAAAGTGAGGCCTGTCCTGCCCTCCCCTCCTTACCGAACCAAACAACCACAAGCCCAACCACTTGGCAGTCGGCTCGGCAACTTTAGGACCACCACGGCTTCTTGCTTCCCAGTCAGCTAGCTTGTGGGCATTGACTCAGCGAACGTCGACCCAACCAGAAGCTGCCTGCAATGTAGTCCACGTGGCAAGCAGCATTGGCAGTCCGTCGATTCGTCAGAAGATCACTACAGTTGTAGCGTTGTTCGACCGAATTTTCGATTTCGTTCTGTATACAGCTTGTTTTGGCATGGCTGGAACCAGAAATGTGGCACATTTCTGGCACATAAACTCGTTTGCTAAACCAGAAACCTGTTTTGGCATTGCTGGAGCCAGAGATTTGCTGGACTCGTTTATTCATAAATTTGCTGACCCGCTTTCAAGCACGAACAACTCTCAAACCGTCGTGCTTTGTCATTTGGCTCGGCTGTTCTGAACAAGTGGCGTTGCGTCTGATGAGTTTGGTTTGGGATCCGAATGTCAACGAGGGTTTTCGTTGTCAAGTACAAAACTTCAAAGTGTATTGTCTGGTCTGACCAGGGTTCCACTTGGCCACCGTCGTTTCAGCCATAGTCAGCAACAGCCATTCGTGTGGTCCTCCAACGCTCTGGCCACATCCTCGACTGCAGTTTACGCACCTGCTATTTCTTCCCTTTCTCCTCGTCCATAACCATCCCTGGCCTCACCCCTTTCTCTCCCACATTTGTGTTTTCTGATTGTTGTTGCACCACTCTCTTTTCGTCTGGCCGAACTGTACATCGTTTCGAGTCACCGCACCCTTACTGTACAGCTGTCTGTTTAGGGTGACGCCCCCTGCTACTGATATAACAGTACACTGGTTCAAGTAAAAGTAAAAGTAACACACATTACATGAGGAGGACGAGTCTGGGAGCAAATCAATGGCGACAGGGACAGAGGGCGTTGGCGCAAGAGGCAACGCTTTCATCACGTCCCTAAATCCCGCCGCCCTTCACGCTTACGTCTGCGCCATGGAGAGCGGCATGATCGGCAATATCTGGTCACCCACAGCCGTCGGATCTCCTAATGTTCTCTCCCCGTCCGCGGCTCTTGTGACGCAGCCGAACTGTAGTAACCCTAACGCCCACCGCCCCGCGGCTACTAATGCGCCGTGCAGCAACAATGCTGATGACTCGAAACCGAAGAGGAGTCGCGCTCTCGTGCGACGTTGCGACTCTGCGTCGGCTGCGGATGTGTCGCACGTGGTCGTTGGCGCCGCAGGGCCTGGGGCCGCGCCGCCCTCCCTCGGCACTGCCGGCAGGAGCAGGACGAACACCGAGGCACCTCGAATCGTGACGCCGTCTCAGATCTCCCCGCCGGCGGCCCTCGGTACAACCGTTGCCGCCGGCGCCGGCAAGAGCAGGACGACGGCTCGGTCGCACAACCGGACGCGCTCCGTCAGCTGCATTCAGAGCAGCGGGCTCGAGTTCCACTTCCCCTTGTCGCTCGCGCAAGGCGCGCAAGTCGGCGCGCAAGTCGTCGCGCATGGCGGAGCGGAAGGACGCGCAAAAGATGCGATTACCTCTCCGCCAACTGGCTCTGCCCCTTCCGGCGCCGCAAACGACGGGAAGGTCAAACTCACCCGCGCTCTCACCGAGCGTAATGGCACGAGTGCCGCGAGTGGCACGGGGAGTGGCGCAGGGAGTGGCGCGGGGAATGGCGCGGCGGGGTCGCGGCGGGAGTTCACTCGCAGCCGAACCACCTCAGAGCGAGTGGGTGACTTCGACACTCCGCAATCTCCGCGAGCAACCACCCGCACCCGCAGCCGCAGCCCGATAAGCTTCGCGGCTTCCCCCGAAACGCAGCGCCTTCCACCTCTCGCCGCCCGCTCGGAACCGGATCCTGCGGCGGCGCCGCCAGCGCCCTCCGCAGCGCCCTCTTCCGCAGCTCGCCGTTTCCCCGATCTGTACCCAGATTGCGGCGATACCGATGGTAGCCCGCGCGACCCGCGCCGCAAGAGCGACTCGGATGCCTCCGTCGATGACCTATACCCCAGCTCAGGCGCTGTCTTTCCGCGATTTGCCTCCATCGGCGACGTTTCAAGCGCCGAGGCCTCAGACATTGTCGGTAACGATAACGCTAACCGTAACGCTAACGCCAAGAAAAAATTGCATCCGGCGTTATCCCGTCGCTCCCGCTCTGCGGGCTCTCAGTCAGCCGCCGCATTGGCCGCTAGTATGGGTGTCTCTCGCGGTGAAGCGGTGGCTGGCGCAGATGTCGGCGGATCGCGCACGGGACCGTCTGTAGTGCAGCTCGCGCCGCGGATGGGCTTTGTGGATTGGGCGGGAATCGGCAGCCCGAAAACGGGCGGAACTGCCGGCGGTGCCAGCTTCGGCGCCAGTAGCGGCAGCGCCAGCGGTGGCGGCAGCAGCGGCGGCGGCGGTGGCAGTGGCGCGAGCAAGCTGAGGTTACAACCGTTGGACAGCAGCAAGTCGCCCTCTTCCGCCAGTCCATCCCCGCGCTTCCCCGTAGCCATTCCCTCCCCTTCCGCCGCCTCTCCGCTACCCGCGGGACCAATGCCTGGCTCGCGGAGCCTCCCCCCTGCCGCTTTCCCATATTCTACTGGTGCGCCCCCGCTCTCCCCGCTTGGCCGCGCCGGCACTGCCGTAGTTCCCCGCCCCACCCATCGCCGCGCCATAAGCGCCGCGCAGTTGTCCCCGCGTGTGCCTTCCCCGTCTGCGCGCCTAGTGCGCCCGCCGAGCTCGCCTTCTGTCGCGGGGAAGGCGTCAGGTGCAGCCGCGCCCGTTATCGCCGCCGCAGCCGCAGGGGGAACCAGTCGCTCCGCGTCCGCATCCGCGTCCGTGCCCGCGGTCGCACGCTCTTCTCCCCGTGCGCGCATCGCGCAATCGACGACGGGGCCTTCTTCCGCGGCACGCGAAGCTACGGCGGAGGATGGTGGTGCATACGCGGAGAGTACCGGCGCAACTGCGAATCGCGCGGGGAAGCCAACGCCGATGCTGAAGCCAGTGCCGCGGAGCATGAGCGCAGAACCCGCGCTTGCGCTTCCCGTGCTTGCGCATCCCGTGGGACTGGAGGGGCAGGGGGCGCAGGCAAAGCAGCATCATGTGGGGCAGCAGCAGCAGCAGCAGCAGTTGCAAGGCAGCAGTCGCGAGCATGTGGGGAACTACCGCCGCGCTGCCCCCTCGCCTCTCGCGGTTCCTACGCGGCGCCGCAACAGCATGTCCAGCATGCCGCAGGGCGACGCAGCTTCAAATTCCGCGCGTGCGGGATCGGCCGCGGCGAATGGCGGCGTGCGTATCGGAAGCGCTAGGGGGCAGGGTTCACCATCCGCAGGCGCATGGCCCGCGCGCAGCCCTGTGGGGACGGCTGGGGGAAGGTTGGAGGGAACTAGTGGGGAAGGTCGTTCAAGCGTAACTGGAGGGAATCTGACATCGCAGCAGCCACGCGTCCGGGGGGGTGCAAAAGGGCCTGATGCTACTTCGCCTGAGCTTTCGCCTAGCAGTGCTGCGGCCGTCGCAGTAGCAAGCGCTGCGATTGGTCGAGCGGGGGGAACTCTTTCGCAAAGCCTACCCACGCGAACGTCGAATTCCGCCCAACCTCCCGTGCGGTTCACTCATGGTTCCGCGCCGAACAGCCCAGCCGAACGTTCACGTCCCGGCCAGACCGAAGGTGCAGGTTCGGCATCCACTCTCGCGAACGCAGCAGCTCAGTTGGGTGCGGCGACGAACAATCTCCTGGGTGGTGTTACAAGTGTAACAGGCAAAACAAAAGTTGGAATTTTTGGTTCCAATATGAATACACCAGACATGCTTTCTCCTCCCAGCCTTATAACTAAGCTCCCAACTGCCAGCGCTCCCAGAGTATCACCTCCCCCACTTGCTCCTAGCCCTCCCCGTTCCTCGCCTCCCCCAGTTGCACCTGCGCCAGGAGGAAATGGCTGCAAGGAGCAACAGGTGGCGTATAGCAGCCAAATGCTCTCACAGCAGCAGCATTTGAAGCAGAGGCAGCAGGCAGCTAGCAGGAGAACCTACAGCGTAGATTTTGACTTCAGGGGAACCAAATCCAGCAGCAGTAGCACCACCACCACCACCACCACCACCGCGACCAGCACCAGCGCCAACAGCACCAGCAGCAGCGGAATCAGCAGCGGCATCGCCAGCACCGGCAAGAGTCCAGTGAGGGCCAGTGGCAGGGGGGGAGCCGTGATTCTAACGAGCCCGTGCCCCAGCCCGTCCCGCGCACAGGTTGTGCTTATAGACGGAGTCCCCATGCCCCTCCGCAGCGCCCTCAAGAGCCCCAGCATCGACATCGGCCTTGGGAATACCGGGGTAAACCTTGGGAATACCGTGGGAAGGAGCTCTAGTGTTAGCCCTATTTTCCGCCATGCATCGCCGCTGGTAGCGAAAGGGGGAGGCGGGGGGAGCAGTGGGGAGAAAGAGGGGAGAGAAGGGAAGGCGGGGAATGAGGGGAAGGAGGGGAAGGGAGGGAGGGTGCTGCACCCCCAGGCGCAGAATAGTCCGAGGAGGGTGAGCTTTAGTGGGTATGTGGAAGTGCAGGAGTATGTGAGGGATAGTGAGGGGAGGGGGAGAACAAGAGGGCGATAGGGTGAAGTGCAATTCAAACGGCTCTTGCAGGGGTGCAGAGTGGTACGAGGGTGAGCTTCAGTGAGTATGTGGAAGTGCAGGAGTATGTAAGGGATAGTGAGGGGAGGGAGAGAACGAGAGGGCGATAGGGAGGGGTTTGATATTAGGGAGTGAAAAGTCACTGAAGGATATTGTAGGGTTGTGATTCCCATGGGTGCAGAGTGGTTTGAGGTGAGCTTTAGTGGGTATGTGGGTTGTACTGGAGTGTGTGTGGCGTAGTGAAAGACATACTCATGTGTGGAGCGAGGGGGAAAGCGAGGGGGAAAGCGAGGAGGGGACAGTAGGGAGCGAGTAGGACGATACTCATGTGTGGAGAGCCAGATTTGGAGGGCCAGGTTTGGAGGGCCAGGTTTGGAACTTGGAGGCTCAAGAGTGTTATCTGCTACGCAGAGGGAGGTGCTTGCAGCGCTGTAGCAACCTGATGGCTGTGCTACTGTTATTCCTTGTAGCTGTAGCAAGGAAGTGTAATGGTGACACCATGGCATGACTTCTTTCTGACAGTCTGACACGCAATCAGCAATCTTATGTCTGAGCAGAACCGTCAGACAATGGCGAATCCGACAGTGATACGTATAACCTGCAGTGTGGTGGAGCGCCTAAGGTTATTGGTGCTCGATGCTCATCCGTGTGATGTTACCATGTATCATCATCATCCTCTCAACCTCAGCTGCCTCGTCTATCTTGTGGTGGTCTCTGCTTGTCGTCAGTTGTTTCTTACCGCACCTACCTACCTACCGTACATGTATCTCTTGTGCTTGCTAGTTAGTCAGTGCCCTGTGCAGGGCCGTGTTGACTTACTGTAGCTAACTTGTGCCAGATTTCAGCTCCATGTGTGGTTTCAATACCGTATCAACTCTGATACCCATGTGTACCGTACATGCCTTTTCTTCTCTTCGAGACAAAGAAACCTCACTCTGGCACTCTGTGTCACTCAGGCACTCTGGGTCACTCTGGCACTCTGTGTCACTCTGGCACTCTGTGTCACTCTGGCACTCTGTGTCACTCAGGCACTCCGTGTCAGAGTGCTTGCATTGCATTGCAACAGACATGCTGCAACATGGAGCATGTGTGTGGTACATGAAGAGCCTAGAGCATTGCAACAACAGAGCCACACGACAGACTACAAAGCATATTTAGCCACAAAGTACAGCGCCAGTGGTACCAGCCTTATCAATCCATGCACGAACGTCCCAGCAGCAGCAGCCTTCCTCACACACCCCCTCGCATGCTGCGGCAGACTCCCCCGGCCGCCCACAAGCCGCACTCTCAGCACCACACACGCCACCCACAGCGGCACCCCATCCACCATACAGCACGACCCGGTAACCGCTACAATATACCAGGTCTCCCCCGTCGGCTGGGAGAAAAACAGGCTGATTCCGAGGAGTAGAGGCGGCCAGACGGCTAGTAGAGACGTCCACCATTCACGGCCTTTGCAGTTCCAGGTGCTTAGGAGAGTGAGGAGCTCGCAGAGGGAGCGGGCGAGGAGGTAGGATGCGATGGGGGTGGTGAGGGAGGTGGAGGGGGAGAAGAGGTAGAGGGCTGCTAGGAGGGAGGCGGTTGAGAGGTCTGCAGAAGCGTAGCATGCTGCTTGCTTGCACTCTTTCCCCTGCTGTGATGGGGGAAAAGAAGAGGGGGGAATGGGGGAGGGAAGGGAGACAGCCAGGGAAAAAGGTGGGGGAGGGGCGGAGGGAGAGATGGATGGAGGGTGAGGAGCTCGCAGAGGGAGCGGGCGAGGAGGTAGGATGCGATGGGGGTGGTGAGGGAGGTGGAGGGGGAGAAGAGGTAGAGGGCTGCTAGGAGGGAGGCGGTTGAGAGGTCTGCAGAAGCATGGCATGCTGCTTGCTTGCACTCTTTCCCCTGCTGTGATGGGGGGAGGGAGAGGGGATGGGGGAAGAGAGTGGGGAGGGTGGGGAGAAAAGTGGGGGCCAGAGGTAATAGGAGGCGATGTGAGTGGTGAGGGAGATACTAAGTTACGGAGCAATGAAGGGCCGTAGCAATGACAGCAGCATGAACGTACCAGGAGCAGCCAGAGCACGAAGCAGTAAGAACCCAGCACCACGCCTCTCCCTCCCAGCACACCCATAACCGCCAGCCACACAGTCCCGCTGGTTCCCTTAGCAGTCGTAGGTCCCTCAGTAACCATAGGAGCCCAGAACAGCAGAGAGAAGAGCACTAGTCCAGCAGCAGTAACCGCCATGGCTAGGAGGAGAAGCAGCCACACGTATTCCACCATTTTCCCCATGGGTATTCTTCCTGGTAACCCTGGGATGGCGAGGGTATCTTCCGGTTTCCACCTGTGGGTTCTTGAGCGAGTTTCTTTCCAGGTGCGCCCGTCATCCCAGTCCCCGAACCACTGGACCGTTTTGGATGGGTCCAGAACGATTTCCGAGCCTAGCAGTGGGTGCAGAGTGGTGGGATCCGGTGCAGCGCTGTTGTGTAGTGGTTCGCATGGGTGTTCGCATGGCTGTGGTGAGCGCTCACAGCTGGTGTGTAGCAGCTGCGGCCTCTGGTTCTCGATATAAGCTGCCTCGTTTGTATCACAGGGCTCCATGAGAATACCAGCCTTATTGCCAGGGTAGGGTAGTAACGTCACAGGAGCACCCCAATCCACAGTAGTGTTGTGAGTGACCTGCCTAGCATTGACTGCAGCACTAGCAGCAGCAGGTGGGTCTATGCCCCTGCTATTCCTGCTGCTGCGGTTGGTGCTGCCACTGCTGCTCCCACCACCACTACTGCCACTGCTCATGTTATTGTTGTTGTTGCTGCCTCCCACACCAAGCCTGCTGCTTCTGCTGCCTCTGCTGCTTCGGTCGTTCACACTGGCGTTTCTGGCAGGGCTGTTGCTACTCGTGCTGCTTGCGCCTTGCAAATCCACATCTTCTCGGCTCACTTCACCCATGCGTTCACAGCCACCCCTCCCAGATTGCCACGTGGCAGCTTCTCCCGGGCCTGGAGCAGATGTGATCGCTGACGTGGCGTCATCACTCTCTGTGTTCATGGGTTCGTTTGTTCCACTCCCTCCCATGGTGGCCCATGCACCCTTTTCTGGGCTGATAGGATTTTGCCGGCTGCTGCTGATGCTGATGCTGCTGCTGCTGCTGCTTAGTGCCGATTTTGAGCGTTCTCCATCGATTCTCCCACCTACTCTCCCACCATTAACTGCTCTGCCGCCGCCGCCACTACTGCTACTGTCACCACCGTTTTCATCGACATCAGCATCACCATCATCACCATCGTTACTGTCTCCGCCGTCGTCGCCAGCGTAGCCGTTTTTCTCCTCGTCGCTGTCGTAGCAGTCGTGACTGTAACGAAACGGGCTGGCGTGCAGAAACGCGTACGGGTCCCCCTTCGCGGTCGCGCTCTGGCTCTGGGGAATGACGGCGGGCTGCGCCCAGGCGGAACGGGAGGCGGAGTAGCAGTGGAGATGCGCGGCCGGATGCGCGTAGGGGGCGGGGGAGGCGGAGTAATAGCTAGCGGAGGGGGAATAATGGAAGCGGTCTGCGGAACAGGGGAGAGGGGAACCAGAGGCGGAATAGGCGGCGGCGCGAGGGGAAGGCGACGCGGGGGAAATAGGCGCCGCGGCGGTGGTGAGCGGAAGATCGAGGCGGAAGGTCGAGCGGCGGAGAAACGGATCCGCGGAAGGCTGGGCGGAGTCGAGGTATCGCGACATGAGCCACTGGTGCGTCTTGTCGTGACCCGCGCCCGACGCATCGGCGTCACTCACGGACACGGAACGCGCGTGAGATGTTATGTTGCTGGCAATAGCGGCGCGGCCGGCGACGCCGCTGCCTCTCATTACGCGCTCAGCGGCTCCTGCCTCGCTTGGTGCACAGTCACCATTGATAGAAACCCTCGCGACCGCATGTCCCGGCGCATGTCCCGCCGAATGTCCCGTCGCGGCCCCGGCCGGCGCAAACCCGGATCCGTCGCTGTCGACTCGCGCCGTCACCGTAGCCACGCCTCGCGCGGCTCCCCGCGCCGAGTCTGCGCCTTCCGCGGTTCCAATCGCGACGCGCTTCTCAGCGCCCCTGTCGGTACTGCTGCCGCCGCCGCTGCCACTGCTGCTGCTACTGCCTGCTTGCGGCGCGCCTTTTGCGCTGATCGCTTCTCGCGCCGCCAAAATTTGGACTATCATTTGCTCGGATTCGGGGGAGCCTAGATCCGAATACGACTCGCTATTGTCCGAATCCGAGTCGTACGCGTTAGAGTCATCTGAGGAGTCCTCGTCCTCGCTACAAGACTCGATCGTTACCGCCCACAGGGGAACCGAATTCCGCATCCCCGCCATGCACCCTCCGCCGCTTCCGCCACGCGGGGGCCGCCAAAGCGGGGGGCGCCCCCCCGACGGCGCGATGCGCGCGATTGCGGGGAAGCATGAGCGCGGCTGAGGCGGCGCCAGCTTCGAGGCTGGAGCAGACCTAAAAAAACGATTCGGAAAAATGCGGCACGGGAGGATGCGATTCCGAGATAATTTGCCCACAAGATAGATCCAACGCCTTCTAGGACCGTGCCGAGGCGCTTTATATTCACTAATTAGTAGCGCCGTGCGCTGGAAAACAAAGATATCTTGAAGATACGCCGGAGACGTGAATGAGGCTTCCTGCTTTATAACTCCCAAAAGCCCATCGTGAGAAGCACCTGGAAAGGAGCAACTGTCCAATGGCTCGTCAAGACAAGCGTCACTAACGGGACGGGAGGGACAAGCGGCGAGGGCGGGGAAAGGCGCAACTGAAGCGGCGCTGCCTGTGACACGGCATGAGAGAGTGGAGTTTACGGGATTCGCAGCTAATGAAATTTGAGAGCGAAAATTGAAGCAGCCGTGTGAATTAGGCATGATGTCTACTGCTCCATTAGGCGTGTTGTGTATTGGGAGTGGAGAGAGCAGCAGCAGAAGGAATGGCACAGCTCGCGCCGCAGTTCGTTCCTTTTTTTTTGCAAATGTTGTGGGCAGGGGAAATGTCTGAAAACCGCGTTGCTTTCGTCAATTCGACGAGCCGCTCACGACATTGTGACGCGGTTTGAAGGAAGAAGAGAGGATTTCAGGGGTTTACCGACACAGCCAGCATCAGGTGACTGCGGGCAGAATCAAAGTTCTCAGGGACGAAATTCAGAAGTCCGTGATATTTTTTTTTCGTCCTGCCACAAAATATGGACAACGTCAACTGCCTGCTGTCCTCCATATACAACCATCTTCGCGCAAGTGCCGAGTAGACTTACGAATTAGCCCAACGTAAGAGACATGTTTCAGAAAAATATGCGGAAATGAGAATAGGTTTTCAGTAAAAGGTGATCTCCACAAACCGAGCACTTTTACAATGCAAGAGATGCATGTACAAAATACACCAGATAAAAATGTACAGTCCTTAACAAGAAGATGTACACATAGTACGACGAAATTTACCTTACCTAGTGCATCCTCACCACAACTTACGGTAGGAGGAATACCAATCCGAACAAAATCTCCTCAGTCATCTACACCTTACGGCAAATCCACACTGCTCACACCTTGTTGGGCTGAGAAAAGCCCTTAGAATCGTTCAAGGCTAAGAGTGTTAAGAATGTTGTATTGCGGAAGCGTTTAGTGATAAACTGTTGAACCACCTTGCGCTAGTGTGTGAGGGCAAGATAGATTGATTATAGAAAAGTAGTACATGTAAAACTTATATGCTATAGTCTGTGTAGGCTGTAGTGTGGTAGTTCATATGGGGTACAACACTTTAGGGTTTCCTACTTGTACTCCTCATGCTGCTCAATGCAATCATTCCTCGTTCTATCTTTCACATGGTTTCAGAGCAGGTTCCCTAGTGGGAACGTTTTCTTTTAGGGCCCACCACGATCGTTTTTTTTTTTTTTTTTTTTCCTGCCCTGCTCCAAGCGCGCCTCGCGTCTGTCTCACATGCGCCGTCGCGCGCCCTGCCCTACTGCCGCCCGTAGCGGCCCTGCCCTACCGGCCCGTCGCGGCCCTGCCCTAACGGCCCGTCGCGGCCCTGACCTAGCCGCCCTTCGCGGCCCTGCCCTGCCGCCACCCGTCGCGGCCCTGCCCTGCAGCCGCCTTGTCGCGGCCCTGCCCTGCTGCCGCCCCGTCGCGACCCTGCTCTGCCGCTGCCTCGTCGCGGCCTTGCCATACAGCCGCCCCGTTGCGGCCCTGCCCTACAGCCGCCCCGTCGCGGCCCTGCCCTGCACCCGCTCCTGGTAAGCGCGTCGCCCCTGCCCTGCCCGTCGCGTCACCCTAGGGCACGCGCGCCGCCCCTGCCCTGTCCGTCGCGTCGCCCTAGGGCCCGCGCGCCGCCCCTGCCCTGCTCGTCGCGTCGCCCTAGGGCCCGCGCGCCGACCCTGCCCTGCCCGTCGCGTCACCCTAGGGCCACCGCGCCGCCCTGCCTTGCCCGTCGCGTCGCCCTAGAGCACGCGCGCCGCACGGTGCCCGTCTGCAGCCCGCGAGACGCCCCTGCAGCCCGTGAACCGCCCCTGCAGCCCGCGAGCCGCCCCTGCAGCCAGCGCGCCTACCTCTTGCAGCCAGCGCACTGCCCCTGCAGCCCGCGAGCCACCCCTGCAGCCCGCGAGCCGCCTCTGCAGCGCCCAGCGCGCCCTGCCAAACCCTAAAATAAATAAAAAATTATTAGTTAAAAAAAAAAGGAGCCCTAGGTGCTGCTGCCCTAGGAGCTACTTCTGCTGCTACTGCTTGTTACTGCTACTACTGCTACTACTGCTGCTACTGCTGCTACTAACGGTGGCCAGATGCAGCTCCAGCGACGTCCGCGCGAGTCCCTCACGCCCCAGCAGCTTCGTGAGTGGTATGCGAGAATTGTACGAGGAATGAGAATGAACTAGGAAGCAGATGGGTACAAATATGAAAACCTAAAAGAGTTGTACCCCATATTGTCAACCCCACTACAGCCTACAATATGGTTCTGACACACCCCCATAGGCAAAGTGGGGGGCAAGCAAGAGAACAAGACAAGGTCAAGCTCAAGGTGGATCACAACGTCACCACACATTCCGAGCACAAGTTCAAGGCCACAAGGCCAGTTCACAGGCAGGATTATAAATCAAGGTGAACAAGCAAGACAGTGATCTCAACCTAACAAGGGCAAGCATGCAGGTGCAGGTATATATAGATCACAGTACAAGCAAAGTCAAGAGGTGAGTAAGTGAGGCCTTGCAGGCACAAGACCTAGCATAGTACAGAAACGCTGATGATCACAAGGCTGAAGTGCCTTGGTGAAGATATCAGCAGTGTTGGCCCGAGAGGCCACGTAAGCAAGACGAAGCTGGCCACGCTGCTGCAACTCTCGAGCAAGGAAGTAGCACAGAGCAATGTGCTTCGTTCTGTGCTCCAGTCTGTGCTCCTGACACAAGGCCAGCATGGCCTTGTTGTCGACGTACAGAACTGGAGGAGAACGAGGCGCCTCTCCCAAGTAAGTCAGCAGGTAGGTGAGCCAGCGTAACTCCTGTGCAGCCATGGCCCCAGCGTAGATCTCAGCCTCACAACTGGAGCTGAGTACAGAGGACGAGCGGGTAGACCGCCACGAAACAAAGCCGGAACCAAGGCTGAAGGTGTAACCCTGTGACGACCGCTGCGTAGCCAAGTCGTCAACCCAAGAAGCGTCTGCGTGACCAGTGAGGACAACCCGAGCCCGTCCTCCAAGTACGAGCCCCATGCCCGACGTACTGCACAGGTAGCGCAACACCCTCATAGCTGCAGCCATGTGCTCTGGTCGGTGTCTCCCAGGAGCAACATAGCGCGCCAAGATGCTAAGAGGGTATGCCAAGTCAAGTCAAGTGCAGATCATCAGGTACATGAGGCAGCCAACAAGCTCTGGGTACGGGCCACTCGGCTCTACGGACTCATCCGAAGGCAGAGCTGAGAGCGATTGGCGAGTAGACAGAGGAGTGGCCTGAGGCGAGGAGTACGTGAAGTCAAAGTGATGAAGGACCTACTGCACCATGTGTGACTGAGTCAAGGTAATGGTGCGTCGTGCTCTGTCCCGGATGATCTGCAGGCCAAGATAGCTGCGCAGCTCACCCAGGTCTGTGCACGTGTGTCTCTTCTGCAGCTCCGACTTCACGTGGGCGAGTCCCTCAGTGTCAGCAGTGGCAAAGACCAAGTCGTCGACGTACACGAGGATGTAGAACGGCGGCAGCGAAGTGTCGGTGCGCAGAAACAGCGACGGGTCAGCAGTAGAAGGAGCAAACCCAAGAGCCGCAAGCGTAGTCCTCTGCGTGTCATGCCACTCACGGGGTGCCTGGCGGAGACCGTAGACTGGCCGCCGGAGGCTCCACTAGGTACCAGGAGGAAACGACCCAGTGAAGTCAGGTGGGCGGCGCAGCCAGATCTCCTCGTGCAGGCTGCCCTGTAGGAAAGCAGTGCTGAAGTCAAGAGAGTGAAGCTCGTAGTCACGCTGAGCAGCGACGTGCAGCAGAACCCGAAGAGTGGTCATCTTCGGGGTCGGGGAGAAGGTCTGGAAGAAGTAAACTCCTTGTTGCTGACTGAAGCCTCGAGCAACGTAACGCGCCTTGAAGAGAGGCGGAGAACCCGGCGGCCGCTTCACCCTGAAAATCCACATGCCACTGACAATGTTCGCCCCAGGAGGGGGAACCTCGTCGACGTAGGTGCCTGTGGACTTCCAGGATGCCATCTCTGCGTCCATGGCTGACTGCCACTGAGAGAAGTAGGGACCCTCTATCGCCTCTGCGTAAGAGCGCGGGGTCGGGATGTCTGGTGCATCCGGGTCTCCCTCAGGTGCAATCAGCATGGACACGAGATGAGGTACAGCGGCTGCAAATCACTCAAAGTCCTCCTGCCTGTCCGCAAGGACGTCCGTGCTAAGAGCACACTCACCCCCGACGGACGGAGGACAGACAGACGCAGACTCAGCAACAAGACTAGCAACGTAGTCTAGACGACAGTGAGCAGCAAAGTCGACAAGCTCAGCAACTAGAGCAGACGCAGTAGTGGACTCAAAGGAAGGGTCAGTGACAACAGTGGCCAGGAGACGCGTGACAGTAGGACTAGCAGCACGGAGGGAGTCAGACTCCGGGTCAGCAAGGGCAGGAAGAGAGGACGCAGGAGAAGACGGCAGAGGGACACGCTGCGGAGCAGTGGACGGACGCAGAGCCATCTGGTGCATGCCAGGGATAGGAGGAGGACGCTGACGTGAACCACGACGACCAGTGCGAGCAGCACGAATAGGCGACGCAGGACGAGACTCAGGCTTACGACGCTCCGTAAGACCTCCGATCGGACCAGTGTAAGGAGAAGGAGCAGGCAGTGGGGAGGCGGGCTGTAACTGTGAGTGCGACTGGACAGGCGGTGGACACTCTAAGGAAGGAGCAAGACCAGTAGAAGGCGGGAGACCAAGAACCTGCTGAAGGAGCGGAACGAAGTACGGCCGCGGCCGCGCAGCGCCTCCAGAACCAGCAGGGACAGCACCAGCACCCCCAGTGTCAGCTCCAACTCCAGCAGCACTACCAGCTCCAGTAGAACCTCCAGCAGCTCCAGTAGCGCCAACTCCAGCACCCCCAGGAGCACCGGCTCCAGCAGCACCTCCAGCGCTAGCACCTCCAGCAGCTCCAGCTCCAGCAGGACCACCTGAAGGCCCAGCAGCTCCAGTAGCTCCAGCTCCAGTGCCTCCAGCAGCGCCTGCTCCAGCAGCACCGCCAGCTCCAGCACCTCCAGCAGCTCCAGCCCCAGCAGCACCACCAGGACCAATGGCTCCAGAACCCCCAGCAGCTCCAGCAGCAGCAGGACCTCCAGCGCCCGTAGCACCACCAGCTCTAGCAGCACGGCTCCAGCGGCGAGCAAACCACTCGCGCAGCTGCTGTGGAGAGAGTGGCTCCCGCCAGGACGAAGCACCCGAAGGACCTCCAGGCGCAGCACCTCCAGACTCCACACGCGCAGGCTCAGCACCCTCAGGCTCCGCACCCCCAGACTCAGCAACTCCAGGCTCAGCACCCCCAGGGTCAGCACCCCCAGGCTCCGCATGCTCAGGCTGAGCATCCCAGACCCGGCACCCGCAGGCTCAGCACCCCTAGCAGCACCAGAGTCAACAGCTACCTCGACAGGCTCGACTGCATCTACGTGGGACACACCTGAGGGGGCAGGACCCTGAGGGGGGAGGGGGTCTACCGGGGGAGGACCTGGCGCGAGGAAGAGCGGCGGGGGGGGGGGAGGGGGGCTGTGCGGTAGGGGAAGAGACGGTAGTAAGGAACCGACTCGTCAAACGTGACGTCCTGAGAGGACAGAACACGGCGCGAGGTGGGGTGGTAAAACTGCCAGCCAGGCGCGTCAGGGGGGGAGCCAAGGAAGACGCAGGGACCAACACGGGAGGACAGCTTGTCCGCAGACAAGTGGCGGACGAAAGCTCGAGATCCCCAGACACGGAACGCAGATGCATCGCCAACCTTCCCCGTCCACCGCAGAGTAGGTGTGGTCTCCGGCACGGAGACCCGGGGCTAGAGGTTGATCTGATGCGCCGCGTACTGAACCGCGAACGGCCACAGAAAATGGGGAGCATCCGCATGGATCATGGACGTACGAGCGACGTCCATGACCATGCCAATGCGGCGCTCAGCAATCCCATTTTGCTGTGGAGAGGCCGGAAGCGTGAACGTCTGGCGGATGCCCTCCGCACGACAGAAGGCCTGCAGAAGGTCGGAGGAAAACTCTCCACCTCTGTCGGAGTGCAGACGCAGAACAGGAAGGTCCGAGCCGAAACTCTCGCTGAGATGACGACGATCCAGTCCATCAGCACCTCAGTGACCTCACCCTTGCGGCGCAAGGGGAAGACTGTGGTGTAACGCGAGTAGTCGTCAACGACCAGCAGAAAGTAGCGCTCGTGACCCTGTCCACGGACGCGGGCTGGGCCCCACACGTCCATGTGAAGAGTCTGCAAGGGAGCCTCCGTGGGAGGAAACTCGGAGGAGTGAGGGGCGGCGCGCTGCCGCCCCTCGACGCAAGGAACGCAGGTAGGGGCAGGCCCCGGGGGGAGGGGAGGGAGAGACCGGGGAAGACCAGTGACAAGGACACGGGAGGCCATGCCTCGGAGACGAGGCAAGGAGGGGTGACCAAGGCGGTGGTGCCAGAGGAGAGTCTGGTGAGACAGGAGGGGACACGAGCAGGGGGCAGACTCAGGACCAGACCGGGACGCTGCAGCGAATACCTGACCCGACGCAGCTACCTGACCAGACTGAGCAACCGGAGGAGACACGGTAGTCAGGGTGTACAGGCTCGACCCAGGCTGACGAGTGAACGTGGCCAGGTGTCGGCCTGTCCGAGTACACGAACGGTGGGTCACCCGCTGACCTCTAGGAGTGAACTGGTCAACCCAGGCGTCCTGAAGGTCAGCTCCACTCACCAAGTTCGTGGAGAACGAGGGGAGGTGGAGGCCAGACAGAGAGCCAGACGGGACCGCCGGACACGGCAGGACCATGGAGGAGTGTGCAAGGACCGGACCCCCAGAGGGGTCAGCCAAAGAGACTGCCACCGGCCGACTGAGCGGCGAGAGTGTGGTGCAGTCGCGAAAGAAGGAGCGGGAAGCACCCGAATCAAGGGTGAAAGTGTGGAAGGCCTGAGCCGACGCGGTACATGAGAGAGCAGACTCACCAGTACCTGGGGCAGCAGACTCACCAGCACCTGGAGCAGCAGACTCACTAGCACCTAGAGCAGCAGCCGCAATGCCCGGGTCGGGCAGAACACACAGGTAACAGTCACCCTCAGCACCAATAGACACAGCATACATAGCAGCAAGGATAGCACCATAATCAAGATCAAAGATAGCAACCCCCGTCTTAAACCGATCACCCCAGCGAGGGATCTCAGAGGATTCGGGAAACTGCGTACGCCAAGCGTCAGTCAGGCGGCCAAAGCAGCGCAGTAAGGCGTGCGGTCCTCCACACATCTCCCCACTGCGATCGCCGGTGCGGAGAACGTAAGTGCAGGGACCAGCACCCCCAGACCTCCCACGCCCAGCGTACTCACGAAGCTGCTGGGGCGACAGCTTCTCACGAGGGCGCTGCTGCTGCTGGCGCTGTCCACCGCCAAAGCCTCCTCGCTGCACAGCGCCACCTCGACCAGCACCACCGCCGCCGCCACCCCCACTGCCGCCTCCGCCGCCGCCACCTCCACCCCCATTGCCACTGCCTCCGCCGCCTCCACCTCCACTGCCGCCACCGAAGCCCCCACTCCTGCCACCACCCCCACCTGCACCCCCACCCCCTCCGCCGCCTCCACCGCCACCACCGCCGCCCCCGCCGTCTCCTCCAGCACCCTTGCCCCCCTTGCTCCTGCCGTTGCGGCGCCTCCCACTAGGAGCAGACGCAGCGCCGACCGACTCGGTGCCAACGAGGTCGACAGCAGCAGCAGAGGCAACAGAAGGCAAAAGGGGAACGGGGGAGCACCCCTCAAAGAAAGGGGCACGAGGGTCACCACGAGAGGCTCCTACAGCGACTATACTCTTCTCAGCTGCTAGGAGGCGCTCCTCGAGGAGGTCAACAGTGAGTGTGGTGGGGCAAAGGGAGAGGAAGTGGTCACTGACCGAGCGAAGGGAGTCAGGGAGCCGAGTGACGAGGTGGTAGAGAGTGATGTACATAGGGGGGGGGTTCGCGGCGCAGAACTCGGCAGGAAGCGCAGCGCGATAGCGGGTGTCACTAGTGCGGAGGTGCGTAATGAGGTCAGCGACTGTGGCAAAAGCGGCTAGGTCAGGGAACAGGTATGGCAGCATGAGGTGGCTAAGGGCAGCAGTGGCAGGGGAGGAGTAGCGTGCAACAACAGCGTCGTACAGAGTCCTAGCGGTCTTGTACTGGCTAAAGTGCGTGCGCTCAGCAGACGGCAAGTGACTACGAATAGCAAGATGGGAAGCAGCATCGCGCGTGGTCCACTGCGAGCGAACAATTCTGTCAGCATCAGCAGCAGGTGCAGCAGAGGCGCCAGACGTGAGATCAAAAGCGAGACTTCGTCCTTGCTATCGCACTGCAGAAATAGCTGCAGATCATCAACCCAGACCTCAAAATCGACCGCTCGGCCCTCAGCATCGAAGGTAAGGACATTAGGGCTAGCCATGACAGCAGGAGCAGCAGCAGTAGCCTAGCAGCAGCACTAGCAGCAGGAGCAGCGCGACTCGGCAGAGCGGCGCGGCTTGCAGGGGCGGCGCGGCTCGGTAGGGCGGCGCGGGTGCGGCGGTGCGCTTACCAGTGGCGGGAGGGGAGAGTAGAGGCCGCGTCTGGTGGGGCAGGGCCGTGGCGCGCCAGCAGGGTAGGGGCCGTGACTCGGCGGCAGGACAGGGCCGCGTCAGGGCAGCAGGGCAGGGCCGCGACGGCGGGGCCGCAGCGGCGACGACAGCGGCGGTCGCACCGGCGGCTGGAGGCTCGACGACGGCAGCAGGGGCGACGGCTGCTGCAGGCCACGGGGCCTCGGCGGCTGCTGCAGGGGAAGGGGCCGCGGCGAAGGGGGGGGGCGGGGCCGCGTAGGGCCACGACGAAGGGGTGGGCGGGCCGCGCAAGACCGCAACGAAGGGGCGGGCGGGCCGCGCAGGGCCGCAACGAAGGGGCGGGCGAGCCGCGCAGGGCCGCGACGAAGGGGGCAGGCAGGCCGCGCAGGGCCGCGACGAAAGGGCGGGCGAGCCGCTAAGGGCCGCGTAAGGGCTTCAGGGCGGGCCTCTAAGGGCCGCGACGTCAGGGCAGGCCGCTAAGGGCGGCCGTAGGGCAGAGCCCGAGGCGCGCTTCGGGCAGGGCAGGAAAAAAAAAAAAATTGGTGGGCCCTTCAAAAAAACGGTCCCACTAGGGAACCTGCTCTATACCATGTGAGAATTGTACGAGGAATGCGAATGAACTAGGAAGCAGGTGGGTACAAATATGAAAACCTAAAAGAGTTGTACCCCATATTGTCAACCCCACTACAGCCTACAATATGGTTATGACATGGTATGGTAGTTGGGGTTGTGGCGGCGGCCGTAGTGGCAGTCGCCCTGGAGCTGGTCAGTCGGGAGCTTCTGGCAGTGGCCAGATGCAGCTGCAGCGGCGTCCGCGCGAGACCCTTACGCCCCAGCAGCTTCGTGAGTGGTACGCTCAGAGTAGAGGGTCTCGGAGTACCGTTCGCTGCCCGTACGTCATTCGCACAGGTGATCGGGCTGGTCAGACTTGCGGGACGGTTGGTCACACACAATTCCGTCTGAGCGACGCCTGGCGTACCGAGTTTGGCGACGAGGCTGAGCTCCCCACCTGGCTGGAGCTACTTAGGCAGAGGGTGGATATCTTTGCTCTTGACTTTGATGCTATCCTCACTGCCATGTATGCATTGCCTACTAGTGCTGAGGGTGCCTGTTACCTGTGTGTACCGCCTGACCCTGGTATAGAGTCTGCTGCTCTAGGTGCTGGTGAGGCTGCTGCTCTAGGTGCTAGTGCGTCTACTGCTCTAGGTGCTGGTGAGGCTGCTGCTCTAGGTGCTAGAGAGTCTGCTGCTCCAGGTGTTGGTGAGTCTGCTCTCTCTGGTATTGCGCCTGCTGAGGCCTTGCACACCTTCACACTTGACTCAGGTGCTTCCCGCTCCTTCTTTCGTGACAGCACCACACTCACGCCGCTCAGTCGGCCGGTTGCAGTCTCCCAGTCCTTGCGCACTCCTCCACGGTCCCGCCGTGTCCGGCGGTCCCGTCTGGCTCACTATCGGGTCTTCACCTCCCCTCGTTCTCTACGAACTTGGTGAGTGGAGCTGACCTCCAGGATGCGCTGGTTGACCAGTTCACTCCTGGAGGTCAGCGTGTGACCCACTGTACGTGCTCTCGGACGGGCCGGCACCTAGCCACGTTTACCCGTGCGCCTGGCTCGAGTCTGTACACACTGACTACCGTGTCCCCTCAGGTAGCTGCGTCTGCGTCGGCGTCAAGTAAGCTAGCGGCCCCCTGCTTGTGTCGCGCTTTGTCACACCAGACCGTCCTTTGGCACCACCGTCTTGGTCACCCCTCGGTGCAGCGCCTTCGTGGTATGCACCGTCGTTTCCTTGTCTCTGGTCTTCCCAGGGTTCTCCCTCCCCTCCCTCCCTCGCCTGCTCCTCCCTGTCTTCCCTGTGTCGAGGGACGGCAGCGCGCCGCTCCTCACTCCTCCTCGTTTCCCCCGACGACTGCTCCCCTGCAGACCCTCCACATGGACGTGTGGGGCCCAGCCCGCGTTTGTAGGCAGGACCGAGAGCGGTACTTTTTGCTGGTCGTTGACGACTACACGCGTTACACCACCGTCTTCCCCTTGCGCACCAAGGGTGAGGTCCCTGATGTTTTGATCCCTTGGATCCGCGCTTCCCGTCTCCAGCTCCGCGAGCGGTTCGGGACGGAGTTTCCCGTCCTGCGTCTGCACTCTGACAGAGGTGGGGAGTTTTCCTCCGACCTCTTGGCAGCCTTCTGTGCGGAGCACGGCATCCGCCAGACGTTCACGCTTCCGGCCTCTCCGCAGCAGAATGGGGTTGCTGAGCGCCGCATTGGCTTAGTCATGGAGGTCGCTCGTACCTCCATGGTCCATGCGGCTGCCCCCCATTTTCTGTGGCCGTTCGCGGTCTGTTACACTGCGCATCAGCTCAACCTCTGGCCCCGTGTCTCCTTGCCGGAGACCTCGTCCACACTGCGTTGGACGGGGAAGGTTTGCGATGCGTCAGTGTTTCGCGTCTGGGGTTTTCGTGCCTTTGTCCGCGATACTACCGCGAACAAGCTCTCCGCCCGTACTATTCCCTGCGTCTTCCTTGGCTTTGTCCCTGATGCGCCTGGCTGGCAGTTTTACCACCCCACCTCACGCCGTGTCCTGCCGTCTCAGGACGTCACGTTCGACAAGTCGGTTCCTTTTTACCATCTCTTCCCCTACCGCACTGCCTCTCCCCCCCCCCCACCGCTCTTCCTTGCCCCAGGTTCTCCTCCGGTAGACCCCCTTCCCCCTCAGGGTCCTGCTCCCTCAGGTGTGTCCCAGGTAGATGCTGTCGAGCCTGTCGAGGTAGCGGATGACTCTGGTGCTGCTGCTGAGGGTGCTGAGCCTGAGCGTATGGAGCCTGGGGGTGCTGAGCCTGAGCGTGTGGAGCCAGGGGGTGCTGAGCCTGAGCGTGCGGAGCCTGGGGGTGCTGAGCCTGAGCGTGTGGAGCCTGGGGGTGCTGAGCCTGAGCGTGTGGAGTCTGGGGGTGCTGCGCCTGGGGTTGCTGAGTCTGAGGGTGCTGAGTCTGAGGGTGCTGAGCCTGCGGCTGCTGAGACTGGGGGTGCTGAGTCTGCTGGAGTTCCTGCAGGTGCCTCGTCTCTGCGGGAGCCTCTCTCTCCACCGCAGCTGCGCGAATGGTTTGCTCGCCGCTGGAGACTCCAGCGCAGTGCTGCAGGAGCTGGAGCTGCTGGAGGTACTGCTAGTGCTAGAGCTGCTGGAGGAGCTGGAGCTGCTGAAGCTGGAGGTGCTGCTGGAGCTGGAGCTACTGGAGGTATTGCTGGTGCTGGTGCTGCTGGAGGTGCTGGAGCCGTTGGTCCCGGAGGTGCTCGTACTGGAGGTACTGGAGCTGCTGGGGCTGGTGGTGCTGCCGGAGGAGGAGCTGGAGACGTTAGTGTTGTTGCTGCTGGAGGTGCTCCTGGTGCTGGAGCTGGCGGTGCTGAGGGAGTTGGAGCGGGAGACCCTGGAGCTGGGGGTATTGGCGCTGTCTCTGCTGGCTCTGGAGGTGCTGCGCGGCTGAGGCCGTACTTCGTTCCACTTCTTCAGCATGTTCTTGGCCTCCCGCCTTCTATTGGTCCCACTCTTCCCTTACTGTGTCCACAGCCTGCCCAGTCGCAGTCGCAACTCCAGCCAGCCTCTCCACTGCCTGGTCCTTCTCCTTACTTTGGGCCGACTGGAGGTCTTACGGAGCGTCGTGTGAAAGAACAAGGAATGAATGCACTAGGAAACAGGTGGGTACAAGTGGGAAAACCTAAAAGTGTTGTACCCCATATAGTCTACCTCACTACAGCCTACACAGACTATAGCATATAAGTCTGACACACCCCCATAGGCAAAGTGGGGGAGAACAAGGGGTCACAAGACCAGTCAAGCAAAGCAAAGCAAGCTCAGGGTGGATCACAACGTCACCACACATTCCGAGCACAGGTTCAAGGCCACAAGGCCAGTTCACATGCAGGATCATATATATAAAGGTAAACAAGCAAGTGCAGGTATATATAGAACACAGTACAAGCAAGGTCAAGAAGTAAGCAAGTGAGGCCAAGTAGGCACAAGACCTAGCATCGTACAAAAGCGCTGATGATCACAAGGCTGAAGTTCCTTGGTAAAGATATCAGCAGTGTTGGCCTGAGAGGCCACGTAAGCAAGGCGTAGCTGACCACGCTGCTGTAGCTCACGAGCAAGGAAGTAGCGAAGAGCAATGTCCTTCGTTCTGTGCTCCAGTCTGTGCTCCTGACACAAGGCCAACATGGCCTTGTTGTTTACGTACAGAACTGGAGGAGAACGAGGCGGCTCTCCTAGGTCAGTCAGCAGGTAGGTGAGCCAGCGTAGCTCCTGTGCAGCCATGGCCCCCGCGTAGATCTCAGCCTCACAGCTGGAGCCGAGAACAGAAGACGAGCGGGTAGACCGCCACGAAACAGAGCCAGAACCAAGGCTGAAGGTGTAACCCTGTGACGACCGCTGCGTAGCCTGGTCGTCAGCCCAAGAAGCGTCTGCGTGACCTGTGAGGACCACTGAACGCCGCCCTCCAAGCACTAGCCCCATGCCCGACGTACTGCACAAGTAGCGCAACACCCTCTTCGCTGCAGCCATGTGCTCTGGTCGGTGTCTCCCAGGAGCAACGTAGCGTGCCAAGATGCTAAGAGGGTATGCAAGGTCAGGTCGAGTGCAGGTCATCAGGTACATGAGGCAGCCAACAAGCTCTGGGTACGGGCCACTCGGCTCTACGGACTCATCCGAAGGCAGAGCTGAGAGCGAGTGGCGAGTAGACAGAGGAGTGGCCTGAGGCGAGGAGTACGTGAAGTCGAAGCGCTGAAGGACCTGCTGCACCATGTGTGACTGAGTCAGGGTGATGGTGCGCTGTGCTCTGTCCCGGGTGATCTGCAAGCCAAGGTAGCTGCGCAGTTCACCCAAGTCTGTGCACGTATGTCTCTTCTGCAGCTCGGACTTCACGTGGGCGAGTCCAGCAGTGTCAGCAGTGGCAAAGACCAAGTCGTCGACGTACACGAGGATGTAGAACGGCGGCAAAGAGGTGTCGGTGCGCAGAAACAGCGACGGGTCGGCAGTAGAAGGAGCAAACCCAAGAGCCGCAAGTGTAGTCCTCAGTGCGTCGTGCCACTCACGGGGCGCCTGGCGGAGACCGTAGACTGGCCGCCGGAGGCTCCACTGGGTACCAGGGGGGAACGACCCAGTGAAGCCAGGTGGGCGGCGCAGCCAGATCTCCTCGTGCAGGCTGCCCTGCAAGAAAGCTGTGCTGAAGTCAAGAGAGTGAAGCTCGTAGTCGCGCTGAGCGGCTACGTGCAGCAGCACCCGAAGAGTGGTCATCTTCGGGGTGGGAGAGAAGGTCTGAAAGTAGTCAACTCCCTGCCGCTGACTGAAGCCTCGAGCCACGTAACGCGCCTTGAAGACAGGCGGAGAACCCGGCGGCCGCTTCACCCTGAAAATCCACATGCCACTGACGATGTTCGCCCCAGGTGGGGGAACCTCGTCGACGTAGGTGCCTGTGGACTTCCAGGAAGCCATCTCTGCGTCCATGGCTGACTGCCACTGTGAGGAGTAGGGACCCTCGATCGCCTCAGCGTACGATCGAGGAGTCGGGATGTCTGGTGCATCCGGGTCTCCCTCAGGTGCAATCAGCATGGACACGAGATGAGGCAAAGCAGCAGCAAAACACTGGAACTCCTCCTGCCTGTCCTCAAGGACGTCCGTGCTAAGAGCACACTCACCCCCGACGGACGGAGGACAGACAGACTCAGACTCAGCAACAAGACTAGCAGCGTAGTCTAGACGACAGTGAGCAGCGAAGTCGACCAACTCAGCAACTAAGGCAGACGCAGCAGTGGACTCAAAGGAAGGGTCAGTGACAACAGTAGCCAAGAGACGCGTGACAGTAGGACTGGCAGCACGAAGAGAGTCCGACTCCGGGTCAGCAAGAGCAGGAAGAGAGGACTCAGGAGGAGACGGCAAAGGGACACGCTGCGGAGCAGTGGAAGGACGCAGTGCCATCTGGTGCGTGCCCGGGACCGCAGGAGGACGCTGACGCGGAACACGACGACTAGTGCGAGCAGTACGAACAGGCGACGCAGGACGAGACGCAGGCGCACGACGCTCAGCAAGACCTCCAGTAGGACTAGTGTAGGGAGAAGGAGCAGGCAGTGGGGAGGCGGGCTGTAACTGTGACTGGAACTGGTCAGGCTGTGGACACTCTAAGGGAGGAGGAGGACCAGTAGAAGGCGGGAGACCAAGAACCTGCTCAAGGAGCGGAACGAAGTACGGCCGCGGCCGCGCAGCGACTCCAGAAACAGCAGGGACAGCACCAGGACCCCCAGCGGCAGCACCAGCGCCCGCAGCACCTCCAGCTCCAGCAGCGCCAACTCCAGCACCCTCAGAAGCACCAGCGCCAGCAGCACCGCCAGCTCCAACACCAGCAGCACCTCCGGCTCCAGCAGCGCCTACTCCAGCACCCTCAGAAGCACCAGCGCCAGCAGCACCGCCAGTGCCAACACCAGCAGGACCGCCAGCTCCAGCACCACCAGCAGCTCCAGTGCCAAGAGCACCTCCAGGCCCAGCTGCTCCTGTACCCACAGCAGCACCAGCAGCTCCAGTACCTCCAGCAGCACCAGCAGCACCTCCAGCAGGACCAACGCCAGCAGCTCCAGCAGCACCCCGGAGGCCGCGACAGTACCGAGAGTACCAGTCACGGAGCTGCTGGGAAGAGAGAGCTCCCCTAGGCGCAGCACCCCCAGGCTCAGGACCTCCAGAACCCGCACCCCCAGGGACAGCACCCCCAGGCTCAGCACCTGCAGTCTCTGCACCCCCAGGCTCAGCACCCCCAGTCTCTGCACCCTCAGGCTCAGCACCCGCAGTCTCCGCACCCCCAGGCTCAGCACCCCCAGTCTCCGCACCCCCAGGCTCAGCACCCCCAGTCTCCGCACCCCCAGGCTCAGCACGCTCAGTACCTCGCGCAGGACCAGAGTCGACAGCTACCTCGACAGGCTCGACCGGGTCTACCTGGGAAACCCCTGAGGGAGCAGGGACCTGGGGAGGCAAGGGGTCTACCAAGGCAGCACCTGGCGTGAGGAAGAGCGGCGGAGGGGGGAGCAGGGCAGTGCGGTAGGGGAAGAGCCGGTAGAAGGGGACCGACTCGTCAAAGGTGACGTCCTGGGACGACAGAACACGGCGCGAGGTGGGGTGGTAAAACTGCCAACCAGGCGCGTCAGGGGGGAAGCCAAGGAAGACGCAGGGAACAGCACGGGGGGACAGCTTGTCCGCAGACAAGTCGCGGACTAAAGCCCGAGATCCCCAGACACGAAACGCAGACGCATCGCCAACCTTCCCCGTCCACCTCAGAGTAGGGGAGGTCTCCGGCAAGGAGACCCGGGGCTGAAGGTTGATCTGATGCGCCGCGTACTGAACCGCGAACGGCCACAGAAAATGGGGAGCAGCCGCATGGATCATGGACGTGCGAGCGACGTCCATGACCATGCCAATGCGGCGCTCAACAATCCCATTTTGCTGTGGAGAGGCCGGAAGCGTGAACGTCTGGCGGATGCCCTGTGCACGACAGAAGGCTCGCAGAAGGTCAGAGGAAAACTCACCGCCTCTGTCGGAGTGCAGACGCAAGACAGGAAAGTCCGAGCCGAAACTCTCTCTGAGCTGGAGACGAGCTGCGCGGATCCAGTCGATCAACACCTCAGTGACATCACCCTTGCTGCGCAAGGGGAAGACTGCGGTGAAACGCGAGTAGTCGTCAACCACCAGCAGAAAGTAACGCTCGTGACCCTGTCCACGGACGCGGGCTGGGCCCCACACGTCCATGTGAAGCGTCTGCAGCGGAGCCTCTGTCGGAGGAAACTCGGAGGAGTGAGGAGCGGCGCGCTGCCGCCCCTCGACGCAGGGAACGCAGGTGGGGCCAGGCCCCGGAGGAAGAGAAGGGAGGGACCGGGGGAGACCCGAGACAAGGAAACGAGAGGCCATGCCTCGGAGACGAGGCAGGGAGGGGTGACCAAGGCGGTGGTGCCAGAGGAGAGTCTGGTGAGACAGGAGACGACACGAGCAGGGGGCAGACTCAGGACCAGACCTGGACGCTGCAGCAAAGACCTGACTCGACGCAGCTACCTGAGGAGACTCAGCAGTCAGTGTGTACAGGCTCGACCCCGGCTGACGGGTAAACATGGCCAAGTGTCGGCCCGTCCTAGCACACGTACAGTGGGTCACTCGCTGACGCGCAGGGGTGAACTGGTCAACCCCTGCGTCCTGTAGGTCAGCACCACTCACCAAGTTCGTAGAGAACGAGGGGAGGTAAAGACTAGACAGAGAGCCAGAAGGGGCCGCCGGACACGGTAAGACAGTGGAGAAGTGGGCAAGGACGGGACCCCCAGAGGGGTCTGCCAGGGAGACTGCAACCGGCCGACTAAGCGGCGTGAGTGTGGTGCGGTCTCGAAAGAAGGAGCGGGAAGCACCCGAGTCAAGGGTGAAGGTGCGTAACACCTGAGACGACGTGGTACCTGAGAGAGCAGACTCACCAGCACCTGGGGCAGCAGACTCACCAGCACCTGGGGCAACAGACTCACCAGCACCTGGAGGAGCAGACGCACTAGCACCTAGAGCAGCAGCCTCACCAGCACCTAGAGCAGCAGCCTCAATATCCGGGTCAGGCGGAACACACAGGTAACAGTCACCCACATCACTAGTAGGCAATGCATACATGGCAGTGAGGATAGCATCATAGTCAAGAGCATAGATATCTACCCTCTGCCTAAGCAGCTCCACCCAGTCGGGGAGCTCAGCGGCGTCGCCAAACTCCGTACGCCAGACGTCGCTCAGACGGGCGAAGCAGCGGGACTCGGCGTGACCAAACGTCCCGCAGGGCTGACCAGTCCGAGCACCAGTGCGAATGACGTACGGACAGCGGGCAGAACCCCGTGAACCTCCACGCTGAGCGTACCACTCACGAAGCTGCTGGGGCGAAAGGACCGCGGGCGGACTACGCTGCAGCTGCACCTGGCCACTACAAGTAGCTCCCGAACTCCTCACGCCAGAACGACTCCCACTACGGCCACCCCGACAACCCCAAGTAGCGTACCACTCACGAAGCTGCTGGGGCGTGAGGGACTCACGCGGACGTCGCTGGAGCTGCATCTGGCCACCGCCAGGAGCAGGAGGAGCAGTGGTAGCCACAGTAGCAGCAGTAGAAGCAGTAGCAGTAGTCGTAGCGCGGCCACCCCTACAACCCCAACTAGCGTACCACTCACGAAGCTGTTGGGGGGCGAGGGACTCACGTGGACGGCGCTGGAGCTGCATCTGGCCACGCCAGAAGCAGCAGTAGCAGTAGAAAGAGCAGTAGTAGCAAGAGCAGCAGTAACAGCAGTACGGGCAGGGCAGTGCTCACTAGTGGCGAGAAGGGCAGGCGTACGACGGCGGCAACGGCGAGGCCGCTACCACTGCAGGGCGAGGGCTCCGCGGCTGCTGCAGGGGCGGCTGCTCCAGGTGCGGCTCCTGCAGGGGCGGCTGCTCCAGGGGCGGCTGCTGCAGTGGCGGCTGCTCCAGGGGCGGCTGCTGCAGTGGGGGCTGCTGCAGGGGCGGCTGCTGCAGGGGCGGCTGTTCCAGGGGCGGCTGCTGCAGTGGCGGCTGCTCCAGGGGCGGCTGCTGCAGGGGCGGCTGCTCCAGGGGCGGCTGCTGCAGTGGCGGCTGCTCCAGGGGCGGCTGCTGCAGTGGCGGCTGCTCCAGGGGCGGCTGCTGCAGTGGCGGCTGCTCCAGGGGCGGCTGCTGCAGTGGCGGCTGCTCCAGGGGCGACTGCTGCAGGGGCGGCTGCTCCAGGGGCGGCTGCTGCAGTGGCGGCTGCTCCAGGGGCGGTTGCTGCAGTGGCGGCTGCTCCAGGGGCGGCTGCTGCAGTGGCGGCCGCTCCAGGGGCGGCTGCTGCAGTGGCGGCTGCTCCAGGGGGCGGCTGCTGCAGGGCGCGGGTTAGGGCAGGGCGCCACGGCGGTCAGGGGGCGGCACAGCTGCTGCAGGGGGCGGCTGCTGCAGGGCTGAAGTGGCGGCTGCTCCAGGGCGCGGGTTAGGGCAGGGCGCCGCGACGGGCAGGGGCGACGCGGGAGCCGCAACGGGGCCGCGAGGGAGCCGCGACGGGGCCACGAGGGGCCTGGAGAGGGGCCGCGGAGGGGCCGCGACGAGCCGCGACGAGCCACGAGGGGCCGCGAGGGGCCGCGACAGGGCCGCGAGGGGCCGGGAGAGTGGCCGCGAGGGGCCGCGAACGGCCGCGGAGGGGCCGCGAATGGCCGCGGAGGGGCCGCGAGAGGGGCCTTGAGAGGGGCCGCGAGGGAGCGGCTAAGGGGCCGCGAGGGGCCGTGAGAGGGGCCGCGAGGGAGCGGCTAAGGGGCCGCGAGGGGCCGTGAGAGGGGCCGCGAGGGAGCGGCTAAGGGGCCACTAAGGGCAGGGGACACGGGGCGCGACTCGGGCAGGGGTGAAGTGCGCTCCGGGCAGGAAAAAAAAACTTTCGAATTTTCGGTGGGCCCTAGGAAACGTTCCCACTAGGGAACCTGCTCTATACCATGTGAAAGAACAAGGAATGAATGCACTAGGAAACAGGTGGGTACAAGTGGGAAAACCTAAAAGTGTTGTACCCCATATAGTCTACCTCACTACAGCCTACACAGACTATAGCATATAAGTCTGACACGTCGTGAGCCTGAGTCTCGTCCTGCGTCGCCTGAGTCTCGTCCTTCATCGCCTGTTCGCGCTGCTCGCACTAGTCGTCGTGTCCCGCGTCCGCGTCCTCCTCCTATCCCTGGCACGCACCAGATGGCACTTCGTCCTTCCACTGTGCCTCTGCGCGTCCCTCTGCCGTCTCCTCCTGCATCCTCTCTTTCTGATGGTTGTCATGATTTTAATTGATAATTAGCGTAGGCAGTGACAATATAAAACCATGACAGGTTACAGTAGTGAGTAGAGTTACAAATGAGCCAAAGGAAACCCGCGCAGTCAAGGCGGGGAACCAAGACGACGTAGCGAAAGTAGGTATCCGTTGTGAAGCAACGGTAACCCGACCCTAATACTTAGGCAAGCAACCAAAGTAGGTTCAATTGCTTGCTTGTTTGTTTCCACTCTAAGCAAAAGATCTATTCCTAGCTAATCCCTAGTACTGCCTTCGTAGAGGAGCCAACCACTGCAAGCCCAATTCCAGTGTTGTACCCGAGTTTGGTCGTCAGTCAGCCGAGTTAGGTTTCCTAGCCAAGATCTAGTGGCTAGGGACTTTCAACAAACAAGCAAGCAAACGACCTGCTGTCGCCTCGGAGTTAGTATGAACGATAGGTTTAAACTACGGTCCGGACAGAGCTATCGTAGAGAAGAACGTCTCGCGGAGCCAAGCTGGCGCGCCGCTACTGCCATCACCCCGGACGGAGAAACGGCGACAGAAGCGTCACGCTCGTCACTGCCGAGAACTGCGGCCTATCGCACCCCGCATCAACGAGAACGTGACAGACAAGAGGAAGTGGAGCCGCGACGCGCCGTCGCGTTGGACCCAGGAGAAACGCCACATGATATGCGGTGGGCACGAGAAGCGCGGGCTCGATGGGAGCGGAGGCCCGCAACGACGTCCCCGAGAGCGATGCCTGGGATGGAGACAGACCGGATGCAGGTGCACTCGCCTTGGCTACGCCGCCAGCCAGACAGCGGTTTGCAGACGCCGCCGAATCAGGAAATCGTGGCCAGCCGGACCGCGGAGTTACCAGCGGCTGCGGCGCTCCCTCCCCGTCCGAATGGAAAAAGGTGGCAGAGCGGCGCTCTCCCGAAACTAGAAGTGGCCGGGCGGTTCACGGGGATTCCCGGAGTAGGCCCTACCCTGAAGAACTACCTGATGCAGCTAGAGACCGTGCAGTACTTTTGGGAACGGGACGGACTGGACCCTGCCGAGTTCTTCAGAAGGATGGTAGTGACCTTAGCGGGCGAAGCGGAGACTTTCTACCGAATGACCCGGAGTGAAGTGCTCGAGGAATGGGAATGCGGTGAGACCGATAATCCGACTACTCGCTTCATCGAACTACTAAAGAAAGAGTTCCTGGGGCAGACTAAAGCGAGGGTGGAAGAATTCCGCGAGTTCCGCCGGAGAAGGGAGGAATCCCTGCTGGCCTACTACTGTAGGTTGAGGGAGCTCGCCGAGGACTTGGAGAGCAGTGACGAACGACTGCTCGTACGCAAGTTTGTCAGGGGCTTGGAGGAAGATCTACGGAACGTGGTGCGGAACACGGTGTATGGCGTCGGCGCGGATATTACGTTGAAGGAAGTGTATGGACTGGCGAAACGCACGGAGCACGCGCAACGAATGCTGGATTTGGAGGATGGAGAGACCCGTCCCAAAGCGAAGTCCTCGTGGGCGGCGGCAGCGCTGGTGGAGACGGCGCAGGGAGGAGCGCCTCGGACGGACGGACGGCGGTGTCACGAATGCGGAGAAATGGGCCATCTGAAGCGTGACTGCCCAAAGCTGCCGGCGTGTGGGAACTGCGGGAAGAAAGGGCACAAGGAGGACGCCTGTTACAGCCGCCGCCGGTTGGAAGAGAACCCGAGCAAGGAGGAGTTGCAGGCGGAGATTAAGAAGCTGCAACTGAAGCTGGACACAAAGCCGAGAGTTGAGCCGAAAGCCCGGGCCATGCTCGCATACGAAGAGATCGACGAGGACGAAGAGGGAGAAGCAGAGTACCTGCCTGCAAGCGGCTTTATGGCGCTCCCCAGAGAGCGGGGGGAGATAGACCTTCGGCCTCGTGGAAGTCAGTCGACGGAAAGCCGCTCCAGCCGTGTGAGAGGACCAAGAGGTAACTTCCACGAGGGGAGTAGCACCTCGGAGCTGCGCCGCCACCCTAACGAGCGGTTGGTGTGCCAAGCGTCCGTGCTGATCGCGGAAAAGGGGAGCCTGACCGTGGGGGGGCTGCCCGTCGGCCAGGCGATCGTAGACACTGGCGCTCACAACGTGCTGATCGGGAAGGGCCTAGTGAAGCAGCTGAAGCTGGACCTGCCGGGGAGGTTGGTACAGAGGGGGATCCTGCTCATGACCGCGGAAGGGGGTGAGCCGAAATGGATGCCGCGGACCCTAAGGCCGATCGAAATCGTACTGCTCCCAGGGTCGGAGAAGGAATGCTGCATCCGTGTGACTTGCGGAGTGTCCGAATCGGAAGACTATGACGTGTTGTTGGGCATGGACTTGCTGTACCGAGTAGGCGCCACCATTTGTACCTGGCAAGAGAAAGTACTGTACCGAGTGCATTACTGGGATCCGGCCAGCGCAGTCGGAACCTTGCCCGTGAAGTTCGTCAGGCAAGAGCCGCGGGAGGCCTACGGGGCGCGACCTGTTGACTTGAGCCCTGCACTGGATGACTGGAGCTGGGAGAAATATGCAGAGGAGTACGAACGCCGCATTGAAAGGAGACAGCAGGGGAGAGAGCCGCCGTCTCTGAAGGAGAGGATCTCCAGATTATGGACGCTCGAGGGGTCGGTGTGTGTGATGGAGCTCTACATCGGTACCGGGTTGGCGGCGGTGCTGAGGGCGGGATGCAGAGTGCGGAAATGGATTCACGTGGAACGAGACCCAGTAGTGCGGCGGATGGCTCAGCATCACTCACGGCTGCTACTGGAAGAGTACCTGGAGCTGCTAGCCGAGTCCGCTATACCAGCCGAGGATGAAGAAGTGGTGGATGACGTGAGGAACATTACGATGGAGAAACTGGACCAGTGGGGGCAGATCGACGTCGTCATCGCGGGATGGGAATGTCAAGGGTATTCGCGCGCGGGAGAGGGGATGGGGATGGAAGATATCAGGGGGGCCTCTTTCCGGGATCTGAAGCGGGTATTGGAATTGGTCCAGAGGAGGCAGGGGGAAGTGCTGTATATCCTGGAAAACGTGGACTTCGCCGAGGATTGCCGGGAACCCGTGAGGAGGGCGTTTGCTGAGGTGGAGGCGGCCGTAGGCAGGGGGCAGGCGGCGGATGCAGCACAGCTAGGGTCCAGGGCACACCGACCGAGAAGGTACTGGCAGAACGGGATCTCGGACGCGAGCCTACGCCACGCGCTGGCTCAGATGCAACGGCCCGAACCCAGGCTGGTCAGTGACATCCTGGGTCCCAACCGGCTGCCCGCGCCAGTCACGACTCCTGACCATCCGTCACAATATCAGTGCAACGTGCCAGGGAAGCCGAGGCAGGCGCTGCCTACGCTGGTGTCCTACGTGGATGCGTACGGGTTCGTGATGGAGGGGGACCTGCCTGGTCCTGGAATGATCTACGACGTAGTTGGGAAGCGGTGGGAGCAACCCACGGCTGAGGAACGGGAGTTAGCCATGGGACACCGCATGGGAGCCACGGCCCATCCTCGAGCAACAGAGCCCCAGAGACGTGCGGCGCTGGGCCAAGCTATGGATTTGAACGTCATGGCGTGGCTAGTGGAGACGATCCGCATGCACTTGAAGCGGAAGGAGCTGCAACGCGGCATAGAAGTCAGCGAGCTGTACCAGGAGGAAGAGGAGGCAGAGATGAAGCGGCGCCAGCTGCAAAGGATAGAAGAACAGGAGGAGGCGCGGATTTTGGAGGGATGGGCCTACATGGCCGTTGAAGTAACGGAGAGGGGTGCAGAGCAGGGGGTATTACCTCTAGGCGGAGAAACGCCAGCCCCCGCGGAGAAGCCGAGCCAGGAGAGGAGCCCTGAGGACGACTGGCCCGTTGGCACGGGAATGGGGGCAGAAGCGGCGCGAGCGTTGCAGGAGGTGCTGAGGCTGCACCGGAAGACATTTGCTTATACATTGCAAGAGCTGGGCCGATGCAACACGCATCAGATGCAATTAAAGCTGACGACAGAAGTACCCATATACCAGAGGAAGAGGAGGATGAGTCCCGGGGATCTGGATATCTGCAGAGAGAAGTGCGCCGAGCTGTTGGCGGCGGGCCTCATCCTGAATTCTGACAGTGATTACGCAGCCGCAACGGTGGTGGCTGCACGGAAGGACCTCACAGGGGAGGTGTCGGCCAGGAGGATGTGTGGGGACTACCGAGGGCTTAACAAAGTGACTGTGGCAGATCGGTACCCAATGCCATCCGCCGAAGAGATATTCGATCGGCTGCAGGGGGCAGTAGTGTTCAGCACGCTGGACCTCCGCCAGGGGTTCAACCAGATACCAATTCGGGAGGAGGACTGCAAGAAGACAGCCTTCCATGGGCCTGATGGATTGCACGAGTGGAAGTTCATGCCCTTCGGCATGAAGAACGCGCCGGCTTTGTTCCAGAGGGTGATGGACTCAGTGCTGAGAAAGGTCCCAGCGGCATCCTGCTACATAGACGACGTGGTAGTGTTCAGCGCCTCAGATGAACGCATGTGAAGGACGTGAGTGACACGCTAGCGGCTATACGAGATGCCGGACTAACTTGCCATCCAAAGAAGTGCAGTTTCGGCAACAGTACGGTGAAGTATCTAGGGTTCGAGGTGCAAGGGGGGCAGCTGAGTATCCAGCAGGCGAAAGTTGAGGTGCTGGACCGTGTCCCCGCCCCCAAGGATCGTAGCACGCTGCGGGCGGTGTTAGGCTTCCTCAACTACTACCGAAAGTTTGTACCTAACTTCAGTCGCACGGCCGCGGTACTGAACAAGCTGCTGCGGGAGGAGCAGCCATGGCAGTGGGGGGAGGCAGAGCAGGGGGCATTCAAAGCCTTACTGAAGGCCGTGAAGACAGGGACAGTGCTCACTCTGCCCAGTAAAGAAGACCCGTTCACGCTCTACACCGACTGGAGCAGTGCCGGCATGGGAGGCATCTTATGCCAAGAACGGGAAGGACAGGAGATGGTGGTGGCGTTTGCAAGCAGGAGTTGCAATCCCGCGGAAGCCAATTACAGCTCCTATGAGGGGGAAGGGCTAGCGGCGGTGTGGGCCATCACTCATTTCCGGGTATACCTGCAAGGGAGACCATTCACCTTAGTTACAGACCATCAACCTCTGACCTGGCTGATGACTAACCAGGCTCTGACAGGGAGGAATGCCCGATGGGCGATGAGGTTGCAGGAGTATGAGTTCACGATTCGGCACCGAGCGGGAAAAACGCTGCAGCACGTAGACGGGCTCTCGCGTAACCCGCCCCCTACGAGCCGCGAAGCGTGTCTGGTGGCAATGGCCCACGAGATTGACGGAGAAGGAGCGAAGCAGCAGGCGCAACGAGGGGCCGACAACATCTGGGCAGATGAGGAGACCCTGCGGTGGATCCAAGGAAAGACGTCAGAGACAGAGCTAGTGAGTGAGAGAGCCAGGGCCCGAGGGCTGCATTATCGGTGGTTCCAAGGTCAACTGCAGAAGACCACCAAGGAAGGGTGGAAGCTAGTCCCCAGGCGGGAAGAGCGGGAGGAGATAATCGCGAAGGTGCATCGGCAGTTGGGGCATTACGGCAGCTTGCGAACAAGCCAGCTGATAGAGACTGGCTGGTGGTGGGCGGGCATGAGAGGAGACATCAAAGCTTGGGTGAGCTCGTGCGAGCTATGCAGCCGGAACAAAGCGGAGCTCGAGAAGGGAAGGGAAGAGCTCCAGTCTTTACCTATCAGGGGAATAGGGTTCCGTTGGTCCCTAGATCTAGCAGGAGAGATGCCGCTCAGCCGGAGAGGAAGAGGTTCATTCTGATCATGATTGAGCACGGCAGTAAATGGGTGGAAGTCAAGGCCCTGCCGAGCAAGAGCTCAGCCAAGATAGCTGAGGCATTCGAGGAGCAGGTGCTGACACGCTTTGGAGCCTGCGGAGAAGTACTAACGGACCAAGGCACTGAGTTCTTGGGGGAGTTTGAGAAGTTGCTGAAGGCGAGTGGCATTACTCACTGGCGGACCTCACGGTACCATCCGCAGAGCGACGGGCTGACCGAGAGGTTCGTGCAGACTATGAAGAGGGGACTAAGGGCATACGGAGAAAAGTTCAAGCGAGATTGGGACGCAAGGCTCCCCTGGGTGGTGGCGGGATACCGATTCAGTAAACAGGCGGCTCTGAAAGACTTCTCCCCTTATTATCTGCTGCTGGGGAGGGAACCCATCTTGCCGGTGGATGCACCACGGCTCTTGACGGGGGTAGTCAGGGCCGACACAGAGGAAGCATGGGTGGGGCTGGCTGAGGCGCGGGCGCGGTACCTGCGGGAGATGCTGCCAGCGGCACTCGAGAACCTGCAAGTGGCACAGCTCAGGGATGCCCAGCGATACAAACGGAGGAGAGAAGGACAAGCAGAGAAAAAGGGGCCCCAGCTGGGGGTGGGAGAGGAAGTGTATGTCAAGCAGGCGAGGCAAGACATGCTGGACATAGGGCTGAGTGTCGAGCGGTGGAGAGTGAAAAAAGTGAAAGATTCCGGAGTGGTGGTGCTAGTCGGGGAGAAGGGCCAGGAGAAGCGGGACCATCGGACGAACGTGGCACGAGTCAAGCCTCCAACAACGACCTCAGTAGTAAGGAGGAGCCTCAGGCAGGAGAAGGGAGGGCAGCCTTTCTACCAGGACGTCCATCGGCGACAAGGGACTGGGCAAGCGCCGAGGAGGGGGCAAGTGGGAAAGGCAGAGCCAAAGACCCACGGCCTAGAGAGGGAGCTGAGGAACCTGATGGGTTGAGGAGGCAGAGCAGAGAGGCCTGGAGGACAGGACGGACACACGAGCTCAGAGGAGAAGAAAGATTCCGACAGCTGTCATGTTTTTAATTGATAATTAGCGTAGGCAGTGACAATATAAAACCATGACAGGTTACAGTAGTGAGTAGAGTTACAAATGAGCCAAAGGAAACCCGCGCAGTCAAGGCGGGGAACCAAGACGACGTAGCGAAAGTAGGTATCCGTTGTGAAGCAACGGTAACCCGACCCTAATACTTAGGCATGCAACCAAAGTAGGTTCAATTGCTTGCTTGTTTGTTTCCACTCTAAGCAAAAGATCTATTCCTAGCTAATCCCTAGTACTGCCTTCGTAGAGGAGCCAACCACTGCAAGCCCAATTCCAGTGTTGTACCCGAGTTTGGTCGTCAGTCAGCCGAGTTAGGTTTCCTAGCCAAGATCTAGTGGCTAGGGACTTTCAAGTGGGAAAGGCAGTGCCAAAGACCCACGGCCTAGAGAGGGAGTTGAGGAACCTGATGGGTTGAGTAGGCAGAGCAGAGAGGCCTGGAGGACAGGACGGACACACGAGCTCAGAGGAGAAGAAAGATTCCGACATGGTCCGGACCCGGAGTCTGACTCCCTTCGTGCTACTAGTCCTACCGTCACGCGTCTCCTGGCGACTGTTGTCACTGACCCGTCGTTTGAGTCCGCTGCTGCGTCTGCCCTAGTTGCTGAGCTTGTTGACTTTGCTGCCGCTTGTCGTCTAGACTACGCCGCTAGTCTTGTTGCTGAGTCTGAGTCTGTCTGTCCTCCGTCCGTCGGGGGTGAATGTGCTCTTGGCACGCACATCCTTGAGGACAGGCAGGAGGACTTTGAGTGCTTTGCCGCTGCTTTACCTCATCTCGTGTCCATGCTGATTGCACCTGAGGGAGACCCGGATGCACCAGACATCCCGACCCCGCGCTCTTACGCAGAGGCGATAGAGGGTCCCTACTCCTCTCAGTGGCAGACATCCATGGACGCAGAGATGGCATCCTGGAAGTCCACAAGCACCTACATCGACGAGGTTCCCCCGCCTGGGGCGAACATCGTCAGTGGCATGTGGATTTTCAGGGTGAAGCGACCGCAGGGCTCTCCGCCTGTATTCAAGGCGCGTTACGTTGCACGAGGCTTCAGTCAGCGAGAGGGAGTTGACTTCTTCCAGACCTTCTCCCCCATCTCGAAGATGACCACTCTTTGGGTGTTGCTACATGTCGCCGCTCAGCGTGACTACGAGCTGCACTCTCTTGACTTCAGCACTGCTTTCCTACAGGGCAGCCTGCACGAGGAGATCTGGCTGCGCCGCCCACCTGGCTTCACTGGGTCGTTTCCTCCTGGTACCCATTGGAGCCTCCGGCGGCCAGTCTACGGTCTCTGCCAGGCGCCTCGTGAGTGGCACGACACACTGAGGACGACCCTTGCGGCTCTTGGCTTTGCTCCTTCCACTGCTGACCCGTCACTGTTTCTACGCACAGACACCTCTCAGCCGCCGTTCTACATCCTCGTGTTTGTCGACGACTTGGTCTTTGCTACTTCTGACACTGAGGGACTCGCCCACGTGAAGTCGGAGCTGCAGAAGAGACGCACGTGCACAGACCTGGGTGAGGTGCGGAGCTATCTTGGCTTGCGGATCACACGGGACAGAGCACAGCGCACCATTACTTTGACTCAGTCACACATGGTGCAGCAGGTCCTTCAGCGCTTCGGCTTCACGTACTCCTCGCCACAGCCCACTCCTCTGCCTACTCGGCACTTGCTCTCAGCTCTGCCTTCGGATGAGTCCGTAGTGCCGAGTGGCCCGTATCCAGAGTTTGTGGGCTGCCTCATGTACCTGATGACCTGCACTCGACCTGACCTGGCATACCCTCTTAGCATCCTTGCACGCTATGTTGCTCCTAGGAGACACCGGAAGGAGCACATGGATGTCGTTAAGAGGGTGTTGCGCTACTTGTGCAGTACGCCGGGCATGGGGCTCGTGCTTGGAGGGCGGGCTCGAGTTGTCCTCACTGGTCACGCAGACGCTTCCTGGGCTGACGACTTGGCTACGCAGCGGTCGTCACAGGGTTACACTTTCAACCTTGGCTCCGGCTCTGTTTCGTGGCGGTCTACCCGCTCGTCTTCTGTTCTCAGCTCCAGCTGTGAGGCTGAGATCTACGCAGGGGCCATGGCTGCAGAGGAGTTACGCTGGCTCACCTACCTGCTGATAGACCTGGGAGAGCCGCCTCGTTCTCCCTCAGTGCTGTACGTCGACAACAAGGCCATGATTGCCTTGTGTAAGGAGCACAGACTGGAGCACATGACGAAGCACATCGCTCTGCGTTACTTCCTTGCTCGAGAGTTGCAGCAGCGTGGTCAGCTTCGTCTTGCTTACGTGGCCACTCGGGCCAACACTGCTGATGTCTTCACCAAGGTGCTTCAGCCTTGTGATCATCAGCGTTTCTGTACTGTTCTAGGCCTTGTGCCCACTGGGCTTCACTTGCTTACTTCTTGACTTTGCTTGTACTGTGATCTTTATACATATACATGCATGCTTACACTTGCTAGGTTGTGATCACTGCATTATTGTTTCGCCTTTATATATAACTCTGCATGTGAATTGGCCTTGTGGCCATTTGCTTGTGCTCAGAATGCGTGGTGACTTCGTGATCCACCCTGAGCTTGCTTTGCTTCTCTCGACTGGTCTTGTGACCTCTTGTTCTCCCCCACTTTGCCTATGAGGGTGTGTCAAACTTATATGCTATAGTCTGTGTAGGCTGTAGTGGTGTAGTTCATATGGGGTACAACACTTTAGGGTTTCCTGCTTGTACTCCTCATGCTGCTCAATGCAATCATTCCTCGTTCTATCTTTCACGGTACAATCTTTTATAAGATTACAAGGAATATGAAAGGGTGCAACTAATAACTGTTTTATTGTTGCTGTTGCGGTTCGATACAGTGACGACTCAGGCAACTGCTCAGTAACGAGTCAGTTGTCTGTCCTTGCTGTCGCGCTGTATTTGTCAAGTTAAAGGTCGCTGACCTTTGGCCTTCGTGTAACCTCCGGCTGTTGCTTTTCTGTCAACCTCCTCGGTTGACTCACCATTGCTACGCTGTAGTTCGCCTCGTTTACCGTCTTGATGTTATGACACACAAGAAGCGTTAATTACTTGTTTCCAACACTCCCCTTCGCTTCTGGAGTGTCGTTGCTGGTGACGTGGCCTTGTCCAGTCAGCAGCATGCAGTATTCGAACTTCTGCTTTCCGAGCTTCTTGGTCAAGTAATCAACTGCCTTCTCGGACGTGGGGCAGTAGGATAGCTCGAGTCTCCCCTTCTCGATCTCTTCTTTCACGAAGAAATATCGCGGGGCGATGTGCTTCGTTCGGTTCGCGAACCCGTTCTTGTTCGCTCTCCGAATTGCAGATTGGTTGTCGCAGAACAGAGAGAGGCTGGGTAACTTGGCCAACTTCGCTTCTTCCAGCAGTTCGCGAAGGTACAGTCCTTCCTTGGTGGTTGAGCAGAGTGCAATATATTATGCTTCAGCTGAGGAGAGAGCGATTATGTGAGAGTACGCCGACGTTCGACATATTTCTCATTTCCATATTTTTACTCCATCTTATTCTCCTTATTTTCCTCTTTCAAGTGCACTTTATTTCACCTCAATCAGACTACTATTTTATTTTCTAGAGCTTTCCGATTATCTCACTTATTTGGTATTTTCGGCACCGACAGCACCGACAGTGGTGTACAAGGCGTAATCTCGCCATAATCCGAATTGCCAATGGGCTTGCGTGCTTATGCGCACTTGTGATTATCTATTCTAGAAGAGCGCGTTCCCGAAGGTTTGGATTATCTGTTGTTTCTATGTATTTCCGAGTATAAATACGCCTTGTACTCACCTTTAGTGGAACATTCTCGAGTGGAAATTCGATCCTGTGACACTCGGTAATCAGAGCCGTTTCCACTCGCGGAGTTTCAGCTAAGCAGCGCGCTCAAGAAATTCCTGCTTCGAAAAACCGCCGGGGGCGACGAATTCGGCGCCGACGCCGGTAAGCACCAGATTCCGCGTTTTTTGAATAACCCCCCTCGAGCGTATTTTGGACAGGATCGTGAGTTCGATTGTTGGCGAAAACGTTTGCGATACAGCGACGACAATTGCGAATTGTCGGGGCCTATATCGAGCGGTGCAGAAGTAGCGAGACCGACGCGCGACGGATCTTACGATTTCGGGTGAAAGCGCGCGCAATGGCGAAAATTGCGACAGAAGCAGAATCGATCGTGACTTCGCAGCAGCCGCGAAATTTTCCCAAGGCCCAAGAAATTCGAGCCCCCAACACCTTTGATGGGGAAATCGACGCTAGGCGCTGGCTTTTGGCGATCGAAATTTATTTCGCCGCCATTGGATGGACAGCACCAGCACTCGACAGAAACAGAATTAAGTTTGCAGCAACACTACTGCGCGGACCAGCAATTGAATGGATAAGCGGAAGCGGTTTATTAAACCAAGGTGAAGCGACGTGGCAGCAGTTCCGTGAAGGATTACTACAACGTTTTGAGCCGATTAATGCAGCGTTAATCGCCAGCGACAAAATGCTTCGTCATCGACAAATTGGGAGCGTCACAAACTACACACAACAAATGGAGGAATTGTTCAACCGCATCCCCGACGTCACGGAAGGTGAAAAAATTAGAGCATTCATCGCGGGGCTGAAAAAAGAAACACGACAACATGTTGCGGCCGCAAATTGGAGCAGCTACAACGACGTCGTATCGGCAGCAGAACGTTTCGACGTAACCACGATCGGAACACGACGACTTCACGGACGAGCTAGACGACATGGAGGACGCTTGGCTACCCCCACGTCCGCCGACCCGATGGAACTCGATCGAATCGATGCGAAGGCAAGACCAAAGAAGAACAAATCTAAGAAATCCTTCTGCGACAAGCCCGGACATCGACTCATCGATTGTGACGAAATGAGAACTGCACGTTCAGCGCTTAGGGACCGCAGCAGTGGAGCAAAATTAATGCGAACATTGGAGGATCGTTGAGTAAATTCTTCAACCCACGAACGGACTCTACCAGGGAATATCGCCGAGGGAAATAAAATCTCCGCGACACAAGACCCTGCTGGACCCGGACAACTCCAAAAAGGCCCTGTAAAAAGTAAGCACCCCTTAAAAATATCATACACGGATGCTTTACTTGGGAAAAACTCCCTTGGGTCTACGGCCTTGGTGAAATCACGTGAGAGGCTCCAGAAGAAAAAAAATGTACCGGTACGACAACTACAGCAGCTGCGCATGGGGAGCCAACAACGGAGCGTGGAAGATCGACCTTCCAACGACGACATCATCCTCTCTCTGAAAAACCAGCCCATGTCGACCAACCGGTCCCCACGGAAGAAGTCGGTGGCGCTGAAGCAACTCAAGAGGGAGCTGGAGGTCAACATGCAGCTGCGACGACCTCAAACCTCCTCTACAGATGCATCTGCAACATCTGAAACATCTACGATATCTACCCCATCTATGAATTCTACTACGAGCTCGAGAACCACATCGTCGACGACAACAAAAAATCATGGCAATAGGGAACGGCAGGACCGGCCATCTGCCACCCCAGGAGAAAACACAGAGCTATGGGAAATGCCCTATGATCCAATCAACGAGACGATCAACGGGTACAACGAGCAACGCCAACCACTTTTGCTCGAGGTGATCTGCAATGGACGACGCCTCCAAGCACTCGTGGACAGCGGAGCATCCCATTCAGTATGCGACAAAGCAACCCTCAAACGCATCAATGAGAAGTACACGCCTTCAAACTTCACAGCTACGATGGTTGACGGAAGCAAATTACAAGTCTACGGCGAAGCAGCGTTACACCTGCAGATGGGTCCTCTTCGCTGGAAACCAACCCTACCCGTCACCAACATCAAAGGGCTAGACTTGATTATTGGGAGAGATTTTCTGAAAAAGTTCAACCCCGAGATCAACTGGGTCACCCGCACGGCGAGTATCTACAATCAAGACAGAAGAGTTCCTCTTCCGAATTGGAGCAACACGGGAGATATTCCGGAGGAGACTCTTGCACTCTTCGAGAAGGACGTGAAACGAACCATGGCAGGGTTTGTTGCACTGGTTACCAACGAGGACGAAGGAGAGAGAAAAACGCTCGAGCTTCCACCAGCAATCCAGAAACTTCTAGAAGAGTTCGAAGACGTTCTCCCTGATGACCTTCCAGACCAGTTGCCGCCATACCGAACCCACCAGCACGAGATCATCGAAGAACCTGGTTCAAAACCGACCTTCCGAGCACCATATCGACTCAGCCCAACCGAGTTGGCCGACATGAAGAAACAGATCGAGTACCTTCTGGACAAAGGACTCATTCGACCATCAACATCACCATACGGTGCACCAGTGCTTTTCACGCCTAAACCTGACGGAAGCTTACGCATGTGCATCGACTACCGAGCCCTCAACAAGCAGACGATCAAGAACAAGTATCCGATTCCACGGATCGACGATCTACTTGACCAGCTTCGTGGAGCCACGGTATTCTCAAAACTCGATTTGAGATCGGGATATTGGCAGATCCGGATGGCGGATAACTCCATCCATAAGACGGCGTTTCGGACACGATACGGATCCTACGAGTACCTTGTCATGCCGTTCGGACTCACCAACACACCCGCTACATTCCAGGCCGAAATGAACCATATTCTCAGGCCTCTACTCGACGAATGCGTGTACCTGGACGACATCCTGATCTACTCGAGGGACATGAAACAGCACATCGAACACCTACGACGTGTCTTCGAGATACTTCGACGGGAGAAGTTCTACGTCAAGCTATCCAAGAGCGAGTTTGCCTTGAAGAAAGTTCAGTTCCTTGGACACATGGTGAGCGCTCAAGGAGTCCATGTCGACCCAAAGAAGATCGAAGCCGTACGTACGTGGAAGACACCGGAGAACGTGAAGGAACTTCAGCAATTCCTTGGCTTTGCGAACTACTATAATCGGTTCGTGCCACAGTATGCGAAGATTGCAACACCTCTCACCAATCTACTGAAGAAGAATACACCGTTCAAGTGGGAGGATGTGCACCAGCAAGCCATGGAGCAGTTGAAGACCGCACTCACGTCCGCATCCGTCCTGATCCTACCAGATCCAGAAAAAGACTACGTCATCGAAGCTGACGCTAGCGACCAAGCAGTTGGAGCAGTCTTGATGCAAGACCAAGGGAAAGGACTACAACCAATCGCTTACCTCAGCAAGAAATTGCACGGAGCAGAACTCAACTACCCGATTCACGACAAAGAGGCCTTAGCGATCATCACCGCATTCAAGATATGGCGATGCTACCTCGAAGGGAGAAAGACCACGGTCTACACTGACCATTGCAGCCTGAAGTACCTAAAGACGCAGCCGACCCTCTCCAGGCGACAGGTCAGGTGGATTGACTTCTTCGAAACGCACTTCGACTACGACATCGTGTACAAGCCGGGACATAAGAATAAGGCAGATGCACTGAGCCGGCCTGGACACGTTGCTGCCATACAGATTGAGGGGATGAATCCGCTACTCAAGGGACTCTTCACGCACGGGTATACCATCGACCCTGAGATTCCCTTGGCAGAGAAAAAGAAATTGTTGCAGTGGGACCACGACATCGCACTACGCAAAGGATCAACAAAGATATGGGTACCCAACTACCCGCCTCTTCGACAGTTGCTTCTCGAAGAATTCCATGACGTGCTCTACGCTGGACACTTCGGGAGTAACAAGACTCTTGCCGGGATTGCGAAAGTCAACTATTGGCCTAACATGGCGGACGACGTGCAGAAGTTCGTCACTTCGTGCGACACATGCCAGCGGATGAAGAGCAGTAAGCAGAAGAAAGCAGGACTTCTTCAGCCTCTACCCGTCCCGGAACAGCCTTGGCAAGTGGTCAGCTTGGATTTCATCACCGGTTTACCACCTACCAACGCGGGGCATGACGCCATCCTGGTCGTCATCGACAAATTCTCAAAGATGGGACACTTCATTCCGACACATACAACTGCACGCACGGAGGAAACGGCATAGCTATTCCTCAAACACATCATCTCACAGCACGGGATCCCAACAACCCTCATATCCGACAGGGACCCCAAGTTTACTAGCAAGTTCTGGAAAGAGCTCATGTCGCTCATGGGGACACGCCTAGCAATGTCATCAGCATATCATCCCCAGACCGATGGGCAGACAGAGCGATTGAACCAAATTGTGGAACAACTCTTGCGCGCAGCGTGCAAGGACGACCTTAACAAGTGGGACTTGCACTTGCCGGTGTTGGAGTTCGCCTACAATAATGCAAAGCATGCCGCAACAGGAGAAACCCCATTCTTCCTCTGTTACGGTCGACATCCGCTAACTCCTCAACAGCCGACAGTACCTGCAACTGTCCAACCCGCGCACGACTTCGTTACCACAATGCAGCAGCTTTGGGATCGGACACACAAGCGTCTACAGGACATACAGTCTTCACAGAAACGCTTGGCCGATCGCCATCGACGTGATCATACCATTGCAGTTGGTGACCATGTGCTTCTCGACACATGCAACCTCAACCTCGGTCACCTTCCATCCAAGTTACGACCTCGCTTCTGCGGACCTTTCCTTGTAGAAGAGCAGGTCACTCCAGTCATATTCCGCTTGCGCCTACCAGCTACTTGGAAGATTCATAACGCCTTCCACGTGCAGCTTCTTAAACCCTATCGAGATCCAAATAAGCTGTACATGGGACGCCAACCTCCGCCGCCGCCTCCAGTCCTCGTGAATGATGAACTTGAGTACGAGGTTGAATCTGTTCTTGTACATCGTCGTCGTCGGCATGGCGCCCTGGAGTTTCTCATACGCTGGAAGGGCTATGATCCTTCTGAGGACAGCTGGGTCTCTGAAGAAGACATGAGTAACGCCCGACGTTCTCTCCGCGACTATCTTGTCAAGCAGGGTGTTACATCTACCACCCAGCTTTGAGGGGGGGAAGTGTGAGAGTACGCCGACGTTCGACATATTTCTCATGAGAAGAATGAAGAACGAGGATGAATGAACTATGAATGAGGTGAGTACATATGGAAAACCCTAATTGGGTTGTACCCCCTATGGGATACCCCACTATAGCCTACACAACAGCATAAGCTATATAATGTTCTGACACACCCCCATAGGCAAAGTGGGGGAGAACAAGGGGTCACAAGACCAGTCAAGCAAAGCAGAGCAAGCTCAGGGTGGATCACAACGTCACCACACAGTCCGAGCACAACGACAAGGCCACAAGGCCAGTTCACATGCAGGAGTACACATATATATATAGAGCTAGACAAGCAAGAGCAGGTATATATATGTGACAGTACAAGTAAGGTCAAGAGGAGAGCAAGTGAGGCAAGACAGGTACAAGACCCAGCTGAGTGCAGAAGCGCTGATGGTCACAAGGCGCAAGTGCCTTGGTGAACACATCAGCAGTGTTGGCCTGAGAGGCCACGTACGCAAGTCGCAACTGACCACGCTGCTGCAGCTCACGAGCAAGAAAGTAACGGAGAGCAATGTGCTTCGTTCTGTGCTCCAAGCGCTGCTCTCGACACAAGGCCAGCATGGCCTTGTTGTCTACGTACAGCACTGGAGGAGAACGAGGCGGCTCTCCAAGGTCAGTCAGCAGGTAGGTGAGCCAGCGAAGCTCCTGTGCAGCCATGGCCCCGGCGTAGATCTCAGCCTCACAACTGGAGCCGAGAACAGAGGACGAGCGAGTAGCTCGCCACGAGACAGAGCCGGAACCAAGACTGAAGGTGTAACCCTGCGACGACCGCTGCGTAGCCTGGTCGTCAGCCCAAGAAGCGTCCGCGTGCCCAGTGAGGACCACTGGACTCCGCCCTCCAAGCACTAGTCCCATGCCCGACGTACTGCACAAGTATCGCAACACCCTCTTCGCTGCAGCCATGTGCTCTGATCGGTGTCTCCCAGGAGCAACATAGCGTGCAAGAATGCTAAGAGGGTATGCAAGGTCAGGTCGTGTGCAGGTCATCAGGTACATGAGGCAGCCAACAAGCTCTGGATACGGGCCACTCGACTCTACGGACTCATCCGAAGGCAGAGCTGAGAGTGAGTGGCGAGTAGGCAGAGGAGTGGCCTGAGGCGAGGAGTACGTGAAGCCGAAGCGCTGAAGGACCTGCTGCACCATGTGTGACTGAGTCAGGGTAATGGTGCGGCGTGCTCTGTCCCGGGTGATCTGCAAGCCAAGGTAGCTGCGCAGTTCACCCAGGTCTGTGCACGTGTGTCTCTTCTGCAGCTCGGACTTCACGTGGGCGAGTCCAGCAGTGTCAGCTGTGGCAAAGACCAAGTCGTCGACGTACACGAGGATGTAGAACGGCGGCAGAGAGGTGTCGGTGCGTAGAAACAGCGACGGGTCGGCAGTAGAAGGAGCAAACCCAAGAGCCGCAAGCGTAGTCCTCAGTGTGTCGTGCCACTCACGTGGCGCCTGGCGGAGACCGTAGACTGGACGCCGGAGACTCCACTGGGTACCAGGAGGGAAAGACCCAGTGAAGCCAAGTGGGCGGCGCAGCCAGATCTCCTCGTGCAGGCTGCCCTGCAAGAAAGCAGTGCTGAAGTCGAGAGAGTGCAGCTCGTAGTCACGGTGAGCAGCAACGTATAGCAGCACCCGAAGAGTGGTCATCTTCGGGGTGGGGGAGAAGGTCTGAAAGTAGTCAACTCCCTGTCGCTGACTGAAGCCACGAGCCACGTAACGTGCCTTGAAGACAGGCGGAGAACCCGGCGGCCGCTTCACCCTGAAGATCCACATGCCACTGACGATGTTCGCCCCAAGAGGGGGGACAGCGTCAACGTAGGTGCCTGTGGACTTCCAGGAAGCCATCTCTGCATCCATAGCTGCCTGCCACTGAGAGGAGTAGGGACCCTCTATCGCCTCCGCGTAAGAGCGCGGAGTCGGGATGTCAAGTGCATCCGGGTCTCCCTCAGGGGTAAGCAGTACGGACACGAGATGAGGTGAAGCAGCTGCCAGACACTGGAACTCCTCCTGCCTGTCCTCAAGGACGTCCGTGCCAAGGGCACACTCACCCCCGACTGACGGAGGACAGGCAGACCCAGACTCAGCGACAAGACTAGCAGCGTAGTCTAGGCGACAGCGAGCATTAAAGTCGACGAGCTCAGTAACTAGGGCAGACGCAGTAGTAGACTCGAAGGAAGGGTCAGTGACGACAGTAGCAAGGAGACGCGTGACAGTAGGACTGGCAGCACGAAGAGAGTCCGACGCAGGGTCGGGAAGAGCAGGAAGAGAGGACTCAGGAGGAGAAGGCAAAGAGGCACGCAGAGGAGCAGTAGACGGACGCAGAGACATCCTGTGCGTGCCAGGGACAGGAGGAGGACGCTGACGCGAACCACGACCACTAGCGCGAGCAGCACGGACAGGCGACGCAGGGCGAGACGCAGGCTCACGACGCTCAGTAAGACCTCCAGTAGGACCAGTGTAGGGAGAAGGAGCAGGCAAAGGGGAGGTAGGCTGTAGCAGTGACCGCGACGGGACAGGCTGTGGACCCTCCAAGAGAGGAGGAGGACCAGGAGAGGGCGGAAGACCAAGAACCTGCTGCAGGAGTGGAACGAAGTACGGTCGAGGCCGCGTAGCTACGCCAGAAACAGCAGGGACAGCACCAGTACCCCCAGCAGGAGCACCCGCTCCAGCAGCACCTCCAGTAGCTCCAGAACCTCGAGCAACACCAGGAGCACCCCCAGCAGGACCGCCAGTGGTAGTCTCAGCACCAACACCCTCAGCAGCACCAGCTCCAGTCGAACCCGCAGGCCCAGCAGCTCCAGTACTCCCAGTACGAGCACCTCCGGGACCCGCAACAGCAGCACCCTCAGTAGCCGACGAACCTCCAGCACCAGCAGCACGGCTCCAGCGCCGGGCAAACCACTCGCGCAGCTCCTGTGGAGAGAGTGGCTCCCGGCGAGACAAAGCACGCGTAGAAACTCGAGGCGGAGGACCTCCAGGCGCAGCACTCCCAGGTCCAGCACCCCCAGGCAAAGCACCCCCAGGCGTAGCACCCCCACACTCAGCACCCCCAGGCTCAGCACCCCCAGGCTCAGCACCCCCAGGCTGAGCACCCCCAGGCTCAGCACCCCCAGACTCAGCACCCCCAGGCTCAGCACCCCCAGCAGCACCAGAGTCACCAGTGACCTCGACAGGCTCGACTGCGTCTACCTGGGACACACCTGAAGGGGCAGGACCCTGAGGGGGGAGGGGGTCTACCGGGGGGGGACCTGGTACAAGGAAGAGCGGGGGCGGGGGGGGGGGACGGAGTGCGGTAGGGGAAGAGGCGGTAGTAGGGTACCGACTCGTCGAACGTGACGTCCTGAGAGGAAAGAACACGGCGAGAGGTGGGGTGGTAGAACTGCCACCCAGGCGCGTCTGGGGGGAACCCCAGGAAGACGCAAGGAGCAGCACGAGGGGACAGTTTGTCCGCAGACAAGTCGCGGACAAACGCCCGAGATCCCCAGACCCGGAACGCCGACGCATCGCCCACCTTCCCGGTCCACAGCAAGGCTGGGGAGGTCTCCGGCCTGGAGACCCTGGGGTGAAGGTTGATCTGACGTGCCGCGTACCTCACCGCAAACGGCCACAGAAAATGGGGGGCAGCCGCATGCATCATAGACGTACGAGCGACGTCCATGACCATGCCAATGCGGCGCTCAGCAATCCCATTTTGCTGCGGAGAGTCCGGGAGCGTGAAGGTCTGACGGATGCCTCGTGCACGACAGTAGGCTCGCAGAAGGCCAGAGGAGAACTCTCCGCCTCTGTCCGAGTGCAGACGCAGAACAGGAAAGTCGGAGCCAAAGCTCTGCCTGAGCTGGAGACGAGCTGCGCGGATCCAGTCGATCAGCACCTCAGTGACATCACCCTTGCCGCGCAAGGGGAAGACTGCGGTGTAACGCGAGTAGTCGTCAACAACGAGCAGGAAGTAGCGCTCGTGACCCTGCCCACGGACGCGGGCTGGGCCCCACACGTCCATGTGGAGCGTCTGCAACGGGGCCTCTGTCGGAGGAAACTGGGAGGAGTGAGGGGCAGCACGCTGGCGCCCCTCGACACAGGGGACACAGGTAGGGCCAGGGCCCTGAGGAAGGGGAGGGAGGGACCGGGGGAGACCAGACACTAGAAGACGGGAGGCCATGCCTCTGAGCCGAAGCAGAGAGGGGTGACCAAGACGGTGGTGCCAGAGAAGAGTCTCGTGAGACAGGAGACGACAAGAACAGGGGGCAGACTCAGGACCAGACCTGGACGCAGCAGCAAACACCTGACCCGATGAAGCGACTCTACCAGACTCAGTAACGGGAGGAGACGCAGTGGTCAGTGTGTACAGGCTCGACCCCGGCTGACGGGTAAACGTAGCCAGGTGTCGGCCTGTGCGAGCCTCTGTACAGTGCGTCACCCGCTGACGCGCAGGAGTGAACTGGTGTACACCCGCATCCTGTAGGTCAGCACCACTCACCAGGTTCGTAGAGAACGAGGGGAGGTAGAGACCAGACAGGGTGCCAGAGGGAGCCGCCGGACACGGGAGGACTGTGGAGAAGCGAGACAGGACAGGACCCCCAGAGGGGTCAGCCAGAGACACTGCAACCGGTCGACTCAGCGGTGTGAGTGTGGTGCGGTCCCTAAAGAAGGAGCGAGACGCCCCAGAGTCAAGGGTGAAGGTGAGGGAGGCCGAAGCCGACGTAGTACCTGAGAGCGCAGACTCACCAGTACCTGAGGACGCAGACACACGAGCACCTAGGGCAGCAGCGTCGTAAGCACCTAGGGCAGCAGCCTCACCAGGACCTAGAGCAGCAGTCTCAATACCCGGATCGGGCGGGAAACACCGGTAACAGTCACCCTCATCACTAATAGACACAGCATACATGGCAGAGAGAATAGCATCAAAGTCAAGATCATAGATGGCAACACCCGCCCTGGACAGGTCACCCCAACAAGGGATCTCTGAGGCCTCCGGGAACTGGTGACGCCACGCGTCCGTCAGGCGGCCAAAGCAGCGCTGAGTGGGGTGGGGACCCCCACACTGCTCACCCGCACGGTCGCCGGTGCGCAAAACGTAGGAGCACGGACCAAAACCCCCACCTCGCTGACGCGCAGTGTACCACTCACGAAGCTGCTGAGGGGACAAGGTGTCACGACCACGCTGCTGCTGCTGGCGCGAGCCACCACCGGAGCCACTCCTATGCGAGGACCCGCGACCAGCACCACCTCCACCCCCGCCGCCTCCTCCGCCTCCGCCGCCTCCGCTACTGCCGCCGCCTCCACCTCCGCCTCCGCCGCCGCCACCTCCGCCACCCCCGCTCCCACTGCCACCGCCGCCGACACCTCCGCCTCCACTGCCGCCACCGACTCCTCCACCCCCACCTCCATTCCCACCGCCACCCCCACTCCCCCAACTGCCGCCACCTCCACCTCCACCGCCCCCGCTCGCTCCTCCAGCGCCCTTGCCCCCCTTGCCCTTGCCAGAGCGGCGTCTCCCACTAGGGGCAGACGCCACACCGACCGACTCAAGACCAAGGAGGTCGGCCGCAGCAGCAGAGGCAACAGAGGGCAGAAGGGGGGAGGGGGAACACCCCTCAAAGATGGGGGTGCGCGGGTCACCACGAGAGGCCCCTACAGCGACTATGCTCTTCTCGGCCGCTAGGAGGGACTTCTCGAGGAGGTCAACAGTGAGAGTGGTGGGACAGACAGAGAGAAAGTGGTCCCTGACTACGCGAAGGGAGTCAGGAAGGCGAGTGACTATGTAGTAAAGAGTGATGTACATGGGGGGGGGGTTCTTGGCGCAGAAGTCAGCAGGGAGTGCAGCGCTGTAGCGAGTGTCACTAGTGCGGAGGTGCGTAATGAGGTCAGCGACTGTGGGAAAGGCAGCAAGGTCAGGAAAGAGGTACGGTAGCATGAGACGGCTCAGTGCAGCAGTGGCAGGGGAGGAGTAGCGCGCAACTACAGCGTCGTACAAGGTCTGAGCACTCTTGTACTGACTAAAGTGTGCACGCTCGGAGGTAGGGAGGTGGCGACGCACAGCAAGACGTGCAGCAGCGTCGCGCGTGGCCCACTGGGAGCGAACAGTGGCGTCGGCGTCAGCAGCAGGGGCAGTGGAGGCGCCAGAGGTGAGGTCAAAGAGAGAGAGACCATCTGCCCTATCGCACTGTAAGAACAGCTGCAGGTCATCCACCCAGACCTCAAAGTCAATGGCCCGACCCTCAGCGTCAAAGACTAGAACACTAGGGGTAGCCATGACCCTAGACGACTGGCAGCGCAAACAGTAGGGTGAGGGCAGTGCAGTGAAAGGGCGCTGTGTTCACCAGACTGGACAGGTCGGGCGGCCCGGAAGGAGGGCGGCGCGGCGGCTCGGCGACTCGGCTGCCGGGCGGCTCGGCGGCTCGGCGGCTCCGCTGCTGGGCGGCACGGCTGCTGGGCGGCTCGGCTGCTGGGCGGCTCGGCTGTTGAGCGGCTCGGCTGCTGGGCGGCTCGGCTGCTCTGCTGTCGGGCGGCTCGGTTGTGCTGCTGAGGGGCAGCACGGCTCGGGCTGCTCGGGCGGTGCGGGCGGCTCGGGCGGCTCGGGCGGCTCAGCTCCTCAGCGGCACAGGCGGCGTGGGGACCGAGACGGCGGCGCGCGGCTGGGACGGGCGGCGCACGGGCGGCGTGGGGCCGGGACTGCGGTGCGCGGCCGGGACGGGCGGCTCACGGGCGGCGTGGGGCCGGGACGGGCGGCGCGCGGGCGTCGAGGGGCCGGGACGGGCGGCGCGCGGGCGTCGAGAGGCCGGGACGGGCGGCGCGCGGGCGTCTAGGGGTCGGGCCGGGTGGCGCGCGGGCGTCTAGGGGCCGGGACGGGCGGCGCGTGGGCGTCGAGGGGCCGGGACGGGCGGCGCGCGGGCGTCTAGGGGCCGGGACGGGCGGCGCGCGGGCGTCTAGGGGCCGGGACGGGCGGCTCACGGGCGGCGAGGGGCCGGGACGGGCGGCGCGCGGGCGTCGAGGGGCCGGGATGGGCGGCGCGCGGGCGTCGAGGGGCCGGGACGGGCGGCGCGCGGGCGTCTAGGGGCCGGGACGGGCGGCTCACGGGCGGCGAGGGGCCGGGACGGGCGGCGCGCGGGCGTCGAGGGGCCGGGACGGGCGGCGCGCGGGCGTCGAGGGGCCGGGACGGGCGGCGCGCGGGCGTCTAGGGGCCGGGACGGGCGGCGCGCGGGCGTCTAGGGGCCGGGACGGGCGGCGCGCGGGCGTCTAGGGGCCGGGCCGGGTGGCGCACGGGCGTCTAGGGGCCGGGACGGGCGGCGCGCGGGCGTCTAAGGGGCCGGGACGGGCGGCGCGCGGGCGTCTAAGGGCCGTGACGGGCGGCTAAAGGGGCCACTAGGGGCCAAGAGAGAGGGGAGCGCGACTCGGGTAGGGGCAGAGTGCGCTCCGGGCAGGAAAAAAAAAAAAAAAAAAAACGGTGGGCCCTAGGAACAGTTCCCACGAGGGAACCTGCTCGATACCATGAGAAGAATGAAGAACGAGGATGAATGAACTATGAATGAGGTGAGTACATATGGAAAACCCTAATTGGGTTGTACCCCCTATGGGATACCCCACTATAGCCTACACAACAGCATAAGCTATATAATGTTCTGACATCTCATTTCCATATTTTTACTCCATCTTATTCTCCTTATTTTCCTCTTTCATTTGCACTTTATTTCACCTCAATCAGACTACTATTCTATTTTCTAGAGCTTTCCGATTATCTCACTTATTTGGTATTTTCGGCACTGACATTTACATTATACGGCACCGACAGCACCGACAGTGGTGTACAAGGCGTAATCTCGCCATAATCCGAAGTGCCAATGGGCTTGCGTGCTTATGCGCACTTGTGATTATCTATTCTAGAAGAGCGCGTTCCCGAAGGTTCGGATTATCTGTTGTTTCTATGTATTTCCGAGTATAAATACGCCTTGTACTCACCTTTAGTGGAACATTCTCGAGTGGAAATTCGATCCTGTGACAGATTAGTTCCTGCTTGCTTGACTGCCACGAGATAGGCCCGATAGTCTCGAGTCGGTAGATGTAGCCGGTGCGCGAGCGCTTGTTGTCAGCGTCGCCGGCGTGGTCGGCGTCTACATAGCCGATTAGCTTAGGTGTCGAGGTTCCGTTTTTGTAGTAGGTCAGGCCGATCGTCGAAGTACTGACGAGGTAGTGAAGAGCGCGGACGAGCTCCGCCATATGGTCTGCTTCAGGCTTCTAGAGGTAGGTGGCGAGTTGGCTCGCTGAGTACGATAGGTCAGGTCGGCAGGTGACGGCTGCGAAAAGTAGACACCCCAGCTTTCGTTGATAGTCGCGTATGCCGGCGGGTTTGAGTGGAGTGGAGGCTTCCTTACGGTTTCCGTCGGTGTGGCGATATGGTGTGGAGATTGTGGTCGGAGTTAATCCGAAGCGTTTCGCGATGGTGTCGGCGTATTTCGCAGCACCGAGGTGGATCGCCTTTTCTCCTTCCTGTATGTTGTGTTCGAGGTACTGCGTCACGATGGAGGAGACGGTGAGTGTGAGATCCCGCTGCAGCTCCCCTTCGAACCAGGTTGTAATACCGTCGGTCGAGCTGATGTAGAGCAGATCGTCTACGTAGACGATGAGCAGAATGTAGTCGGCACCTTTCGTGAGTCGGTACATCCCTTGGTCGTACGGTAGTTGACGGAATCCGATACGAATTAGCCGGGCGTGTAGGTACTGCTGCCACAGCCTCGGAGCCTGCTTGATCCCATACAAAGACTTCAGTAGCTGACAGACATGATTAGGGTCTGCGTTGGAGCCGTGCGGTTGCTCGACGAAGATTTCAGCGTCGACAGGGGCGTAGAGGAAGGCGTTGGCGACGTCAATTTGTCGGAGTTTCTTTCGCTTCATGGCTGCTATCGCGAGAAGAATCCGCAGTGAGGTGTGTCGACTGACCGGAGCGAATGTTTCGGTGAAGTCTCGTCCGTGCTCTTGATCGAAGCCACGAACGACACAGCGCGCCTTAAATTTGTCGATGGTTCCGTCTGCCAACGTCTTCACACGGAAAACCCACTTCCCGGTGAGTATTGTCTTGTTGCGTGCCACTCCGATGGGTACGACTTTCCAGGTGTTGCGTTCTTCCAGCGCCTTTAACTCCTTGTCCATGACTTCGCACCATTTTTCCCTGTGCTCCCCCCCCAGAGCCTGCTGAACTGTGGCAGGCTCCTTAGGTGGCGCTGTTCCGTGGACGGCAGTGACGAGTCCCAGTATCTGCAGCCCACTCTGTGTGTAGCGGGGGAGATTTGTATCCTTGGGACAAGCTGCTTCGTCTCTTGCTTCTGGGTCAGGTATGAAGTGAGGTCCTACGCGTTCTACTTCGTCGGTGTTGACTCTTGCGGATGTAACGTAACCGTTGTCGGCGAAGTGATAGTAGGTTTCGGCGTTGATGCTTTCGCGAGGATTGTCGTCGTCCATGGGAGGTCCGGCTTCCTCCGAAGCTCTGTCCACGTTCTGCTCATCCCAGTCACCTTCGTCTGCTGCCGAAGCGAAGGCTCGGTCACCATGAAATCCGCCTGTGGGGTCTCGGTCTTCTTCCAGGTTGGCAAGGTATGTTGAGAGGGCGAGTCGTTCGTAGAAAATCACGTCACGTGCTGCTACTGTTTCCTTTGAGTGGACGTCGAAAATCTTCCACGCGTTGTATTGTTTTTCGATGCCCAAGTGCAGTCCCCATTGTGCGCGTTGGGAGAATCGACCGGCACGTGCAGCTGGGGGTCGGTACTGTACCATGCAGCCGAACACTCGTAACATTTTTGTGTTGCCCAACTTTCCTGTCCACAGCAGGTGTGGTGATGCGTTGTTCGGGAGCGATGATGACGAGAGCAAGTTGTGCAGCATGACAGCGTGGTCCATCACCTCGGGCCACTGGTGGTTGGGTAGCCGCATGCCACGTAACAGCTTGCGCATGGTGTTCTGGAGAGCCCTGCTCATTCTTTCTGCCAAGCCTTGCTGTTGATGGGTGTAGGGCAGGGAGATGAGCCGCTTGATGCCTCTTTCTGCCAAGTAGTCCTTGAATCTTTGTGACTGATATTCCCCACCTCCGTCTGACTGGAAGCTTTTCAGCTTCACTCCTGATTCCCGTTCTGCTACTGGAAGCCAGGCGACGAAAGCTTCGAAGGCCATGCCACGGCTCGGAAGGTTGAGATGCCAAACGTATCGTGTGGCGGCGTCGATGAATGTGATGACATAGTTATAAGCTCCTTGTCCGGGTTCACGGTTGTACAGTATTTCGCTGCACACTTTCTCCGGTGGTGCGTATGCTGGTGCGCTCGGGTTGTGGTGAGAGACGAACGGCTGATGCGGTAAGTCGGCTTCGGGGCAGGTGAAACACGTTCCGCGGACTCGTTGAAGTTCTCTGCCGCCGGGTAGAAGTAGTGAATTTTTGTCAAGGACACCTGCTCGGATCGTGTTATTTAACGTTGTGTTGCTCGGGTGTCCCATTTTTGCGTGCCAGATGTATTCGCCAGCGCGATGTCTGGGTGAGCGCCTGTACAAGTCGGAGTTGGAATAGAAACCAGCGGTGAAGTTGGCGCTTCTATGGACTTCTCGTGGAGTGGGAGTCAACTGCTGCGCAGGAGTTGGTGGAGTATCGTTGATTAGAACTGGTGCCGTTGAAGGACCCGCGATTGGTGTCGTAATTGGTGTTGCCTCTGCTGCTGCCGATATTGTCTCTGTTGCTGTCGATGTTGTCTCTGCTGCTGCCGGTGTTGTCTCTGCTTGTTGGATTGTCACTAATGCTCGTGTTCTTTCTGCTTCAAGTATAGTGTGCGAGTACCAGAAGCCTCCAGGACTGAAGTCGGGGTCGAGATCTGGCGGGTGTGTCCAAGAGGTGAAGTTGACGATGGCGTGGCTGTCGGCGGTGCCTTGATCTGGAACAAAATCAAGGATGAAGACGTTGTTCTTCAGTACTGCCTTTCCGATGTATAGTCCGCCTCTTCCGTGGTACAGTTTGAACTCCTGAGTAGTGCTGTCTGCTTCGAGGTGAATACCCTTCGCCATCAGTTGACTGAAACTGAGTAAGTTGTACCCGAGTCCTTCTGCGATTAAAACCTTCGACATTTGTAGTACGACATTGGTCTCCCTTGACTGAAGTTGAACGATGCCTTGTCGACGATAATTACGACTTCGTGTTGAAGTTGGTGTTCCCGTTGAACGAAGCGACCCGAGGAGCACATGTGCTGTCCGCAGCAGCTGTCCATTACCAGGTGTCTTTCCCGGACGGCTCGCTCTGGGCGATGGCTACGTATGTCGGGTTCGGCTCCAGTGACTCACGGCGAGGGGTGCTTTCGTCGAGTTGTTCTTCCGGTGAGTAGTGCGGTGGTGATTCGGTGATGCAGGAGTCTGTCAATCTCGCCATGCAGCTGACGATGTTTCTTGTTCCTTGTGCATATTGCGTTGTCGATGTTGTTGAAGAATGCGGTTGACTGGTGGTGTGCAACTGTATGGAGGCCACTTGACTGCTTGAAGGCCGAAGTTGACGTTGCGGTGTCGTTGACTGCTGCTGATTTGAACAGTGTGTTCGAGGATGTCCTGACGTCTTGCAGAGATGACAGAACTGCGGTACGTGCCGTTGCGGTTGTTGTTTATTCTGTCGGTTGGGGTTGTTGTTGAAGCGCCGTTGGGTGTGGAATGCAAATTCGGGTACTGACGTTTTCCTCTTGTGTCGCTCCTCGTGCAGATCCATGTCTTGTTGTTCAGCGTGTATTTCGGCGCAGAGTGCCGCTTCGGAGATCTTCCCGTGAGCTCGGAGTATAGCTCGAGTGGAGCGCCAATGAGGACCGAGACCGGAGATGACGACTGTGACGAAGGCTTCTTCAGATATCGATCCTCCGCATCGAAGGAGTCTGTCGCGCAATCCGCGACAACGGCTGATATACGCCATCCCTTTTTCGCCGGGTTTCATTTCCACTGTTGTCAGCTGTGCCATTAACCGACTCTGATTGACGCTGTCTGTTGCTTGGTACAGGTTCTTCAAGTGGTTGTACGCAAGCTCGACGGAGTTGCCGTATCCCCGATAAGACCGGATGTTCTGCTGCTGGTTCGGAGTTATGTTCCTTAGCAGGATCGTGTACGCCATCATCGACTGATATGTATACTGTTGTTTGTCGTACTGCGTCCCGTGTGTTGGGTATGGTAGGGACCCGTCGAAAAATCCGAGAATCTGCGCGCCTTCCATCATCAGCTCGAACTCGAAGGACCAGGCATAAAAGTCTTTTCCGTCGAAAGGTGTTGATGTATGCAGTTTCAGGACGTGGGCGAACTGCGACTGGACCTGAAAAGCGTCCAGTGTCTTCTCTTGTCCAGGTGAAGTCTGCTGGTGTGGCATGAAGCTGATGGAGCCACGTTGAGGCTCGTACGGAGCAAAGATAGGTTGCTGCTGGTTTCCGCGTGCGTAGGATGAGCCATCGAGACTCATGGGTGTGACATCGTTGTTGTTGTTGCTGCTGTTTGACTGCGCAGGTCCCGTTTGCTGGTGTTGCTCGTAGAAGGACATGAAGGAGAAGAACGTCTCCATCATGTTTGGGTCGAAGCCGGTCGTTTGGTTCGCAGGAGTTTCTGTGGACTCAGCAGCTGGTTTTGTTGCCGTGCCTCCCTCTGTCTGTAGGCCAGAGGCTGGAGGTGGAGAAGGAGTAGTGACGCGAGAGCCGTTAGAGGAGCTTCTCTCCTTTTGTGTTGCCATGTCTTCTGATATTGTAGGAGTTTGAACGAAGTGGAGTTTTGCCTTGTCTGCTCTGATACCATGTTGGGCTGAGAAAAGCCATTAGGATCGTTCAAGGCTAAGACTCTGTTAAGAATGTTGTATTGCGGAAGCGTTTAATGATAAAATGTTGAACCACCTTGCGCTGGTGTGTGAGGGCAAGATAGATTGATTATAGAAAAGTAGTACAATATTTTATAAGATTACAAGGAATATGAAAGGGTGCAACTAATAATTGTTTTACTGTTGCTGTTGCGGTTCGATACAGTGACGACTCGGGCAACTGCTCAGTAACGAGTCAGTTGTTTGTCCTTGTTGTCGCGCTGTATTTGTTAAGTCAAAGGTCGCTGACCTTTGACCTTCGTGTAACCTCCGGCTGTTGCTTTTCTGTCAACCTCCTCGGTTGACTCGCCATTGCTGCGCTGTAGTTCGCCTCGTTTACCGTCTTGATGTTACGACACACAAGAAGCGTTAATTACTTGTTTCCAACAATCTACACCTTACGGCAAATCCACACTGCTCACACTGTCCTGCTTTTGCGAGTTACTCAACAAATGACGGATTAACCGAAGCTTCGAGTGGTTTGCTTCGTCTGTGTCCCGAGCATCCAAGCACCCATCCTCATATCCCTCATCATGCACACCACCCTCGACACTGGTCTTAGCCTCTGCCTGCTGCTGCTGTGGTTGTTGAGCCTCCCTGCTGCTGGTGCTGCTAGTGGTGGCATTCGACTTCCAAGGGGCAACCCAGGTAGGCGGCCAAAAAGGGGACGAGGTGAGTGGGGGTATTGTCGGATGAGAGAACGAAGCCGTGGGGGTAATTGGGGAGTTGCTCCTTGGTGTGGTGGCCCTTGGGGTGGTGCTTTTGGGGGTTGTGCTTTTAGGCGTTGTGCTTTTAGGAGTGGTGCCCTTAGGGGGAGTCCCCTTAGGAGTGGTGCTGCTGAGACTGGCATAATTAGCAGTGCATCTATCAGGGGTGTTACTCCTGGGCGTAGTGCTCTTAGGAGTGGTGCTAGTGGGGGTGGTGCCTCTTGGAGGGGTTGTGTTTACAGGGGTAGTGCTATTAGAGGTTGTGCTTCTAGGAGGTGTGCTCTTAGGGGTTGTGCTTCTAGGAGGGGTGATGGAAGGAGGTGTGCCGGAGGGAGGAGTCCCTATACGGGTAGTGACAGTAGGGATAATGACAGTCGGAGCGGTCAAGTCTCCAGGGACGCTGCTGTCAACCCCTGCACACCGCACCTCACCCCTGGAATCTCCAGGGACGCTGCTGCCTCGACGGGCGAATCCCGTCTCTGTGACTGATCTAGGAGCAACCATAGACAAACTCCTGTATTCCTCCCCCTGTTCACCCCTAGAAACCCCTCCGCACCAACCTTCACCCCCCGCATCCACCTCCCCTTCACCCCACCCTTCAAAGCCCCCTAACAACCCCCCTTCCAATGCTCCATCAAGCCCTCTTCCAAAACCTTCCCCTGAAACTCCCCTGGAGATCCACTTAGGGGTCTTACTGGATGAAACAGCAACTTTAGAAGCAGCACCAGCAACAGCATTAGAAGCAGCACCAGGGGTCTTTTGAGACGTATCTGAAGCTGCAGCACCAGAACCAGCAGCAGAACAAGAACCAGGGGTTTTCCTGCCCCAGCCACTCCTGCTCCCAATCCCTTTCCCGGTCTTTGACCCAAACCCTGCTCCCATGCGAGGGGTTATCTGATTGGCCGGGGTTCCAGATTTCTCATAGTACGCTGCCAGGGCTTCCGGTGTCATGATTGGCTTGGGGGACATGCCACGTGGCAGCTTCCTTTTGGCTGCTGGGCCTGGTGTCAGGGCCGGCAGCGCCCGTGCTCCTCCCGCTGCGGAAACAGCTGCTGGTTTGAACGATGAGCGCCCCATATAGTCACGGGCGGACATAGCACCACGTTGCAAGAGCGCACGTTTGATATAATCACCCCTCTCCCTCTCCCTCCCCCCCTCCTCTTCCTCCTCTTCCTCCTCCTCTTCTTCATCTTCATCGTTAGGAATATCCAAAGGAATGGCCACTCTTAAAGCCCTATTGCCGCCCCAACGCTTCCCTCCATCCAACCCTACAGGACCGGCTAACAAGGCACCCTCACCCCTGCTTTCTGCCTGCACGTGAAGCCGCTGCGGCTGAACAGATGAGCCTCTGAGCCTTCGCTCCTTCTCCTCCCCCCCAACTAACAAGGCACCCTCACCGCTGCTTTCTGCCTGCGGTTGAAGCCCCCGTGGCTGAACATTTGGCCCTCTAAGACTCGGCTCCTTCCCCTCCGCAACCTCCTCACGTTTCTTGGCCTCATCAATTTTCTTTGTCTCTCCAGCCTCCTTAGATTCTTCTCCCTTCTTGGCCTTGGTCCTGCTTCCATCCTTCTTCTGCTTCCTCTTCTCCTTCACCCCCCCTTCCTTCGCCTTACATTGTGAGCCCTCCTTACTAACTCCCTCACCCAATCCCTCTCTCACTCCCTCCCTAACTCCCTCACTCACTCCCACACTTACTCCCTCACTCGCACTATCTCGTGGATTCAGCATGTTTGCCCCTTCCCCTTCCCCTTCCCCTTCCTCACCTTCTCGCCCTCCTCCTTTCTGCTGCTTCTTCTTCTTCTTGCCAGGTTTCCTCTCCTTTCCAGCCTCTTCGAGCGTGTCCCCCTCAATATTGTCCCCTTCACCTTCCCTTTCCCTCCTCGCATTCTTCTTCTCCTTCCCCCGTTTTGCCAGTTTCGTTGCTCCCTTGTGCCTGCTGCCGCCTGCCTTATGGCCGTTCACGTTCGATCCATCACCATCATCATCAGCACCACCACCACCAGCATCAGCATCAGCACCAACACCACCAGCATCACCATCAGTACCACCATTGTCAGGATATGCTGTGCCATCACCATTAGAAGCAGCACCAGCAGCAGCAGCACCACTCTCCTCCAAATCGAGCACTCTGCATGCATATCCCGACCCAATAGTTCTCGACCGTAGCAGCTGCACCAACGGCACCTCCTCCTCCTCCTCCTCGTCCTCCTCCTCTAACCCCTCCACCTCCTCCCCTTCCCCTTCCCCATCCAAATCACCCCCCCATTCCTTTCCAATAAACCCATAACCCTCACTGCCCTTCCTCCCTTTCTTGCCATCAGTAGCACGTTTGGTACCATGAGCTTCAGGGGAGAGGGGTTCTTTCCATGAGCTCACACCATCAGTAGCAATGGTTTTCGATCGACGAAATACTGGTTCTTCTTCTGCTTCTGCTTCAGCTGCTGTTGCTACTGGCCCCCCACACTCACTCCTAGACACCCCATACCCATTCTGTGTCCGTTGCACATCCAGATCAGGCAACCCATATTCATTCCTCGTCTCCTCATCCCGGAAACCCAACCGCCACCCCCCTCCTCCTCTCCTCGCCCTCTTTTCTCCTTCCCCGCTTCCTCCTCCTCCTCCCCCCCCACTTCCTCCTCCCCCTCCTCCTCCGCTTCCCCACCCTCCTCTCCACCCACCCCCCCCCTCTCCTCGTGGTGTCACAGCCAGCAGGGCAGCAGCCGTCACTTTACCCCCCACTGCCCTTCCCCTCCCCTCCGCCTTAGGAGACTTCAGACTCGTGTATGAGTCTACATAAGCCCCCGCCCCCCCACTCCCCCCCAGCCTCGCACTTCCTCCCAACCTACCGCTCCCCCCCAACCCTCCACTTCCCCCAATCCTCCCACTCCCCCCGAACCCACCACTTCCCCCCGTTGAATTGGTGGAGGTAGAGAGAGGAGGGGAGTGAGAGGGGGAGAGGGAGGGAGAGTGCGAGGGAGAGAGTGTGGGTGTGCCAGCAGAGAGGTCAACAAGCTGGGAAAAATCCGTTAGAAGCAGCTGCGATACAAGGTCCTCACTCATACTCCTCTGATGCAGCCCGCGGCGACGCACACACCGCCGCTGCTGCCGGTGCTGCTGGTGCTGCTGGTGCTGCTTCCGGTGCTGCTTGCTGCTCATTCTCCCTGCGGCTGCAGCTGCTGCGGTCTGTGCGCGGATTTTTTCGGCTTCGGCTGCTGCTGCTTCTGCTTCTTCTGCCCGTGCCTCTCGTAACATTGTGATTGACCTTAGGAGGTATTTACCTTTGTTTGCTAGCAGTTCGGCTTGCCGCGTTGACTCGTCTTTCCAAACACCACCAGCAGCAGCACCAGTACCAGCAGCAGCAGCAGCATCAACTGCACCTGACTGCTCCACAGCCCCTGATACCGCGCCGCACCTGCTTGCACCGCTCTCCACCGAACCGGCAGCAACAGCAGCAGCAACACTCGTGGCACCAGCAGCAGACACGCCGTTAGCAGCAGAGGCTGTAGCAGCAGCTGCTTCCTCTCCTCCCACCCCACTTCCCCCACTCCCTCCACTTCCCTCCCCGCCACTCCCTGCTCCCACACCCATCCCCTGCTTCACCCCCCCCAACCGAGCCATCTGCTTTCGCTTTTCTAGTCGCTCCACAAATTGCTGCCGCTGCTTCCGCGCCCGTTCTGCCAGCTCCCTCCCCCTCTCCCTCACTCTCTCCTTCTCCCTCTCCTCCTCACTCATTTCCACTGCTGCTGCGCCTCCTGCTCCTGCTCCTCCATCCCTTTTCCCTGCATCACCACCATCACCACCCCCAGTTTCAACTGCTGCTGCTGCAGCCCCCACTGCTGCCTTATTCTGGTTCAATCCAGAAACAACAGCAGCAGCAGCTGCTGATGATAATGCTGATGCTGATGCTGAATGGTTTGATTCAAACACACCGCCAGCAGCCACTGCAACTGCTCCTGCTGCTACTGCTGCCACTGCTGCTGCTGCTGCTCCTGCTGTTACTGCTGCTGCTGCTCCTGCTGCTACTGATGCTGCTGCTGTTGCAAATGCTCCCGCTGCTGCTGTTGCTCCTGCTGCTGCTGCTGCTGCTGCTGCTGCCTCCCCTGATGCTGCTTTTCTTCCCCACCACAACCCCTCACCAGCAGCGGACGTACCATAAGCAGCACCCTTATAAGCGGCCTCGCCAGAAGCGGCCATACTGTACCCCTTATAAGCGTCTTCGCTAGCTGCACTGGCTAGACTTGACGTGCTTCTGGGCCTGGTTAGCAGCGCTTGTGGCATTTTAGCAGCAGGAGCCACGGCAGGGGGAAGGGGAGAACGGGCAGGAGTGGGAAGAGGAGGGAGAGGAGAGAGGGGAGGAGAAGGACGCGGGGGAAGAGGAGAGAGGGGAGGAGAAGGACGAGGAGGGAGAGGAGAGCGGGGAGGAGAAGGAACAGCGGAGAGGGGATGAGGAGGAAGGGGGGAACGAGCAGGAGAGGGAAGGGGGTGGAGAGGAGAGAGGGGAGGAGCCCCTGTTGGGTCTGTAGCATGATCATCAGCAGCAGCTGTAGCACCATCACTGCAAGCATTGCCAGAAGTAGTAGTGGTAGTAGCAGTGGCAGCAGTGGCAGTAGCAGCAGAGGCAGTAGCAGCGGTAGTAGTAGCAGCAGTATCAGTAACAGCAGTATCAGTAACAGCAGTATCAGTAACAGCAGTATCAGTAATAGCAGTATCAGTAACAGCAGTATCAGTAACAGCAGTAGCAGTAACAGCATTAGCAGCAGCAGCAGAAGTACCAGCGGCGGCAGCAGAAGCAAGGTTCAGAGGAAGCTTCCCTTCCCTGTGCATCTTCCTCCTCACCGCAAACCTTATTTCCTCCAGAAGCTTCCGAGCCTCCTCACTCTCCTCCTCACTCTCCTCCTCACTTTCCTCCTTTCTTCCCTCCTCCTCAGTTTCACTCCTCTCTCCATCTTTTCCTCCTCCCACATTCCCTTGCACATACTCTGCAGCTCTATCCTTAAGACTTTCATTGACACCCTCTTTCTCCTCTTCCTCTTCACTCTCCTCCTGCTCCTCCCGTTCTTCCTCACTTTCCTCTCCTTCCTCACTCCATTCTTCCTCACTCTCACCTTCCTCCTCACTCTCCTCCTCCTCTTCACTCCCCTCCTCCTCTTCACTCGCCTCCTCCACTTCACTCTCCTCCTCCTCATCACTCTCCTCACCCTCTGCCACCACTTTCATATCCTTCCCCCCATCCTCCTTTTCGTCTTCTCTTCCAATACGTCCCCCACATGCATTCATCGCTCCTTGCCTTGCCTCCTTTAATTCCTCTCCCACCACTGCTCCCTCTTTCATCTTCTGAGGCGCCTCAAAAGAAATCATCGCTCCTTTCCTTGCTTCCTCTCCCACCGCCGCTCCCTCCTTCACCCCTCCCATTACTCCCATCCCCAACCCCACCCCCACTTCCTCTTCTATCTCCTCTCTGATCTCCTTCCCTCCATCCTCCTCCTTCATTCCTCTCACATTTCCTCCCCCACAAGCGTTCACCTCCGTTGCTCCCTCCTTCACCCCTGGCTCACTCCCCCCATTCTCCTCCTTTTCCATTCTTTCTACTTCCTTCTCCCCTCCCTCACTCCCCCCATCCTCCTCCCTTTCCACCCCTACTAATCCTTCGTTCACCTCTCCCTCACTCCCCCTATCCTCCTCCTCTCTTGCTCCTCCTGTTCCTCTTACAATCACCTCCACCCCCGTCTGCTCCCCTTCTGTAGAGTCACACGTCAACCCCTCGCGTTTCAAGCCACCCAACTCAACAAAGTCACACTCCGCAATAGAACCCCCACGCTCAGAACCGCCCAAATCCGAAATACTCACATAATCACATTCCCCCGACTCCCCTCCTTTCAACGACCCCAGATCCGAAATACTCACATAGTCACACTCGCCAGACTTCCCACGCTCAGAACGACCCGCCACATCAGCATCTCGCGTATAGTCACACTCAACAGACTTTCGAGGACCCTCAAAAGCGTCTTCCGTATAGGCACTCTGCACAGACTCACACGCCGATCCTCTTCTCCTGGACAGCGCACGAGCCATGCTTCGGCGAGCTATCCTGCTCGGCCCGCTCCGTCCATTGGGTCCGCTCCATCCGCTCTGGCTGTTCAGGCTGTCGCCCTGGCAGTTGCCTTGGCTGCTCGGGCCGCTCGGACCACTCAAGCTGTTGAGGTCGCGCTGACCGCTCAGACTGCTCTGGCCGTTGCCTTGGCTGCTCAGGCCGTTCAGGCCGCTCAGGCCGCTCAGGCCGCTCTGGCTGTTCAAACCGCTCCCACTGAAACTCCTATTCATGCCCCGATCCAAATGCCCGCCCATGCAATCATCTGCAATACCACCCATGCTCTCACCAGTAACCCTGCTAAAGCTGCTCCGGCTGTTGCGGCGGGCCCTAATGAAACCCCCGCCCATGCTGTCACTGGTAACGCTGCTCGTGCTGTCACCAGCAATACCTTGATCCAACCCCCCGCCCATGCTGTCACTGGTAACGCTGCTTGTGCTGTCACCAGTAATACCTCCATCCACCCCACCCAACTCCCTCTCTTTCTCCCTCCCTACTTCCACCCCAGCTTCTTCTCTCCTCTCTCCTCCCCCTAGCTCTTCCCCCCCGGTCTTCCCTTCACTATAATCACCCTCCTCCTGAATCTCCCTAAAACTCCCCTTGCTCCCCCAACTGCCCCTGCTCCCCCTGCTCCCCCAATTCCTCCTGCCTCCCCTGCCCCCCCTGCCCGCGCCCTCCGCCCCGCGCCCTTCGTTATTGTCACACTCCGGCACAGAGGGCACCTGGGAGATGCCCTCTAGGCTCTTCCTGCGGTGCGCCCTCCGCATATAAGCACGCGTGGGCACCTGGATGTGCGTCCTGGGGGATGGGAGAACCCCACCTCCTGCTGCGGATGCAGCTGCTGGTGCTGCTGGTGCTGCTGGTGCTACTGCTGCACCTGCTGCTGCTGTTTCTGCTCCCTCCCCTGCTCCTGCCTCTGTCCCCTCTCCTGCTCTTGCTTCTATGACTGTGCCTGTGCCTGTGCCTGTGCCTGTGCGTGCGGCCATGTCTGCTGCAGGGGGATCAATCCCACCACCCTCTGCCACCCCAGCCAACGGCCCCCCACTCTGTGCGGTAACGGGGACGTCTATAGGGAAGAGAAAGTCCCTCGTTCGACCCCTCTCATGCCTCCCCCTCATCCTCGCCCCTCTCTCCATGCCTCCGGCATCCCCAGCAGCGGGAGCAACAGGAGACGGAGCAGCAGCAGCAGCAGTAGCAGCAGCAGCAGCAGCAGCCGCAGCAGCAGCCGCAGCAGCAGCCGCAGCAGCAGCCGCAGGGGCAGCAGCAGCAGCAGGTGCGGCAGCAGCAGGAGGAGCAGCAGTCAGCTTTTTGCTGTCTCCTCCCAAGCCCCTTCTTACAGCATTCAAAGGAGGAACTACCAGAACAGGTGGAGAAATCTCTTGCTCCTCCTCACTCTCCTCCTCCTCTTCCTCCTCCCTTTCCTCCTCTTCCTCCTCATCCCTCCACCCTCCACTCTCCAGCCGTCCACCCGGCGTCTTGGCGCCACGTGACTGTAAAGAATGTGACTGTAACGAGTGTGACTGTAAAGCTTGAAGACTGGGTGACTGTATCGGCTTACCATGAGACGAGCCGTGACTGGTTTCCGCGTGGGCCCTGCCCGAATCCCCCCATATAGTCACATGGGCGTGGAAGGTTGGGGTGGGCGGCAGCAGTCGGCGTATGCTAGCCGCAATGCCACCGCCATCCCTCTTCCTGCTGCCGTCCTTTTTCCCATCCTTCATGTTGCTTGCTGTGTTACGACTTGCGTGTGTGTTACCAGTTGCCTTACCACTTATGTTGCTGTGTGAATCGCACGATAACTCATTGGTTGTGCTGCTGTTGCTGCTGCTGCGGCTGTAGCTGCGGCTGCTGTAGCTGCTGCTCTTGCCCATGCCTCTGACGTCAGCGCTAGTGCCGCTGCCGCTGCTGCTGTGGCTCACACTGCTCCCAGAAGCTGCACGTTGCATGCGACCATCCATCCTCGCTACAGTGGCATTCCTGCCTTCCACCAACACTTGCCCAACTTTCGCATCACCGCTACAATGAAAATCACCATGGCGAGTACCAAAAAATCCACCGTCATTATATTTTTCAAATACCGGAGTCCACAGTCGCTCAAGAGCCTCAGGTGTTGGCAAAGCTCCGCTCTTGCTGCTGCTACTGCTGCTTCCATTTTCACTACCATCATCTGGCATTTTGAAAAAATCGTCACTGTACATCCCCGTGCACTGTACACCGCTCGTGAAACCGTCTCTATCGAGGTTCTTCCCAACCGCGTCCGGAGATCCCGAGACTCCAAGGTTCGGCAAATCGACGTGCAGGAACGGCGCGGGGGCTGGAAGCTCGTCGTGCATGATTTGCCACGATTGGTGCGCGATCGTCAGCTCCTCGATCGCGCGTTCGCGACCCCATGCCCGTTCGTCAAACGCCAACCATCGCCGCTGGTAACCAGCTTCGCCTTCGCTCGAAGTCACAGATTTGTTTTTCCCACCATTTCTTGAAGCATGTACACCGCAGCACGTTTTTATCCACAGTTTGATTCGCTCCAACTCTCCAGGCATCTCCCACGCGAGATCTTCTAAGTCATTCAGTACGTGCGACCGCGGGTCGGCAAGCGATATCCCCAAAATTGTCCACGACATCACGCGACGTCGCCCAGGTGATTCGACGCTGGACCCACGCTCGTGCGAAGTCGCCGACGTCGCGAACCCGTCGCAGGACTCGGCTACTACGGCAATCGCGCCGAGCGGCTTTACCGCGTACAGCTGTCCCGTCTCCCCCTGCTGCGCGCCGATTTCAATCACCTCCACGGGAGTCCCGCTCGGCGGAATCTCCGTTCCCCAAGACTCCCTTCCGCTTCCGCTTCCGCCTCCGCCTCCGCCGTCGCCGCTGCTGTAGCCTGGCGACTCGGGATCCTGCCACGTCTCCGGCGCAATCCCAAGGTTCCACGGCGCCTCCGTCGCGAATCGTGCCGTCGCGAGCTTTCCGCCTGCCCCGCCGCAGTCGCCACCGCCGGCGGCGCAAGCCACGGGACGAAGCGGGTCGAAATCCTCATCCGCGGAAACCTCGATGCGCGCGGCGGAGCCGCGCGGCGTGAGGCAGAGGACGTGATAGAAGCCGTGCTTGGAGTGTAAGGGGAAATCGTGCCACGGAGAAAACGGCCGCGCGGAAGGATCGAAGAAGAGCCATCGATACGCGGGAGAACCGACGGTTCCGAACTCGACGACGGACCATCCGTCAGCGAGAAAATAGCGATTCATGAAGGCAGCGGATGCAAACAGCGTCCTAGAGATTTAAACAACGATTCATGGTAGAAGTTCTAACTGCGCGCGTCTAACTCGAGAAGTGGTCGTGGTCTATCCCGCTAGAGGTATCCGATGCTTTTACAAAACATCAGAAGTCATCTCCGATGTCCCAAAGCTGCTGTCAATTCCGTGCACGAAACTGGTTTTTCTCGAATCACCACCATCACCACTTCCAACACCTTCCCCTATCCCCACCCACACTGCTCGTGCGTGCACGTCCTGACCGAGCCCAAGTCACTTCCCAAGTTGGGAAGAAAGGGAAGACAGACAACCTTTTTTTCTGTGCTGGACCACCCTGCGATCCGAAAAAATTCCCAACCAGTGCCGGCGAGTTCTGCCAGCCCCCCAGAAGGGGGTTTCGTACTGCTCATCTGGGTATCGATACCCAGCGAGGCGTTTAAATAAGTGGGTAGGCCGATTACGATCGACAGCCAGGGTATACCAGAGGGGGTTTCCCCTACAACCTTGATCCCAACTGCCAACTAAGGGATTATTTTTTCTACAAATTCCATTGACAACCTTTCAAACGAGGGTGTAGCCGGAAAGCCCTGGATTTGGTGGAACTGGAACAGAAAATCCCCGTAATGTGCAGAGAGAACAAATATAAACACTTAGCAAAACGGCCCTTGCTTGCAGGGAGAGGTTGAGCTTCAACTGACAAACCCAAACCAACCATAACCTTCCTCTTTTGTCAACCCATTGGTGCACGAACCAGCTTGGCTTGGACACGCCCCTCCTAACCTGAAACCTCTCGCTCGCAATGCCGGAATGGAGCACTGCAGTCCGTCTTGAAAGTTGAAATGGAACCTGTTTGTGGTGTCGAGGACAGTGCGGTGTGCGAGTACTATACAGGTGTTTACGAAGATTGGAGGGGGGATTGAGTGTGTACAGTAGCCTTATTCCTCAGCTGTGCTGGATGGGGCAGAGCACAGTGCGACTCGGTTGCTCAGAAACACATTTGTCGTCATCATAGGCGTTGCTTCGCGTAATCAAAGTTTGTCGTGTACTACCTGCCATACTCTTCTAGTTCACGAACCGCGCCATCCATGGTGCAGAGGAGCACCCACGTTCGGCCAATGCAGTGTCGGTCAATGAGAGACGGGCAGTGGAGACGACTTTTTGTGAGCCACGTCAGCACAGGTGGAGCCCCTTGTCATATCCTCGAGCGGTCCTGATAGTGCACGACTGCACAGTGGAACGACCTCGTTACAAGACAGTCGTTGGTGCTCTTGTTCTGCAACTGTATTGTCAACGTGGTTGCTAACTGAACTGAACATAGTTGCAAACTACAGATTGAAAGCACAGGCTAGTCCATATGGAAACATCGACCATACTTTGTCCTAATTTATTGAAACGACTAACCAAAATAGAGCGCAAAACAAATAAAAGATAACCTCCAGAGCGCATAACCCCCGCCTCCAGAAAAGGGGCAATTCACCTTTACGAGCTTGGTGGTTGAGACGCAAAATCAAACGACCCAGATCCAACAGCAAATGAATGCCTACGAGCATGACCAGTCCTAGGCCGAACCACGCCACCCTGCTGCTGCTGCTGCTGCTGCTGCTGCTGCTGCTGCTGATGCCCAGCAATCCCACCAGCACTACCTTCCCCTACACCACCACTGGCACCACCAGCAGTAACACCTCCACCGGATGAGCCTGCCCCAGATCCACCTGCCATTCTTACTGGCATCGAAGAATTGACTGTGCCGAGCTGAGGCCTCCACTTGGAAGGTGACACCTGGGACGGGCTGCTTCTGCCGCCCACCTGATGCTGCTGCTGCTGCTGCTGCTGCTGCTGCTGCTGCGCTGAGAGCTGCTGCTGCTGCCCATGTTGTTGCACGTGGTGCTGACCCTGGAATGCAGAGAACGAAGCACCTTCCCTGGCTGTTTCCTTGATGCTTCCAAACAGCTGCGGCGAAGTCGGCCTTGGCATGTCCGCCACTCCGCTCCGAGTCTCGCCGGCCCCGATGCTGCTGCTCCTCCTCCATGCCGCCCGCCTGCCGGCCGCAATCTCCGCTCTGTTGATACCACCTGAAGCTACGCCGCCCGGACCTCCTCCACCAGCACCTGGAGAAGCACCTGAACTGCTGTGGCCTGCTGGCAGCCCACCTGAAGGGCTGCTATCCTTGAGGCGGGAGCTTCGAGCCCTGTGCGGGGACACATGGCCGGGGGGAGGAGTGGGTCGACCCCCCAGCTGAGGGGATGATGGCCTACCCATGCGCATCTGCACCCCTCCCTGTGCCCCTCCCCCTCCTGCTACACCTCCTCCTCCTCCTGCTGCTGCTGCTGCCATTGCTGCTCCAGGACCTTGCACCGCACCCCCCCCTCCCTGTCCATCCCCCCCTGAGACAGGCTCCTCAACCTGCCATTGGTCAAACGAGCCCTCCTGCCCACCACCCCCCTCCCCTCGCCCAGCCATGCGCTCCGGTGGGAAATGCACGCGACTGGTGCTAGCAGCACCGGCGGCACTGCCCTGCTGTTGCCCTACCCCAACCATTTCCCCAACACTCCTTTGCCTGGGCACCCCTGCCGCATGCCCATGCCCATGGCCATGCGAGTGCGTATGAGCATGCGCATGGGCATGGCCTGGCATTCCTCCAGGCCCGCTGCCCCCACTCACTCCCCCAGCACTCCCGCCTGGTTCCCCTGCGCTCCACTGCCTGGGTATCCCAGGGGGACCTCCCAACCTCGACCCATGCCCTCCTGCTCCCCCTGCACCCATCCCCACCCCTCCTCCTCCCCCTCCACCGCTCTCCACCCATCCCCGGGTCCCCTGCTCTTTGAGCGACCCATTCCCCAGCATGCGAGTGTGTCGAATGTCCCTTCCAAGCCTTTGCTCGGGCACACTCACATGGCCTGATGAGTTCCCAGCCTCTGCTGCTGCACACCCAGCAGCGCCTGACGGAGGGCCTTCGAGAACCTGGGCGACAGGAAGGGCGGACGACGAAGGAAATCCTGGTCCGGCCATGCCTCGCTCCGAACCTGACTTAAGAAACCTCCTTGGGCTCGACACACTGGTGGTTTCGTTACCCGCACCACTGCTGAAACCACGGCCGCTGCCACCACCACCACCACCACCAGCAGCAGCAGCACCAACACTGCTGCTGCTTCTGAAGCTGCCGTCTCCTCCCGACCCTGGAGCCCCACCCACGCGCTCCGAACCTGATTTCACGAGCCGCCGCGGCAGGCTCTGGTTCACAACCGTTCCAGAGGAATCCGTGAAACCGCCACCACCGCTGCTCTCACTCTGCTGTTGCTGCTGCTGGGGAACGCGTGTGAGGGGGCTACCAGGGCGAGGGGGGTTGGCACTGAAGCTAGAAGCCAGAGGGCCGCGGCTTAGGGGGCTCAGCAACGGCTGGTTATGGGCGTGGGCGTGGGCTTTCAGGGGGCTGGCAGGGGGGTACTTGGCCAGAGGGGAGGCTAGAGGGATATCCCCATCCCCATCCGCGTCCTCCTCCTCCCCGTCGTTCTGCCCGCCGTTCTGCCCAGATGCTACATCGCAGTTCAGCTTCCTGACTGCTCCTCCTGCTGCTCCTGCTGCTGTTACAAACCCGTTAGGAGAATTTGACCCTGCTGCTGCATCAGTCCCTTGCTGCTGCTGCTGCTGCTGCTGCTGGGACTTCTGCTCCTGCTGTGGCTGCTGCGGCTGGGCGGAAACGAGAGGCGAGGCTAGAACCACACAGTCGTCCTCATCCTCCTTATCATCATCCTCGTTAACAGATACATTCAGCGGCATTCGCCCTGTAGCAGATGCCCCTGGCGCAGCCTTACACTCCACAATGTCCCCATCATCCTCGTCACAGTCATCCTCACTACTGTCCAAATCCGCGGTGTACTCCTCTTCCTCGTTAGTACCACCTCCGTTAGAAGCACCTTCCAAACCTGGATCGCCAATCGCCCCTCCTAATTGAGGGAAGGTAAATGTCGAATCCTGGTCCGCACTGCTGCACTCTTGCGCCTTGCTTCCGCTCTCCTTGCCCTTCTCACTCCCCTCACCCCCCTTGCTCCCAATCTCAATCAGTAACACACCTGACGTCTCCTTTCCATCAACCCCCGCGCTTCCGCCACTGCCCCCGCCTCCTCCGCTTCCGCTTACGACTCCTCCTGCGCCTGTCGCAGGGCCAGAGGGGGGCATCCCCACCCGCTTGACAACGACAGGCGGGTCTCTCCCCCCTCCGCCACTCCTCCGCCTCACCAGCGGCCCATCCGCGCCCCCATCCTCCTCCGCCCCCCTTCCCCCGTCCACAGACGCGCTCCTGAAAAATCCCCCGCGCCCCATCCCCCTCCCCGGACCCGCCCTTCCCCCAGCAAGCCCCCCTCCGCCCAAAGGCCCCATCCGCCCCCCCCTGCCCATTCCGCCCTTAACCAGTCCCGGCGGCGCCAGCCCCGCTCCCCTGCTCCCCCCTGCGCCGGGCGCCGGGGCGCCTCCCGCCTGAGCCCCTGCTGCGCCAGGGTGGGGGGAAGAGCCGTGGGCTAAAGCGTTAGCAGTGCTGCCAACGGTGCTACCGGTAATGCCGCTGCCACCAGTATTGCCGCCGCCGCCGCCGCCGCCGCTGCTGCTGAAATCCATATGCGGGCTGAAGCTGACGCTTTGCGCTCGAGCGTGTCTGTTCACCCTACGGCCTCCGGGGCTCGCTCCCCCCACGCTGCTGCCGCCGGGAAACGCTGCGAACTGCGACGAAGGCGGCTGTTGCATGCGAGGGCTTAGCGAGGGGGGTTTACCACTTCCGCCAATCCCCGCACCCCCACCACCTCCGCCACCCCCGCCGCTCCCACCGCTAGGGCTCCCCGTCCGAGAATGAAACCCGTGAGGCGGACTGTCCATGCCCGTCCCGAAATCCGATGCGCCTGGGGCGAAAAACGACACAGACGAAGCTCGCCGGTGTGCGGTTACCCTGTCTCTCGGTGTTGCACCCGCCGGACCTCGCGCTGAGCTCGACGCGAGAAGCTTCCGCCTCAAGTCGTCCGCCGGACCTGCTTTCGCCGCCACAGGGTGCGCTGAACCCGCCTCAGTTCCCGCCCCTGTCCCCACCCCTGCCCCCGCTCCCATCCCCGTCACCGCACCTCCGCCCCCCCCCGCGTCCGCTCCCCCTGCGCCTTCTCGCTTTGAAAACGGCACGCATGCGCCAGTGGCGGAAGGATCGTCCAGTGACCCGCCCGCGGTGCTCTCTACAAGCTTCCGCAGATCCCTCGCGTGCACGGCGGAGGGCGGGCGGTTGGGCGCGGAGGCGGCGGAAGCGGCGGAGGCGGAGTGGGGGCTGTGGTGGGTGCTGTGGTAGGTGTGCCAGGCAGCATGCGCTTTGGAAAGGAGGGAGAGCGTTCGGTCCGTGGGGACGGGCTTTTCGCGATAGCCGATCGTGTTGGGTACGTCGTCTGAGGAGGAGACGCAATGCGCGGGGTCGGGAGGGAGAAATGAGATATTGAGTCGACTTGAGATGCGGTAGCCGATCGTGTTGGGTACGTCGTTTGAAAGGAGACGCAGTGCACAGGATGGGGAAGGAGGGAGGAAGTGTTTTGAGATGTCTCAAAACGCTTCTTCTAAAACGTCACGATCGTGTTGGGTACGTCGTTTGAAAGGAGACGCAATGCGCGGGATGGGGAAGGACGGGGTAAGAAATTGAAGTGGGGGAGAGAGAGCGGGAAAGGGTAAGGGGGTGGGGAGGTAGGGAAAGAGGGGAAAGATGACATTAGAAACAATACCTTTTTCCGGATGATAAGTAATGACGATTCTTCAGATTGTTCTAGAGAGCTTCAATTACTTTATAGCTCTATGTGCTGGCGTATCTCATATTTCCCTGACATCAGTAATAGGCCTTCACGATATTAAGAAATGCTAATAATTTTGGTCGTTTCCGAAAAAAATACACAATACCATAGGAGAGCTTAGTTGCCTGCTGTAATAAATCAACCTTTTTGTCCAGGAGACTAGTTGTGGACATCAGGAAATGACGGATCATGGGTGTTGAAATTGCCTCGCTATAATCAAGCGAAAAGGACGAGGTTGTGAATAACAAGGACAAAAACAGCAATGAGCCAGCAAACAGACCAGCAGTAGCAACTCACATCTTGAAACACAGGCTGACGTTTTGAGCCACTCGCTTATCTCCGCAAGCTTCCCTCCAGCGTGTCTCTGCAAGTCGTCTAGACACGATAACTTATCAGCGACCGGGTCCATAGAATTAATGCCGACTATTTTCAGGGTCGTCTTTAAATTAGGACTTATCACCAGAAACGCCGTCATTGGTTTCACGCGGTACGCGTATCCCACGTCAGCAGGCGCGGATCCTATATCGATTATTTCTACTGGACCGTGCTGTTTCGACGGGTCCGGACCGCTCCCGTTATTCTCGTCGTCCTCGCTAAAGCATGAGCACGTTTGCGGGATAATTCCGAGGTTCCACTGTACATTGTCCTGGTAGTGCGCGGGAGCACCGTTCGATTCGCGAAGTCTCAACGGCTGATAAAGCTCTGAAACGGCTACTTCTAACTGTAACCACGAGCCTTTAGGCGTAGTGCAGACCATCTCGATACAGTCACCGGCGGATAACGTGGCGGGAATTGTGCCATCGTTAGAGTCAAACCGAAGCGGTAAGTCGTGCCAGGGGGAAACTGGATGGACTAAATTGGCAGTACTGCTAGCTGACGTGGCACTTGCCGGGCTTGCTAACAGAAACTTGCGGTATACTAACGACCCTTCAGGTCCGAAATCCATGTCGAAGCCAATTTACAGTTGTGCTAAGCTATGATCGCAACAGCACCAGATAACCTAACAATCGGCAACACTACCTTGAGGAAACTTCGATGGCGTCTAATCCTGAGAACGTCCTGTAACTACTACTCTAGTGGACTCTGGCACTCGGCTGGAAAACAAAGCTGGTAATGGCCGACAATTTCTAGGGAACCGTCATTTGAAAGCACCCTCCTGCTCTCATCACAATAAGTGAGTCCCTCTGTGATTGAGCGCGGTCAAATACAAATATAGAACGTTTGAGTGGGATAATGAGCAAAAGTGGGAGTCGGGGTTATCTGTCAAAGAACTGTGAGGGCGTTATCAGCCATGTTTAGTGCGATCTACAACGGTTGAGTTTACAAACAGAATGTTCAAAACTGGTTTTGAGGGTAACCGGATACTTGTGACGGACCAGCAGCAGGCGCTGAGGTGAACCTTGAAAATGTCATCCTTTCCGAACCGGGCCTGTTGGCCTGTTTCAACGTTCCGCCTGGCTGGACCGTGGTGGTGCTGCTGCTGGCGTGGGTGAAAGTGACGAAGGGAGTGAGGGGGGAGGCTTGTCCTCCGTACGTAGGTATGGAAGCCCTGAGGGTGAATTATCAGGTACGTTCTGTTGTCTCTTCTGCAGGCATGGGATAATACATCGACGGTTGTCGTCAAAGTGAGGTCTGGCTCAGAGGTCGAGCTTGTGAGGGTTTAGGCGTGGAAAAGAGTCACGAGTAATCGTAGCCGTCAGATCAAATCACATTGTCGCTGGCAGTTGGAGTTTAGATCGTCTGCTGTACCAAACAACCAGCGTCTGGACAGAAGCGACAGATTTTCAGCATCAAGCCAGCCTGGCGTTTGTTTGTCTGTCATCCTAGCAATGCCTTAGTTGCACGCCTTCTCGCTAGTATAGAAAAGAAGGCCGAAGCAGAACGCGTTTTATTCTAATATAATTACTTTCCTATCTAACACACACCTACGACTGCTGGCAGATGCATGTCCTCAAAGGTACGGTAGTGCTGATTCACAACTCCAGTAAGATTACTCTTCACTCCCCAGTCAACCTTTTTGTCGATGATGAGTGGTGTACATAACTGATATCAAATGTTGGTCGATATATACCCACCATAACACTTTGTAAGGCCCTTTCAGTTCCATGTGATCCAGCAGCCGCTGTGGCTGTTACCACAGCGAGTCACTCCCAGCCAGCATACAGCCCAGACACACGCTTAGCAGAAATGACAGCACGACAAGAGCAGCACCCTTTCCTTTCCAGGATTCGTTGCATTCAGGTCTGCTGTTACTGCTGCTGCTGCTCTTGTAGCAGGCAACTTTTATTCTGCATATGAACATTCCTTTCTATGCAAGAGTGGGCTCCCACGCATGTCAACGACTGTCCCATTCCGCAGAAAGCATGCTCGCACTAAGCGTGAACCTCCCGCTCCATCCACTTCCTTAGAAAACCAAGAGTGGAACTACTGTATCCACTATTTCTTATCAAGCTGGTATCAAACCACCAGATTCTCCCTCTGGATACTGTAGAAGATGCTGGTGGTGCTCTTGACATGCTGCATTACCACCACCCCACCACAGGGACCCACAGTGATCATGCTCTTGCTACCCCTGGTCGTGTTGCTTCTGCTGCTGCTGCTCCTGCTCCTACCGTCATGGCTTCAACCACTCCGCCCTTCAGCCTGCCAATCTGCTGGTTACCTCCATTTTCATCGGTCTGTTTACCGTGATACGCTGCCAGAAACCCGTCAACCTGCCCAGCAGATTCGGATCTCATGTGCCCGTGGGCATTTCTCGCAGCATTCATCCCTTGGCGCACACGCATCCGCATCGTTGCTGCGCCTCCCCTCACACATCCCCCCCCACGCTTGTGCCTGTCGACATGTCTTGCAGCAAACCGCCAACCTGCCCAGCTGATTCTGATCGCACGTGCCCAAAGACATGTCTCGCAGCATTCATCCCTTGGTGGTGCACGCGCATCCGCATCGTTGCAGCGCCTCCCCTCACACATCCCCCACCACGCAGCCCCACCCCCAACGATGTGCCCCACTGCTGTGCCACTCCCCCGATGTTTGCCTGCGCTACGCCTCCCCTGATGTTCCCCCCGTTCTGCTCCCCCCCCCACGCCGGACCGTCCCTCGCTGATCCGACAAACCCTCGGGGGGAATTTGGAGAAGCAGGGGAGGCTGCGGAATTTGAGACGGTGGGTCGTCTGCTAGGGACGTATGGTACTGCAGCCTCGTTAATTGTAAAATACTTTATTGTAGCCCCTTGGTGTGTTGAAGTTTCAACTGTAGCTCCGTGTACTGTAGAGCGATTCACTGTAGATCCCCACCGAGGGAACTCCGGCACGCCAGCTTCTCCAACGGCGTGCGAATGAAGCGGACTGGAAGCAACATTCGCACAGCTACCAGCATAACCAGTAACCACGGGTGATGAAAGATTTGCTGGCGATAAAAGATTTGGTGGCTTATTGAGGGGCACGGATGCGAAAATCTTAGTTCGTCCTGGGTTGGCGGCAGCAGCTGCTGCTGCTGCTGCTGACGTGGACAGACGAGCCGCCCTGGCTTCCGCTAGAGTCGACGCTGCCGTCGCTGCGCCTGCTGCACCGCCTGACTCCGCGCGCGCTCCCGCAGCCCCCTGTCCGCCTGTTTCTGTCCCTTCCGCGCGCACGACACACGGCGCGAGAGACGGCGCGAGAGACGGCGCGAGAGACGGGGACATAGGCGGGGACGGGGACGGGGACGGGGACGGGGACGGGGACGGGGACGGGGACGGGGACGGGGACGCCTGGATTTTCCGCTGCAGCTGAAATGTGTTGAGCGACGCGAACGAGTATGATCGCCGGCGGAACGGACCCGGCGGCGAGCGCGGCACCTCGCCTTGCAGCGACGTGATTGGCGGAGGCGTCGTCGCGTGCGACGCGGACGACTGTCGCCTGTGCCGCGGCGCGAGTCTTTGTGCGACGGGGGAAGATGAAGGCGAAGCGCCGGGGGAAAGAACGGACGCGGAAGAGACGGAGGCAGTCGAAGACGCGCTGGGGGAATCGAAAAACCGCCCGGAATGGCCGCCCGGGGAAAATTGCGCGGAAGCGGCGGAACGCGCGGACTCGGCGGAAGCGGCGGATAACGGGGAAATCGGGGTGAACAGGCCTTCGGGTAGCGGCTCGTACGCGATTTCTGTCACCATGGATGTGACTGTAACGCGAGGCAACTCGCTTGCAGTACAAGACTGAAACGGCTGACTAGCAACGCGAGGCGGTGTGTATTGGTAGGTACTGCTTCCGCAGATAACCCATGGCTCTGGCGGAAACGCCGCCGTGACCGCCGCCCCTGGTGGCGGAAACCTGTCATTGTGCAACGAGCTGCGCGGAGCGGGGAAGTTGCGCAGAGGAGAATTGCGCGAGGTGCCTGCGCTTTCTGGGCCCCGGGCCAGGGGGAAGGGAAAGTTGCGCGTCCCCGTTGTAGTATCGCCTAATACCGGTACTACCCGCGGCGCCGGGTGCGACTGAGATTTCATTCGCCGGGAAAACAGCGTCTCTGTTGCTGCCGCACCTGACGGCGCAACTGACGGCGCAACTGATACCGCAACTGCTGATGCTTCCGCCTCCGCTTCCTCCGCCTCCGCGGCGGCGGCGGCGTCGGTAGGACATGGAGCTTGTAACCCGCCAATTGAAGTCGCAACGGAGCAGTCGCCATCACTGACGTCAGCTGCTGAGTTAGGAAGCGCCTCAAAAGTATTAGTAGTAGTGGCGGGCGCGGCGGTGGCGTCATCATCGGGTGCTTCTGCTTCTGCGATCGACTGCTGAAAAGCCATCCATTTCTCACATCGGCACCTCTCTGCATCTTTCTGCTCCTCCTCCTCCTGCTGCTGCTGCTGCTGCTGCTGCTGCTGCTGCTGCGTTGTGGCCGATTCTTTTTCGCCGACCTCGCCCGTCGCGAAACCCACATCGCAGGTTTCGCTCACAGACGCTTCCCCTTCCCCAGGAACCAGGGGGGGAGGGTTGAACGAAAAGGACGAGCGGCGAGCCGAAGCGTCAGGCGAACGATGCGACGATGATTCGCGAGACGATTCGCACGCTCGCCGAGCGACGTCGCTCAGGGTCGCCTCGTCCATCGAGAACGAAAGGCGATGCGCGAAACCCGCCGGTGCAAGCGTCGAAATATCATAGTCTGAGGGTTTTCCGTGACCCCCGCAACCCCCACAACCTCCGCCGCCTCCGCAGCCTCCGCAACCTCCGCAAGCCCCGCAATCTCCGTCCGCAGCAGGTTCAGAAGCCAATAATATCGGCGAGTTCCCTGCGCCTTTACGTGCCGTCAATGCTTCATGCGAGCCGCATCTCTCAAAGACAACGACGCGCGCAGCTGGCTGATGTCCAGGTGATAGCTCCGAGCCGCATTCGGTCTCATCTTTCCGCTCGTTCTGCTCGTTCTGCGCATTCCGCTCGCTAGCGTGCCTCCGGGACTTGGGCCCTGTAAATTTACTCAACAGAAGCATTTTCTGGACTTGAGAGCACGGCTATTGGAATCTCTTGAAAGCCTAACCTCTCCGCGGACCCGAGTCTCGTGTCAATGCGCGAATTACTCTCCAAATGGAAGAGTTGGTTCTCGTGAAAACTTGTTACTACGCACGCCCTTATTCGTGAATTGTTTCTGAATTGCACGGCGATGTCTGAGACTGCTGAGAGAGAAAAGGGTCGTGTGAGAGAGAGAGCTAGCCGAGGAAGGGTGACGAATAAGGATGGAATGGGATGTGCTTGTGTCGGCACGAGTGGTAGTAGATCCGTAAAGCGTTATCCGTAGAAAATAGTCGTGACTTGAAAGCGCTGCTTGACGTTTGGCCACCAGACGAAGAGATATTTTTGTAAACCAATGGCTTCCCGACAATTGGACGGGTGCGAAAGTCGCAGATTGCTAGCCGTTGAAGAGCGTGAGTTGCGCTGAACGACCATTAACTCAACAACCATTAACTCTATGCGAGAACGCGACATCTTTCCACGTTGGGAGCTTCGGGCAGAGGGTGAAGTGAGGAACAGAGGCGGTCAAGAGATTCCGCAGTTCTGATTATGCACGTGGTCAACGTGGCGAGGTCCTAGAATTCGCAGCAGCATGCATTGACAGCAGAAGAAACAACCAGCATCCGCCACTGCCGGCAAGGCAGATACCAAGAGAGCCATTGAAACAGCTGGTTGGGGAGCATAGGTCGAAGCGGGGATGCAAGGTGGTGGTGGGTGGTTGGGTGGGTTGGTTTGAGGTGGGAAGGGGGAAACTTGGGAATGGAAAACCGTTTTCCCTGCTAGAGTAGATAAGTACCAAAGCGTGACATAGGGAGGGTGGTTTGACTGGAGGATGAAGAAGAATAGAGGTACACAGAAACAATTGGTGAAAGCTTGGCGGCCTTCTGTACTAGCAGTTCCGTTCCAGCCCCTGCAGTGCAGATGGCCACTGCTGTTCGCCAGAACGAGAGCTGCCTTTTCCTGCCCGTATAATTCTGGGCTAGATCTCCTTCCAGCAGGAACCAAGGGACACCCAAAAGTCACCGGAGAAAGCGTCTATTCATGGTGGGGTTCTTTGGGAACAGCCCAGCTCTGACGCGTCATCTTGAAGCTGGCTGGTGTGGCACAGAATGTAGAATCCAATCCGCACTGGACAGTGGGACAGAAATGCGAACTGTAGGGAGGGGGGATGCTCTGGGACTGTCGGGGCGGTGCGACTGAGTACGCAAGCACTTTCCCTAGGAGGCAGAGCAGGTGACATGGAGAACGAAGCTGACGAGTAGGTCAGGAAGGAGAAGCTCCAAACGTCAGGGAACATCAGCCAGATAGGCTCGGCTTCGCCAAACCACGTAGCCTCGTCATCCAAACTCTGTTATCCTTATCACTGGTTTCGTTAATATGCACAATACTCTGCAATCATCATTAATCAAATAGTAAGCACTATTGCTTCTCTCCATCACACCACTCTGAAACGACATGTAAAACCTGAATTTGGCAAACCCGTATCCTCAAAACTGATATGTGTAGCAATATCGCTCAAGTATCAAGCATTTGCATCTGAGGGTGCAGCGCCAGGAGCAGCAGCAGCGGCAGCGGGAAGTTGGTCAGCCTTGGGCTTCATAGCCGGGAACAGCAGCACTTCCTGTGGAGCCAATACAATTTAAGAAGCGGAACAGTCACAACAAGAACAAAAACAAGAAAGGAAAGCTATTGGCCGGACGAATACATGTCGGTTCCAATCCAACTTCCGATCACTAATCCATGCGTGTTGGTTGATGATCCACACTATAGGCAACCAAAGCACTCCATGCCTCACCCTCACATTTCCCAAGTACTCCTGGGTAGACCTTTCTCACCACCCCGTACCCACACCCATGCCCTGTGCACCACCCCCTGTGCACCACCCCCGGTGCACCACCCCCTGTGCACCACCCCCGGTGCACCACCCCCTGTGCACCACCCCCTGTGCACCACCCCCTGTGCACCACCCCCTGTGCACCACCCCCTGTGCACCACCCCCTGTGCACCACCCCCTGTGCACCATGGCTCAACCTCCCACATGCGTCTCACCTTGATGTTGATGGAGTCGGTAAGAATCATGGTCAGTCGGTTCACTCCCATGCCCCACCCTCCTGTGACCCAACCTCCAAGGAGGACCAACCAAACACACCAAACCGTGCACATACTGATGCCCTCTGCACCAAATCCTGTGCCCCATGTCTAGCACGCCATTCCACGTGCGTCTCACCTTGATGTTGATAGAGTCGGTGAGAATCATGGTCAGTCGGTCCACACCCATGCCCCACCCTCCTGTGGGCGGCAGCCCATACTCCAGCGCCGTGCAGAAGTCATCGTCCTTCTGCTCAGGTGGAAAGGGAAGGGAAAAGGGGGGTTGAGGCATCATAACACTTGATACGAGCGGAGGTTTCAGACAGCTTCTGTGGGCGGCTGGCCGTCCTCAAGCACGTGTAGAAGTCCATGATGCTGCAGGGTGTTTTTGAGAATTCTCAAAAACACCCGGCTGGCCGTACTCAAGCACGTGTAGAAGTCTTTGTCCTTCTGCTTGGGGAAGCAGAAGGAGAGGAGAAGAGAGGGAGGGGCGAAAAGAGGTGGGGGGGGAATTTGAGACCATACTCGAGAGCAGTGCAGAAGTGATCGTTAACTGCTCAGGTGGGATGGGGGGAAGGAGGAGGGGAATGCGAGGGAGAGGGGAAGGAGGAGGGGAATGCGAGGGAGAGGGGAAGGAGGGGAATGCGAGGGAGAGGGGAAGGAGGAGGGGAATGCGAGGGAGAGGGGAAGGAGGAGGGGAATGCAAGAGAGAGGGGAAGGAGGAGGGGAATGCGAGGGAGAGGGGACGGAGGAGGGAATGCGAGGGAGAGGGGAAGGAGTAACAACTAAGCGGATAACGGTCCAGATTTGGAGGCGGGTATAGTGGTCAACACAATGACATGCAATTGTTTCTCTGCAGAGCAGACAGCCATGGCAGCAGCAGCAACATACGTTCCCTTTCTCTCACTCCACCTCATCCATCCAACCCCAACCATCCCCCCCTGCCCCTCCCCCCTCTACCCCAACCTCCCTTGCACCTTCATGGCCTCATCATCACCAGCCGCCCAGTCCTTGCCCTCCCCCACTCTCATCCCCCCTCCACTTCTGCCCCTCCTCCCTCTACCCGTCCCCCTTCCGCAACTCCCCCCTCCGCCCTTCCCCCACCCTCCCCCTCCGCCCCTCGCCACTCTGCCCCTGCCCCATGCGCACCTTCATTGCCTCATCATCACCCGCCGCCCGGTCCTTGCCCTGGTTGGCGAACAGCTGGCGCTGCCTGACTGGGTCGTTCAGCTCCGTGTAGGCATTGCACACCTGCCAGGCACGTAGAAGGGGGTATGGGAGGCGGGGGGCAGGGAGACATTGAGAAGGGGATGATTTCTGGGTCGCCTAAAAGATCAGCATCGCAGAGAAGCCGAACACAGCAACCCACCTCAGGGTAATTCTGGAATATCTCAAAAAAAAAAAAAAAAAAAAAAAAAAACTGGAATTTGACAAAGAGTTTTGAGACGTTTCAAAAAAAAAAAAAAAAACCCATGGCAGTTGATGAAGAGCTCGAAGCGCCCTGTGCGCTTTGAGAGGTTGACATTGGTACGGTGGCACCAGGCGAGAGGAGAGATCAGACAGACAGACAGACCAGGGCAGACAAACTGATGCAGTAGCAAGGCACCCACACCACACCACACCACACCACACCACACCACACCACACCACACCACACCACACCGCATCACCCCACCCCACCCCACCCACCCACCTCATGGCAGTTGACGAAGAGCTCAAAACGCTCGGAGAGGTTGACGTCCGTGCGTGCGGTGCCACTTGTCGTGGGGAGCAATTAAACAGCCCAAGGCAGACAGGCCAACATAGTGTTACCCAACCACCCACCAGCACCGCCCCGCACCACACCACTCACCCACCCACCTCATGGCAGTTGACAAAGAGCTCAAAACGCTCAGAGAGGTTGACGTCAGTGCGGTGCCACTTGGCGAGGGGAGACATGATCTGCGGATGGTCGATGATGAACGTGGGGCTGCGGCACTTGGGCTCGATGAAATGCCCCACCAGCTGGAATGGGGGAAGAGAGAGAGTGGAAAACAGCAAAACAAATGGTTAGGTGAAGGGTGGTCGATGATGAACGTGGGGCTGCGGCACTTGGGCTCGATGAAATGCCCCACCAGCTGGAATGGGGGAAGAGAGAGAGTGGCAAACAGCAAAACAAATGGTTAGGTGAAGGGTGGTCGATGATGAACGTGGGGCTGCGGCACTTGGGCTCGATGAAATGCCCCACCAGCTGGGGGGGGGGAGAGGTCAGGGTGGATAGGGTAGGGGCAGGAGAGGTAAGGAACAAGGAAGGGCAGCCAGGGGTGGTTGGTTGAAGGATGGTTGGTATTGAACGTGGGCTGTCACACTTGGGCCCGACAAAATGCAGGAGAAGGGGCAGAAGCAGCTGTGTGGGGGGAGGAAGAAAAGTATGGGTGGTTTGAGATGGTGCTGCTACTGCCTGAGTCGCTGAAATGGCACACAAGACAAGTCCGAGTGACTTCAAAAAGGTAACTAAGATAAGATATTCATGACAATTTTAGTGCTCTCTTGTTTTTTTCTTCCTGCCATGATCTGAAGACAGTGTTCATGAGCGTGGTGCTTCTCGAACATGGCCTCCCGGTACTGAGCTGACTTTCGAGTCGACTCAAAAGTGTTCATAAGCGTGGTGCTTCTCGCACATGGCCTCCCGGTACTGCCTCACCTGCAGATGTTGCTACTGTCAACAGGTTCAGAAGGCATTCCCTGCTGCGCCCACCTTGCCAAGCAAGCACGCGGTGTTGAGAGGAGAAGGGCACTGCACATGGTGCTTCTCGCACATGGCCTCCCGGTACTGCCTCGCCTGCAGGTGCTGCTGCTACTGTGACCAGACTCAGAAGACAGTTCCCTACACACACACCTTATCGAGCAGGCGGGCGGTGGTGAGCGGAGGAGGGCACTGCACGTGGTGCTTCTCGCACATGGCCTCCAGGTACTGCCTCGCCTCCTCTGTCTCCAGGTTCGTCGGCAGGTCTGTCAGCCCGCCGATGTCCCTCAGACCCTGGATCATGGGGATGCGCCTGGGGGTGGACGTGGAGAGGGAGGAGGTATGCATGGTGTGTGTGGGAGGTATGCATCTCCAGGTACTGCCTCGCCTCCTCTGCCTCCAGGTTCGTCGGCAGGTCTGTCAGCCCGCCGATGTCCCTCAGACCCTGGATCATGGGGATGCGCCTGGGGGTGGACGTGGAGAGGGAGGAGGTATGCATGGTGTGTGTGGGAGGTATGCACCTCCAGGTACTGCCTCGCCTCCTCTGCCTCCAGGTTCGTCGGCAGGTCTGTCAGCCCTCCGATGTCCCTCAGACCCTGGATCATGGGGATGCGCCTGGGGGTGGACGTGGAGAGGGAGGAGGTATGCATGGTGTGTGTGGGAGGTATGCATCTCCAGGTACTGCCTCGCCTCCTCTGCCTCCAGGTTCGTCGGCAGGTCTGTCAGCCCGCCGATGTCCCTCAGACCCTGGATCATGGGGATGCGCCTGGGGGTGGACGTGGAGAGGGAGGAGGTATGCATGGTGTGTGTGGGAGGTATGCACCTCCAGGTACTGCCTCGCCTCCTCTGCCTCCAGGTTCGTCGGCAGGTCTGTCAGCCCGCCGATGTCCCTCAGACCCTGGATCATGGGGATGCGCCTGGGGGTGGACAAGGCGGAAGGATAGAGGATGCATGCGACTGACATCATGATTGCGGGAACAGGGGGTTGGCCAGGGCAGTATGCACGGATGCACAGGACAAGACCAATATTGCCGTTTTGAGTCGACTCAAAACTCGACTGACATCATGATATCATGATCAGGGGGTTGGTTGGGGCAGTATGCACGGATGCACAGGACAAGACCAATATTGCCGTTTTGAGTCGATTCAAAACTCGACTGACATCATGATTGCGGGAACAGGGGGTTGGCCGGGGCAGTATGCACGGATGCACAGGACAAGACCAATACTTTTGAGGCACCTCAAAAGGATGCACAGGACAGACCAATATTGCCGTTTTGGGGCGGACGAGAGTCCTTCCACCTGGACTAGTAGAGCTGCTATACACGTGAAATGTGTACCAAAGCACGTTTTGAGTCGACTCAAAGCACGAATCCTCCCACGTGGACTGATAGAGCTGTTATACATTATTGACAGTCAGCAAGAGGAGCATACTTGGGCAGAGAAAAGTCGATCTCCACAGGCTCCATTTCCAGCCCGTTGCTGTGGTACCACAGCTTGTCAAGAGACAGAGCTGTTATGCATCAACAACAGCACTGAGCGTTATCAAGAAAAGCTTCAGAGGCTTACTTGAAGGGCGGGGTGAAGTCGATCTCTACAGGCTCCTTGTCCAGCCCGTTGCTGTGGTACCACAGCTTGTAGCCGCCTGTGATCTCCTTCACCATGCCTGCGATAGAGAGGGGAAAGAACAGGATGAAAGGCGGACTGGGGTGAGGGAAGAGGGGACCATTCTTGTTGCTGTGGTACCACAGCTTGTAGCCCCCCGTGATCTCCTTCACCATGCATGTGATAGAGAGGGGGATAAGGGGGAGAAGCCGTGGGGAAGGAAAGTTGGGACCGAAATTGTTTGCTGCCGTGGTACCACAGCTTGTATCCCCCACCCCCTCCCTCCCGGATCTCCTTCACCGTGCCTGCGGTAGAGACGTGGAGCAGAAGGAAAGTGCAAGGAGGAAGCGAAGGGACAATGCTGTGTTTTTTGAGACGTCTCAAAAGGACCCTCCCCCTCCTTCCCCCCCTCCCTCCCGGATCTCCTTCACCGTGCCTGCGGTAGAGACGGGGAGCAGAAGGAAAGTGCGTGGAGGAAGTGAAGGGACAATGCTGTGGGATCACAGCTTCTAACCAATCTCTTTCACAGCTGTAGATAGGTAGGTCGACTTTTGAGTCGACTCAAAAGTCAAGGGAGTGACTTTTGAGAATTCTCAAAAGTCACTCCCATGTAGGTCGACTTTTGAGTCGACTCAAAAGTCAAGGGACAATGCTGTGGGATCACAGCTTCTAACCAATCTCTTACACAGCTGTAGATAGGTAGGTCAGTGAGAACACAAGCCCTGAACCACCACCTGAAAACTCACCAGAGAGCAGCTCCTCTGTGAGCACCATGAGGTCATTGTAGTCCAGATAAGCAGCGTAAAACTCGATGGTGGTGAATTCCGGGTTGTGCGTGAGGTCCAACACTGAGGTCGATGCCCTCGTTGCGGAACTGCTTGCCGATCTCATACACGCGATCCAGCCCGCCCACCACGAGCTCCTTGAGGAAGGGCTCCAAGGGTTGAAGGTGCAAAGGCACTGGTAGATAGGTGCGTGGGAACAAGGCTCACCTGAGAGCAGCTCCTCTGTGAGCACCATGAGGTCATTGTAGTCCAGATAAGCAGCGTAAAACTCGATGGTGGTAAACTCCGGATTATGGGTGAGATCAATCCCCTCGTTGCGGAACTGCTTGCCGATCTCGTACACGCGGTCCAGCCCGCCCACCACGAGCTCCTTGAGGAAGAGCTCCAAGGGTTGAAGGTGCAAAGGCACTGGTAGATAGGTGCGTGGGAACAAGGCTCACCTGAGAGCAGCTCCTCTGTGAGCACCATGAGGTCATTGTAGTCCAGATAAGCAGCGTAGAACTCGATGGTGGTAAACTCCGGGTTGTGCGTGAGGTCCAACACTGAGGTCGATGCCCTCGTTGCGGAACTGCTTGCCGATCTCATACAAGCGGTCCAGCCCGCCCACCACGAGCTCCTTGAGGAAGAGCTCCAAGGGTTGAAGGTGCAAAGGCACTGGTAGATAGGTGCGTGGGAACAAGGCTCACCTGAGAGCAGCTCCTCTGTGAGCACCATGAGGTCATTGTAGTCCAGATAAGCAGCGTAGAACTCGATGGTGGTAAACTCCGGATTATGGGTGAGATCAATCCCCTCGTTGCGGAACTGCTTGCCGATCTCGTACACGCGGTCCAGCCCGCCCACCACGAGCTCCTTGAGGAAGAGCTCGGGGGCGATGCGCATGAAGAGCGTCATGTTGAGATCGTTGTGCTCCGTCTTGAATGGCCGTGCTGCTGCCCCTCCCGCCACCATGTGCATCATTGGGGTCTCCACCTGAGGGCAGAGGGGGGAAAAGGAAGGAGGAGGGAGGAGGGAGGAGGGGGGAGGGAGGAGAAACGGCAGCTGAAGCTGATTCTGAGGCGCCTCAATATATCAAAGCCCGCCCGCCCACCCCCCAACGCAACGCTGAGCTCCTTGAGGAAGAGCTCGGGGGCGATGCGCATGAAGAGCGTCATGTTGAGATCGTTGTGCTCCGTCTTGAATGGCCGTGCTGCTGCCCCTCCCGCCACCATGTGCATCATCGGGGTCTCCACCTGAGGGCAGAGGGGGGAAAAGGAAGGAGGAGGGAGGAGGGGGGAGGGAGGAGAAACGGCAGCTGAAGCTGATTCTGAGGCGCCTCAATATATCAAAGCCCGCCCGCCCGCCCCCCAAGGCAACGCTGAGCTCCTTGAGGAAGAGCTCGGGGGCGATGCGCATGAAGAGCGTCATGTTGAGATCGTTGTGCTCCGTCTTGAATGGCCGTGCTGCTGCCCCTCCCGCCACCATGTGCATCATCGGGGTCTCCACCTGGGGACATAAAGGGAGCAATGGGGGAGGGGGAAGGGGGAAGGGGGGAGGGGGGAGGGGAATGGGAGGGGGAAAGGGGAGGGGGGGATAGGGGGAGGGAAGAGGAGAGGAGAGGAGCTATGATTAAGCGCCTCAGTATGCTACCCCCCGCCACCATGTGCATCATGGGCGTCTCCACCTGCAAGCATGAAAGCGAAGGAGGGCGGAGGGAGGGAGGAGGGAGCGGGTGAACGAGAGGGTGGGGAAGGGGCAAGGAGAACTGAACTGAACTGAAGCTCGATTTCTACTCTCACCTCGTGCTGCAATCATTCCTCCACCTCACCCTGCCAAAGCATCCTCTCCCCGCCTCCCGTCTTCTTCCTTCTTCCTCCCACCTCCCGTCTCCCATCTCCCCTCTCGCTCCTCACCTCCAGGAAGTCTCAGTTGTTGAAGAACTTGCGAAGATAATACACGACCTTGGCGCGCGTCTGGAAGACGTGGCGGATGTCCGGGTTCACCAGCAGGTCCAGGTACCTCGCCCCACCTACTGAGCCGACCCATAAGTTCACCAGCAAGTCCGGATACCATGCCTCACCTCCAAAAAGTCCCTCCCGTCGAAGAACTTGCGGAGGTACGAGACGACCTTTGCGCGCGTCTGAAACACATGGCGGATATCCGGGTTCACCAGCAGGTCCAGGTACCGAGCCCGGTAGCGCGTCTCCTGATCCTTGAGAATGTAGTGCTCGGGGTTACGCGGGAGACCAGGCGCCCACACTGCTGCTGCTGGGCCCTGAAGAGTGCAGGGAAGAAAATACACAACGCATAGAAGAGATGGGTGGATGTGGGTGAGGGCGGGTGACGGCCGGCAGGGACAACAGAGTACCGCGCCCGGCACTGCAGCGGGTTCACCAGCAGGTCCAGGTACCTCGCCCGGTAGCGCGTCTTTTGATCCTTGAGAATGTAGTGCTCGGGGTTGCGGGGCAGACCAGGCGCCCAGATGGCAGCAGTGGGGCCCTGAGGAACGCAGTGGGAGGAAGCGGGTCGATAGGGGATGGAAGGTTGAAAAGGAGGCAGGGATAACAGGGTACCATGCCCAGTACTGCACCGGGTTCACCAGCAGGTCCAGGTACCTCGCCCGGTAGCGCGTCTCCTGGTCCTTGAGAATGTAGTGCTCGGGGTTGCGAGGCAGACCAGGCGCCCAGATAGCAACAGTGGGGGTGGGGCCCTGGGGGAGTGGAAAGAGAGGGGGATAAGGGTTGGGGTAAAAAGGCGAGACATTGCCCCCAGCACTGCGCGCCTTGAGAATGTAGTGCTCGGTATTGCGCAGCAGACCAGGCGCCCATATGGCAGCTGTAGGCCCTGAGGAATGCAGTGGGAGGAAGAGGGTGGGGATGGAACGTTGAAAAGGAGGCAGGGATAACAGGGCACCACGTCCGGTACTGCACCGGGTTCACCAGCAGGGTGAGGTACATGGTACTACTGCTGCTAATGCTGAATACTCTTCCTGGGTGGGCAGTATGTGCAGATACAGCGCCAGCACGACACAATTTGAGGTACGAAAGGGCATCCTTCCATAACACTAACGTCAGCCTGAGCAGCAGGGCAGCAGCACCACCAGCAGCAGCCGCGCCTGGTGCCTTCTTCTTCTCCTTGGATGTGCAGGCAGGGCGCCAGCATAGTACAATTAAGGGTACAAACAAGCCCAGCAGCAGCGGCAGGGCCAGCAGCAGCGGCCTGAGCACCAGCAGCAGCGGCCGCACCTGAGGCCTATTCTCCTTGAGCATCATGTGTAGACAGGCGCCAGCATAAGACGTTTCAGGGTAGAAAGCGCCATCCTTCCATTCACTCACATCAGCCTGAGTGGCAGCAGCACCAGCAGCAGCAGCCGCACCTGGAGCCTTTTTCTCTTTGAGCATCATGTGCAGACAGACAGTGCGCCAGCAGGACACCTTTGAGGGCACAGAGGGCCCTCCTTCCCGTTACTTACATCAGCCTGAGCACCAGCAGCAGGGGCAGCAGCACCACCAGCAGCAGCAGCGCCTGGAGCCTTCTTCTTCTCCTTGGGCATCATGTGCAGACACGGTGCCAGCACGAGCATGCTGCGGGGAAACACACTCAGCTCGCCGCGCTTGCTCTTCCCGGGGAAGCCAGAGATGCCCACGATGTCTCCCCGCTTCACAGTCCCGTGCAGGCGAGTGAACTCCTCCTCCCCTGCCTCCCAGTTCCTGCCGACACAGTGTGATGGGTGGCACAGGGAGAAGAAACAACCAACACGCTCAGCTCGCCACGCTTGCTCTTCCCAGGGAAGCCTGAGATGCCCACGATGTCACCGCGCTTCACTCTGCCGTGCAAGCGAGTGAACTCCTCCTCCCCTGCCTCCCAGTTCCTGCATTGACAAGTCACAAGAGGGATGAGGGAGGACAGGCTCAGAGAGGGAGGACAGAGAGAGGGAAACGCTGCGTGCCAGCGTGGACCTAAGCACTGTTGTTTGTATCCACCTGAGCTGAGGTATGCCTCAGCAGCACTTAGAAAAAAACAACTGAACCCTTACCTAGCATCAGCCATGACTTGCACTTTGCAGCCGTCCGCATGAAGGTCATAAAAGACAAGCCGGCCGCCCGACGCCGCCCGGCGCATGACGCGGCCGGCGAGCGACACCTGCTCATCCGGCAGCTGCTGTCCGCTTTCCAGATTGGAGTACTTGGCTAAGTACTCTGGCAGGCGCGTGGACACGTGGAACTTGTGCGGGTAGGGGTTGCCTCCTGCTGCCTGGATCTCTGTGACGTATGCCAGACGGTTCTCATGGTACTTCTGTAGATGTGTACATGTGGAGTGGGGGTAAACCGGGGAGGTGTAGAGCGGAGGTAGAGAGAGGGGGCGGAGGCATGGAAAGGAGTCAAGATTGCCATCTGCTACTTGTATGTGTGCAATGTAACGGCTCCTGTGGCCACTTTTCAGACGTCTCAAAAGTCTTTTGAGACGTCTCAAAGATTGCCGTCTGCTGCTTGTATGTGTGCAATGTAGCAGCTCTTGTGGCCACTTTTCGAAACGAGATGGTGTAGAGAAGGGAAAACGGTGTGGAATTGTGGGGTTAACACAGAAGGCAGTGCCACCACGGGAGGTGTGAAGAGTAAGGATTGCTCCTCTTGGTGCCTAGGTCTCTGGGAGAAATCATCATCAACATCAACAGTCCGAGAGGTATAATTATTTAACTCACATTGGGGTCCTCCTCTTCGTCCTCTTCTGCAGCCTTCGTCTTTGCCTTGTCCCCGCCTGCGCCTTGAGCAGCCGCCTTCTCTGCCTGCCAATGCCAAGGCCGATAACAAAGCAATATTGATGTATGTTATGTCAGCGTGAATGTGAATGTGGCGAATGTCAATGTCAGTGACAATATTATGTCGGACAATTGGAGTGAGAGCAGACACGAGGACACCGAAACGCCATGCGACGATATTTAACCTAAGGACAATGTTACATTTTTCCACGCAATTCCATGGCATGGCATGGCATGGCATGGCAACCTTCTGTACATCCATGGTGACTAACTTTACTTACATCCTGACAAGGATGCTGGCATACGTACCAAGCGTCTGTACTGAAATTCACGATGAGAACCTGTACCGGCATCCATGACGAGCTCTTACATCGACATCCGTAACAAGCATCTATACCGACAACCAGCATGGCATGAATTACGACATACGCGAGACACTCGTACCTTAAGCCGATCCTTCTCCTCCTTCTCTTTGGCCTTCTGTTCCGCCTTGAGTCGACGCTTCAGCTCACTGCAACGTGACAAAATCGAAGTGTCTACTGAGGGAATACGACGACGCAAATGCGGTGTGTGATGCAACTAGATTCGAAGCGGGCTCGCAATACGAAGGTACAATGTGCAATTGTTGCTGGAAATAACTGCAAAGTTTAACTCGCTGGCAACAGGACGCCATTTAGCTAGTTGACGAAACCAGCCAATTATAGCATCTTGACGGGAGGGATAGGGTTTATAAAGGCGTCGCTCCCACGAACCACCCAAAAACAAGTGATTTTTCTTCTTTTTAGAAAATGGAAAATACCTCTTGCTGATTTTCTCCCCCCCATCAGCTGTGACTTGTTCTGCGTCAGCAGGAGCCGCAGTCGCCGGATCAACAGCAGGATCAGCCATTAGCAGCTGTCAACAGTTTCAAGCAACTGCTACAGCGTAAACTGCCGAAACCTGGACGGAAGCACAGCTAGAGCTGGCAGCGACCAGGCAGTCAGTGTTAGCAAAGCAGAGCCAAATTATAGGAGCAGCTGATCAAGCCAGCAAGCGGAATGAGGTGCTCCCAAGGGAAAGCAGGAAGTTCCCCAGGGTTGAGAGTGCGGTTGTGGATGGTCGCACGGGCTTTTTTGGCAAAGTTGTTTCGATAGTGACTGCTGCTATTCAACCCGTTAAAATATCCTTGAAATCGGTGGTTAGACAAAACAACTCACTGGAAATGGCATGAGGCATAACTTCCAGCTTATGTTTCCATGATAATGTGACAATTTTTACCAGCGCCACACTTTATTTCATAATAAATAAAAAACAAACGGTTGCAACTCCATTACGTCCAAAACCACGTTCAACTCGTGGGGCTGAGACGATATTGGCTGTCGAAACAAGAATGGAAGGAAGAAAACGAAAATAAGGGGGGGGGGGGGGGGAGGGAAAATGTAATTGGCAAATGAACATAACGCTCACCCACCCAAAAGACATCGGCATTCCAATAGATAGCATGAATCATCATGCAATCATTTTTTTCTCTCTCTCTCTCATACTGAATTCATGTGAGAAACGATGTTTATGGGATGTTAACTGGTAGAGTGACATGGCTAGAGAATTTTAATATTCATACATACTATTATGCTAGAAATAATAATATATATATATATATATTCATGATAAAACATATCTTATGTTCATATAAACTCTGTAAATGAAACTGTATCCGCTAGGTTCGTGATGTCAAAATGCTGCGTTATCAGATGCTCTGGTTTTTGGGCAGCTTCATGGCCATGACTGCACGTCCATTTTGATGCCAGAACGCATGGGCAAATGGGCAACGTGATTGATTTGCTTGAAGCGAATTGGACCATCAACGAAAAGAACGATGATCGAGCGAATCCGTTGTGCGAGCCGCTCCTGCTGTTGTGGCTGCGCGTCGCACCGCATCCCGCCGCGACCTCTCGTCACATTGCGATGCGACACCTTCTGTTCTGACACTCAGAGGTGCTGCAGCAGGCTTGAAAAAGTAGCAGTCACTGCGACAATGCGACCGAGGGACTTCAGGCTAACGCTTTCACCTGCCCTCACCCTCACTGCTTCCTCGTAGGATGAATTCTTACTCCTGTGAATTCTCGCGACTGGCGGGCATAGTTTGCCAGATGCCGTTTCGTAACTGGCATGACGCTTGATCCCCGTGACGCCGGCGACAAGTTTATGAGAGTTGTCTACCACTGTTAGTTCTATATCGCCGGCCGCAGCATCCAATCGAATTATGCCACGTTCTTGCAAGCGTTTTAACCTTCTAAGCACAGCAATTAGTGGATCCCTAAGGCGGATGAGAGTGCTTTCGAGACGTCTCGACAGAAGCAGTAGTAAGTAGAAGTTATCAGTCAGGCACTAGGTAGTATCCAGGCTACGTGCAGTCTAGATCCACCGTTCTTGCTGGTAGCTAGCCGCCAGCGCGCGCGCGCTACTTAGTAGTGACCTGTAACACGCCTCAGCGGTCAACGATGCGGTAGTTACCGCACTTCTTAAACGGATTTGTAATCAGGCTCCGCAGAGTCAAGGCAATATTTGAGTCGACTCACGATTTGCCTCGGCGAAAACCAGAGCCTTCCTATGGCGTGATCATAGGAAGCCGTAACGATCTAGTAAGGACCCGAACATAAAATATACTCGGCATATTCGAATCCACCGGTGAAGGCCTCGTTAACAAGCGGCACGATTCTTCTCCTTTTCTTTTCATTCTGAGGGTACGTGTCGGACAGAATCAGGCTTAAACCGGTTCTCCCGGTTTTGCCGGACACGTAATAATAGCCTCGATGTCTGCGATGATCCCTCCGCCGGCAACACGTTTCGGGCAGAAACAGGCTGTCGTGCCGCTTCCGCTGACCTTCCGGCTCCCCCGGCTGCCGATTCTCCTGCTTCTCGCTCTCGGGACCGTGCTTCTCGCGCGCTGGCCAGTCCTGCGCGGCCACGTGGCGCGCGATCCGGAGATCGGCGCGGTGAATTCGATTCTTGTCGGTCGGAGCTGGGCTGCTATCGAGGAGGCTTCTATCGAGGACGATGCTCATACCCTTGAAGGGGAAAAGCATGGTGTAGGCAGCATCGGCGGGAGGGATGGTAAAGGAGGAGAGTCATATGAACGGATAGAGTGGGCGCTGAGAGAGAGCGGATGGGCGGAAGAGGAGCGGGAGACGGCGCAGAATGCGGAAGGTTCCGACGGTCGCGGGGATTCCCGGGAGGCGGAACGAGTGGGGGAGATATCGCAAGAGGGAGAAGGGCATATGGCGGAAAGCGAGAATGCGGACGTTGGCGGAACCACTGAAGGGGGAGGAAGAGAAGTAGGGGAGTATCAAGGAGGGGACGCGGTGCAAGGCCGAGATGAAGAGGACGATTTTTCGGGGAAGGGGGGAGGGGAAGTGAGGGGGCAAATGGGTAGTGAAAGGGAGAAAAAGAGGGAGAGGCGACGACGGAAGTCGACGAGAGAGGAGGGGAAAAGAGAGGCGACGGATCGGCGGGGGGATGCGCGGGGCGCCGATTCGGCAGAAGAAGGGTCTGCGGACGCGAAGATGCGCGGAAAGAAGGGGAACATTTTAGGCAGCAGCTATGAGAGACGCGACGAGAGCAGCGGCGAGAAAAGCGACGCAGAATCTAGAGAGTCTGAAGAGACGAAGGATAAAGCGAAGAAGCGGAAGAAGCGGCGGCAGAGGCGGTGTCGAGAACTAGGTGTTCCCTGCTCCTTTCATCTTTCGAAGAAGGCTCGAGTGAAACAGGCGCTCGAGGCGGTGACCGTCCCGATTAACGGCCGGATTCTTTCGCCGTTAGATTCGCCGGAGGTTCAGAAGCTGTTGCGCCCGCGGGGTAGGGTATTGCTGCCGGGAAGCAGCCATTCGAAGTGGTGGGAGACGCGATGGCTGCCGGTTAGCCGTCAGGACTATTTTGATCCGAACGGCCGGTATCTTTTTGTCACTGGCCACCGGGATTTCTGCGCGGGAATTCGCCACTTCCATCGCAGTCTGTCGTGCAGAATCGCAGAGGCGGCGGTTTTGAATCGCACTCTCGTACTCGATATGGGGTTGTGCATTAATGGACTGCACAACGAGGGGAAATTTCAAGTTAACCCCATCCATGTCTACTACGATCTTGCATCTCTAAGGTAAGCCGCGAATAATCCAATGATTGAAAGCTGGGAGGGTTACGAAATCGCCTCTGCCTTATCGGGGGGTCTGATAACGAGAATGATTCAACATGGTATAAACCTTTCAAGCTATCTCGCATCGTAAAACGCCCAAACGGTTCAACCATCCCGTTCTCCAAACCCCCCCACCGATCCCCCTCCCCCCATTCCCCCCGTTTTCCCTCCCCCGTTTTCCCCCCAGCGCCGTCCGCTTCACCCCCCTGCAGGGTTTTCTTGAGGAGGCGGAGAAATGGCATGCGGGGCTGGGGAGGCGGAGTGGGGGGGGAAATGGGGGTGAGGCGGAAGGTGCAGGCGGGGCAGCGGAAGGAGAAGCAGCTGAAATCAGGAGACTCGCGGAAGTAGAAGGGGGAGGGGAGGGCGGGAAAGCAGCAGAGGAAGGTTCGCTGCGGTTTCCTGTGCGGGTGGTGGGAGGGCACGTGAGGACAAGGCGGCTAGTGGGAGACGACGACACGGCGCTGATCGTGCGGACGGTGAACTACGGCTTTGCTGCGTGCGAGTTCAGCCCGTTCCACTCGAAGCCGCGCCACGAGGTGTGTGCGTTGAGATAGACATGTGGGCTGACGTGGGGACCAGCATGAGGGTGTGTGAAGAAGTGAGGTGCCACAGCGCCATTCAGCATCGTGCCGGAGCTGCTGGCGCTGCCATTCCAGGTGCCCCACTCCCTCTCCCTCCCCCGCTTCGCCCCCTTTTTCCCCCTCTTTTTTCCCTTTTCCCCGCTCCCCCCAACAGAAGGACTATCCCATTCCCAGCAGCCACAGCGCCATCCAGCACCGGCCAGAGCTGCTGGCGCTGCCATTCCAGTTGCCCTCTCCCCTCTTCCCCCGTCTTCCCCCCTTTTCCCCTTGGTTCTGATTCCTACAGAGGGACGACCCAATTCAGAGCAACCACAGCGCCATCCAGCATCGTCCAGAGCTGCTGGCGCTAGCACTCCAGCTGTCCCACTCCCTCTCCACTTTCCCCTCCCCGCTTCATACCTTTTCCCCCCAACAGAGGGACTACCCAATTCAGAGCAACCACAGCGCCATTCAGCACCGGCCAGAGCTGCTGGCGCTGGCAGCAGAGATGGGGAGGGCGATGGGTGGGGGGAACTATGACGCGGTGCATGTGAGGCGAGGGGACAAGCTCAACCCCAACATGTGGCCTCACCTCGACCGCGACACACGACCGCCTGCGTGAGTGATCCATGTTGTTTGTGCCCCCGCTGTATGTGAGCTCACTGCATGTGAGGCGAGGCGAGGGGACAAGCTCAACCCCAGCATGTGGCCGCACCTCAGCCACGACACGAGACCCCCCGCGTGAGTGCTCTATGCCGCTAATGCACCCAGTGCTCCCAGTGCTCCCATTGCCCTCTATGCTCTCACTGGCACTGCCCCTACTGCTCTCACTGGCACTGCCCCTACTGCTCTCACTGGCACTGCCCCTACTGCTCTCACTGGCACTGCCCCTACTGCTCTCACTGGCACTGCCCCTACTGCTCTCACTGGCACTGCCCCTACTGCTCTCACTGGCACTGCCCCTACTGCTCTCACTGGCACTGCCCCTACTGCTCTCACTGGCACTGCCCCTACTGCTCTCACTGCTCTCTCTGCCCTCACCTTTCTCTACTCCCCCACCTCTCCCTTTTCCCCCGTTCCCCTCTTTTCCTGCTCTCTGCAACCCTACTGCCTCTCTACTCCTGGCCCTTGAAGAAACTTCCCAAGTTCATTGCACCTGGACGCACTCTCCTCCTTGACACTCACTTCTCCCCACCCATTTCCCTCCTTTCCCCTCTTCCCCATTGTTCCTTTTCTGCGATCTCTCGCCCCTCCTCCAGGCTCTTGAAAAAGCTTCCCCAGTTCGTTGCACCTGGACGCACTCTGCTGCTTTGCACTCACTTCTTCCTCCGCACCCCCCCTCTCTCCCCCTATTCCTGCTCACTGTCCCCCCCCCCCCTACCTTTACTCCAGGCTCTTGAAAAAGCTTCCCCAGTTCGTTGCACCTGGACGCACTCTCTATATCGCCACCAACGAGAGAACCCCAGGGTTCTTCGACCCTCTTCGTACCCTTTACAAACTGTACCGTTTAGAGGACTTTCAGCACCTCTGGCACCAAGGGACTCCATGGTTCGATGTATATGTGGAGATGCTGGGAGTTTCCAAGCCTGCTTTCGACCCATACATGCAGGTTATAGTTGACTATAGAGTGCTCAACTCGGCTCGGACTGTGGTTCGGACTTTTCCGAACCTAACGTCCGACCCTGAAGATGGGTACATACGACCTCCGAGCCCGAATGAGCCGACCTTGTTGGGTTGGTCCTGGGGGTTGTTCGGGTATAGAAATGAGGATGGCCGTTAGAACGAATACCAGCAGTGTTGTGTATCTCCATTCAATCTAAATGGCAATGCTATAGTAGGCAAGAGTGAGCATTTGCAACCGAGAATGGTTAAGTCAACCTACCATGCAAAGAATTTCAATCCCATGCCAGGTCTGAACTGTATCGAGTAGTTACTGACATCCTCAGTACAGGCTCGGCGTGTTTCCACGACAACCGAGGCTACTCCTTGTGCGATCCTCAAGCATCCTCGTTCCCAGAAGTTCCTGCCCTGGTTAGGATGAGCCTTGATGTTATTTTGTTGCTATGCCTTCGCTGAGCCTTTGCTGTATAACCGACCAGCTCATTCAGTCACACCTGCTATGTTTCTGAACCCTGCTCAATCCATAACTCCTAGACACACCTTCTTGTTGTTTCTTTGAGGCTGTAGGCGAGACTTATGCACTCTTATGTTGCAGTACATTTACCAAGTTTGTTACACTACATCTACACTACAGTAATCCCTGGCAACATCTAGAGCTATACAGCTGAGCTACGGCAAGTGAATCACAGCAAAATGCTTTTGAGATGTCTCAAAAGCAAGCGAGGCCCTTGCAACAAAACCTAGACTGCACAAAGTTGGATCCTTCGACCGTAATCACTAGAAATGCGCAACTAGCATGCGCTTTACTAAGCACCAAATAGTAACATCAGGGCCACCACCACTATAGGCTGGGTGGGCCCTGGCAGAGGGAGTAACACCGCCGCAATGCCGCTGACGGCCATGCGAATATGGTACCGGTACGAGCAGCGCACGGATGGCGTGATGGCCGTTCAAGGCCGGTTGACCACACCATGGTTGATGCCTCCCCCAGCGTAGCTGCTGGTGGGCTGAGAGAAGCCGCTGACAGAAGGAGTGGCGCCACTGACGGCCATGCGCAGGCGGCTGGAGCGCTTCACTGGGGTCAGCACCACCTGCTGCTCTGATCCCTGCGATGATGGGGAAGGGCAGGGGGAGAAAGGGGGAGGGAATAGTTCAAGAGAAGCCGTCGGCAGAGGGAGTGGCGCCACTGACGGCCATGCGCAGGCGGCTGGAGCGCTTCACTGGCGTGAGCACCACCTGCTGCTCTGATCCCTGGGTTGGTGGAAGTAGGGGAGAAACGGGGGGGTGGAGAATAGGAAAAGACGCTGAGAGAGGGGGTGGAGCCACTGACGGCCATGCGCAGGCGGCTGGAGCGCTTCACTGGCGTGAGCACCACCTGCTGCTCTGATCCCTGTGTTGGTGGGGAGGAGTGGGGGAAAATTAAGGTGCAAGGGGAGTGAGGGGGAGCGAGGGGGAGTGAGGAAGAGCAAAGAGAGGAGGAGGGGTGTAATGTTCAGGAACGAGCGCTAGGAGAGCCTCACAGCCTCATAGCACGACTCACCTCTCGCACCACCACGGGCTGGAACGCGTTGGTCCGCCCGTACCTACCCTCCTGGCAGCCCCACCTTCAGACTGCCACATCTAAGCGAACCAATAGGACAACATGTCCGACTGAGAACTTGACAGCACGGCTCACCTCTCGCACCACCACGGGCTCGAATGCGTTGGTCCGTCCATACCCTCCTGGCGACCCTGTGCCTCCCTGCCTCCCTGCCTCCCTGCCTCCCTGCCTCCCTGCCTCCCTGCCTCCCTGCCTCCCTGCCTCCCTGCCTCACAGCCTCACAGCCTCACAGCCTCACAGCCTCCCTGCCTCCCTGCCTCCCTGCCTCCCTGCCTCCCTGCCTCCCTGCCTCACAGCCTCACAGCACGACTCACCTCACACACCACGACCGGACTCACCTCGCGCACCACCACAGGCTTGAACGCGTTGTACCGCCCGTACCCTCCTGGCGACCGTGTGCCTCCCTGCGCACCCCCCTCCCCCTCCCCATCGCCCCCCACTGCCACCAGCACGTCCCCCACCGCCACCATCTGCGCCATCCCCACGGGGCTATGCCCCCCCGCGCCCCCCATGCCTCCGCCCATGCCTCCCCCCATGCTTCCGCCCACGCTTCCGCCCGTTCCCCCGGCCTGCCACCCCATTTTCATCTGATCCCACTGCTGCTGCTGCGCCTGCAGCACCTGCTCTCTCTGCTGCTGCTGCTGCCTTCCTCCTCCTCCTCCCCCTCTGATCCCCATCGGCCCATAATAGTTGCTCGTGCTCTCACAAACCGAGTCCATGCCTTGATTCCCGAGCCTCAGCCCCGAGATCGCCGAGCCTGCAGGCCTGGCAGCAGCAGCAGCGGCAGCCGCGGCATGACCGGAGCTGAATCCAGGTCCGGCAGTTCTGCCGAGCCTAGCTCCCTCGCTGAGCGTCCAGCCTGCGTCCACCCCTCCTGCTCCGCTCATTGCTGGTGCCTGCCATGCCTGGTGCTGCTGCTGCTGGTGGTACTGTTGCTGCTGTTGGGGATGCATAAAGCCGACGTTCCCACCACCACTTGCAGCAGCCGCACCACCACCACTAACAGCACCACCGGCACTAGCAGCAGCACCACCAGCGCCACTAGCAGGAGCGGCAGCACCCCAGGACTGGCCACTGAAGCTCTGCCTGCGCTCGCCTGCCGAAGCAGAGGGCGCCGGCCCTTGCAGCTGTGACCCACCGTGTGACCCACCGTGTGACCCACCGTGTGAACCACCAAGAGACATAGCCTGGGACCCAGCACGAGCAGAGAGGCCGTGAGAGGCAGCAGGGTGAGGAGCTGCTGCTGCTGCTGCTGTTGCTGCTGCTGAAGCTCTGGAGGAACGGAGGAGAGCAGTGGCGGTTACAGCGGCAGCAGCAGTGACAGCCACCACCACCACAGCAGCCGCAACCAGCATCTGCTGCTGCTGATCTGCCAAGCTTTGCTGCTCCGCCTCCTCTAGCGCCCATGCCATCTCCTCCGCTTCCGGCAGGGACGTACCCTCTGTCTCACCAGCCGTAGCAGTGGCGGCTGTAGCAGCGACGAATGTATCAGCGGTGGCTGTAGCCTCAGCTTCAAGCTTCTGCTCCGCCTGCTCCACCTCCCACACCGCCTCCTCTGCCCCTGGAAGCACCCTTCCCTCCCCCACATCATCAGCTGTAGCAGCGGCAGCTGTACCTGCTGCAAGGTCGGCTGTAGCGCTGGGTTCCGCAGGCGCTACAGCCTCTTGCACAGCAGTGGCAGCAGCTGTGGCTGTGGCAGCGGCAGCGGCGTCGGCAGGGCAGACGGCTGCTGAAGCAGAAGAACAGTCACCCGCTGCTGGCTCTGCGATATCAGCCACACGTCCCTCAGGAGAAGCGTCAGCATCTTCCACGTCAGCGTCTTCCACGTCAGCATCTTCCACGTCAGCAGCTACGCAAGCCGTCACTGCACCACTTCCACCAGCAGTCTCCTCGCCGCCTTCCTTCCCATCCACACCGGTCGAAACAACCACAGCAGCCGCAGCACCCTCATGCTCCTCAACCCTCTCATCCCATGCTTGTTGCGTAACCAGCTCAGCTTGCTTCTCCGTAACCATTCCTGCCTCTTCTCCCGTGGTAACCGCAACCACCACCGTCTCCTCCTCCTCCTCCTGCTGCTGCTGCACAACCAAATCTGAGCTCGTTCCCGTGGAATCCGGAGAGTCGAAGCCTCCCTCCTCCTTCTCCTCCTCCTCTGCGGAAGCCAAGTCTGAATCGCGGATCTGCGAAACACCATCGCGGATCTGCGAAACACCATCGCGGATCTGCGAAACACCATCGCGGATCTGCGAAACACCATCGCGGATCTGCGAAACACCATCGCGGATCTGAGGATGACCATGGCTAGCTGAAATGTCATTTGTATTCAAGTCTGCCTCCTCCTTTTCCCCGCCTAGCTTCCCACCAACCGATGCCGCCCAGCTCATCCCTTGGAACGCCCCCATTGGCTGAGGCTCGCTCGCTTCCCAGAGCACCGAGGTTCGGCCCGCAACTGCCTTCCAGCCGTTCCCAAGCGTGATTCCGAGCCTGGAGCCTGCTTCCCCTTCACCATTGCCGAACCAAGCTCCAGGCACGGCAGAGAGGTACGTCTTCCAGACCTGCTCGGCAGGTTCGAGGAAGGACAACGCGGGAGAGAGGGCGGAGAGGGGGCGGTGGGCGGAAAGGAAGAGGGCGGCGGAGAGCACAACCGCGCAAAGCGCGCGGAGGACTCCGCCCGCGCGGGACCAGCTGCTTCCGCGGGTGCTGCTGCCACTGCGTCCGCCGTTGTCGACGCTGCGTGCTTCGTGGCGACCATGGTGGCGACGCTGCTGGTGCTTCTGCTGGTGCTGGTGCTGCTGCTGGTGCTGCTGCTGCGGGTCGCGGTCATGGTGGTGGCGGCGCGAACGGTGCCTCACCGCATCACCTGCGTCAGCGTCAGCAACCTTCGCCACGTCAGCGCCTGCCCCTTCGAGCCGTGTTCCCCCCCCAGCCTGATTCTCATTCTCATTCTCTGTATCTTTGCCCGTGCTCCCTTCTTCCTCCGCTTCCCCCTTTGCCGGTTTTTGAGAATTCTCAAAAACGACCTCTCCTTCCTTCGCCGACTCGTTTTCCCCACTGCCCGGCTGTGCAGTCACTTGCGCCATGCTCCCTCCCCCTCCCTTCTCCGCGCCTTCCTTCCCCCGAACTTTCCCCACTTCTGAATCCCCAGCCTTCTCTTCCCTCTCGTCATCCGCTTCCCCTTCCGCGTCCGCCTTCGCCGCAGCGTACACAGCCACAGCCGCCGCCGCTGGAGCCGGCGCCGCCGGCGCCGCCGTCACCGCAGCTGCAGCAGCCGCCACCACGTCCGCAGTCCACGCCGTCAGATCCGCCGCAGGCTTGCCGTAAGCCGCCGCCTTTCCGCCAGAGCCGGGCGCGACGTCGCGGCGCGCAGCCGACTCGGGGGACCGCGGCGCGCCGGCGAGTACTTCGAAGAGCGGATTAAGCGCGACGGAGTTAAGAGCGCCCTCGACTCGCGAGGAGTTAAGACTAAGACTGCGCTTCGCCTTCGCCAGAGTCATCTGCGACGGTGACAGCCGCTCCACGCGACCGCTGTGGCGACGCGGCGGCTGCGCGTGTGACGGGTCGTGCGACTGCGACGATGGTTGCTGCGCGGACGGGCTGTCCACAACAAAATAGTTAAACTGACCCGGACTGCACGTCCCGCTACCTACGCCGCCACCGCCGCCGCCGGTGCCGGCGGCACTGTTCATGAAGAGGCTCCCCGGGCTCGCCGCACCCCCACCGGTGCCGGCGCTCGCTGCGGACCCGGCGATGGCGCCGGCAAGAGCGGCGGAAACGCCGCTGGAGATGCCGGATGAGGTGCTCTTCCCGAGGGAGCGTCTGCCGGCCGGCGAGGCGGCTCGGCGAGCCGGCAGAGAAGGCGTCGGGGTTGTAGCAGCCACAGGGACGGCAGAGACGGCAGGAGAGGATGTAGCGAAGGGGGAGAGGGAGTGAGGAGAGGAGATGGAGGAGAAGTGATTCGCAGGTTGCTCGTTCTCTTTGAACGAAGAGAGGGTTGGAACAGCGAGGGGACCGGGACGAGGAGAGGGAGTGTGAGCGTGGGTCACGGCGGGAATTCCGGCGGTGGTTGCGGAGTTGTTAGACGCGAAGGGAACAGACTGCTGAGGGCTGGAAAAGGCGGAGAATTTTGACGGTCCGTCTTTCATCGGTCCGTCTTTCAGCGGGCCTGGGCGGCGAGCCTTCTTCCCCTTTTGAGAATTCTCATGGCCCGACATTGTGAGGATTTACTTCCTTTAATATTAGGAATCTAGAAGACGCTATTGCTACGCTTTAGGGATGCACGAGAAGGCAAGGAGTCGTCACCAAGGAGAAGTGACGAGTTGGAAAGTAGATTTACGGATGCTCGCCTTTACAGTTTTCAGAAGCTACTCAAAATCAACAGAAAGAGCTTCGAGTTGGGCGAACTAGAATGAAGAAACAGGGCAATTAAGCCACATGCGCATAAGAAGTAGAAACGATTTTGTCTCTGCCACTCGTAGGTCGTTACCTAACAGAGCACGCTCCGAAGTGAAAGGAGAGCAACGGCGGCAATGGCTGCTTGTGTTGTCTGTGTGCAAGCTCGAGAAAGGGTAACAGCATTTCTGTCAGAGGGGCGCCCTCATAGCTTGTTCTTGCTACGGTTCAAAAATATACTTTGCCTTTTGATAACGGTTTATTCATGACAATGAGTGGTTCGGTAGGTTCTCTAAGGAGACTGAACTCTCGTCATGGACTGCTGGTTTGTTTGGGTCTGTTGCTGTTGCGATTGCGCGGGAAATAAAGCTATTGGCTGTTTCAAGCGATTTGGGAAATTTGAAGTTTCGCGCCTACTACGTGCGCTTCGGAAGTCTTTCTGAACTGTTTGAATTCTATGGGTTCTAAACTAAATGAGTGTGTCACGCCGGAATCACTGCAGTTCTATCTGGGCCAGGATCTGCGAGTGGCCTAATAACGAGATTCTGGCTTGCTACCTTGCATGCCCACCAATGCTCCGATATGTTAGAGAAAAAAACAGACTTAACCAGATTTACTTCCTGTCGAGAAAATGCAAGGAGTATTGCCAAAACATGGATTGGGTGGGTGTCTGAACCAAAACAATACACCGCTTTACCGGCTTGTATGCTGTAGGTACCCCCAACATACCGCCACAATGCAACACATTTGCTCATGCATCCTTATTTAGGACTTCTATACAAACTGCAATAAATTATGCAAGAATCTGGAAAGAAAACAATCACATTGCATATTGCAGAAAAGCAGCTTGTTTGGAAATGCAAACAGCTGTAGCTATCAAACGGCTCATGGCTTTTTGATCCCCAGCCAACCAAGGCCCTTCCGAGAGGAACCCTGAGAAAGGAGGAAGGAAAAGGAAACAGGGGAGGAAATAAGTAAAGGGTAAGAGGGAAGGGTAGGAAACAGGGGAGGAAATGAGTCAAGGGTAAGAGGGAAGGGTAGGAAACAGGGGAGGAAATGAGTCAAGGGTAAGAGGAAAGGGTAGGAAACAGGAAAGGAAATGAACCAAGGGCAAGAGGGAAGGGTAGGAATCAGGAAAGGAAATGAATCAAGGGCAAGAGGGAAGGGTAGTATATATGATCACGCAGTGGTAGCCATGAAATCCAAACAATGTAGTGAGGAGGGCGATCAAACTCTATTCATGCGTTGTTTCTCCCTTGGTTCTCCCTCGTTTTCATCCTCCATCCATTCTCTGATTCAGCCAATTCCTCATGCTCCTCTCGACATGCTTCACCTCCACACTCTCCTCACCGCATCCCACCCATCCTCATCTCCGCATCTCACTTCCACACCCCTCTCTCACCTCCACAATTCCCCTCTCACCTTCTCATGCACATTGGCCTTGAACTGCCGAATGCACAGCGCTGCCAAGTCCCTCGTTCTGAGAGGCCCAAAGGGAAGTCAAAAACAGGATAAGGAGATAGAGGTGGAAGGGGGGGGGAGGAAAAAGGGAGAGTAGGGGGAGGTGAAGTGGGGAAGAGGGGAAGAGAGGAAGCACAGTGGGGCAACATCACAGGCACACGGCACGGTATAGAGCAGACTATACACTATTCACCTTGGAATCACAAACAAGTTGACCTGGCAGCCCTGAAATCAAGGAAGGGCTGACCTGGCATCCCTGAAATCAAGGAAGAGCTGGCGACCATCGGAGAGGATGAAGAAGAGCGACATGCGATGCATCACACTGATCTCCACCTGGGGGTGGGGGAGGGCAGGAGCGGGGAGGGGCGGGTAGTGCGAGGCAGTGTGAGATGCGTGGCAGGCAGTGATGAGAGCAGTGAATGGGGATGAAGGAGAGAGCCATGTGATGCATCACACTGATCTCCACCTGCGGGGAGGGGACTTTTGAGTCGACTCAAAAGTCACCTAGAGAGCAGTGAATGGGGATGAAGGAGAGAGCCATGTGATGCATCACACTGATCTCCACCTGGGGTTTAGGGTTTAGAGAGTGATGAGAGCAGTATGATGGAGAGAGCAGTATGATGGAGAGAGCAGTGTGATGGAGAGAGCAGTGTGATGGAGAGAGCAGTGTGATGGAGAGAGCAGTATGATGGAGAGAGCAGTGTGATCCACCTGGGGGGAGGGGAGAGGAGGTTGACAGGGGGAGAGGGCAGGGGGACAGAAAAGGGGAGGGAGGAGATTGAATTGAATAAGAGCGACATGCGATGCATCACACTGATCTCCACCTGAGGGTAACATGGTAGCGAGCAGTGATACGAGCATAGAACGAGGATGGGAAGAAAGAGCGACATGCGATGCATCACACTGATCTCCACCAGGAAGGAAGGGGAGAGGGGGGAGAAAAGGGGAGGGAGTGGGGGGGAGGGGTCGGGGGAGGGAAGCGTGGGCAGCGTGAGAAGCGGGAGAAGCGTGCGGCGACGAGAGGAGACAGCATGAACATGAGTCAAGGCGACCCAGAGGAGACAGCATGCGAGTGACGAGAGGAGACAGCATGCGAGTGACGAGAGGAGACAGCATGCGAGTGACCCGTTGCACTAAGATTGCCCCAGGGCTCCTCACTCCTTGGCGTTGATCAACGCCTTCTTGGCGTGGAAGTCTGCGCAGCACAGCACAGAGTCGGGCCTCCCCACTCCCAGCAGTGAGATTGCCCAACACAAAGTCCGTCCTCCTCACGACTTGAGATTGCCCAAGCACTCACCGCAGTGAGGTTCCCCCAGGGCTCCTTGATAAAGGCCTTCTTGGCCTTGCGCAGGACAAAGTCAGGCCTCCTCACTTGCAGCGTCACACTGCCCCACTCACACACAAGCAGGCTTGCCCCACCCCAATTACACAGCGCCAATGCACGTTATAAGCACTCACCGCAGTGAGGTTGCCCCAGGGCTCCTTGATAAACGCCTTCTTGGCCTTGCGCAGGACAAAGTCAGGCCTCCTCACTTGCAGCGTCACACTGCCCCACTCACACACAAGCAGGCTTGCCCCACCCCAATTACACAGCGCCAATGCACGTTATAAGCACTCACCGCAGTGAGGTTGCCCCAGGGCTCCTTGATAAACGCCTTCTTGGCCTTGCGCAGGACAAAGTCAGGCCTCCTCACTTGCAGCGTCACACTGCCCCACTCACACACAAGCAGGCTTGCCCCACCCCAATTACACAGCGCCAATGCACGTTATAAGCACTCACCGCAGTGAGGTTGCCCCAGGGCTCCTTGATAAACGCCTTCTTGGCCTTGCGCAGGACAAAGTCAGGCCTCCTCACTTGCAGCGTCACACTGCCCCACTCACACACAAGCAGGCTTGCCCCACCCCAATTACACAGCGCCAATGCACGTTATAAGCACTCACCGCAGTGAGGTTGCCCCAGGGCTCCTTGATAAACGCCTTCTTGGCCTTGCGCAGGACAAAGTCAGGCCTCCTCACTTGCAGCGTCACTGCCTGCGGTGTCTGCTGCTGCTCCTGCGGCTCCTCCCCCTCACTGATCTCCTGCAACGGGAGAAAGGCGAGGGTAAAGGAGAGAGGTGATGAGAGATGAGAGAGCAGAGGAGAGGAGAGAGGGAATAAGAGAGAGGGGAGAGAGAGGTAGGAGAAACGAGGGATGAGAGTAGGTATGGAGGCCAGAACGAGGAATGCTGCTAATCAAAATAAGAATCTTTGCTGCTCCTCACTCCTCCAGTCCGCATGCCATGGCGAATCTCAGCATTGCTGCCATCGTGTGGACAACTGATCAGACAGCCCGGTGGGATGCACTGCAGTGCGTTGTAGCTGTGGTGCAGTGCGGTGCAGCTGTGGGATAGCATCGGTGTCATGTGCCATGTGGCGTGATCCGTAACGACGCAGAGGAAACCAGTGTGGGGAAACACGGTGTGGAGCAATGCGGCGAAGTGCGGTGCAGGGAAGACACGTGGCATCCCATCATACCACGAGGGTGGCTTCAAACTGGGTGGACCCCTCTGCCAGCCATCCTGCCAGTGTGTCCTGCACCGTGGGCTCTGTGTGGTGCCATGGGGTTGAAGGGGTGATGGGGTGATGAGGTGATGGGGTGATGGGGTTGAGGGGGAGATGAGAGAGGCGAGGTATCACAGCACAGGCCACCAGGCGGACCCCTCTGCCAGCCATCCTGCCAGTGTGTCCTGCACCGTGGGCTCTGAGCAGTGTGATGCCATGGGGGTGAGAGGTGAAGGGGGTGAGGGGGGGATGAGAGAGGCAAGGCATGAGCAAGAGACGCGGCATCACAGCATGAGCCACCAGGTGGATCCTTCTGCTAGCCATCCTGCTTGTGTGTCCTGCACCGTGGGCTCTGTGCGGTGTGATGCCATGGGGGTGAGGGGGAGATGAGAGAGGCAAGGCAAGGCAAGGCATGCCATGGGGGTGAGAGGGGGATGAGAGAGGTGAGACAGCACAGCATGAGACGAGACAGCACAGCATGAGACGAGACAGCACAGCATGAGACGAGACAGCACAGCATGAGACGAGACAGCACAGCATGAGACGAGACAGCACAGCATGAGACGAGACAGCACAGCATGAGACGAGACAGCACAGCATGAGACGAGACAGCACAGCATGAGACGAGACAGCACAGCATGAGACGAGACAGCACAGCATGAGACGAGACAGCACAGCATGAGACGAGACAGCACAGCATGAGACGAGACAGCACAGCATGAGGCAGCAGATGCACCCTTCTGCCACCTGGTGCTGGCAGTGGCGTCACGAGATTCTTGAGGAGGGTGCGGGGCGCATGAGGAGGGTGAGGGGGGCATGAGGAGGGTGAGGGGCGCATGAGGAGGGTGAGGGGCGCATGAGGAGGGTGAGGGGCGCATGAGGAGGGTGAGGGGCGCATGAGGAGGGTGAGGGGCGCATGAGAGAGGCACAGCATGGGAGAGGCACGGGATGGAAGTGGCACAGCATGCTAGTTGTATCCACAGTGTGTCCTCTTATCAGGTTGTGTTCTTATCACGTTGTGCTCTTATCAAGTAGTGTTCTTATGAGGTTGTGCTCTTACCGAGTTGGATCAAGTTGCCTTCATTGACCACCACTCGAGACAACTCCCCCTAGATGCACGACAGGGGCGAGTGGCACGAAAGGCATGAGAGGGGCGAGACGCATAACAGGGGATGAGAAAACAAACAGACATATGCCATGACTTATGCCATGGAAACAAACAGAGACATGCATGCCATGGAATGACATGACATCGTTATGTGACACCACCCCCTCCCCTCTCCCCTCCCCCTCCCCACTCCATCGCACTCACCCACCGGCCTGCCTCGTCCAGCGGCACACGCTCCACTGCGATGATGGCGTTGCAGTCGTCAGCTGACACCACCGGTCACACATGAAAACACGCATGCACTCACTCACCCTCACTCTCCCAAAACCACTCACCCACCGGCCTGCCTCGTCCAGCGGCACACGCTCCACTGCGATGATGGCGTTGCAGTCGTCAGCTGACACCACCGGTCACACATGAACACACGCATGCACTCACTCACCCTCACTCTCCCAAACCCACTCACCCTCACTCTCCCAAAACCACTCACCCACGGCACACACTCCACGGCGATGATGGCATTGCAGTCACCGCATGCATTCGTGCAGGCACCACGAGCACGACCGATCCCCCTCCCCCCCTCTCTTCCCCCACACTCCAAGCGCATGAACTCACCCGTCTGCCTGCCTCGTCCAGCGGCACACACTCCACGGCGATGATGGCGTTGCAGTCGTCAGCTGACACGGCATACTCGGGTGATGATGCTCCTGTCAAGGGAGGGGTGGGGGGAAGGCGAAGAAATGGGCAAGTGGTGATGGTGGCGGAAAGAGGGCAGCGATGATGGCGTTGCAGTCGTCCGCTGACATGGCATACTCGGGCGATGATGCTCCTGTCAAGGGAGGGGTGGGGGGAAGGCGAAGAAATGGGTGAGTGGTGATGGTGGCGGAAAGAGGGCAGCGATGATGGCGTTGCAGTCGTCCGCTGACATGGCATACTCGGGCGATGATGCTCCTGGGGAGGAAGAGGGGGAGAGGGACGAGACGAGGAGGGGGAAGAGGAAGACATGGGTGAGTGGATGAGAGGTAAAGCGGGGAGTGACGATGGCATTGCGGTTGTCAGTTGTGGTGGGGGAAAGGGGAGGGGGAGGGGGAGGGGGAGGGGGAGGGGGAGGGGGAGGGGGAGGGGGAGGGGAGGGGGAGGGGGAGGGGGAGGGGGAGGGGGAGGGGGAGGGGGGAGGGGGAGGGGGAGGGGGAGGGGGAGGGGGAAGGGGAGAGGGAGTGGAGGGGGAGGGGGAAGATGTGGGAAAGTGCATGAGAGGGAAGGAGGGTAGTGATGATGGCATTGCAGTCGTCAGTTGTCAGCAGAGCCATCTTGGTGTTACCTCCCTCTTCATTGCCGCAGCAGTTGTGGAACGTTCCAAGCATGTGGTTGGTTATGGCAAGGACCGTTCATGTACGGGAGGGGAGAGAGCGAGGGTTGGGTGGTGCGAGGCTAATTTCGAGGCGCCTCAAAGTATATTCTTGAGGCGCCTCAAAATTGGAACGTTCCAAGCATGTGGTTGGTTATGGCAAGGACCGTTCATGTACGGGAGCGGAGAGAGCGAGGGTTGGGTGGTGCGAGGCTTACCTTCGATGAACTCGGCCGTGCCATCTTGGTATTGCTTTGAGGCGCCTCGTTTTGAGGCGCCTCAAAACGACCCCCAGTCTCCGTAGGCTTACCTTCGATGAACTCGGCCGTGCCATCTTGGTATTGCCGCACCCACTGCCAAGAGCAGCCAGACGTAAGAGACAGGGTAGGGCAGAGCAGAGAGATAAGGCCAGAGCACCGGACAGAAAAGGCAGGGAGATAAGGCAGCAGCTCAAAAAGAAAAAAAAACAAATAACAGAAGAGCAGAGCAGGCCACACAGGAAGCGCCACAAAAAGGTGCTTTACAAACCGTGGCTTCTGCGATTGTTAACGACGCTTTCAAACACAGCTAGCTGGGCAGTCATGTCATGCCTCATCATGGTCCTCACAAGTCGCCCCGCGTGGAATTCCCGAGAGGCATGAGGTATCAGGCTTGCCTCAGAAATCCCCTGCCTCAGAAATCCCCTGCCTCATGGTCAGGCCTCAGGCAGGCGACTTCTGAGACAGGTGACTTCTGAGGCAGGTGACTTCTGAGGCAGGCGACTTCTGAGGCAGGCGACTTCTGAGGCAGGCGACTTCTGAGGCAGGCGACTTCTGAGGCAGGCGACTTCTGAGACAGGCGACTTCTGAGACTGAGGGCCTCAAAGGTCGCCCCGTGGTCAGAACCTAGGACTCACGCAGCCACATGAACAACACCAGGCAGGGGAAGTGTTCGACATGAGGAACTTACCTGGAAGACGCAAAGCTTGGTGCCGTTGACTGAGTGACCGCACGCAGTGAGCTTGTTCCCCATCGCCGCGTCCCCTATCACCCTCAGCCCCTCTATCCCCCTCTGGCCGCATCTCCTATCACACAAGTCCCCTGTATCTTTGAGCCAACTCACAACCTACCTGGAAGACGCATAATTTGGTGCCGTTGACTGAGTGGCCACAGGCAGTGAGCTTGTTCCCCATGGCCGCGTCCCCTATCACCCTCAGCCCTTCTATCCCCGGCAGCAGCTCCTCCCCCTCCTCCTCCCCCTGCCCCTCCTCCCCCTCCCCCGCCTGCCCTTCCCCTGCTGCCTCCTGCTGCCCTGCACCTTCCCCTCCCACCTCCTGCTGCTGGTATTCCTGCTGCTGATATTCCTGCTGTTGATACTCCTGCCCCTGGTATTCCTGCTGCTGCTGCTGCTGCTGATAGTCCTGTTGCTGGTACTCCTGCTGCTGATATTCCTGCTGCTGCTGTTGCTGCTGCTGAAAATCCTGCTGCTGCTGATAGTCCTCCTGTGCATACTGCTGCACCACCTGCTGCTGCTGCCCTTCCATATGAAAGCTGTGGTGCTGCTGTGAGGAATCCATGCTGGGGATAAACTGAGAATCAATGGTGCTGCCAGTGGGGTCCGCACCACCAGCAGCAACCTCGTTCATACCCTGCCCTGCGAAATCCTGCTGTTGCTGATACTCCTGCTGCTGCTGGTATTCCTGCTGCTGCTGCTGCTGCTGCGGTTGCTGCTGATAATCTTGCTGCTGCTGCAGTTGCTGATTTGCCAAGCCTTGCCCTGCAACCATACCGATGGCAATCGTTGGAAAGCATTGGTACAGATTGCACGAAATAAAAAGGTTGGAACGAGTAATGTTGTTGAAGGAAAGAAGGAAGAGGGGTACCGGGGAGTGGGGCAGAGTCATAAGGGTGGAGTGGATACAGAGAAATAGGCAGACAGGGACATTGTCTTAACGCTCACTCACCCTCTCATCCCCATGCCTCCAACACTCACTCACCGTCACCCTCATACCCTTATCTCCACTCTCACTCACCGTCATCCTCACGGATCGGAGCCAATCCACCGCCCCAGCTAGCGGCAGGGTCACCCGCTCCGCCCATGCTCGCCCCAGGTCCTCCTATGCTTCCCACAGCCCCCTCTCCCCCCACATACCCCATCGCCTGCCCTTGCCCCATGCCCACACTCCCCACCCCCTCCATCCCCCCTTGCTGCTGCTGCATTACCCCCACTCCTGCTCCACTTCCCATTGAAGCTCCCATAGTCGAGTCAGCAGCAAAGACGCCAGAAGCACCAGGATTGGTGGAAGCGCCGGGAGGGATGGGAGAATCAGAAGCAGAGGGAGCAGCAGGAGGGGCGGGAGCAGCAGAGGAAGCAGCAGCAGCAGGGATGAACCCGCCCTTGAGTGACATTTCAGGCTCCATGGAGCCACTGTACCCACCCGCCTGCTGCTGCTGTGGCTGCTGCTGATACTGTTGCTGCGGCTGCTGTTGCTGCTGATGATATTGCTGCTGAGGTGGCTGCTGGTGTTGGTGCTGGTACAGCTGCTGCTGCTGGTACTGTTGCTGTGGCACCTGCTGCTGTTGACCCATGTAATGCTGCTGCTGGTTCTGCTGCTGCTGCTGCTGCTGCTGCTGCTGCTGTGGGGGTTGCTGCTGCCATTGCTGTTGTGGTGGCACTTGTTGCTGTTGCTGCATTGGTGGCTGTTGCTGCCACTGCTGCTGCTGTGGTGCCTGCAGCAATTGCTGCTGAAGAGGCGGCTGCAGCTGCTGCTGCTGCACTGGTTGCTGCAATGGCTGCTGTTGTTGCTGCACGAGTTGCTGCAGCAGCTGCAGCTGCTGCTGCTGCACCGGCTGCTGCAACGACTGCTGCTGCTGTTGCTGCAAAAGCTGCTGGAGCAGCAACAGCTGCTGCTGCTGTTGAGGCACAGAGCCCAGCAACAGCTGCTGCGGAAGCTGCAAGGACGGATAGGCTGTGGGAGAGGCGAAGATGGGGGGGAGAGCTGTGGCCGGGTGCAGAGCAGAGTGTAAAGGATGTGTGCCTCCTGCTGCTGCTGTTGTGGCTGAAAGGTAGGCAGGGTCGTAACCTGCTTGCGTAAGTGCAAGACTGGGCAGAGGTGGGCATGGGGGAGCATGGGGCGGAGGGGGGGGAAAGGTGAGGAGAGTGAAGAGAGGGGAGAAAAGCGTGGAGAGAAGAGAGATGGGAGGGGGGGGGTATAGGAGAGGAAGCAAGACTTTTGAGGCACCTAAAAAAAAAACAGTGAGGAGAGTGAAGAGAGGGGAGAAAAGCGTGGAGAGAAGAGAGATGGGAGGGAGATAGGAGAGGAAGTTAGACAATGTATGCTGCAGAGATAAGAAGGTGGCTTCATTGCCAGAGAAGACGGAAAAGCGCAACGGAGGATCAGCAGTAGCAGACGCAGGTGCAGCAGCAGCAGGTGCAGTAGGAGGGGACACCAACCCAGCCCAGGCACGGAGAGGCGAGGCGGCAGCAGAGAGAGCCACAGCAAAGGACTTGTTACGCACAGCATGAGCATGAGAGATTCGAGGGCACTCACCGCAGCAGCAGAGGATCAGCAGCAGCAGGTGCAGATGCAGCAGGAGGCACCAGCCCAGCCAAGGCTCGGAGAGGACTTTTGAGTCGACTCAAAAGTCACCTCGTTACAATGGCACACTCACCGCAGCAGCAGAGGATCACCACCAGCAGGTGCAGCAGCAGGGGGCACCAGCCCAGCCAAGGCTCGGAGAGGCGAGGCAGCAGCAGAGAGCGCAGCAGCGGAAGAGAGGGGGTTTGGTGCGAGGGAGGGGCTGTTGGGGTTGGCGCCACTGGCGAGCAGCAGAGCAGAGAGCGTGGGGTCTGTGGTGCCATAGAGCGTGGGGAGAGGGGCTGACTGCCCGCCCTGCTGCAAGCGGGGGGGAAAGGTTGGAAGGGAGACGGTGAAGAAGAGCGAATGAAAACAACAAGGGCAACACAGAGCAGAGAGCGTGGGATCTGTGTGGTGCCGACGAGCGTGGGGAGAGGGGCTGACTACCCGCCCTGCTGCAAGGGGAGGGAGGGGCGTGGAAGGGTTGGGGTTGAAAACGGTGAATGGGCAGAAACAGGGGCAACACATGACGGCAGAGCAGAGAGCGTGGGGTCTGTGGTGCCGTAGAGCGTGGGGAGCGGGGGTGACGGCCCGCCCTGCTGCAAGGTGGGGGAGGGGCGTGGAAGGGTTGGTGGTGATATGGTGAATGCAGCGAAACAGGGGCAACACGTGGGAGCAGAGCTGAGAGAGAGGGTGGGGTTCCGCAGGGTGTTTTTGAGAATTCTCAAAAGCACCCTAGCATGGGAGCAGAGGTCCGAGAGGGTGGGTTCCCACGTGTTGCCACCCTGGTGCCTTAGAGAGTGGGGAGCGGGGCTGACATGGAGCAGGCGAAGTAGAAAGAGGAACAGGTGGGAGCAAAGGAAAGGGGTTGGGATTGGTCATGTCCAAAACCAAGAGGAGGGGGGGGGGGGGGGTTGAGGAAAGGGGAATAATGTGCGAAAGAGGGGATGAAAGGAGGAGAAAAGAGCGAAGAGTGGATGGCTGAGGGGAGTGGGATTGAAATGAGGATGATACGGTGGAAATCTATTGGGCGGGGGATATTGATCCGACCTTACCCAGGAACCCGTAGATGAGGGTTGGACTGAAGTTCAACCGGACTGAACTGGACGGAACAGCACCGAACCAGATTGAACAGAGCAGAGCTCAGGCCATGTGTGGAGAGGGGGGGACAGAAAGATGCGTACCTCGTTGCTGCGAGTGGTTCGGGTGAGCAGCTGCTGCAGCACAGACTGGAATGGAACAGAAGAGAGGGGGGGAACAGAAGAGAGGGGGGGAACAGAAGAGAGGGGGGGAACAGAAGAGAGGGGGGGAACAGAAGAGAGGGGGGGAACAGAAGAGAGGGGGGGAACAGAAGAGAGGAACCACCGAGAATGCCAAGGGAGTGCAGCAGACACGCGCAGGGGAAGGAGGGAGGGAGAAAGGGGAGAAAGGCAGAGTGGGTGATGAGTGAGTGAGAGAGTGAGCGAGTGAGAGAGTAAGTTTTGATTGAGCTTGAGGGGCAGCGAGGAGGCATGCGTCCCTTTTCCGCGGGGTAACAGCCAGCCATTCTGAGACTTCCCAGAACGCGTTTACAGCACAAACACAGTGAGAAGAAGCTGACTGAGTACGGCTTTCTGACAGGACCCACCTTGACACTATGCCACGAGAGCTACCCACCTTTCCTTAAGGAAGGCCCACCTTGACGGAGAGCAACATGTGGTGCGAGCGAGTCAGCAGAGACCGTGGCAGAGAAGGCGATTTTTGAGGCGCCTCAAAAACCACCTTGACGGAGAGCAACATGTGGTGCGAGCGAGTCAGCAGAGACCGTGGCAGAGAAGGCGATTTTTGAGGCGCCTCAAAAACCACCTTGACGGAGAGCAACATGTGGTGCGAGCGAGTCAGCAGAGACCGTGGCAAGGTGGGCCTTCCTTTTGCAGAAAAGGCCAAACTTACTAACCCACCTCGACAGGCCCTCTCTTGAAAGACCCCTCCCAACTTCACTTAAAGCCCACCTTGACGGAGAGCAACATGTGGTGCGAGTCAGCAGAGACCGTGGCAGAAAAGGCCAAACTTACTAACCCACCTCGACAGGCCCCACCTTTTGAAAGTCCCCTCTCACCTTTACTTGCGCGTTACGACCCCACCTTGCCTTGATGCCCACCTTGGATCACAGCCCACCTTGACGGAGAGCATCATATGGTGCAAGTCAGCAGCAGCGGTGGCGGAGAGGCCAACCTCAAGAACCCACCTCGACAGGCCCTCTCTTGAAAGACCCCTCCCAACTTCACTTAAAGCCCACCTTGACAGAGAGCAGCATGTGGTGCGAGTCGGCAGAGGCGGTGGCGGAGAGGCCAAACTCCCCTGCCAGTGGCGTGAGCGTGGTTATGAATAGCATGCGGTCATGCTCCGCTCGCTGGGAGGGAGAGGAGAGAGGGAGAGAGGGGATAGGGAAGGGTGGCCGTCTGGATGAGCTGATGAGCTCGGGGCATGGGGGAGCATGGAGTGAGCGTGGTGAGGAACAGCATGAGGTCATGCTCTGCTCGCTGGAGTGGTGGAGGGTACGGGAGAGAGGAGCGAGGGGAAAGAAGAGGACCCAACACGCACCTCCAGCGCGCGAGTGAGGCCCGGCGGACCCAACACACACATTCTCCTCCAGCACGTCCCGGCGGTACCCCATGGCCGATGAGACTCTACCTACCCACCACAGCACACTCCTAATTGGCCATGCCATTGCCACGCCAGTACAGAACACACAGCACACCCAATGCCCACAGCACACACAATCCCCACAGCACGCACCTCAAGCGCGCGCGTGAGGCGCACGTTCTCCTCCAGCACGTCCCGGCGGTACCCCATGGCCTTCTGGGCCGACCCCATCAAGTTCTGCTGCTGCCCGTCAAATGCCTGTGATGTGGTATGTGATGAGATGTGATGTGATGTGATGTGACGTGACGTGACGTGACGTGACGTGATGTGATGTGATGTGATGTGATGTGATGTGATGTGATGTGAACGTGATGTGATGTGATGTGATGTGATGTGATGTGATGTGATGTGATGTGATGTGATGTGATGTGATGTGATGTGATGTGATGTGATGTGATGTGAATGAACGTGATGTGAATGTGATGGGATGTGAATAGCACACAAAACAAGCAATTAGAACATCCTTGAGGCGCCTAGATATTGAAGCATATGATATGAGCACCACAGCAAAAGGGCATAGGGGGGATTTGAGCATGAGTGGGGCGAGAAGGGGATGAAGTTTGATAGGGCTCCAGGCTAGAAGCAGTGGATGGAAGAGGGAATGAGAAAATTGTGGTTAAGTGCGGTGAGGTGCGGTGCCGTGCGGTGAGGTGAGGTGAGGTGAGGTGGGGTGCGGTGCGGTGCGGTGAGGGTTCTCACCAGCCGCAGCTCTGACATCCGGCGCTCCAGCGACCGCTTCTCCGCCTGCAGCTGTGCCTCCTGCTCGCATCAGCAATGTGATACAGGAATGATGTAGCATCGACAATAATTGAAAAGACTTTTGTTTTGAGTCGACTCAAAAGTTTCCTCGCATCAGCAATGTGATACAGGAATGACTGATGTAGAATCGGCATTCATTGAGGCACCTAAAAAAAGCACGAGCAATACGACACAGAAATGATGTAGCAGGAAGGGGGTGGGGTGGGGTGGGGGGAGATTACGAAGCAGGCAGGAGGAGGGAGGGGTGAGGTGCGTTGATCGTTGTAACGTCTCGAAAAGTGGTTCTCAGCCTGCATCTCTGCTCACGCCCACAGTCACACACAAACACCCCTGCATGGAGCTGTCCACCGCACCACAACCCATCCCATCCCACCCCACCCCACCTATGGTGCTGACATTGGCATGTTAACATGCCTGCATGCCCTCTTGAGTCAACTCACCCGCGCCTGGGAAGCAGCCAGCAGCTTGTCCTTGCTGCGAACCTGCTCCTCCAATGATGCCACCCGCTGCATCAGCTCGCCCACATTCACACTCACAATCACAGTGACAGTCACAGAGACATACAGATCACGCACACACATCAGATAACAAGCAGGCAACTCACCCGCGCCTGGGCAGCAGCCAGCAGCTTGTCCTTGCTGCGAACCTGCTCCTCCAACAACGCCACCCGCTGCATCAGCTCTCCCACGTTCACACTCCCAGTCACAGTCACACACAGACCCTTCTGTCTGGCACTGCACGTATCCATCTTTGATTCTTTGCAAGACAAGCACTCAACTCACCCGCGCCTGGGCAGCAGCCAGCAGCTTGTCCTTGCTGCGAACCTGCTCCTCCAACGATGCCACCCGCTGCATCAGCTCGCCCACGTTCATGGACCTGTCTCCGCCGCCCGCCGACCCACTAGGGCCGGACGCTGCCGCCCCACCCGTCGACCGAGTCAAGTCGTTTGTGAAGGGCTGGTGAGAGCGGAGCGGAGGGAAGAGAAGAGAAAGAAATGTATTGGAGATTTACTCTGAGATACAGTTGCTCAAAAGTAGGAAAGCCGCTTGACTAGGTTTGGAGTTCCAGAAAAGAAAAACGGAGGTAGTGGTTTGGAGTTCCAGATAAGAAGAAAGGGTTGGCTTTTTGTGGACTGAACTAGATAAGAGAGTGGAAAACAGAGTATTCGGGAAGGAGGGGAGAAGAGGGGGGTGGGGACAGGATTGGGGGAGGCGGGGAGGGGAGGAATGCCAAAGACAAGAATTAAGAATGAGTAGGCTCTCTCTACCGCTCCCTTCTATATATCCACTCTCTTCTTTCCTATGTCACCTGCAGAGAAGCAAGCTGGCGTGATGACGTGGAGTTGGAGGGGTGCACAGTCAGCGACTGCTGGTCAAACGGAGTCAACGCCAGGCTGTCACGCTCCCCATCCAGGTCATGCCCCGTCAGCCCGCCCCCCACCCCTCCGTTCATCAACCCATTCGCTCCACCACCCTCCCCTCCTGTCCCCAGTCCCCCTCCTTCTCCCCCTCCCCCTCCCCCTGCGCCTCCCCCCGCTCCCCCCCCTGCGCCGCTCCCAGCTCCGCCTCCCCCTGCTGCCTGCGCCACAGCAGCAGCCAGAGAACCGTTTACAGACAGCTTCTGAAGCAGTCGCTCCAGCAGAGCTGCTTCCAAGTCCTTCTCTCCTCCTCCCCCTCCCCCTCCTCCTCCCATTCCTACCATTCCTCCGTCTCCACCCCCTCCCATTCCCCCTCCTCCTCCCAGCCCTACCCCTCCTCCGTCCCCTACCATCCCGCCCAAATGCCCAATACCACCTTCCCCAGCAACCACCTGATCTGATCCTAGCAGCCCCCCCATTCCACCACTGTTACCACCAGCCATTCCTGGTGCTACAGCTGCTGCTACAGCAGCCATAATCCCTTCGCCTCTCCCTCCCCCTACTGCCCCTTCAGCCCCACCTATTCCCACTACAGCAGGAGCAGCAACACCGATACCTCCTACTCCTGCTGCTGCACTGCCTATTCCCACTATCTGCGGACTTCCAACTAAAGCGCCACTAAAACCGCCTGGATGGCCACTAAACGCGCCCGCCCCTGCTACGCCTGCAACAGTTGCACCTGCCCCAGATAATCCTGGACTGAGCCCCGCGCCTGTACTGGCGGAAGGGGGAAGGCGCGCGGAGGAAGGGGAGAGCAGCCCGTCCACGTCAGGAGGCGCGGAACTTGCTAGCGCCTGGGGGAGTGGGGGGAGAGCAAGGCGAGGAGAGTATGGGTCGAGAAAAAGAAACTCAAGGGCATCAGAATTGGGTCTATAAGGTGGCACACGAAAGGAGGGCAGGGATTGAAACGACGCAAGAACCCAACCCGAGTTGCTTTAAAAAGGGAGTGGAGGGAGAGGGTAACGGGAGGCGGGGGGAGGGGATGCGAGAGGCGAGCACGACGAAGGGAGGGAGAGGGGGAAGGGGGTTGGGGGGCGGGGCGGGGGGGACGGGGGGAGGAAGGAGGGGGTTTGTGACACGAGCGCTCACGCCGTTGCTCATCTGCCATTCGAGCACGCGCAGCTGGGAGCGGAGGAATTCGTTCTCGATGGCCTGCTTGCGGATCTCCACCTCCGCCTCATCCAACGCGCGCTGCCACGCCTCCGCAAGCTGCTGCTCCGGCTCCGCTGCTCCTGCGCCCCCTGCTCCTTCCGCTCCCCCTCCTCCTGCCCCCCCTGCTTCTCCCGCTGGCACTCCCCCTGCCTCCCCTGCTCCCGCGGCCCCTGACCCTCCTGCTCCCGCTGTCCCTTGTGCTCCGGTCAAGGCCCCGTGCCCCCCTTGCCCCCCAACCCCTCCTCCCCCCTGCTCTTGCGACCCCTGGCCCGCTGCTCCTTGCGCTTCTGTTCCGCTCCCCCCTGCCTCTGCGCCGCCGAGTGCTTCCCCAGTGGCTGCCGCCTCCCCCGCCACGACCGCGCCTGCAGCGCTGCTCTCAGCGCTGCTCTCGGCGGCTGGGGGATTAGGTGGTTCTGAGGTCGCCGCCCCACCGAGTCCCGCTCCTGCTGTTGCTCCTTCTTCGGCTGCTGCTGCTGCTTCTGCAGATGTTACCTTTTCTACTGCTCCTGCTGCTGCTCCTGGCGCTGCCGCCGGAAGCGAAGGGTCCAGCGCGGAATCGCTAAGGTAAGTGTCTAACGCAGAAGGCTGTAGCGAGGAAGGCTGTAGCGCGGAAAGCTCTGGTGAAGCTTCGGATATGGGACCAGGGATGATCGAGGACGGCTCGTCCAGGGAAGGAGGATGCGGAGCAGAGACCGCAGCTACAGCCGGCATTACCGAGGCTTTCTGAAGCGTAAGAAACGGGAAAGTAGAGAGCAGGCGGGGACCGAGCAAAAAAAATGAACAGGCAAAACGGAAGTCAGGACAATTTTTTTTTCTTATGCTTGTGAATAGTGGCAACAGCTGCCGATATTATACATTAATAGATGATCAAACAGCGATGGGAACAGGACAGACGAATTCTGATATGCTTAAAAAACAGCATCGAAAGCAGGAAAAACATAGATTGTGATGAATTTCCGGTTATGGCTAGTGAATAACCACAGGCATTTACTTTGTTCCAGGACTAACAGCCTTCTTCCAAAGCCTTTTAGATTCCTACCTTGTGTGCCCCAGGCTGGCACGCTGCTGTTTACTGCTGCTTCGCAATCGTTTCCCACTATTCCTGCGACATTCGCCAGCGGAACAAACAGTCAAGAATATGGTTGTGAGAATTCCCAGAACTCGCAAGCTGCCGTTTACTGCTGCTGCTCAATCGTGCCCCGCTATCACTGCGACATTCGCCAGCGGAACAGACGGAATACTAGTGCTTAGGAAGGTTTGAAAGGAAAGAAAGAAAGAAATTATGTGTAATGATTAAGGTAAGGCTAATGAGAATTAATTTGGGTCCAATGACGTCGAAGGCGACACCTGATATTCATTCAGTCACGAAGGTGATACGACCGTGTAGCTACTAGTACAGGAAAATCAACAATCTATGAAGCTAGTTTCCGGCGGAGCAGTCACGGAAGCATCGTCCTCTAATAAGAATAAGATGCGATGTCTGTAGCGACTGGAGCACTCGGCAAGTAACCGGTTGGCCTAAGGTACTATGCTTCTCAAACACCAACGAAATGCCTTGGTCAGACAGACGCATTTAGGAAAATAACAAGATTTTGAATTGATTTTGAGGTGCAGTCTGCTCCAGCGCTGCGGGAAATTGGTTGGATAAACAACCTTGATCCCGAACCCTAATTGATCCTGGTCAGCTATGACCTGTACGCACCCAAATGGCCGGCATAGCGACTGGATAGCACGCTACGCGACTCCAGGCCACAATGCGAATGGTGCTCCTTTCGCGAAATCGGATGGCCCTCTGGTTTTGGAAAATGATGAAACCAGACTTGGACAAGCGGCAAAGCAATGTCAGGGAGCCATGAATGGATCACAGACGTGTTCAGTTTATTCCGAGTTGTGCTTGCACTGTTCCTGGGCTTGTTTCTGTGGTTTCTGTGGTTTCTGTGGGATGGTCGACTGGTTGGTGGTCAGGGAGGGGTCATTTCATGGGAACTTCAAGGTCGCGAAGACAATTTGAAACTTACCAGGTTAGAAGTAACCAAGATACCGGCCTCGCCGAGGAAAGGCAGCTTTCGCCCAGTCCGTTGTGGAAGCGGTTGTGGGGACAAGCGAAGGCGAAGAGTCGGAGGCATTCAACCGCCTGACGAGAAGTTGACGGCCAGCGGTTGGAGGAGCTCTGTTTCGGCCAAAATACATCCGGTTTGACTGATGATTCTGTGGGCGGTTGCTTTGTAAGCGCGTACCTCTTAATAACTTCCTCGTCTTCAGAATACCTTTCCTGGGAGATTAAAGCCGGAAGCCCAAATTGCACAAGTTTTAAAAGGATGACGCGAGGGGTTTTTTCTGGGTTGGGTTTTGGCGAGTGATTTCGATTTCGGGCATTTCGTTTTTTTCGCCAAACCCAGCCAGCCCACGTATTTCGCCCTGGCGGTTGTGTCAGCACCCGAAAGTCCCAAATTGCAGGTGCGCTACTTTTCAAAGCTTGCACACTGCACTTCGTCAAGTTTTAAAACCGGGGTGCACATTCAGCTGAATGTGCATCAAAGGTTATCCCTTGACTGAGTGGGTTACGAGGTGTGCTTTCAACCCCTTCGAGTCGAAATTCGTTTCCCCCCTCCCCCGCAATTTCGTTTCCCCACGCCCCCGCAATTTCATTTCCCCCTCCCCGTCGAAATTCGTTTCCCCCCTCCCCCGCAATTTTGTTTCCCCCCTCCCCCGCAATTTCGTTTCCCCCCCCTCCCGCCAATCTGTTTCATCCCTCCCGCCATTCGGTTTCACCCACACTTGCCATTTCACCCCCTCCCGCCACCTACGAAATGCCCGAAGCTCTAGCGGAATCATTTTTTTGTCGCCCCTCGTGAGCCAATCACTGTTTTTCTCCAAACCCCCTTCCCAACATCTCAAGCCGAACCGCGTTGAATGTGCACCCTGGTTTTAAAAGCATGACCCACGCGCCTCGCAATTTGGGACTCGGGCTTTAAATGATGATTGACGAGGCATTCATTTTTGTCAACAGATATACTTGGTAAAACGAGGAGAAACCAGTGCCAGCAATACTGGCGGGGATTCTAAAAACGGCGACGTGGATTCATCCATCCACGAGCGAGCCGTCATTTCGCTTTTATCACCTGCGACGAACTCGATAGAACGTCGGCATTCCGCACCGCGATGATTGGCGCGGCCGCAGGCATGGCTGCGCTTCTGCTCCGCCGCTCCCCAGTCCCCTCCCCAGTTACATTGAGGGAGCGCACCCCTCAATGGGCAAGCATCATCGCTCCTCCTCGCCCCTTTTCCGCACGCCTGTCTGCCTGCCCCTCGACCTTGCCCCTTTCGCGACGCGAGGCGTTTTGAAGTCGAGACACCAGATCAGATACCTGGTACTACTTTTCCCGCATGTAATCGTTTTAATGGTGTATTCGATATTTTGAATCCAGAAACAGATTGTTCACGTTTCCCATTCACGTCAGGTATCATGACCTCAATCTACCGTAATTCGGCGAAGCCGTCGAAGCCAGGTTCTAGTAGGGAACACCTGGCACTTAAAAACTCTTTTCGAGTTGGTTTGCCCCAACCCCAACCTCAAGCGTTTCGGCAAATGTCGCGTCGAGTCTCTCTTGCCTTGACCTCACCCTCACGAATTCAGCCCCTCTCATCCCATCTCATTAGTTCAACACAGTAGTATCTCAATCACACTGTCTGGTCTGGACCAGCAACAGCAGATCGAAGTAAAGTCGCGCTCGCTCCTCATAGACGAACCATACTACGTTCTTACTTTGTCTTGGCCGCGCGTCTCAATCAAGTTTGCTAATATATTGCGAGACGTGTGTGGCAGGAGTTTTTTTTTTGTTTAGACCACTACGAAGTCACCACAGGTGTGACGCCTCGTGAGCAGCAGGAATATGGAAACGGCTAATCTAATGCCTCCGGCAAGGTCCGCGGACGATTCTAGACGTCCAACCCTTCTGCGTGCAGTGCCGAACGAAGGAGCCGCCGCGCTCGACAGCCAGACGGGGAGTGGCCCCGCGAGAAACGGCGCAATGTGCTGGGCATCCGCTTATGCGTCTACTGCCCTTAGAGCCCGAGAAGATTTAGAATGCAACGAAAAATATGATGACGATGGTGATGGCGATGGCGATGGCGACAGTGATGGTGGTGGCAGTGGCGACGCCAGGGTCAGCGACGGTCAATGTCCTTCAAACAATTTTCTCGGCGAGTACTACAGTGACTCGTGGAAGCTCGCTGACGTGGCGTTATTCTGTAAAAAATGTCATTCTGATTGGAGGGGGAGTTTACTCCGCGGGCTGTTCTGGGCCGTCCCGCTGCTGCTCCTCGTGCTCGTGCCGCAGTTTGCAGCGCTGACGAGCGGTCCGAGAGACCTCACGCGGCTCGTTGACTTTCCTCGAGGCGTAAGAGTGGGAGGTGAGGGGAATGTGATGGTGGAGATTGAGACGGAGAGCGGAACGGTAACGGAGACGGCAGCTGAATCGGTAACTGAGACGGTAACGGAAGCGGAGGGGGACGAGATGGGTGTGGCGGAAGAGGGGGGTGCGTATGTTCCCGTGGGGAAGGAAGCGGGGGTTGCGGAAAATGGGGATGGGGGGGTTGCGGAGAACGAGGACGCGGGGATTGCGGGGAACGCGGAGGCGGGGGTTGCGGAGAACGAGGATGAGGATGTGGACAAGAATGGTGGAAGGCAGAGCGAAGAGCGCGGGAATCCGGAAAAGAAGTTGGGGGGAGACGAAGTGGAATTACAGAGGGAACCTCCCGCTGTTGAATCGGGGAAGACCTCGTCTCGCGAAGTTAGCGAGCCGAATCAGGCTATTGGTAACCACGACGCTGAGCGTGCGAACGACGCGAGCTTGCGAAACGAAAACGCAGCGAACCGCGCGACCTCAGAGGTCGAAACGCGGATAGGCAGCGACACCGACGAGTTGAAGGCGGAAATAAAGCAGCGAACTCTGGGTGACGTGGAGCGTATTGATTCGCCGAGGGTTCTGAAGTACCTTCATGCGAACCCGAGATTAACATGGGAGACGGAGTGGTTACCAGTTCGGCGAGAAGATTACTTTCGCCCTGGTGAAAAATATTACTTTGTTACCGGGCAGCGCGATTTTTGTGCGGGGATTCGCCACTTCCATCGCAGCCTGTCGTGCAAGATCGCGGAAGCGGCTTTTCTGAATCGCACGCTCGTACTCGATATGGGGTTGTGCATAAACGGATTGCACAATGGCGGGACTGCGAGTGTTCACGGTCTGCATTACTACTACGATCTGCCCTCCCTCAGGTAAGACCGTCCCTCAAGTAACACCTCTCCAGCGTCCCCAACCCCCTCTCTACTCGTTCCGCAACCCCCCCACCCCCCTCTAGTCCCTCCAGGCTCAACCCCCTGCACTGCTCCCTGCAAGCCTGCACGGGTTACTCATTAACTCACTTTTCTATTCCCCTCTCTTTCTCGCAGGGCCGCCAGGTTTACCCCCTTGAATGGGTTCCTGCAAGGCCTGAGGGAGTGGCGGCGCAAGCAGGGGCAGAGGGGAGAGGAGGCAACTGGAAGGCGGTTGAGGGGTGTATCTGCAGGGGAGGGTGTATCTCAAGGGGATGGTGTATCTGCGGGGGAGGGTGTATCTGCGGGGGAGGATGTATCTGCGGGGGAGGGTGTATCTGCGGGGGAGAGTGTATCTGCGGGGGAGAGTGTGCCAGCTGCAGCTCTTTTTGCCCGTGTGGTTCAAGCAGACACAAGGACTAGGGTAAGTTCCCAACCAACTACTTTTAAGAATACTCCAAGGCAGGAAGGCGGGGGTATTTGTTAGTCATAATCTGCGATGTTTTTATTCAAGCTCCCACACATGCGCCACTGCTCTAACTCCCCCACTTTCCCCTCCCCCCTAATCCACCTCTATCCCCTCTCTCCCCCTCCACCTCCTCGCCCTATGAGCAGGCCATAGCACAGGACAGCAGCACCCCGCTCATCATTCCGTGTAGCGCAAGCACCCTCAATAGCCACCTCTCCCCAACTCTCCCCGCCCCCAATCCCCCTCCCTCCCTCCATCTGCAGGTCATAGCGCAGGACAGCAGCACCACGCTCATCATAAGAGACGGGCACTATGGCTTTGAACCATGCCGGGGCGAGCTCTCTCACTGGCCCAACCTGGTGAGCGCTTCTAGCTTTGAGTCGACTCACAAGTCAGCTTGCTGCAATGTCACACGCCACTACGGCTTTGAACCGTGCCGGGGCGAGCTCTCTCACTGGCCCAACCTGGTGAGCGCTTCTAGCTTTGAGTCGACTCACAAGTCAGCTTGCTGCAATGTCACACGCCACTACGGCTTTGAACCGTGCCGGGGCGAGCTCTCTCACTGGCCCAACCTGGTGAGCGCTTCTAGCTTTGAGTCGACTCACAAGTCAGCTTGCTGCAATGTCACACGCCACTACGGCTTTGAACCGTGCCGGGGCGAGCTCTCTCACTGGCCCAACCTGGTGAGCGCTTCTAGCTTTGAGTCGACTCATAAGTCAGCTTGCTGCAATGTCACACGCCACTACGGCCTTGAACCGTGCCGGGGCGAGCTCTCTCACTGGCCCAACCTGGTGAGGTGAGTGCTTCTAGCTTTGAGTCGACTCACAAGTCAGCTTGCTGCAATGTCACACGCCACTACGGCTTTGAACCGTGCCGGGGCGAGCTCTCTCACTGGCCCAACCTGGTGAGCGCTTCTAGCTTTGAGTCGACTCACAAGTCAGCTTGCTGCAATGTCACATGCCACTACGGCTTTGAACCGTGCCGGGGCGAGCTCTCTCACTGGCCCAACCTGGTGAGCGTTACTAGCTTTGAGACAGTCTTTTGTGGTGTGTTTTGAGTCGACTCACAAGTCAGCTTGCTACAATGTCACACGCCGCTACAGCTTTGAGCCATGCCGGGGTCCCTCTCCCGGTGACAATGTCAGCTCTCTCACTGGCCCAACCTGGTGAGCGATCTCTCTCCCCCCCCCCCCCCCCCCCCCTCCCTCCTTTCCTAAGTCGACTCACTGGCCTCTGCAACTGGCCCAATACAGTGAGTGCTCCTACTTGCTCACCCTCTATCTTCTTTCCCCAACCCAATTTTCGAGGCGCCTCAAAATTTTGAGGCGATTTTTTAGGCGCGTCAAAAAAAAATTAGGCGGTTTTTTAGGCGCTTCAAAAACCTACTTGCTCACCCATCGATCTTCTTGCACCAACCCGCCCACCCACCCATCCATCCATGACAGAGGCTTGACTACATCACATCAGATGAAACCGCCATTCTCTTTCGCCCGGAGCTGAGGGGCCTGGCAGCCAACATGTCTCAATCCATGAATGGGGGGGACTATGACGCCGTGAGGGTGAGGAGGGGAGACAAGCTCAACACCGACGTGTGGCCACACGTGGCAAACGACACGAGCCCTCCCGCGTAAGTCAGTCACCCACTCCTTACTCGAATTCAGCTGCATTAGAGTGCTAATAAGTGAGACTCAAGGAGCTGAGGGGCCTGGCAGCCAGCATGTCTCAGTCCATGAATGCGGGGGACTATGATGCCGTGAGAGTGCGCCGGGGACAAGCTCAACACCGCCGTGTGGCCACACGTGGCAAGGACCTCAGGGGACTGGTAGCAAACATGTCAGTCGATGAATGCGTAAGAGTGACTAAGACGCTGTGAGAGTGAGGAGGGGATCCCTCCAGCATAAGTCAATAACAGTAACTGAATTATTCAAGTGACTCCAATGAGGCTGAGTTAGCATGATAGTAACTGAATTATGGAAGTTAATGCTGCTGGTGAGCATGCTTCATGTCTTGACATGCCTGGTCAATATTTTCCAACAAATGCTTCTCTGTTACCTGTCTTTTCTCCCTTTCTTGCGTTGTTACAGTCTCCTGGAGAAACTCCCCCGGTTCGTTGCACCTGGACGCACGCTGTACATTGCAACGAATGAGAAAACGCCCGGGTTCTTCGACCCGCTGAAGGCGATTTTTGCGATTCGGCAATTTTGGGACTTCGACCACCTCTGGGCGCCTGGCACACCCTGGTTCGACGGATACGCGCGAATCCTGGGTGCGAGTCCCAAGCTCGACCCTTACATGGAGGTACAGTAATTAAGATGCTATTTGTATCTTCATTTAGTGACTCATTAAGCTGGTCCTTAATCGTGTGCGTGTGTAAGGGGTGGGTCGGGGATGGGACGGGAGGAGGTGGGGTGTGAGTTCTTGTGTGCATGTGGAGGGGTGGGTGGAAGGGTGGGTGGAAGGGTGGTTGGGTGGGTGGGTGGCAAGGTTCAAAAATACGACCGTATTTTTGAAAATTTACCGTAAATTACGGAATCGTAATTTACGGTCGTAAATTACGGTAAAAAACGGTGTGACCTTGCAAAATTAGGTTGGTTTAAAAATACGGTCGTAAATTACGACCGAAAATTTGAAACCGAGTTTGTGTATAGCGAATTTCGACATTTCCCAACCGTCACCCTGCTTGTGAGAATTTTCGTGCGCCCAAATCCACTCGAGTGTGTTTTTTTCCCGAGTTGGGAGTGTGGGGAGGGAGTAGGAGCAGTTTTAGCCTAAAGGTAGGTACTAGGTAGGCTTAGCAATGGTAGTGGTGTTGTGGTCCATTGTAGGCTTGTTTCTCTGTAGTGTAGTTTGTTGTCGCCTTCCTGGTCATCGTTGTAAGCGTTCTAGTAGTTTCTGGAAAAAAAACAATTGCTGCAAAAAATGTCCAACAAAAAAACGACCGTATTTTTGGCAAAACCACCGTAAATTACGACCGTAATTTACGACCCGTAATTTACGATTACCGTATTTTTGAACCTTGGTGGGTGGGTGTGCGTGTGCTTGCATGTGTGTGTGTGTGTGTGTCTGTGTGTGTGTGTGTGTGTTTGTGTGTGTGTGTGTGTGTGTGTGTGTGTGTCATGTGTCGTCGTGTGTCTGACCACCTCCTTTTCTTGTTTTACCTCGCCTTGCGTGGTGCCACAGGCCACTGTGGAGTACAATGTTCTGTTTGCCGCTGTGTGTGCGTGCGCATGTGTATCCGCGTGTCCTCCCGTGTCTAGGTGTTTCTGACCACCTCCTTTTCTTCTTTTATCCCTTGTGCGGTGCTACAGGCCATTGTGGAGTACAAGGTTCTGTTTGCCGCGAGAACCAAAGTTTTCACGTTCAACAACCTGACGAGCGATGCAGAGGGTGGAATAAGGCCTTCAGCCATGAAAATGCACTGACTGAGACCGTGCAACAAAGACATGCCATGATGCCATGAAAAAAAGGTATTAACTGAGATCTTGGAAAGGCATTCAGTGACCTTAAGGAAAACAGCTGTATTGTCCTAGAGCGTTACTACTGCCTCTTGTATAGTGTTCCATGCTTCTCATATAATAATGCATGCTCTATCATGCATGCCATGGCCCATACACGGCCTGTGGATCTGTTTGCTGCCAATTTGGTGCCATACTGAGTGACCATGTGTGGAATGATGCATTATAAGATGCTGCTGTTTTGAGCTAGGCCATATTTATTACACTCAGTACAACCTCTTGCCTCCGACCATATAAAACATTTTTTAGCAAATCTGTACAGTAACTTAGATGGTTCTACTCAGCACAGCGACAATTTTCTAGAAGCCGATTGCCAGCAACCTTTGTGTGGATTCTCGTTTAAAAACGGAGACATAGATTCATCCATCCACGAGCGAGCCGCTAGTTCGCTTTTATCATCCGCAAACTCGATAGAGCGTCAGCTTACAGGGGCGCCATGATTGATTGTCTATATTCCGCGAACACAGGAGTTGCGCGGCCGCAGTCAAGGGAATGCTGTTCCGCCGCTCCGCAGTCAGGGGAGGGCATCCTTCATTGAGCACAGCACAGTATCCTCGCCTCGCTCGCTCTTCCTCTCCCCATCATTTTCCGTACATACGACGCCTGCCGGCCCGTTCTCTGGCACCGCTCGCGACTCGACTTCTGCTAAATGGCTTCGATCGAAAATCTGTTTCGTAGTCTGCATGCGGACGACGAACACTGAGATGGTGTGCCCTGCCCCCAACTTCACTTGACCCAAGCGCCTTCAGACCCGAACCTAGCCATTCTGTTCCGAATACAGCAGCCCATCAGGGAGGAGAGGCTCCCTCAGTAAATCAAAATCTTGATTCCGGTTCAGTCAGCAGCAGCTCGAAGTTAGTCGCACCTCATCGACGAACCAGAATCAAGCATATAAGCTCCTTCTTCTATGTCTGTCCGGGGCGCGCGTCTCAATCAAGCCATCCCTCTCGCTCGACATTGACAATCTTTATGTAATCAATCGCGAGACGTAAGTAGGAGGATTTTAGTCCACTAGAGAAAGTCACCACGGCGTGTAAGTAGCAGGAGCAGGAGCATGGAAAGGGCTATTCTAATGCCTCCGGCAAGGTCCGAGGACGAGATTGAGTGTCCAGTCCTTCCGCATCATGCAGTGCCGAACGAAGGAGGCGCCGCCGCGCTCGACAGCCAGACGGGGAGTGCCCCCGCGAGAAACGGCGCAATATTCGGCGATGATCTCGGCGCGATGTGCGGGGCCTGCCCGCATTCATCTACCGCCCTACGAGCCCGAAATGAGCTAGACGGCAATGGCGACGCCGCCGAAGGCGATGGTGATGGCGGTGGCGGTGGCGGCGGCAGTGACGGCGGCAGTGGCGGTGGCGGTGGCAGTGGCAGTGGCGGTGTTGGCGACGGTAAATGTCCTTCAAATTCTTTTCTCGGGTACTTTAGTGACACGTGGAAGCTCGCTGACGTGGCAATAAGCTTGAAAAAAGGTCATTCTGATTGGAGGGGGCGTTTACTACTCCACGGGCTGTTCTGGGCCGTCCCGCTGCTGCTCATCGTGCTGGTGCCGCAATTCGCGGCGCTAACGAGCGGTCCGAGAGACCTCACGCGGCTCGTTGACTTCCCGCGAGGTGTAAGAGCGGGAGGCGAGGGGGATGTGATGCCGGATATTGAGACGGAGAGCGGGGCGGTAACGGAACCTGCTGCGGCAGCGGCGCGGGATGTGGCGGAAGCGGAGTATAAGAATGCTGAAGGGGCCTTGGGGAAGCAAGAGGGGCTTGCGGCAAGCGGTATCGCAGCGGAAGGGGGCGCGGGGGATATGGCGGAAGAGGGGGACGCGGATGTTCAAGCGGGGGAGGATGCGGGAGTAGCGGAGAGCGAGGACGCGGGGATTGCGGAGAATGCGGAGGCGGGGAACGCGGAGAATGCCGAGGCGGGGAATGCGGAGGCGGGGAATGCGGAGAACGAGGGTAAGAGTGAGGAGGTGGACGAGAATGGCGGGGGACAGAGCGAAGGGCGAGGGAATCCGGAAAATGGGTCGGAGAGAGACGAATCTGACAAAGGGTCGGAGGGAGACAAATCGGGACCTGAAAGGGAATCTTCCGCTGTTGTTGAACCGGGGGAGACGTCTTCTCGCGAAATTAGCGAATCCAACCAAGCGACTGGTAACCACGAGCGTGCGAACGACGCGAGCCCGCCAAACGAACGCGCGGCGAACCGCTCGAGTTCAGATTCTGAAACGCAGGGAGCAGGCGACGCGGACGAGTTACTTGCGGAACTGGAGCAGCGAACTCTGGGTGACGTGGAGCCTCTTGATTCGCCGAGGGTTCTGGAGTACCTTCGTATTAATCCGCGATTAACGTGGGAGACGGAGTGGTTACCAGTTCGGCGAGAAGATTACTTTCGCCCGGGCGAAAAATACTACTTTGTTACTGGGCAACGCGATTTCTGTGCGGGGATTCGCCACTTCCATCGCAGCATGTCGTGCAAGATCGCAGAAGCGGCTTTTCTGAATCGCACGCTTGTACTCGATATGGGGTTGTGCGTTAACGGATTGCACAGCGGCGGGTCTGCGAGTGTTCACGGCCTGCATTACTACTACGATCTGCCCTCCCTCAAGTAAGACCGTCCCTCAACACCCTTCCTCAGGTAACACCCTCCCCCCACCCCACCATCCCCCCCCCCGAATCTCCCGTCTCGTTCTCTCTTTCCCCCCCGCAGGACCGCCAGGTTACCCCCCCTCTCCTCAGGGCCAGGCGGAGAGGCCGTTGCTCGCGAGTGACTCGGTTACACCCAGCCCCCATCCCCACATCCCGCCATCCCCCCCCCCCCCCCCCCGCCATCACGGGCTGGCGGAATGGCCGCAGCTGGGGGATGACTCGACCCCTTGCACAGGTTCTTGCACGGCCTGGCAGTGGCTTGGGAGTGACTCACTGTCTCTCTTTTTTTTTTCCCTTTCTCTCTATTTTCGCTTTCTCTCCTTCCTCCCCCCCCCCCCCCCCCCCCCTTTTCTTTATTTTCCTTCCTCTCTTTTTCCCTTTCGCTCCTTTTTCCCCTCTCACTCTTGCAGGGCCGCCAGATTCACCCCCCTGAACGGGTTCCTGCAGGGTCTGAAGGAGTGGCAGCGGCAGCAAGAGCAGGGGGGAGGGGAGGGGAGCAACAGGGGGGAAAAGGCGGATGGAAAGGGGGAGGCCACTGGAGGGCGGTTGAGAGGTGTATCTGCAGAGGAGGGTGTATCTGCAGAGGAGGGTGTATCTGCAGAGGAGGGTGTATCTGGAGAGGAGGGTGTATCTGGAGAGGAGGGTGTATCTGGAGAGGAGGGTGTATCTGGAGAGGAGGGTGTATCTGGAGAGGAGGGTGTATCTGCAGGGGAGGGTGTGTCAGCTACAGCCCTGTTTGCCCGTGTGGTGCAAGCAGACACACGGACCTGGGTGAGTGAGTAACTTCTCTTGAGAATACTCAAGGACAGGTAAATTAGTCTTAATCTGCAACCTCCTCCTAGTTGGCTGGGAATAAGGCCTCCGCAGCCCACCTGTTTACTCTTGACAACCTCCTAATTGACAGGGAATGTAGAGCAGACACAAGGACAGGGTGAGGTGAGGTGAGGTACTATCGACTCCTGATAACACCTCACCTCACCCTGTCCTTGTGTCAACCCAAAGACTGGAGTGAGTCACCTCACCGGGTGAGTGACTAACGACTCCTGAGAACACTCAACCCAAAGACTGGAGTGAGTCAGATCAGTCATACGGTTCTCTGCGATGTTTTAGTCGATTAAAGACGACACAAGAACACGGGTGAGAGACCATGTGTGGGAAGACTCAAAGAAGACTCAGTCACACATTGCATGCAACAGCCTAGGTCGCTGCACCACAAAGCATGCTACAGCCTAGGTCGCTGCACCACAAAGCATGCTACAGCCTAGGTCGCTGCACCAAAAAGCATGCTACAGCCTAGGTCGCTGCACCAAAAAGCATGCTACAGCCTAGGTCGCTGCACCAAAAAGCATGCTACAGCCTAGGTCGCTGCACCAAAACGCATGCTACAGCCTAGGTCGCTGCACCAAAAAGCATGCTACAGCCTAGGTCGCTGCACCAAAAAGCATGCTATAGCCTAGGTCGCTGCACCAAAAAGCATGCTACAGCCTAGGTCGCTGCACCAAAAAGCATGCTACAGCCTAGGTCGCTGCACCAAAACGCATGCTACAGCCTAGGTCGCTGCACCAAAAAGCATGCTACAGCCTAGGTCGCTGCACCAAAATGCATGCTACAGCCTAGGTCGCTGCACCACAAAGCATGCTACAGCCTAGGTCGCTGCACCAAAAAGCATGCTACAGCCTAGGTCGCTGCACCAAAAAGCATGCTACAGCCTAGGTCGCTGCACCAAAATGCATGCTACAGCCTAGGTCGCTGCACCACAAAGCATGCTACAGCCTAGGTCGCTGCACCAAAAAGCATGCTACAGCCTAGGTCGCTGCACCACAAAGCATGCTACAGCCTAGGTCGCTGCACCACAAAGCATGCTACAGCCTAGGTCGCTGCACCACAAAGCATGCTACAGCCTAGGTCGCTGCAACACAAAGCATGCTACAGCCTAGGTCGCTGCACCACAAAGCATGCTACAGCCTAGGTCGCTGCACCAAAACGCATGCTACAGCCTAGGTCGCTGCACCAAAAAGCATGCTACAGCCTAGGTCGCTGCACCAAAAAACATGCTATAGCCTAGGTCGCTGCACCAAAAAGCATGCTACAGCCTAGGTCGCTGCACCACAAAGCATGCTACAGCCTAGGTCGCTGCACCACAAAGCATGCTACAGCCTAGGTCGCTGCACCAAAAAGCATGCTACAGCCTAGGTCGCTGCACCAAAAAGCATGCTACAGCCTAGGTCGCTGCACCAAAAAGCATGCTACAGCCTAGGTCGCTGCACCAAAACGCATGCTACAGCCTAGGTCGCTGCACCACAAAGCATGCTACAGCCTAGGTCGCTGCACCACAAAGCATGCTACAGCCTAGGTCGCTGCACCACAAAGCATGCTACAGCCTAGGTCGCTGCACCACAAAGCATGCTACAGCCTAGGTCGCTGCACCACAAAGCATGCTACAGCCTAGGTCGCTGCACCAAAACGCATGCTACAGCCTAGGTCGCTGCACCAAAAAGCATGCTACAGCCTAGGTCGCTGCACCAAAAAGCATGCTATAGCCTAGGTCGCTGCACCAAAAAGCATGCTACAGCCTAGGTCGCTGCACCACAAAGCATGCTACAGCCTAGGTCGCTGCACCACAAAGCATGCTACAGCCTAGGTCGCTGCACCAAAAAGCATGCTACAGCCTAGGTCGCTGCACCAAAAAGCATGCTACAGCCTAGGTCGCTGCACCAAAAAGCATGCTACAGCGTAGGTCGCTGCACCAAAACGCATGCTACAGCCTAGGTCGCTGCACCAAAAAGCATGCTACAGCCTAGGTCGCTGCACCAAAAAGCATGCTATAGCCTAGGTCGCTGCACCAAAAAGCATGCTACAGCCTAGGTCGCTGCACCAAAAAGCATGCTACAGCCTAGGTCGCTGCACCAAAACGCATGCTACGGCCTAGGTCGCTGCACCAAAAAGCATGCTACAGCCTAGGTCGCTGCACCAAAAAGCATGCTACAGCCTAGGTCGCTGCACCAAAAAGCATGCTATAGCCTAGGTCGCTGCACCAAAAAGCATGCTACAGCCTAGGTCGCTGCACCAAAAAGCATGCTACAGCCTAGGTCGCTGCACCAAAACGCATGCTACAGCCTAGGTCGCTGCACCAAAAAGCATGCTACAGCCTAGGTCGCTGCACCAAAAAGCATGCTACAGCCTAGGTCGCTGCACCAAAACGCATGCTACAGCCTAGGTCGCTGCACCACAAAGCATGCTACAGCCTAGGTCGCTGCACCAAAAAGCATGCTACAGCCTAGGTCGCTGCACCAAAAAGCATGCTACAGCCTAGGTCGCTGCACCAAAAAGCATGCTACAGCCTAGGTCGCTGCACCAAAATGCATGCTACAGCCTAGGTCGCTGCACCACAAAGCATGCTACAGCCTAGGTCGCTGCACCAAAAAGCATGCTACAGCCTAGGTCGCTGCACCAAAAAGCATGCTACAGCCTAGGTCGCTGCACCAAAAAGCATGCTACAGCCTAGGTCGCTGCACCACAAAGCATGCTACAGCCTAGGTCGCTGCACCACAAAGCATGCTACAGCCTAGGTCGCTGCACCACAAAGCATGCTACAGCCTAGGTCGCTGCACCACAAAGCATGCTACAGCCTAGGTCGCTGCACCACAAAGCATGCTACAGCCTAGGTCGCTGCACCAAAAAGCATGCTACAGCCTAGGTCGCTGCACCAAAAAGCATGCTACAGCCTAGGTCGCTGCACCAAAACGCATGCTACAGCCTAGGTCGCTGCACCACAAAGCATGCTACAGCCTAGGTCGCTGCACCACAAAGCATGCTACAGCCTAGGTCGCTGCACCACAAAGCATGCTACAGCCTAGGTCGCTGCACCACAAAGCATGCTACAGCCTAGGTCGCTGCACCACAAAGCATGCTACAGCCTAGGTCGCTGCACCAAAACGCATGCTACAGCCTAGGTCGCTGCACCAAAAAGCATGCTACAGCCTAGGTCGCTGCACCAAAAAGCATGCTATAGCCTAGGTCGCTGCACCAAAAAGCATGCTACAGCCTAGGTCGCTGCACCACAAAGCATGCTACAGCCTAGGTCGCTGCACCACAAAGCATGCTACAGCCTAGGTCGCTGCACCAAAAAGCATGCTACAGCCTAGGTCGCTGCACCAAAAAGCATGCTACAGCGTAGGTCGCTGCACCAAAAAGCATGCTACAGCGTAGGTCGCTGCACCAAAACGCATGCTACAGCCTAGGTCGCTGCACCAAAAAGCATGCTACAGCCTAGGTCGCTGCACCAAAAAGCATGCTATAGCCTAGGTCGCTGCACCAAAAAGCATGCTACAGCCTAGGTCGCTGCACCAAAAAGCATGCTACAGCCTAGGTCGCTGCACCAAAACGCATGCTACGGCCTAGGTCGCTGCACCAAAAAGCATGCTACAGCCTAGGTCGCTGCACCAAAAAGCATGCTACAGCCTAGGTCGCTGCACCAAAAAGCATGCTATAGCCTAGGTCGCTGCACCAAAAAGCATGCTACAGCCTAGGTCGCTGCACCAAAAAGCATGCTACAGCCTAGGTCGCTGCACCAAAACGCATGCTACAGCCTAGGTCGCTGCACCAAAAAGCATGCTACAGCCTAGGTCGCTGCACCAAAAAGCATGCTACAGCCTAGGTCGCTGCACCAAAACGCATGCTACAGCCTAGGTCGCTGCACCACAAAGCATGCTACAGCCTAGGTCGCTGCACCAAAAAGCATGCTACAGCCTAGGTCGCTGCACCAAAAAGCATGCTACAGCCTAGGTCGCTGCACCAAAAAGCATGCTACAGCCTAGGTCGCTGCACCAAAATGCATGCTACAGCCTAGGTCGCTGCACCACAAAGCATGCTACAGCCTAGGTCGCTGCACCAAAAAGCATGCTACAGCCTAGGTCGCTGCACCAAAAAGCATGCTACAGCCTAGGTCGCTGCACCAAAAAGCATGCTACAGCCTAGGTCGCTGCACCACAAAGCATGCTACAGCCTAGGTCGCTGCACCACAAAGCATGCTACAGCCTAGGTCGCTGCACCACAAAGCATGCTACAGCCTAGGTCGCTGCACCACAAAGCATGCTACAGCCTAGGTCGCTGCACCACAAAGCATGCTACAGCCTAGGTCGCTGCACCAAAAAGCATGCTACAGCCTAGGTCGCTGCACCAAAAAGCATGCTACAGCCTAGGTCGCTGCACCAAAACGCATGCTACAGCCTAGGTCGCTGCACCACAAAGCATGCTACAGCCTAGGTCGCTGCACCACAAAGCATGCTACAGCCTAGGTCGCTGCACCAAAAAGCATGCTACAGCCTAGGTCGCTGCACCAAAAAGCATGCTACAGCCTAGGTCGCTGCACCAAAACGCATGCTACGGCCTAGGTCGCTGCACCAAAAAGCATGCTACAGCCTAGGTCGCTGCACCAAAAAGCATGCTACAGCCTAGGTCGCTGCACCAAAAAGCATGCTATAGCCTAGGTCGCTGCACCAAAAAGCATGCTACAGCCTAGGTCGCTGCACCAAAAAGCATGCTACAGCCTAGGTCGCTGCACCAAAACGCATGCTACAGCCTAGGTCGCTGCACCAAAAAGCATGCTACAGCCTAGGTCGCTGCACCAAAAAGCATGCTACAGCCTAGGTCGCTGCACCAAAACGCATGCTACAGCCTAGGTCGCTGCACCACAAAGCATGCTACAGCCTAGGTCGCTGCACCAAAAAGCATGCTACAGCCTAGGTCGCTGCACCAAAAAGCATGCTACAGCCTAGGTCGCTGCACCAAAAAGCATGCTACAGCCTAGGTCGCTGCACCAAAATGCATGCTACAGCCTAGGTCGCTGCACCACAAAGCATGCTACAGCCTAGGTCGCTGCACCAAAAAGCATGCTACAGCCTAGGTCGCTGCACCAAAAAGCATGCTACAGCCTAGGTCGCTGCACCAAAAAGCATGCTACAGCCTAGGTCGCTGCACCACAAAGCATGCTACAGCCTAGGTCGCTGCACCACAAAGCATGCTACAGCCTAGGTCGCTGCACCACAAAGCATGCTACAGCCTAGGTCGCTGCACCACAAAGCATGCTACAGCCTAGGTCGCTGCACCACAAAGCATGCTACAGCCTAGGTCGCTGCACCAAAAAGCATGCTACAGCCTAGGTCGCTGCACCAAAAAGCATGCTACAGCCTAGGTCGCTGCACCAAAACGCATGCTACAGCCTAGGTCGCTGCACCACAAAGCATGCTACAGCCTAGGTCGCTGCACCACAAAGCATGCTACAGCCTAGGTCGCTGCACCACAAAGCATGCTACAGCCTAGGTCGCTGCACCAAAAAGCATGCTACAGCCTAGGTCGCTGCACCAAAAAGCATGCTACAGCCTAGGTCGCTGCACCAAAACGCATGCTACAGCCTAGGTCGCTGCACCACAAAGCATGCTACAGCCTAGGTCGCTGCACCACAAAGCATGCTACAGCCTAGGTCGCTGCACCACAAAGCATGCTACAGCCTAGGTCGCTGCACCACAAAGCATGCTACAGCCTAGGTCGCTGCACCACAAAGCATGCTACAGCCTAGGTCGCTGCACCAAAAAGCATGCTACAGCCTAGGTCGCTGCACCAAAAAGCATGCTAGAGCCTAGGTTGCTGCACCAAAAAGCATGCTACAGCCTAGGTCGCTGCACCAAAAAGCATGCTACAGCCTAGGTCGCTGCACCAAAAAGCATGCTACAGCCTAGGTCGCTGCACCAAAAAGCATGCTACAGCCTAGGTCGCTGCACCAAAACGCATGCTACAGCCTAGGTCGCTGCACCACAAAGCATGCTACAGCCTAGGTCGCTGCACCAAAAAGCATGCTACAGCCTAGGTCGCTGCACCAAAAAGCATGCTAGAGCCTAGGTTGCTGCACCAAAAAGCATGCTACAGCCTAGGTCGCTGCACCAAAATGCATGCTACAGCCTAGGTCGCTGCACCACAAAGCATGCTACAGCCTAGGTCGCTGCACCAAAAAGCATGCTACAGCCTAGGTCGCTGCACCAAAACGCATGCTACAGCCTAGGTCGCTGCACCAAAAAGCATGCTACAGCCTAGGTCGCTGCACCAAAAAGCATGCTACAGCCTAGGTCGCTGCACCAAAACGCATGCTACAGCCTAGGTCGCTGCACCACAAAGCATGCTACAGCCTAGGTCGCTGCACCAAAACGCATGCTACAGCCTAGGTCGCTGCACCAAAAAGCATGCTACAGCCTAGGTCGCTGCACCAAAAAGCATGCTATAGCCTAGGTCGCTGCACCAAAACGCATGCTACAGCCTAGGTCGCTGCACCAAAAAGCATGCTACAGCCTAGGTCGCTGCACCAAAAAGCATGCTACAGCCTAGGTCGCTGCACCAAAAAGCATGCTACAGCCTAGGTCGCTGCACCAAAACGCATGCTACAGCCTAGGTCGCTGCACCACAAAGCATGCTACAGCCTAGGTCGCTGCACCACAAAGCATGCTACAGCCTAGGTCGCTGCACCACAAAGCATGCTACAGCCTAGGTCGCTGCACCACAAAGCATGCTACAGCCTAGGTCGCTGCACCAAAAAGCATGCTACAGCCTAGGTCGCTGCACCAAAACGCATGCTACAGCCTAGGTCGCTGCACCAAAAAGCATGCTACAGCCTAGGTCGCTGCACCAAAAAGCATGCTATAGCCTAGGTCGCTGCACCAAAACGCATGCTACAGCCTAGGTCGCTGCACCAAAAAGCATGCTACAGCCTAGGTCGCTGCACCAAAAAGCATGCTACAGCCTAGGTCGCTGCACCAAAACGCATGCTACAGCCTAGGTCGCTGCACCACAAAGCATGCTACAGCCTAGGTCGCTGCACCAAAAAGCATGCTACAGCCTAGGTCGCTGCACCAAAAAGCATGCTAGAGCCTAGGTTGCTGCACCAAAAAGCATGCTACAGCCTAGGTCGCTGCACCAAAATGCATGCTACAGCCTAGGTCGCTGCACCACAAAGCATGCTACAGCCTAGGTCGCTGCACCAAAAAGCATGCTACAGCCTAGGTCGCTGCACCAAAAAGCATGCTACAGCCTAGGTCGCTGCACCAAAAAGCATGCTACAGCCTAGGTCGCTGCACCACAAAGCATGCTACAGCCTAGGTCGCTGCACCACAAAGCATGCTACAGCCTAGGTCGCTGCACCACAAAGCATGCTACAGCCTAGGTCGCTGCACCACAAAGCATGCTACAGCCTAGGTCGCTGCACCACAAAGCATGCTACAGCCTAGGTCGCTGCACCAAAAAGCATGCTACAGCCTAGGTCGCTGCACCAAAAAGCATGCTACAGCCTAGGTCGCTGCACCAAAACGCATGCTACAGCCTAGGTCGCTGCACCACAAAGCATGCTACAGCCTAGGTCGCTGCACCAAAAAGCATGCTACAGCCTAGGTCGCTGCACCAAAAAGCATGCTACAGCCTAGGTCGCTGCACCAAAAAGCATGCTACAGCCTAGGTCGCTGCACCACAAAGCATGCTACAGCCTAGGTCGCTGCACCAAAACGCATGCTACGGCCTAGGTCGCTGCACCAAAAAGCATGCTACAGCCTAGGTCGCTGCACCAAAAAGCATGCTACAGCCTAGGTCGCTGCACCAAAAAGCATGCTATAGCCTAGGTCGCTGCACCAAAAAGCATGCTACAGCCTAGGTCGCTGCACCAAAAAGCATGCTACAGCCTAGGTCGCTGCACCAAAACGCATGCTACAGCCTAGGTCGCTGCACCAAAAAGCATGCTACAGCCTAGGTCGCTGCACCAAAAAGCATGCTACAGCCTAGGTCGCTGCACCAAAACGCATGCTACAGCCTAGGTCGCTGCACCACAAAGCATGCTACAGCCTAGGTCGCTGCACCAAAAAGCATGCTACAGCCTAGGTCGCTGCACCAAAAAGCATGCTACAGCCTAGGTCGCTGCACCAAAAAGCATGCTACAGCCTAGGTCGCTGCACCAAAATGCATGCTACAGCCTAGGTCGCTGCACCACAAAGCATGCTACAGCCTAGGTCGCTGCACCAAAAAGCATGCTACAGCCTAGGTCGCTGCACCAAAAAGCATGCTACAGCCTAGGTCGCTGCACCAAAAAGCATGCTACAGCCTAGGTCGCTGCACCACAAAGCATGCTACAGCCTAGGTCGCTGCACCACAAAGCATGCTACAGCCTAGGTCGCTGCACCACAAAGCATGCTACAGCCTAGGTCGCTGCACCACAAAGCATGCTACAGCCTAGGTCGCTGCACCACAAAGCATGCTACAGCCTAGGTCGCTGCACCAAAAAGCATGCTACAGCCTAGGTCGCTGCACCAAAAAGCATGCTACAGCCTAGGTCGCTGCACCAAAACGCATGCTACAGCCTAGGTCGCTGCACCACAAAGCATGCTACAGCCTAGGTCGCTGCACCACAAAGCATGCTACAGCCTAGGTCGCTGCACCACAAAGCATGCTACAGCCTAGGTCGCTGCACCAAAAAGCATGCTACAGCCTAGGTCGCTGCACCAAAAAGCATGCTACAGCCTAGGTCGCTGCACCAAAAAGCATGCTACAGCCTAGGTCGCTGCACCAAAACGCATGCTACAGCCTAGGTCGCTGCACCACAAAGCATGCTACAGCCTAGGTCGCTGCACCACAAAGCATGCTACAGCCTAGGTCGCTGCACCACAAAGCATGCTACAGCCTAGGTCGCTGCACCACAAAGCATGCTACAGCCTAGGTCGCTGCACCACAAAGCATGCTACAGCCTAGGTCGCTGCACCAAAACGCATGCTACAGCCTAGGTCGCTGCACCAAAAAGCATGCTACAGCCTAGGTCGCTGCACCAAAAAGCATGCTATAGCCTAGGTCGCTGCACCAAAACGCATGCTACAGCCTAGGTCGCTGCACCAAAAAGCATGCTACAGCCTAGGTCGCTGCACCAAAAAGCATGCTACAGCCTAGGTCGCTGCACCAAAACGCATGCTACAGCCTAGGTCGCTGCACCACAAAGCATGCTACAGCCTAGGTCGCTGCACCAAAAAGCATGCTACAGCCTAGGTCGCTGCACCAAAAAGCATGCTAGAGCCTAGGTTGCTGCACCAAAAAGCATGCTACAGCCTAGGTCGCTGCACCACAAAGCATGCTACAGCCTAGGTCGCTGCACCAAAAAGCATGCTACAGCCTAGGTCGCTGCACCAAAAAGCATGCTACAGCCTAGGTCGCTGCACCAAAAAGCATGCTACAGCCTAGGTCGCTGCACCACAAAGCATGCTACAGCCTAGGTCGCTGCACCACAAAGCATGCTACAGCCTAGGTCGCTGCACCACAAAGCATGCTACAGCCTAGGTCGCTGCACCACAAAGCATGCTACAGCCTAGGTCGCTGCACCACAAAGCATGCTACAGCCTAGGTCGCTGCACCAAAAAGCATGCTACAGCCTAGGTCGCTGCACCAAAAAGCATGCTACAGCCTAGGTCGCTGCACCAAAACGCATGCTACAGCCTAGGTCGCTGCACCACAAAGCATGCTACAGCCTAGGTCGCTGCACCAAAAAGCATGCTACAGCCTAGGTCGCTGCACCAAAAAGCATGCTATAGCCTAGGTCGCTGCACCAAAATGCATGCTACAGCCTAGGTCGCTGCACCACAAAGCATGCTACAGCCTAGGTCGCTGCACCAAAAAGCATGCTACAGCCTAGGTCGCTGCACCAAAAAGCATGCTACAGCCTAGGTCGCTGCACCAAAATGCATGCTACAGCCTAGGTCGCTGCACCACAAAGCATGCTACAGCCTAGGTCGCTGCACCAAAAAGCATGCTACAGCCTAGGTCGCTGCACCACAAAGCATGCTACAGCCTAGGTCGCTGCACCACAAAGCATGCTACAGCCTAGGTCGCTGCACCAAAAAGCATGCTACAGCCTAGGTCGCTGCACCAAAACGCATGCTACAGCCTAGGTCGCTGCACCAAAAAGCATGCTACAGCCTAGGTCGCTGCACCAAAAAGCATGCTACAGCCTAGGTCGCTGCACCAAAACGCATGCTACAGCCTAGGTCGCTGCACCACAAAGCATGCTACAGCCTAGGTCGCTGCACCAAAAAGCATGCTACAGCCTAGGTCGCTGCACCAAAAAGCATGCTACAGCCTAGGTCGCTGCACCAAAAAGCATGCTACAGCCTAGGTCGCTGCACCAAAATGCATGCTACAGCCTAGGTCGCTGCACCACAAAGCATGCTACAGCCTAGGTCGCTGCACCAAAAAGCATGCTACAGCCTAGGTCGCTGCACCAAAAAGCATGCTACAGCCTAGGTCGCTGCACCAAAAAGCATGCTACAGCCTAGGTCGCTGCACCACAAAGCATGCTACAGCCTAGGTCGCTGCACCACAAAGCATGCTACAGCCTAGGTCGCTGCACCACAAAGCATGCTACAGCCTAGGTCGCTGCACCACAAAGCATGCTACAGCCTAGGTCGCTGCACCACAAAGCATGCTACAGCCTAGGTCGCTGCACCAAAAAGCATGCTACAGCCTAGGTCGCTGCACCAAAAAGCATGCTACAGCCTAGGTCGCTGCACCAAAACGCATGCTACAGCCTAGGTCGCTGCACCACAAAGCATGCTACAGCCTAGGTCGCTGCACCAAAAAGCATGCTACAGCCTAGGTCGCTGCACCAAAAAGCATGCTATAGCCTAGGTCGCTGCACCAAAATGCATGCTACAGCCTAGGTCGCTGCACCACAAAGCATGCTACAGCCTAGGTCGCTGCACCAAAAAGCATGCTACAGCCTAGGTCGCTGCACCAAAAAGCATGCTACAGCCTAGGTCGCTGCACCAAAATGCATGCTACAGCCTAGGTCGCTGCACCACAAAGCATGCTACAGCCTAGGTCGCTGCACCAAAAAGCATGCTACAGCCTAGGTCGCTGCACCACAAAGCATGCTACAGCCTAGGTCGCTGCACCACAAAGCATGCTACAGCCTAGGTCGCTGCACCAAAAAGCATGCTACAGCCTAGGTCGCTGCACCAAAACGCATGCTACAGCCTAGGTCGCTGCACCAAAAAGCATGCTACAGCCTAGGTCGCTGCACCAAAAAGCATGCTACAGCCTAGGTCGCTGCACCAAAACGCATGCTACAGCCTAGGTCGCTGCACCACAAAGCATGCTACAGCCTAGGTCGCTGCACCAAAAAGCATGCTACAGCCTAGGTCGCTGCACCAAAAAGCATGCTACAGCCTAGGTCGCTGCACCAAAAAGCATGCTACAGCCTAGGTCGCTGCACCAAAATGCATGCTACAGCCTAGGTCGCTGCACCACAAAGCATGCTACAGCCTAGGTCGCTGCACCAAAAAGCATGCTACAGCCTAGGTCGCTGCACCAAAAAGCATGCTACAGCCTAGGTCGCTGCACCAAAAAGCATGCTACAGCCTAGGTCGCTGCACCACAAAGCATGCTACAGCCTAGGTCGCTGCACCACAAAGCATGCTACAGCCTAGGTCGCTGCACCACAAAGCATGCTACAGCCTAGGTCGCTGCACCACAAAGCATGCTACAGCCTAGGTCGCTGCACCACAAAGCATGCTACAGCCTAGGTCGCTGCACCAAAAAGCATGCTACAGCCTAGGTCGCTGCACCAAAAAGCATGCTACAGCCTAGGTCGCTGCACCAAAACGCATGCTACAGCCTAGGTCGCTGCACCACAAAGCATGCTACAGCCTAGGTCGCTGCACCAAAAAGCATGCTACAGCCTAGGTCGCTGCACCAAAAAGCATGCTATAGCCTAGGTCGCTGCACCAAAATGCATGCTACAGCCTAGGTCGCTGCACCACAAAGCATGCTACAGCCTAGGTCGCTGCACCAAAAAGCATGCTACAGCCTAGGTCGCTGCACCAAAAAGCATGCTACAGCCTAGGTCGCTGCACCAAAATGCATGCTACAGCCTAGGTCGCTGCACCACAAAGCATGCTACAGCCTAGGTCGCTGCACCAAAAAGCATGCTACAGCCTAGGTCGCTGCACCACAAAGCATGCTACAGCCTAGGTCGCTGCACCACAAAGCATGCTACAGCCTAGGTCGCTGCACCACAAAGCATGCTACAGCCTAGGTCGCTGCACCACAAAGCATGCTACAGCCTAGGTCGCTGCACCACAAAGCATGCTACAGCCCGAGATTACGGCACTCCTTCTCCTCCCCCACCCCCTCGGTCCCTCACTTTTCTTTCCTCCATCCCCCATCCTCCCTTCCCCCATGTGCAAGCCATAGCCCAGCGCAACACAGGCACGCTCATCATTCGGTGCTGTATGCCGCGCACCCACATGCATTAAACGCCACCCCTTGGCCCCTCCCCCACCCCCCCTCATTCATCCCCCAGTCGGTGTAGCGCAAGCACCCACATGCGTTAAACGCCACCCCTTGCCCTTTTCCCCCATCCCCCCTCCCCCATCCCCCCTCATTCATCCCCCAGTCGGTGTAGCACAAGCATCCACATGAGCCAACCTCCATCACCCACCCTCTCCCCCTCCCCACCCCCCCCTCCCCGCAACCCCCCACGAGCAGGCCATAGCGCAGGCCAGCACCACCGCGATCATCTTTCCGTGTTGTGCAAGCACCCCCATCATTCCGTGTTGTGCAAGCACCCCCATCATTCCGTGTTGTGCAAGCACCCCCATCATTACGTGTTGTGCAAGCACCCCCATCATTACGTGTTGTGCAAGCACCCTCATCATTCCGTGTTGTGCAAGCACCCCCATCAGCCATACCCCCCCACTTCTCCCCCCCTCCCCCCCCCCACGAGCAGGCCATAGCCCAGGACAGCACCACCGCGCTCATCATTCGAGACGGTCACTACAGCTTTGTGCAATGAACCCTCATCAGCCACTCCTCCCACAACCCCCCTCCTCCTCTCCCTTCCCTTCCTCTGCAGGCCATAGCGCAGGACAGCACCACGCTCATCATTCGAGACGGTCACTACGGCTTTGACCCGTGCCGAGGGGAGCGCTGCAACTGGCAAAATATGGTGAGCGCTTCTCCTCCTCTCTTCCCCTCTCCTCTCCTCTCCTCTCCTCTCCTCGCCTCTCCTCCTCTCCTATCCTCTCCTCTCCTCTCTTCCCTCTCCTCCCTCTCCTCTCCTCTCCTCTCCTCTCCTCTCCTCTCCTCTTCTCTCCTCTCCTCCCTGTCATCCCCTCTCCTCTCCTCTCCTCTCCTCTCTTCCCCTCCCCCCCCTCTCCTCTCCTCCCTCTCCTCCCTCTCCTCTCCTCTCCTCTACTCTCCTTTTCTCCCTCTCCTCCCCAACCTCTCCTCTCCTTTCCTCTCCTTCCTCCTCTCCCTCTCCTCCCCTCTCCTCCCCTCTTCTCTCCTCTCCTCTCCTCCCTCCACTCCCTCCTCTCTCTCCTCCCTCTCCTCGTTCTCCTCGCTCTCCTCCCTCTCCTCCCTCTCCTCCCTCTCCTCCCCTCTCCTCCCTCTCCTCCCTCTCCTCCCGCTCCTCCCTCTCCTCCTTTCCCTCGTGGCACTCTTTTGAGTCAACTCAAAAAGGTGAGTGTTGCAACCGGCCCAACTCGATGAGTGCCCTCCTCTCCTCCCTACCCTCCTACCTCCTCCCTCTCCTCCCTCTCCCCCACCTCCTCCCTCTCCACCCATGCGTGACAGTGATTTGACTTGACTACATCACGGCGAACGCGTCCGCCATTCTCTTGCGGCCGGAGCTCAGGGGACTAGCAGCCAGCAGCATGTCACAATCCATGTATTCTCTTGCCCCATCCAAAATCCACCCACCCTCTTCCATCCATGACAGCGAGTCGACTACATCATCTCAAACGAGTCCGCCATTCTCTTTCGTCCGGAGCTGAGGGGCCTGGCAGCCAACATGTCGCAATCCATGAATGCGGGGGACTACGATGCCGTGAGAGTGAGGAGGGGAGACAAGCTCAACACTGACATGTGGCCGCATGTGGCAAACGATACGAGCCCTCCTGCGTAAGTTAACTGCTGCACAGTCTTCAATCTGAGTCGACTCAAAAGGGACTGTGACGCTGTGAGGGTGAGGAGGGGAGACAAGCTCAACACCGACGTGTAACCGCACGCGGCAAACGACACGAGCCTTCCCGCGTAAGTCAGCCACTCTTGACTCCAATTCAGCCGTGTTACGACGATAATAAGTTAATGATGAATGCTGCTAATGGTGAGCATTTCTTTAGCTTCTTGGAATGCGTAGCCTGAATTTTCCTCTGAACGGTTTTCTGTTACCTGTCTTTTCCCTGGACTTCGCTCTGTTACAGTCTCCTGGAGAGTCTCCCCCAGTTAAGTTAATGCTGCTGGTGAGAGCACATTCAATGAATGTTTACCAATGCTTTTCTGTTACCTGTCTGTTTGCCTCTTCCATGCACTTTAACAGCCTTTTGGAGAAGCTCCCCCGGTTCGTTGCACCTGGACGCACGCTGTACATCGCGACGAATGAGAAAACGCCCGGGTTCTTCGACCCGTTGAAGGCGGTCTTTGCGATTCGGCAATTTCGGGACTTCGACCACCTCTGGGCGCCTGGGACTCCCTGGTTTGATGGATACGCGCGAATCCTGGGTCCGGATCCCAAGCTCGACCCCTATATGGAGGTGTGTGTGTGTGTGTGTGTGTGGGTGTGTGTGTGTGTTTGTGTGTGTGTGTGTGAGAGAGAGTGTGTGTGTGTGTGTGAGAGAGTGTGTGTGTGTGTGTGTGTGAGAGAGAGAGTGTGTGTGTGTGTGTGTCCTCGTGCATTTATCCTTCATCCTTTCCTTGTTTTACCTGGTGCTCACAGGCCATAGTGGAGTACAAGGTTCTGTTTGCCATGCTTATGTATGTGTGTCCTGGTGTGCCTGACCCTGCAATCTTATACTTATCTGTTCTACCTGGTGCTACAGGCCATTGTGGAGTACAAGGTTCTGTTTGCCGCGAAAACAAAAGTTTTCACGTTCAACAACCTGACGAACGATGCAGAGGATGGAATAAGGCCTTCGGCCCTGAAAAGGCATTGACCGAGCTCACAGACAACAGCATGTTGTTCCAGAGCATTTCCGAGCTGAGTTGATATGCCTACAGTTCGCTAGTGTACCAGTGTGTTATTACGGTAGCTGCAATTGCTGATGGTGTACCCTTCTCTCTTGCCTTGCCTATTTGTACCCTTCTGTTTATAGTGAAATTCCTCCTTTCTCCAATTTTCTCGCCATCCTCCTAACTACTCTCAATCTCCCAAGTCCTAGTCTCATAGGCCAATATTAACACTACTGCCTCTTGTATAGGGTTCTGTGTCTCCCAGTGTAATACGTAATGCATGCTCAATTGTGCATGCTAAGGCCCATACAAGCCCATTTTAATGCAGTAGGGTATTTCTGTATGAGCCAATTATAAATTTGTTATCCTGTACTACCGTACTACAGCCTGATATCGTTCGTAACTGCCACAGCCAAAAGAGCTGGCGTGGCATAATATCTAGTCAAGTCATACCCTGGCAAGATGCACACTACAAAATTAATGAATAAGGAGGCAGTGGTGCTGCAGGGTTGTACCATAACCCTGCTGTTGATGATAACCAGCAAGGATCACTAGGCTAGGCTGCACACAGAATAATTATGAAATGCTCTAACACAAAGAACAGGGCTGTAAGGAAGACGGATTTTTCTAGGTGGACTAATGCATGACAACCACGTTTGGCGTTAGGCATGGTGGAAGGGTGGGAAGCAGGCCCCTAGATTCGTTTTGAGGTAGTCTGAGGCCTCAGAGTACACCCCTCCTGGAACTCTGTCTGTCAGAGGTGCCTCAAAATTTTAGTCTGAAAATTCAGACAAGCACAATTTTTTTTGTCTGAACTGTCAGAGTTACTTCAAATTTTAAGATGTTCATGCAGTTTCGTAAAAGCAGTTATAATAGCATTGAGGCTGATTACAGCCTACCATACCAACGCATCAGGCAACGTGCTCGTGCTCGTGCATCGCCTCTGCTCATGTCGGCAGCGTTCCAGTGTTTTTGTCACGTGCAGCGCATGGTTGTTTCTGCTCTGCTGATCTCATTTCGTTTTGTCGTGTGTGTGATTACCGTTCTGTACCCATTTTCTCGCATGTGTGCCGATTTTGTCAGTTTTGGATTTGCTTTTCAAGCGATTCGATCGTTCACCCGATCTGTATCAGGTGGGCCAAGTGCCACGCAGCTGAGCTGGCAGCAGGCAGATTTGTTGCTTGGCGTGGCATGTGAGGATCAGACAAGTGCCACACGAAACTTTCAGTACGAATCAGGAACTTCGCAATTCACACCAGTGCGTGCTGCAGATGTTTTTACAGCGAATCAGCATCAAAGTCGCCTATTCTTTACAATACATTAGCGATAACTTACATGTGACGAGATTTTGTCTTCAGAAATCTCGTAATCACGCAACCATTTCCTCAGCGAAACTGGAAGATATTCTCGACGAACGAGTGTATTTGGATGTCCCAGCTGTCGAAGTGAGCGTTGCTCACGTCCTGGCACTCCACTGCCATCTCGGAAGTGGGCATATCAGAAGGAAACTTCCAGGAAACTTTCCTCCGATAAGCGCGCAGAGTGTACCCCCGATACAAGTCTGAGGCTCAGCCTACCCTAGTAAAATTAGGCTGAAATTTCAGACAACTCATAAGAAAAAACTCTGGAAAATCAGACAAGGTACATAAATAAATTCTTAGAGTTCAGACTAGGTACAAAAAAAAAGTCTGAACGGACTCTGATTCAGACTCCAAAGTCTGATATCTAGGGCACTGGTGGGAAGCCGGCTTAGGCATGTGGAAGGGCAAACAGAACGCCAGAGGCCTTAACAAAGCTGCTTGGGCGCGGCATCTTGGCAGGATGCGGGGATAGGGTGGCAGATGTGTATGTGGGATGGCAGGGATTGACTGTTGGTTGGCAGGGAGCAAGCGTAGGGCGGCAGGGAGCAAGAGTGGGGCGGCAGGGAGCAAGAGTGGGGCGGCAGGGAGCAAGCGCAGGGCGGCAGGGAGCAAGCGCAGGGCGGCAGGGAGCAAGCGCAGGGCGGCAGGGAGCAAGCGCAGGGCGGCAGGGAGCAAGCGCAGGGCGGCAGGGAGCAAGCGCAGGGCGGCAGGGAGCAAGCGCAGGGCGGCAGGGAGCAAGCGCAGGGCGGCAGGGAGCAAGTGCAGGGTGGCAGGTTCTGAGTCTAGGACGGCAGGTGCCGCGACAGCAGCCCGTCAAAGGCCGTGTACAGGTCCTTGTTGTCGGGGCCAAATATCTCGTCTGCCTTGCGCAGCGTTTCCTGCCATGACAAGCATTTCGGGTGGGAAAAAGTGGGGTGAGAAGGGGGACTTCAGGAGGGCAGGTGTCGCGACAGCAATCCATCAAAGGCTGTGTACATGTCCTTGTTGTCGGGCCCGGATATTTCGTCCGCCTTGCGCAGTGTTTCCTGTCATGACGGGCGTTTCAGGTGGGAGATAGAAGAGGGTTATGAGGAGTTAAAAGGCGGGATGGTGGTGTCGCAACTGCAGACTGTCAAATGCTGAGTAGAGGTCTTTGTTGTCGGGCCCAAGTATCTCGCCTGCCTTGCGCAGCGTTTCCTGCGATAATGGGCGTTTCAGGTGGAAAAATCGTAGGGGAATAGGGGGAGTGCCAGGGGAAAATGAGGGAGTTCCATCCAGCGAAGAAAATAGGCAACTAAGCAGATTGGTATTTTGAGTCGCCTATTTTTTAGGCGCCTCAAAAATAGAAAATAGGCAACTAAGAATTTGGTATTTGCAAATGAAGGGGAGGAGAGGATGGAAGGTGTGGGAGATGAGGAATGGGGAAGAAAAGAAGGAGGTTGCGGAGAGCGCAAGACTAAAGAAGAGCATGAACTTGGAAACCAGAAGTAAGGGGAAGAGGAACGGGAAGGAAAGTGGTTGGAGAGCGTTGGGAGATGAAGTGGGTGGGGTGGGGAGGAGCTAGACAAGGGGGTAAAAGGAGGGAGTGTGTGGGAGAAACGAGGGGCTGTGGGGAAGAAAGGATATGGTGTGGGGAAGAAAGCATATGGTGTGGGGAAGAAAGGATATGGTGTGGGGAAGAAAGGAGGGGGTGTGGTCCGTGTGAGGGAGGAGAGGAGGGGGTGTGGTCCATGTGTGGGAGGAGAGGAGGAGACATGGTGGGAGAGAGGCGCACTTCTCTGGACTGTCTGTGTGCGTTGAGCTCCTTGATATTGGCCAGGAAGGCGCTGAACTGCTCGTATGACAGACGGTTCCTGAGAGACGCGAATGGGGGAGCCAGGGGGGGGGAGGAAGGGAGAAGGGGAGGGTGGAAGAGGGTGAGGAGGTGGAAACAAGGGAAAGAAGCTTGGACTGCTGTTGAGCTGCTTGATGTTGGCCAGGAAGGCGCTGAACTGCTCGTATGACAGACGGTTCCTGAGAGAGGGCGATGGGGGGAGGGAGAAAGCGATGGTGGGGGAGGATGGGGAGGTAATAACAAGGGAAAGAAGCAAACACTTGTATGAAATGAATAACAAGGAATGCAATGAACTGAACTGCTTGCATGGCAAACGGTTCCTGGGAGAGGTGTGGGGATTGTGGTGGTGGAGGGGAGGAAGAGTAGAAAGAAGTGAGAGAGAGGTTGCAGGAAAAATGGCAGACCTCCCATTGTGCTTGTGTGTGCGGGAGGAGAGGGGGGCAGCAGAGAGGAGGACATGGGTGACGAAAGAGAGAGACACCATGCCATTGAGCATGCGACGCTACTTGCTACTTGTAAGTAGCTAGCAATGCTCAATGGCAAGTAGCAATGCTTGCTAATTGCAGAAGGTTTGCATACCAGGAAATGCAGTGAAGTGGACGTCTAACGGTGACTTGACAGAACAACACAGGGCAATGAGGGGGAATGGGCATTACCTTGCTTGTCTGAAGAATTCCTTGCCATCCACTCTTGGTGGCCGACCTGCGAGCAGAGCGGATTTTTTTGGCGTGTATTCTGAGGTGCCTCAAAATACACCTCAATGCTCGCGGATTTTTTTGGCGCTTCAAAATACATCTCAACAAAAGCAATGAAAGGGGGAATGGGCATTACCTTGCTTGTCTGAAGAATTCCTTGCCATCCACTCTTGGTGGCCGACCTGCGAGCAGCGAGTAAAGCACGGGGCACATGCATCAACGGTCGAAGATAAAGATTGTTACGTCGAGCTCTTGAAAAAAAAAGAAAAAGACGGCACACACACATGAACATGCACACGCATGTGGACAGACGCATACACATGCACACGCATGTGGAAAGACGCATACACATGCACACGCATGTGGTGTGGACAGACGCATACACATGCACATACACGGTCATATAGTTTCACAATGACACAATCACACAGGTCCATGAAACATAACTATGTTTTCCTGTGGCGTCTTGACATGCTAGCAATCCATACAGGTACAGTGCACCTTCACATAAACTCACCCAATGTGAGTCGATTTTTTAGTCGACTCAAAATTCGACCATACAGTTACCCAGTGCGCCTTCACATAAACGAGGTGACTTTTGAGTCGACTCAAAAGACGTCTTGACATGCTAGCAATCCATACAGTTACCCAACGCACCTTCACATAAACTCACCCAATGCACGACAACCTAATGCACCTTACCCTATTGCATTGCACCCCACCCCTGAATACCCACCCACCCCATGCAGCCCACACCATCCTCATCTCACCTTCACTAGGAGTACTGGAGGCGGAATGGGGGCAAGTGGCAGTGGGGATGTCACCCACCATCACGCCTACGTATCCCATGCAAAAACACATACATTCAACCTTATACTCGAAACATACACCCCGTCCACCCAACCCCCACCTTCATGGGGAGCACCAGCGGCGGAATGGGGGAAGTGGCAGCGGGTATGTATCCCACAATCACACCTACATACCCCACTCAATCACACACATGCACCCATATACTCGACGCATGGCCCTCATGCACAACATGAAACCTACACATCCCATGCAGCGCTCACCTTCACGGGGAGCACCCGAGGCGGAGTGGGGGGGAGTGGCGGAGGGCGAGCGTCATGAGGGGCGTGCGCTCACCACATACGTACCCCATGCAATCACACACATGCACCCCATAGAATCACACACATGCACCCCATAGAATCACACACATGCACCCCATAGAATCACACACATGCACCCCATAGAATCACACACATGCACCCCATAGAATCACACACATGCACCCCATAGAATTACACACATGCACCCCATAGAATCACACCATGCACCCCATAGAATCACACCATGCACCCCATAGAATCACACCATGCACCCCATAGAATCACACCATGCACCCCATAGAATCACACCATGCACCCCTCACCTTCACGGGGAGCACCCGAGGCGGAGTGGGGGGGAGTGGCGGAGGGCGTGTATTGAGGGGAGACCAGGGAGGGCGTCATGAGGGGCGTGCGCTGCTTGCTGCTGCCCATGTTGCTGCCCGTTGGGATTGCAATGCTGGGCGGCCTGGGGGCTGAGATGCAAAAGGGGTATAGGATGAGGTGGCAACTAGTCAGCATGCGAGTAGATTGGTGCTGCCTGCTGCTGCCCATGTTGCTGCTTGTTGGAATTGCAATGCTGGGCGGCCTGGGGGCTGAAACAAGAGAAAAGAAGGATGCGAGGGGTATGGGATGAGAGGGAAACTAGTCAGCATGCATGCATGCAGGTTGCTGCTGCTTGATGCTCATGTTATTGCACATTGTCAGTCTTTGGTGCATTTGGAAAGAGAGGGGTCTGAATAGGAGATAATGAGGGTTTGAGAGAAACGAAGAGGAGAGAGAGGGGCTGAATAGGAGATAATGAGGGCTTGAGAGAAACGAAGAGGAGAGAGAGGGGCTGAATAGGAGATAATGAGGGCTTACTAGTCTCTGCTGCAGCTGGCGTCGGCGTCTGATTGGCTGGCTTGGCCTTGTCCCCGGCATTGCTGTCCGCATCTAATTGGTCGGGAGCATGCAGCGAGGGTGGGAGAGAGGAGCAGCAGATGGCAGATGAGCACACTAATGGCACACTAATGGCACACTAATGGCACACTAATGGCACACTAATGGCACACTAGTGGCACACTAATGCCACACTAGTGGCACAATAGTGGCACATAACAGATGGCACATAACAGATGGCACATGGTAGGCAGATGAGCGTAAATGGTCCTTCCCTCCGCCTTCCTCCCTCCCTGCCCCTCTGCCCCTCTGTCCCCTTCCTCATACTCACCAGAGGCAGCAGTGGTGTGTGTTCTCCACCCACCCCTCTCCCTCCTGTCTCTTCATCCCCACGCTTAACAAAAGCGCCTTCCTCAGCTGGTTACTCCTCCTCGACCCACGCACTGCCCACTTGCCCCTATCTCTGCTATCTCTTCATCCCCACGCTCACCAGAAGCGCTGTCGCCAGTCTGCAGCAGAAGGCCCGCTACCAGCAAAGGCAATGGGGGTCGTCACTTCTCCCCCCGAGCGCATTCCCTTCCTCCTTTCTGTCGATCCTCTCACCAGAAGCACTGTCACCATGCTGCTTTGCAGCAAAAGCCCCACTAGCAGCAGAGGCATTGAGAGTTGTCACTTGGCCCTTGTCCCACGCACTTCCCATGTGAGAGTAATCCTTTCCTTCTGACTTTCTCTCCTCTCATCTGAAGCGCTGTCGCCAGTCTGCTTTGAAGCGGAAGCCTCATTACCAGCGGAGGCAATGGGGGTCGTCACTATTGTTGTCACACACACTGCCCAACCGCCCGTATCCCTCCTGTCCCTTCATCCCCACACTCACCAGAAGCGCTGTAGCCAGTCAACTTTGCAGCGGAAGCCCCACTACCACCTGAGGCCGTGGTGGGTTTGACGCTGCTAGCTTCTGCTCACCTTGTCTCTCAAGAGTCCTACTAATTGGTCATACCCACACTCACCAGAAGCGCTGTCGCCAGCCTGCTTTGCAGCCGATGCCCCGCTACCAGCCGAGGCCGTGGTGGGCTCTGACGCTGGTGGTTTGGGGGCAGCGGCAGTGGCTGCGGCCTGTGAGTAGGGGAGGAGAAAGCGATGGGTAAGGTTGAAGGAGGGAGGAGAAGGAAAGGTAGGGGTGAGGAGGAGGAGGAGAAAGGGACGGGTAAGGGTGATGAGAGGGAGGAGAAGGGACACGTAAGGGTGAAGAAGATGAGGCGTTGGGTGAGAGAAAGGAACGGGCAGATAAAAAACATCAGGTGTCAGGCAAAGAAATGAGCATCTGATGCGATTGCTCACCATGGAGGGTGGTTCGTCGTCGTTCTCGTCCTGCAGCTGCTGCATCAACGTGCGCTTGAACGTCTCCAGCTGTACACGAAGTTAAACAAAAAACAGGAAACAAACATTTAAAATCTGCAGAATATGACGACATTGCGAGGAACCTGAGGAACACGAACGGAAAAAAAGGCCTGACATTTACAATACTATACAAGGTAACGATTTGTGGATGATTGAAAAAGCGCTGGTAGAGAGAAGCAAGGGAGGACGCACCGTTGGGGGTTGCGACAAGCAGACAAGGCTGTTGAGAGGGCCACATGAGCGGTGCATAATGGGCAGTGTGAGGAAAACCTGGATTGAGGATGGGGGGAGGATCACTCACCTTTGCCACGTCACGATTAAGCTTCTTCACCATGGCGACAAGTGCCGTCTTCTCATTGGACAGCCGCGCCTGCCAGTGGCGAGAAACAACCCACGAACGGGAGTGGTTTGAGAAAAATGATGAAACGCTTAGAGTGTTCGTTCAGATGCACCTCGCAACAATAAACTACAGAGCGAATGGAAGGCTCGAGAAAAGGGCGGGAAGCTGTGGGAAACGAAGAACATCGGTACGAGAACGGTGCGAGACAAGATAGTCAAAGCACGCGGCATAATGCCAAGGAATATGATGGAAAATGAGGGTGAAGGAACATGCAGGAACATGAAGGGGAGAAAGAGGGTGATTCATTGAAAAGGAGAATGGCGGGAGATGATAGATGACGAAGGGGAGCAAAGGGAAACAAGGGCTATGCGGAAAAATGAAGGACGCGAACGCACCTGCTCCTGTTCCGACTTCTCGACCTTGTCGATAGCTTCCCGTAGGGAGGCCTCCAGACTCGAGACTTTCTCCTCGAGGCTCTTCACAGACCCTTGGCTCGCTTCGTAATTGCTGCGCATGCTACTCGACTCTCGCTCAGATTGCTGCGCATTCGCGGACATGGCTCTAACGGCGATGCTTCGCGATATTCGCAGCATTTCGAACGGATCGGCCGGGAGGAGATCGAGAATCTCCTGAGGAATGTCATCAACTCCGGAGACATCGCCTGAACCTGATCCCATCCTCAGGCTATTCAAAGCACTAATCTGGTCACCAAGGAGTGGGAGCGAGGTGTGTTTTCTAGTCGACTCGAAATACTATTAGGCCCTGCTACGCGCTACTACGGGCCACACTGGTGCCGGAGCCCTGGAAGCCTTAGACGCTTATACTTCAAATGCGTTCTCTGCGGTCAAATATCTGGAGACGGACGCGCAACGAGGGAAAAGAGGAACAAATGCTTCAACTTCATACTCATGATCCTGTGCCCTAACACGAGTAGCTGCTATCTAAAACAATGGCCAAGGTTAGCCCTAGGAGCATAGGAAGTATGACTTCCATGAAATGTTTGAAGAGAGGTGGAATAGGATGAAGTGTCGTTTGTTAGTAATCGAGGGGGATGAAATGAGGTGGAAAGTGAAGTGAAACCTGCCGAACAATCAATATCTATCGACCACCCTCGGTATTGGGTGAAGAAGAGGAAAGCCCAAGGTTTGAGGAGCCTTGGGATTGGTATGACATGGTATTGAAAACGCATGCCAAGCCTCTCGACTAGGCTAGGCTATGGGCAGGCTCCTGTCTAGGTGCGTGCTCAACCTAGATTTTGCCGAGCCGGGAGACATCAGCAACGATACGTGCTGGGCGCGAATATATGGTGATAATTGAGGGGTGAGAAGATGTGTGATTGGGAAAATCCCCGAGAGGTTGGAACATCCGCGACAATGGGATCTGGTCAAAATTGAAGTACACAGTAACATAGACAGAGTTCGCTCTCATATCATTTGCCTATCAAGTTGTTCTATCCATTTTGAGTTGCAATATATGGTCCATGAACATACATTAACCGTTAGAATGAACGCATAAATACAATATACGGATCTTATTTTACACATTCCCTGCGATCTCGTCATCTGTAAGATCGTTAAAGGTCTCAACATTAACACTCGCACTTTGAAGAATCGTATACTCGATAATAACCTGAAACAGAGAATACGATTCCAGATTAGCCCAATCAAAAGACCACCACAGCACAGGCGCGCACGCGCGCGCGCGCACAGACACACACACACAAATGTAATTGTAACTGTAACTCACCTCCATGTATGCATCCATTTTTGGGTCCGGTCCAAGTAGACGTGTATACCCATCATACCAGGGTGTGCCAGGAGCCCAGAGATAATGGAAATCTTGGAACATCCGGATGGTGTAGATCGCCTTCAACGGGTCAAAGAACCCTGGCGTTTTCTCATTCGTCGCAATGTACAGAGTGCGTCCCGGTGCAACGAACCTGGGAAGCTTCTCCAGTAAACTGGGTGGGATCAAAGCAAGGACAACATGGCAGGTGAAGCAAGAATGCACATATATATATTACAGGAGCTAAGGCTACTCGTTCACAGTAAAAAACGAGCTGTTCGGGGACCAGGAAGCATTGGCAGATGTTGGGGGGCAGTGGCTCACACAAATCCCATTAGAGAGAGGAAACATTGCGGAGCGAGAAGCATCATCAGCATTCGTGGCTTGAAAAATTCCCTTACGCGTCGGGACGTGTGTCGTGGTCGAGGTGCGGCCAGAACTCTGGGCGCAGCTTGTCGCCGCGCCTCACATGCACGGCATCAAAGTTGCCTCCATTCATGGAGGCAGAGATGTTTGCTGCCAGCGCCAGCAGCTCCGGGCGAAACCGAATGGCCGTCTCGCTCACCCCTGCCGGGGTGTCCTGGCGCTGGAGGGGGGAGGTAGGGGGTGGGGAAGAAGGTGGGGTGGGGGGAGGTGAGATGTTTGCTGCCAGCGCCAGCAGCTCCGGGCGAAACCAAATGGCCGTCTTGCTCACCCCTGCCGGGGTGCTCTGGCGCTGGAAAGGAAAAGGGGGAGGGGGGACAGGGGGGGCAGGGGGATATACGGAAAACACATGGCTGTCTCGTTCACCCGCGAGGAGGTGTTTTAGTGTGCGTGGGGACTGGGGAAAGTGCTGTGAGAAGGGGAGAATGTAGAGAGTGCGGAGGAAGAGTAAAGAAATGACATGGGATTTTGTAAGGGGGGGATAGCGCAGGGAGTGTGCAGGGAGTGTGGAGGAAGAGTGAAGAAAAGACATGGGATTCTGTAAGGGGGGGATAGCGCAGGGAGTGTGCAGAAAATGTGGAGGAAGAGTGATTCCAGCTGGAACCGAATGGTGGCTTCAACTCAACTACCAATAAGGGGGTGCTGGAGCTGGAAGAGGGGGGAGAGACGTGGAGAGAAAGGAGTGAAATTCTGTAAGGGAAGGTTAGTACAGAGAGAGTAGAGGAGGAAGAAATCTCGCTGAAACCAAACATAGAAAAACAGTAACGAGAATCACCCCCATCCCACCAATTCATCCCCACCCGTCAATCCCAGCCCAACCTCATGCGTCCCCAACCACACTCACCTAGCTCAGCCCATCTGCACCCATGGTTTCGCGGATAAACAGAGGAGTAGCTCCATCCGCGGCCATATGCGCATCCACCACACGCACGTAGATAACCCCCTCCCGCCCCGCCCGCACTCAACCGCACCCATCTGCACCCATTGCCACCCACCTTGCACGTGCTGAACCCGTAGTTGGTTTCGCGGATAACCACGGGAGTAGCTCCATCCGCGGCCAGTGCGGCCATGGGCGCCCTTTCATCCACCACACGCGCGCGGATAGCACCATCCCGCCCCGCCCGCATCTCCTGCACCTGCCACTCGCGCGCCCCCCTCAGAAAGCCCTGTAGCGGTGTGAAGGGCACGGTTCTGGGGGGGAAATAGTAGGAGGTGAAAGGGAGGCGGAAGGGAGGGGGGAAGGGGAGGAAGAAAGATAAACAAATTTGATAGGGCGCCCGCCTCTCCTGCGCCTGGCCATTCGTTCGCCCTCCTCAGAAAGCCCTGCAGCGGTGTGAAGGGCACGGTTCTGGGGGGGAAGAAGGGGAGGCGAGGAGGGTGGGAGAGGGGGGTTGGGTGAGGGGAGAAGGGGCGGAAGGGAGATGAGATGACTATATTTGAGGCGGGGGAGCGGGCGAGGGGGGAGAGTGGGAGTGGAAGAGGGGGGAAGGGGCGGAAGGGAGAGGAGATGACTATATTTGAGGCAAGGCCTGCCGCTCCTGCCCTTGCCACTCCCGATCCCCCTTAAAAAAGCCTCTGTAACGGCGTCAAGGGCGTATCCCTGGTTGAGGGGAGCTGAGGGAGGGAAGGGGAGGAAGGGGGATCCAGATCCCCCTTCAAAAAGCCTCTGTAACGGCGTCAAGGGCGTATCCCTGGTTGAGGGGAGCTGAGGGGGGGAAGGGGAGGAAGGGGAGGAAGGGGGATCCAGATCCCCCTTCAAAAAGCCCCTGTAACGGCGTCAAGGGCGCATCCCTGGTTGAGGAAGGGGCAGTGGGGTTCAAAGGAAGGGGCAGTGGGGGATTTGGGAAGAGGATGGATGGGAAGGTAGGGGGATTGGAACTTAACGTGAGTACGTGACACAGCTGAGGATGAATCAGGTGAGAGAGGAGGAGGAGAGCATAAACAGATGGGAATGAAAATAAGAGGGGGAAAGGGGAGCAAGATCTTCTCAGCTCAAGATGAGCACAGTGGGAGGGTGTGGTGTGGGTGTATCAGAGCAGGAAAGGGGAGCAAAATCTCCTCCAGGGATCACTCAAAGCCCAGAAAGGGACAAACAAATCAAACATGAAATGATTACCTGAGAGAGTCCAGGTCATGGTAAACGAAAGCCGGTAATAGAAAACAGAGAATTCAATACAGTAAATTATTTACCTGAGCGAGTCTAGGTCATAGTACACGTGGATGGATCTGATATGATGCATGCCTCCGCTGTGCCACGCGTTCACGCACTGAGTCATGTCCAGAATCAGTGTACGGTTCAGATACGCCGCCTCCGCGATCAGACACGTCAGGCTGAGGTGGAAATGCTTCACTCCAGCACAGTAGTCGCGTGAGCCGGTAATGAAGAGGTACCGGCCGTCAGGGCGGAAGTAATCCTGACGGCTAACCGGCAGCCACGGCGTTTCCCACAGCACAGAGTGCAGAACGGGCATTCTAGACCGGATCGCCTTGTCGTGCAAGAAACCCACGAACTTCGTGGAAGTTTCCAACTGCTTCAATCGAACCACGTCATCGTTCCGGACCGGTTCAAACCGCGGGTTCCTCACCCGCTTGCCGTTCTCGCCAACCTTTCCGCTAATTTCGTCGTCCAAAGCTGGTAACCCGTATTCTGACGTTTCTGATTCCAAGCCGACTCTAGTACTGTCAGCAACCACATTAGGACTAGCAACCCCTCGCGCTCCCTTTTTGCTGCGCCTGCTGCTGCCGCCAGATCGAGCCGCATCAGCGAGAAGGCTCTGCGACGGTGCTTTCCGAAACGACTGCCGCGTAGCAACGGCGCCAGCAGCAGTATGCTGCTTCTGCTGCTGAAGATTATTTTCCTGCTGCTGCTCCTGCGAGGATTGCGGGTGTTTCCACAACAAGATCCCACGATCCGACGGATCTACGAAGTCGAAGGGACGGCAGAAGGATGGGGGGGATAGGAAGGGAGAGAGGAGCAGGACGGCGAATGCCAAGCCGCGAACGGAGGAGACGGTGGAGAACGGGGAGAGATCGCGGCTCAATGCACGGAAATTCCGCATTTTCAGCGCTTCGGGGACTGTTTCTTCGATCGTATCGACCACTTACAGAGGTGACATTTGAGTCGACTGAAAAGCTACGGGAACGCCTAGACTGACGTAAAGTAACAGCACCGAGCCTAATGCCTGCTTAGTGAGGGAATATAGCAAGGTAATGCGTCAGAAATGGAGCACTGCCGGACATAGCTAGTCGCGCTCACTGTCTTGCACAACTGGGCGTCCATGGCTGTTCTACCGTCTCAACGACCCCAGCCTGTGGCCTGTGATAACTTCTTGAGGCGCCTCAGGAATATTGCTAGTCGGACTTAGTAGAGTCTTGAACGACTGGCTGTTCATGGCGGTTCTAGGGTTTAGGCTGTGATAACAGGCACGCGCGCGGGGCGCTCGTAATTATTCCAGACAGCTTTTCAGGTTTCCCATACTTACTACGTATCACTCAGTAACTTTCATAGCATGAGGCGACAACAGGCTTGCTTCTGGGGCAAGCTTGACTCGTGTGAATTTCGCTTTTCACACACGTGCCACGGTTATATCTGGTTTACTACGATAAGAAAAGGTTTAGAGTTATCATCCTAGGTGCTGTCGTGTGGAGGATTCGCTGTATCGCAGTTGATCAGCGGACGAACAAGAGCGACGCACGGTCGCATGCTCAATGTTCGCTTGGGTGTGGTGTGAGAAAATGTGCTCGGGTAAGGATAGCTGTTTTTGCGAGTTTGGCGTCGGTCTGATACGGTTACGGGTTACAGGTAGTCGGTTTGACCTGCACCATGTCAACTTCCCTGGCAGTGCACCCCACCACCGACCACTCGAAATTGACGAACTCTGCTGATCGCTTTTGGCAAGTGCACCTGTTAGAAAATTCATACCCACTATATAGCAGCTCAATACAGTATAGAATCGTCCAAGAATCACGCAGTTGGAACATCCAGCATGAACACCGCCACTCTTTATTTGTACGTGTTTCAGTTATAATGTATACGCTCGTTGTAATCCCACACATTGGCCCGGTTGGACTTCGCTTCTTGCCATTGGCTCGGTCTGCCAATATTCAGCCAGGAAAGAGGAGGCCATGTGGCACTTGGATGAAGCAATCAAACCCGCCTGATTGGCGTAACGCGCGTGCGTGGCGGGAAAGTTCCCGACAGGTGGTCCGAGGGTTGAGGCCTGGAGCGCGGATGGGGAAGTTCTCGAGGGTCACACTCACACATCACATCACAACTCTGTCTGGTCTGGTGAGTGACCCCCAGTCAGCATCATCCATGTCATGTCACCTCATGTCATTTGGTCATGGCTGGCACTCTTGATGTGTCATGTCATGACTGTTAGGACTTCTCTCACACTGCCCGCTTTTAGTCAAGATGCAGCTCTTTCGAGGGCACGAAGCAGAACGGAACGGAGTTGCGGAACACAAGCTAGCAACTGCTGGTCGGAGTGGTTTGGTTGATGTGCGACACGGATCAGCAAGCGATGCGATACGAATATGCCTTCAGTCAGCACCACTACAGCAGCACCCGTCGCACAGTGATTGTACTGTACAAATTCTTCGACTGAACGAAAACGAGCTTCAAACGAAAGCTGGATTCAGCGGCTTGCTTGTCCGTCAGTCAACGTCGGGAAGAAAGGAAGGAAAGGAACACTTTCTCGAATTCGGCAGCCACTTCAAGCACCAGTGAAGTGCACTGTAAACCAGAGTGGGGTGCAATTGACCGTATTCAACCCTACCGCATCTTTCTCCTGATTTATCCATCCCTTCTCCATTCCATTATACCCACTTGGACGTTGTGTGTTGATGCGGTTGGCTGAGATGCTGTAGGCTCTTTAACGGTTCATTGCTACTTACCAGTGGTTAAACAATGTCACCCAGCAAAAGAAAGCCCTTCCTCTTCATCTTTCCACCCTGAACTTTCTTTGTCCTGCCTGTTCTGTGACCATCCTTCAGCTGCTTCTGCTGCTTTATCCGCTAACCCTAGATCAGGTCTAGGAAATCATAGCGTATCAGGGAGTTTCGTGAATGTCAGAAAGCTGCTCTTTAAAGACGCCTGACACAAGTTTCCTGGTGCTAGTGTTATTAGTTTCACGTGGTGTCTTGAAGAGCACAAGAATAAGTCATAGTAACTTTGTATTTCGAGCGAATTGCGCGTGGCTCTCTTGTCTTCGTCTGAGCTGATGCTGAGTAGATGATACAATATTTCCTGCAGCTGGCATGTGTTCGTATCTAACTCAACGGGTTCGTTAAGCGGTACGGGCAATATAGGCTGGTCTTATGGGCTGTGCGGGATCGAAAACTAAGGACGATACGTCTCCTCCTCGACGGAGAGATGCATCAGAGGAGGCCGTTCCCGCTCCGAAAGTTGCACCGGACGATTTATCAGGTACCTCTACACGCTCGTGGTTTCTTTCGAAGCTTTCTGTGGTAAATTCCACGCTCCACTTAGTCTTACTAGATATAGTCATGGATGATTAGTTCGGCCGAATTCTGGGGAACATCTTGTTAGCTTTAAGCGTAGCTGCTTTTTAAGGGCTCAGAACTTTTGAGGCTGACTGACGATGCATTTGCAATATCATTTTGCCAGAATTCGGTGGATGTGGCTGTAAGGAAGAGTCACAAGAGTCGCACTTCGCAAGTAGAGCTTAGTTGATAATCCAGATTAGGCTAAGATCAGGCGGCTCGAATTCCTCAAATATGGTGGAACCGTTGACGATTCTCTTTAGAATCCCTGAGCTGCTTCAGTCAGACACGTCGAATCTTCCCAATGTTTCTGTCGTTGCTCTATCGGCAAATCCACAGTGAATATACTGTGAATGTTCTTTTTCCATGGTGCTTCATTTGCCGCTGTTTTTCCCCCGTCTGCTGACTCGATTGTTTGCAGATAATGGACCATTGCTAGCGCAAAGCCCGAAGATTAAAGCCCAAAGCGGCCTTTCAGAACCTAGTAGATCCGACAAATCCCCAACCGCGGCACCGGCAGATCAATTGTTATCACGAGACGATGGACCAGCAGCAGATTCTCAACGGTCAAATCCACCGACACAGGTTACCGGGTTACCACCAGGAGGTCCACCGGGGTTACACGGATCGCCAGCTGTTCCCGCGCAGGAGCAGTCACCGCAGAGCGAATTGGCAGCAGTGCCAGCGCCGTCGCCGGGGCCCACAGGAGCGCGGATTGCGGCTCAGACGTTCACGTTTCGAGAGCTGGAGCGAGCGACGGGCGGGTTCTCCGAGAAGAATTTTATAGGCGAGGGCGGGTTTGGTCGCGTGTACAAAGGGTGGCTGGAGTCTACAGGTCAGGTGGGTGCCTAAATATTCCAACAGGGACGGCTTATGGAGAATGACTGAGTGTGATGAACGGGGCGGATAGGTGCAGGGCAATTGGGAGTTCCTTGTCAAAGTGCTCATGCCCAGCCTGCTGCACCATCCGAATCTGTCACGGACCTTTTTCTTTCTGGTCCCTGCCATAACCTGTCAATGCTCCTTTCTGTTACCCAAACAGGTGGTAGCGGTGAAGCAGTTGGATAGGAACGGCGTGCTGGGCAACAGGGAGTTCCTGGTCGTGGTGCTCATGCTGAGCCTGCTGCACCATCCGAATCCCACACGACTCTTTCCCGCTCTTGCCCCCCTTCCATGTGTGTGAACACTTCTTGGTGTTGCCCAATCAGGTGGTAGCGGTGAAGCAGTTGGATAGGAACGGCGTGCTGGGCAACAGGGAGTTCCTGGTCGTGGTGCTCATGCTGAGCCTGCTGCACCATCCGAATCCCACACGGCTCTTTCCCGCTCTTGCCCCCCTGCCGTGTGTGTGAACACTTCTTGGTGTTGCCCAATCAGGTGGTAGCAGTGAAGCAGTTGGATAGGAACGGCGTGCAGGGAAATCGGGAATTTCTGGTGGAGGTGCTCATGCTCAGCCTGCTGCACCATCCGAATCTCGTGAATCTCATTGGCTACTGCGCGGACGGCGATCAACGGCTGCTGGTGTACGAATTCATGCCACGTGGCGCCCTTGAGGACCATCTGCATGGTGAGAGAGAGGGAGAGTAAGTGCGGATGGTGTGTTGAGAAAAGGAGGAGAGGAGTCAGGACGAGTTCATGCCACGTGGCGTGCTCGAGGACCATCTGCATGGTGAGGGTGGGAGAGAGAGTGGTCAGTGCGGACGGTGTGATAAGTGGGGCGAGCAATGAGGAAGGAGAGGACTGAGGGATGAGGAGAGGAGTGAGGGAGGAGATCTCTACACATTCGACTTGCCCCGCTTGACCCGCTCGCCCTCCTCCCCTGCCTCCTCCTCCCCTGCATCTCCCCGCACCTCCTCCCCCGCTCCCCCCCGCCTCTCCCCCGCCTCATCCCCACCTCCTCGTCCGCGCTCTTTCCCTCCCTCCCATTTCTCCCTCCCCACCCCCCGCCATCCCCTCCCCCTCAGACCTACCTGAGGGCAGGGCGAGTCTGGAGTGGAGCAAGCGCATGAGAGTGGCAGCAGGGGCGGCCAAGGGCCTTGAGTACCTTCACGAGGAGGCTTCTCCGCCCGTCATCTACCGCGATTTCAAGTCCTCCAACATCCTCCTCGACGAGAACTGGCACCCCAAGCTCTCGGATTTCGGGCTGGCGAAGCTGGGGCCTGTGGGGGACAAGACGCACGTGTCGACGCGGGTGATGGGCACGTATGGGTACTGCGCGCCCGAGTATGCGATGACGGGGCAGCTCACGGTTAAGAGCGATGTGTATAGTTTCGGAGTGGTGCTGCTGGAGCTGATCACGGGGCGGAAGGCCATTGACAGCTCGAGGCCGCATGGAGAGCACAACCTCGTTGCTTGGGTGGGTGTTTTTGGTCGTTGCCCTTGTTGCGCAAGGTGATTTGGTGTGAAATCCCCCCCTCTTTGTTCACTAATGCATGCGAATGCTGCACGTTGCGTGAGTTTGCGACTGTCATGTCCGAGAGCTTCACAGATTGTGAGATTGACAAAGCAGTTGGCGGCCCTTCTAATGCTGCGCCAATACCCCGATGTGAGGACTGTACCTTTGAGTCGCCACCTCTCGCTATGTCCTCCACTTCCTCCCTTCTCCCCGACCCCTTGCATCCATGTGTGTGTCTCTCTCTCTCTCTCATTCTGTCTTCCTACCGCCCACCAACCCCGCTCCCCCCACCCATCACAGGCGCGGCCGCTCTTCAAGGACAGGAGGAAGTTCCCAGCCATGGCGGACCCCTTGCTGCAGGGGCGCTACCCCATGCATCCATGTGCCTTTCTCTCTTTCTCTATCTATCGTCCTCCCCAACGACCCCTTCCCCCACTCACACAGGCGCGACCTCTACTCAAGGACAGGAGGAAGTTTCCAGCCATGGCGGACCCCCTGCTGCAGGGCCGCTACCCCATGCGTGGGCTGTACCAGGCGCTGGCCGTCACTGCCATGTGCCTGCAGGAGCAGGCCAGCCAGCGACCCACCAACGCCCCATGATATATGATGTGGTCACTGACAGCGCTCATAAAACCATCCCCCCCACTCCCAACCCTTCCACCTCCCACCTTCCCACTTCCACCCCCCGACCCCCCCTCCGCCCCCCATCCCCCTTCCGCCCTCCCCCCTCCCCCCCACAGGCGCGGCCGCTCTTCAAGGACAGGAGGAAGTTCCCAGCCATGGCGGACCCCCTGCTGCAGGGCCGCTACCCCATGCGTGGGCTGTACCAGGCGCTGGCAGTTGCCGCCATGTGCCTGCAGGAGCAGGCCAGCCAGCGCCCCATGATCCACGATGTGGTTACCGCTCTCAACTACCTGTCGTCACAGCCCTACGACCCAAATAACAACCCGCAACCCAGGTAAGGCCTCGACCCCAGGGGTTTCCCTGTTGCTTTTGGGGGATTATGCTCGTAGCAGGAGCAGGCCAGCCAGCGCCTCATGATAACTTCTGAGGCGCCTCAATAGACGCCCCATGATCCATGATGTGGTTACTGCGCTCAACTACCTGTCATCGCGGCCTTACCCCATCAACAACCCACACTTTGGTAAGGCTTTCTAGCAAGGTTCAAGCCAGGGGAGTTGTTAATTCGCCTGTTATCTCTCGCCCCTCTCACTTCCCTTTCCTTCCCCTTTCTTTCGTTCCCCTACCCAACCCACACCTCCATCCCGCTTCATTGTTCTCTGCAGCACCCCTGGGAGATACACGCCAGGCTCCACGCCCCTTCATGAGAATTGTCTTTTGAGACTTCTCAAAAAACACACCTCCATCCCCCATTCAAGGTTCTCTGCAGCACGCCAGGGAGATACACGCCAATCTCCACGCCCCTTCAGGAGAATTGTTGTGAACTCGCCTGTTATTCCCGCCTCCCTCACTTTCCTTTCAACCCCCCATCCCTCCCCTCCCTCCATCCCCTTAAATTATTCTACTGCAGCACGCCTGGCAGATACACGCCAGGCACGACGCCCCTTCACGAGAAGAAGGGGTCTCGCTCGCCCCGCGTGCGCAACCTGCAGTCCCCCCGCGCATCGCCTCAACAGCAGCAGCAGCACCAGCACCGACAGGGGGGTTCCGGGGGGAGTGTTCACCAGCATCAGCAGCAGCATCGGTCAAGAGGGGAGAGGGAGAGAGAGCGAGGAAGGGAGCGAGAGGGGGAGGAGAGGGGGCGGCAGCATCAGGGGGGGCAGCAGAGGGGGGAGAAAGGAGGGAGAGGGTATCGTGAAAGCCCTGGGAGGGCCGGTAGCAGGGGGAGCGGAGGGGGGATAGAGGGAGAGAGCCCGAGGCAAAGGGGGACGCCGAGGGGAAGCAGTAGTAGTGGGGGAGGCGGAGGGGGGGGGGGGGGAGGGGGGAGGAGGAGGAGGAGGAGGAGGAGGAGGAGGAGGAGGAGGAGGAGGAGGAGGAGGAGGAGGAGGAGGAGGAGGAGGAGGAGGAGGAGGAGGGGGAGGGGGAGGAGGAGGGGGGGGGGGGAGTATCAGAGTAGAGGTTCGTCTGGACGAGGCATGGTGAGTCCAGGGGGGAGTGAGTCAGGCAGAGAGAGACGAGGTGACTATTAAGTCGACTCCCGAGTTTTTTGGACGAGGGTTGGTGAGTCCAGGAAAGGAGAGAAGAACAGGGGCATGCAGAGGAGGAGGAGAAGCGCAGAGGAGGTTAAGGGTCGCAGCAGGAGGAGGTGGGAGGGTGGCAGCAGAAAGGATTGGGAGAGGCGAATTGGGCTGTGTGCGAGCGCAAGTGCATCCGAGTATTTGAGACGTCTAAAAAAATCACTCTTATGACGTGCACTCGAGGGTCGAGCTTTTGCTGGGGGGCATTTGGATGTCATATTCTTGAAGTGGCTGGAACGTCACAGCAGCTATAGAAACCCAGGAAAAGCAGCGGCGGCAGTAGGAATAGTAACAGCAGCAGGAACAGCAACAGCAGTGGGAGCAGAGCAGCAGCACAGGAATTGAGAAGCAGGCTGGTGTAGACCCCTGCTGGACTGTTGGCGTGCGAGAGAGGAATGGTGGAGCATGGAGTGTGTTACTGCAGGGTGTAACTGCTGCAATGAAAAAAGATGGTGAAGTTACCTATGTGCTGTGTATGGCTATATGGTGAATGTGCGTGCCTGTGTGGTATGTATGTATGGCAGGCAAGTGCGTGTGCTTTGAGGTTCTACGTAATGCATGTAAGTTGTATGTGGGCAATGCATGGCGTAAGGTGGTTTGGTTATGGTGACTATTGTGGTTGACACTCTAGCATGGATTTTGAAGTAGCAGTAGTATTGAATGACATTTAGGAGCTAAGTTGGCTTGAGGTATTTGTTGCAAGTTTTGGGCATGACTGCATTGCAACATGCAGTGTATTCCCGCCTTGGTGCTAACATTGTGTTTTTCCTATGTAATAATACTATTATACTCTGAATGCTAGGCCACCTGAAAGGTCTCTTTGTGCTTTTATCAACCTTCTGTTAGTATTTTCTCTACAGAAGTTGTACTCTTGGGTTACTGTAAGAAATTTTCTCGACATTCCTCTGAGACTGGCAACACGGCATACAGCAGCAATCGTTCGTCCGTTACGGCTAACGGGGCTTCGCCAACTTCGCGTGCACTGTTTCACCAAACCATGCACCGCTGGTCCGGCCGTGTCGGCCTACGCTTCGGGACTAGCCCGAACCTCGATGCCAGCCTAGCACTAGCTAGCTCGCACACACCGCGTTACCGTTTGCATGTTTCGCGTATAAATGTTCGATCATGCCTTCGCTCACATTTTGTACTCGTTTGACACCTTAGTGCAATCCTCGCTACCTCGATTCATTGCACCCATAACACTTGGTATTCAGAGCTACTTTCTTTCGGACCGCGCATCTCCGCACCCCAGAAAAGGAACTTTTGATTTTTCACTCGAAGGGACTCACGCACCTTAGTTTCTAGGAGCCGCTGTCCTCGCGTTCTCTCGTAAACGCGTGCAGCCACGACTGCGCCTAGACTAAGCTGAGCCGACGCCCTTCGCAATGGCCGAGCACATCGACGTCACCACCCTCACACAGGAGCGTCTGAACGAACTGCTGAAGTAACTTCGCGAAAGCTCTGAGGAAATCGCGGCGCTGACGGCAGAATGCACGTCCCTGCAAAATGACGTCGCACGAGCACAGCAAGCGCAATCACAAGCACCTGGCACTACGGAACAGCCCGCACCGCAGGCATCACAACAGGGAAGTGTGGGGCAACCCGCGAGCGCGGCCAGTAATGGCGTCGTCCGCCACGACGGAGACGACGACAACGGCGCGACACACCCCGAGGCGACGAATGCGGCCCGAAGCCAGCCGCGCCGCACGATTTCGGCGCCGATCAACGATTCGGCACTGCCGTCACCGATGCCGCTGAAGCCGCAGCGTCCGCCATGTTTTGACCCGAGTCAACGGGGTGGTCCTACCGTTCAGGCGTGGTTGTTCACGGTGAACGTGTTTTTCGACGCCAACTACGTCTCGGAGGAAACGGCAAAAATTCGCTACGCCGTGTCGCTGCTGCGAGGACCCGCCATGGACTGGTGGCGTGTCATCGTCACGAAGCCGAACGGCTACGCGACTCTACCGACATGGGAAGGACAAACCGGACCCTGGGTGCCGTCATATTTCGTGATGGTGCCCCCATATCGCACGTGGGACGCGTGGTGCGCAGGTCTGCGCTCGATTTGAGCCAATTGCGGCTTCGATCGCGGCGCGTCAGAAGCTCCGCACTTGGCGCAAACTCAGTTCCATCCTAAACAAAACTAGCGGGTTTCTGGCGCTGTGCGAGCAAGTGGGATACATGCACGAGGGCAAGCGTATCGACCGCTACATCGGCGGCCTGAAGCACGACATCGCCCAAGAAATCCAGCTCTGCGACGTCACTGATTTTCAGGAGATTCTCGCCATGGCGGAGAAGCTCGACTTTTTCCGCCGGCCGAGACCGGGATCCTACGGAAGTAGTAACTGGGGACATCGATCTCGTGGGACGAGCGAGGGCACTACGATACGTGCCGTCGCCGCGAATGCCGCTGCCGCACCGTTCAAATGGCGCTGCTTAGCATGCAATCGGCCAGGACACCGTAAGAACGAATGCCCGGAAAACGCTAAGGGAAAGGGGGAAGCAGAGCAGCAAACAGACCAAATAGCAGGGAAACGCTGGGAGTCAGTAGCAAACGGGCCCTCTACTGACAGGTCACGCCGCTCGCTGGACCCAACCGACCCTCACCGAGTGATTGCGCTGGTTCACGCAATCGACCACACCCGGCCGAATAAGGAGGGTACTATGGTAGACAGCCTTATACTGCTTAAGGGGAAAATCGGGATGGACTTAGTTAAAATATCCGTAGACGGGGGAGCCAGCCACAGCCTGATCAACACCGCTACAGCACGAAAACTTAGACTGTCATTGCACAGATGTTTGCCTGAGATTGACGCAAGACTGGTTGACGGCACACCACTGGCGATACGGGAACGCGTAGACCGGGTTCGGATTCGATGCAGGGGTAACTTTACGTTCAGTTAGGAAACGCTCGCGACAACCCTCGACGGAGCTGACATTTTGCTCGGTCGCGATTGGTTGCGACGACACAATCCACAAATCGACTGGACCACGGGTGACTGCACCGTGCGAGTGAACGGTAACAACATCGCCTTACCTCGCTGGGGCTCGCCTGAGTCTTCGTCGGTGCGTAGCGGCAGGAGCTGACGTGTACGCGGTTGACATTCGGGAAGCCGAGGCAGCAGACAAAGGGGGGGATTTACAAAAACTGCTAGCCGACGTACCGGATGATCTGGCAGCAATACTGAAGCAGTACAGTGACATTTTCCCGGACGACCTACCGACGGGACTGCCACCTCAGCGACCGCACGACCACAGGATAGAGCTAGAATCGAGGGCACAGCTGACAGTACAGCGACAGTTCCGAGTGACCCAGCCCGAACCGGATGAACTGAGGAAGCAGCTGGATTATCTACTCGAGAAGGAGTTTATTCGCCCGAGTTCGTCACCCTTCGCAGCACCGATACTGTTCACACCGAAAAAAGGACGGGGGTTTTCGCATGTGCATCGACTACCGCGCCCTGAACAGGGTTATCATTAAATCCCATTACCCCATCCCGCGAGCCGACGAACTGACTGACCAACTGCGAACACCCTGGGTTTTCTCGAAAATCGACCTTCGAGGAGGCTACCACCAGATCCGAGTCAACCCACCCGACGGCTCAAAAACAGCCTTCCGAATACGCTACGGATCCTTCGAATACACCATTATGCCCTTCGGACTGACAAACGCCCCCGCCACTTTTCAAACGACGATGAACGAAGCCTTCTGACCGCTTTTAGATAAGTGCGTCATCGTGTACCTCAACGACATGCTGATTTACAGCCCAGACAGAGGACAGCACCTACAGGACATCGAACCAGTTTAAAAGATACTGAGTTACGCCTACTCACAAAAGCCTCTAAGTGTGAGTTTTTACAGGACAAACTGGAGTTTTTTAGACACATCATTTCAACTGAAGGAGTGGAAATAGACCTGAAGAAGATCGTGACGATTCAAGCGTGGCACGCACCGACAAATTTGACCGAGCTGCCGAGCTTTTGGGGATTCGTCAACTACGAGCGCCGGTTCGTCCCCGACACGGCGAAGCTGACTACTCCGTAGACCGACCTGCTGAGGAAGGGGGTTGAGTACACGTGGGGGGAGAAAGAGCAAGCTGCCTTCTCGGCCCTCAAACAAATTTTGTGCTCGCCGCCCGTGCTTCACATCACAGATCCGCACCGTCCATTCGAGCTCGTCACCGACGCTAGCAACATCGCCGTGGGAGCAGTACTGTTGCAGGACTTCGGGAACTGCCTCCAGCCAATCGCGTACGAGTCCCGCAAGCTTCACCTGCCCGAACGCAACTACCCGATACACGACCGCGAGATGCTGGCGATCGTGCACGCGTTCAAGGTGTGGCGATGTTACCTCATGGGAGCAGACGTGACAATATGGACAGACCACTGATCACTACAGTACCTTCGCGCCCAACCGAATCTCAACCCGCGACAGATCCGCTGGTTGGACTATCCGGAGTCACGTAAACGAAAGGCGCATCAAATATCGACGCACTCACACGCCCCACAGACGAACTCCACGTCATCCTACTCGCCCAAACCAACCCGCTATTAACAAGCCTATTCATCCACGGATACCGCACCTACCCATTTTTCACGACCGGAAATTCGCAGCACCTGGCAGAGGCAAAGGGAGCCTATTACGTAAAACAGCCACCAACCGCATTTGGGTACCCGCGTACTCACCACTGAGGGAGCTGTTACTGCAGGAGGCACACAACGGGATTACCTCGGGACATTTCGGGGTAGAAAAAACAGCGGTACTACTACTGGCCGGAGCTGTTGACCGACGTACAGCACCACGTGGGCTCATGCCCTACGTGTCAGGTGACGAAGAGCTCGCGAAAAAAAAAAAAAACAGGCGGGTCAATTGTAGCCGATTCCACTGCCCGAGCGCGCCTGGCAGCAGGTTACCATGGATTTCGTCATAGGGTTACGTTCGAACCCTGGGGGTAACGACGCTGTTATGGTCGTCGTTGACAGATTGACGATGATGGCACACTTCGCTGTGTGCAAGAAGTCGATCTCAGCCGAAGAAACAGGGCGCCTGTTCATCGCAACCGTCGTACGCCTGCACGGGATACCAGCCGCGATGATCAGCGACCGCGACACACAGTTTGCTCGTCGTAACCTCTGGGAGTAATCCGGAACTAGACTACAGGTTGCTCGTCGTACCACCCCGAGACTGACGGTCAAACGGGGCGGACGAATCAGACGATGGAGCAGTTGATTCGTGCCACGTGCGACGACCCGACAACTTGGGAGCAGCAGCTGCCGCTGATCGAGTTTGCGTACAACAACGCCACGTCAGCGACGACGCAGCAGTCTCCGTTTTACATGAACTACGGGCAAAATCCAACAGTGCCCATGACGCCGAGTCCGGACAACCTTACGCCACGTGCACAACAATTCGTCGAGATTCTGCAGGCTGCCCGAACGAGAGCCATAGAAGCAATAAAAAAAGCCAACGTCATCGCTAAGCGCAACGCCGTCCAGTCACATACCAATCAGGGGATTACGTACTACTTGACACGCAAAATCTGCGATTGCCCGACGTACCAAAACTTCGACCTCGCTACTGTGGCCCATTCCAAATCAGCCACTTGATTACGCCAGTAACCGCCCATCTACTGTTACCGACCGACTGGTACATCAGCCCATCATTCTACGCCAGCCTGCTTCGCCCCTACATCCCAACCACAAGCCAACTGCTTCGTCACCGCCCGCCATCCATGACTCGCCCTGCATCGGAGCCGATCATCGAGCCCGAGAAGATTCTGCGCCATCGGATTCGATACCCCACGGGAATCAGGGGGATCGAGTTCCTCGTTCGCTGGAAGGATCGCACGCCAACTGAGGACAGCTGGGTGCCCCAGACCAACATCGAAAACCACCCTACCCTGCAAGTGTGCCTGAGGAGCCGGGGTTTCCGCGATTTACACGCACCCACGTAGCGTAGGGGACTTCTTGAGGGTGGGGGTAGTGTAAGGAATTTTCTTGACATTCCTTACTGAGATCGGCAACACCGCGTACAGCAGAGCAGCAGCCGTTGTTCGCTCGTTACAGCTAATGGGGCTTTGCCAACTTCGCGCGCACTGTTTCACCAAGCCATGCACCGCTGGCCCGGCCGTGTCGGCCCATGCTTCGGGACTAGCCCGAACCTCGATGCCAGCCTAGCACTAGCTAGCTCGCACGCACCGCGTTACCGTTTGCATGTTTCACGTTCACGCATGCCTTAGCTCACATGTTGTACTCGTTTGACACCTTAGTGCAATCTTAGCTACCTCGATTCATTGTACCCGTAACAGTTACACATTCGAAATTCGAGAGACAATAGAGGCCAACTCGAGAGTCTGTCGGTCATCCAATAAAAAGACGCCGTTACTAACGGCCATGTTCTTGGGACGCTGTTACAGTTACGATCTCGAGATTGTGGGGGTGCCTGGCAGAACGACGCGGTGTAGCCGGATTAAACTGGGTTCACAAACGGTTGAGTGTTATGCTTGGTTGTAGCTGATTAGAAGGGGGTATCAGGCCATGTCCGTCTGGAAGGCAGCCTCACCCTGTACAGTACAGAACACGTCTGGCAGAACTCGCGATGCATGGCGAGGGGGCACTTCTGCGAGTGGTTGTTACAGAAGTGCCCGCTAAGGTTGCCTTCTGTGTGGCCTGGCTTCACCAAGTGTACGAGCCAGGTCATCCGAACCGAGCGAAAGGAGGCTTGGATGATTGTGACCATGAAATCGTATTGAAAGGCATTGGTGTCATGGCATTGGTCACTTCCACTACAACACACAACTGCTACATGCGCGAGGCACAGTACACACGATGTTCAAGGGGTTTTTAGTTGAGCCCGCATTGTTACTGAAAATAAACCCCAAAAGTATGGTATTGTCGCTTCTGGCGCACTGTTGCTGCCCATTTTTCGTTTACAGCGTAGAGTTAATGAGATTTCTACGCAGTAAGGTTTTCATTGATCAAAAAGTCGACGGACCGATAACTCCGCTTGGATTGACGGCCATCGAACCGTTTGCACCTGAATTTTGGGCAGACAAATTATATTACCCTCTCAGATGGCATGCTGTTTTGGGAGCATCAACCCTAAACACCGGACGGAAGTGTTTAAGGAGCATCAACCCTAAACACTGGCGGAGGTGTTTGCGACGGGTTTTATATGTTTTTTTATTTCTGCCATCGAGGGAGAATCAACCCTAAACACTATGCAAATGGATGTTTAGGATTGATGCTCTCTCTATATAGGCTTGAAAAATGCTTTACACCTGACTGGGCTCAACTGTTTTCTCTTACACATTAGGCTTGTCGTTTTCAGAGATTTAGACAAATGAGCGTCGAACTGCGTAAAAATCGCACTAACTCTGCGCTGTAAACGAAAAACGGGCAGTAACCCTGCCCCAGAAGCGACGATACTGCGCTTTTGAGGTTTAGTTTCGAAAACCGTGCGTTGTCAACTGAAAACCCATGTTCACGTGTAGTGACGGTTAACTGAGTAACATGGGCGATGGTTTTCAGTCCCTTCATGCCCGTTTTAATCTCCTTTTGTGGAAAATAATGGCATGAGTGAACCTGGAATCATGTGTACTCTAGAAGCGGCGTGGCACCTTTGTAAATCTCGACTATTCGAGTTACAACAACTACTAGCCCAACAACAATTGGATTGGTCGTTACTCAAAACTCAGCCCCAACCCAACTGTCAAATCCCGCCCATCGAAAATATATACATCTCGTTTCAAACCTGACCATAACATCGCATTCACCTTTCTACCTCCTAGGATTTCCCTCGTCACTTCCTACTTCCTCACCGCGCCATCTAGGGGTCTGGGGCTCGTTGAGGTGTCATACATTCTAGAGCGGCCAGATTGAGTCATAGATTGTGGACGGCCCCTCATCTCTCTTTGAGGCAAGTCAAACGACTTGACAAGAGATTTGCTGACCTCGGCGGCCAGTCTCACGAGATCCGTGTGCACTCGTCTACGACGTCGCCTGTCGTCGCCTGTCATCGCACACCGACGACAATGTCGCCTGATCTCAATCGACGCGGCGTCGGCCGCTCGTCGGAGCCTCGTCGCGGCGCCATGAGGAAGCTTCCTCCGTTCCTCCTGCCGCTTCTTCTCTGCCTCATTCTCTCATCGTCGCATCTCGCTCGCCTAGTCGTCGCACAGCAGTGCTCTGCGACCGTTCGCTGCGCCAACAATCTCTGCTGCAGGTGCGTTCCTACTAATGCGGCCCATGTTCGTGAGTCGTGACCTTGCGTCGTCCGACTCCGAGCCTCCTATTCCGAGTCTTCAAATCCGCGCCTCCGAACCTCTGATACCGAGCTTTGTCGGATTCCGAACCTCCGATTTCGAGCCTCTTCTGATTCCGAGCCTTCGATTCTAACCTTTCCCCCTCCCCCCTGCGCGCCTCTCCCCTCTTGCATCTCAACCGTCCGTTTCTCGCAGCAAGTGGGGCTGGTGCGGCTCCACCGTCGATTACTGCGGCTCTGGCTGCCTATCCGGCCCGTGCAGTGGAACCCCCTCCGCCTCCCCCCCTCCGCCTACCAGCTCCCCCCCTCCGCCCACGAGCTCTCCGCCTCCGCCAGCAACTACCGGTTCCCCTCCTGTGTCCACCAATGGCCGTGAGCGCTCCATTGCCTCTCATAGTGATGCAAATTTTGATGATTTCAGAGTGTACTGTGTAACTGTAACATCATTTTCAAGTTGTCTCACAAAGGATTGGCGCAGAGTTGTTTTTGAGTGTCTATCTACGAGTGTGCCGCTACACTGGGCTCTAGTTGCTGCAGCTAGTTCATTCCCCACTTCAACTCTTTCCCCAGTCTCCCCACCCACCCCTCCCCACCCCTCCCCACCCATCCCAACCCAACTTTCCCACCCCTTCCCATCACTCTCCACCCCTCTCCTCTCCCTGAATGTCTTCCACTCCAGAGTGCGGCGCTCAAAACGGCAATAGCATCTGCCCTAACGGTCTCTGCTGCAGCATCCACGGCTGGTGTGGCTCCACCCTCGACTACTGCGGCCCTGGCTGCCAGTCCCAGTGCTCGCTTTCCTCCTCCTCCCCCTCCCCTCCTCCCCCTTCTCCCTCAACGTCCCCCTCCCCGCCTCCCCCGTCCACGTCTCCCTCCCCACCTCCTCCTTCCACGTCCTCTCCCCCGCCCTCCTCGTCTGGGCTGAAGCGGATGGCGTATTTTGTCAACTGGGCGGGCATGGACCCATCCGTCATTCCCGCTGCCAGCCTCACGCATGTCTTCTACGCCTTTGCGCTCATCGATTCCTCTACTTATCAGGTACAGTATCACCAAAATATTATCCATTTTCTCATGTTTTTTTTTATATATATATATATATATATAACTGTGCTCTCGTTTTCCCCCTTTTTATTTCTTTGGATTTTTATTTCTTTCTTTCTTTTCTTTTTTCTTTTGACCGACGTCAAGGCTGACCATACCCTATGCATCCTCGATCCAATTACCTTTCTCCCTCCCATGCCTGGTCATCCCATCCAACCCCGCAATGGACGTCACTCAGGGCCCTGCGCTTCAACTCCGCTCTTAAGGTAGCCAAGCCAACCCTAATCACCCCTATTCCTTCACCTTCTCTCTCCCCCCTCACAGATCATCCCATCCAATCCTGCAGTGGACGTCACTCAGGGCCTCTATCTGCGCTTCAACTCCGCCCTTAAGTCCGCCAACCCTGCCATCAAGACGCTGCTCTCCATCGGGGGCTATTCCGCCGGCACCACCGTTTTCGTCAACGCCGCCTCCTCCGCCTCCTCGCGTTCCGCCTTCATCCAGTCTGCGATTCGTTTCGCCCGGTCGTACAATTTCGACGGTCTGGATATCGACTGGGAGTACCCGACCGGGCAGATCGCGCTTTTCTCTGCCCTGCTCACGGATTTCCGGGCGGCGATCGAGTCCGAAGCGGCAAGTTCGGGGAAGCCGAAGTTGCTTCTGACCGCAGCGGTTTCTGCCTACGAGCCGACTGTTACGCAGGCATACGACGTTCCGACGCTTAACAAAGCACTGGACTTTGTAAATATAATGACTTACGATCTACATGGGTCGTGGGAGGCAAAGACAGGCATGCACACTGCTCTGGAGGATTTGAGCAACCCGCAGCTGAGCCTCAAGGGTGCCATGGCTGCCTGGGTGTCCCGAGGCTTGGCCCGAAGCAAGGCCATGCTAGGCTTGGCGATGTACGGCCGAACCTGGACCCTAGCCTCTACAAGCAGCACTGGGGTCGGAGCTGCGGCCACCGGGCCTGGCCTGGCTGGGTCTGTGAGTCAGGAGGCTGGTGTCCTTTTCTACAGGGAGATTTCCCAGATGGTAGCCACTGGTGGTTACAAAGCTACACTTCATACTCCATCGTCGTCCATGTACGCGGTGAAGGGTAACCAGTGGGTTGGTTACGACAACCCATTTACCATCACCACCAAGGTTAATTATGCCAAGGCACAAAGCTTTGGGGGGTGGTTCTTTTGGGCCCTGAACCAGGATGCCAACAATGCTTTGCTCAATGCTGCGTTGGCCGTGTGAGATGCAGGTCTAGGCCTATAATAATGTTAAGGATACATGAAGGTAGAGTTTGCCAGACTTTTTTGGATGGTTTGCAGCCCTGTGAAAGTCTGTATTATATTTCGTATTTGCGGTAAGGATGAGTTAGTATCAATTATACTCAGATTTGATAGCAGTGCATACATAACAATAAGATACAGCCGGTTTCATACGTAGATAATGCTTCATGACTGAATTTCTTTTGAAACGAAACCCTTTTGACGAATTTCTTCACCCAAGTGGACTTTTCCATGCTGGCATTCTCTCCACCTGGTAATCGCTTGAGGCACGTCAGCCTGGGCCTTTTCAGATTGATCTGAGACATTTCCTTTCACGCTTGGGATTATCGAGCCTCTCATGAAAGCAGACAAGCAAGGCTCGGTGACACAACGACGGCACCGATTGCTCCGAAAACTTACCAAGCCAGCATATCGTCCAGTCACACAAGCGTAGCTTGAGCTGGCCAATGACCATTCCTCATAAAGCGCATCTGGAAATACTCGTTGACGCAATCCACGTGATTGATGACAGCATGCCAACAAACGCCCAGCAACCTCAACCGACTTTGTGTGAAGGCCCTGCTTCGCCTATCCCCGTTGGCGTAGCTGCGTGCTGGCGAAATGCTGGCTCTGTCGCCACCAGATCATCCGACAATGCCGCCATTCAAAACCCCATTCATTTCTCACAGTGCAAGAGGCAGATTTGTCGACATCATTTCGTCGCCGTCGCATTCACCCTCTCTTCTCCTACGCTGGTTGAGGTCATCGTCGCATATGAGTGCTTCGAGAATCGCACGCGAATACTTCGAGGTCGCACACACATCACACTCAGTTTCTAAAGCCGCTGCCGCCAAAACAGGTTGCACACGCGCCACCACACCCCACCGCTGTACAGTAACGCCTCCAAACCAATCCAGCAGCAGAGACAAGAACCGTCTGCTTCCATGTTCCCTCTGCCCCCACATGGCCTTGTTTCGCACTATCCGATTCAGAACTTTGTTCCGGGTACACTACACCAATTAGATTTCCACTTCGGTTGATACCTGCTCCTGATTGATAATAATTTCCGCCCTCTAATCATGTTATCTGCACCAAACAAGCATTTCCATACGATTTTCTTTCTGCCCGAATGTGCTTTCTGCACTGCCGTCCAGGTTCTTCCACCATTCCTTGCATTTGCCCCCCTTCATCTCCTTCGTCCCTTTCATCCTGATTTCTCCCACCACTGCGGCCGCCGCTGAGTCCTGACTGCTGCTGCTCTGCATATATTCACCTCACGTTTTCATGCAGAGGGGTGGAATCTGTGTGATTGAGCTCCGCAGAAAGCCCAACCCCGTTCTTGTAAAGAGCAGCCATTTCTTGGCTTTCCTGTTTTCTCCAGTGCGTTCCATTCCTACTAGTAACGATCCTTTTGCGATCAGAACCGTCGATTTCGTCCCCTTTACACGTGATTTCGTCCCACCGGTTTGCTGTATCCTTAGTCGTCGGATGTTTTTTCGGCCGAAATTCATGCATCCATGTCACTTCGACGTGCGTGTGTGTATTGAATCCTTGCTTGACACTACTGCTTACTGCTCCCTCGTGACACCCGCTACGGAAGCGTTAGAGATTGAAGTACCTGGATAACAAGCCAGTTATCCACGCGAGTATTCGCAAGAAGTGCTACTTTTTTTTCGTCGCCGTATCACTAGTTACGACGGGTAAATTCCCCATATAGCAACCAATCAAGTGTTCCCTACTGCGGTTTCCGGAAGCCCGCTACAATAAACTTTTGTAACGGCGGACGTCAAAACGAGCTAAGCTTCTCGGAAATCCATCGCTCAAGAGTTTGAAGGCCTTTGCGCTGACATCGAGTCATGGCGTTCGGTGATGTGATCGGTGACCGCATGATGCGACGGCTCACGGCAGCGGGTCGCAGGGCAATGCGACGGAACGCGAGCGACAGTTGCTTCCTTCGCGACAGTCGCCAGCAGCAGCAAAGCGTGGAGAACGCGACATCAGCGACCAAGGTAACCTCGACTGCACGAGTCATGACGCATGGATGAATCTGAGGAGATTGGCTTTGCAAGTTATGTTTTGTCGCCGAATGTTGATTGTGGCTGCACGTCACGTTTGAACAGGACTTTCCTGGGATGTTTAGGATGTGCATGAATAACCGTAGTTGCTGCTCCTTCGTTTGCGCTTGCGGTGTCGCTCCCCCACATTCAGGCATTCTGCTCTCGCCTGATGTGTCGCTGCAGCAGCAACAACTTTCGGAGGCGCCTCAAAAGTTTTCTCGTTTCGTTTTTTGCGATGTCGCTCCCCACGTTCAGGGTTCGTGCTCTCGCCTGATGGGTCGCTGCAGCAGCAACAGCTGCATTCACGCTATGAAGAAAAACGGCTCCAATTCGTTACTCTCCGATGCCGCTTCTACTCCTCAACGGACCCCGTTATCATCACTCACCATGTTCCTGAAACGAAAGAGCGCCGCACGCTCTGCTACAGCTGCCGAGCCTGTCTCCGAGCCTACCACCGAGCCTGTCTCATCCGCGTCCAATCAGGAGAAAGCGAAGACCGGAGCTTCTGATAAAGACAGGGCGAAAGGGTTTCGCGCCGCTGTATTCCCCGTCGCTGTAATCGAAACCGACGAGGAGGAAAACGAACCTTCCGACGACGGGACAGCACTACGGAATGTGACTAAATTGGAAAGCGTGTTCGCGAAGCAACCGTCGACCGCACCAGTCGCAACACCAGTCGCAGCACCGTTCGCAGCACCAGTCGCAGCACCGTTCGCAGCACCAGTCGCAGCACCAGTCGCAGCAGAAGCACAGCCGACGAAATTGACCCCAGCAGCATGTGCGAAGCTTCCACCACCCGCTCCTTCTCCCGGCAAGCAACCCGTCAGCCAGCCGGTCGACATCAAGCAGCGGCCGACGGCCGTCCGTAACCGTAACACGGGGCTACAGCAGAACCGTCCGATCTTCCAGCGACCCGTTCTGGACACAATCCCGTCCGCACAGGAGCTGGAAAGCGGCGAGCTACCGTTCTCGCTCTCTCTCACCAACAACCCAGGAGCAGGAGTAACCTCCCCTCCTACTGTTACCACTCCAGGCGGGTCGTCCTTCTCCTCGTTCATCCTCTCCCTCGTCACGCCACGTGGCAGCCAGAGACCCGCGTCGTCTGCTACCGCTTCGTCCCAATCCGCCGCATCTTCCGTGTACTCGCTTTCTGATTCCGATGTGGATTCGGATTCTGACGAGGAGAGCGAGGAAGAGGAGACGGTGGAAGGTGCAGGGGGAGACGAGGACGGGGGCTGGAGCAAGCTGGCGTCTGTTGGCAAGTCCGTGAGTTTTGAAGGGAGGAAGACGGCGGTTCAGAGCGGTGGAGCTGGGTTCTGGAACCGGAAGAGGTGGCTGTCGTTCTCCCCTCGCTCCGCGTCCGCTGCTCGGGCGTGTGCGCGGGCTGTTGCTGCTGTGGACGGTGGTAATGGCGATGGTGATGGTTGTGATGGTCGTGGCGCCAAGTGTGTCAAGTCCACGCCGTCCTCTTCTTACACGTCACCTTCGAAGCGTCTCGTGACGAGCCCTGACGCAGCCTCGGAGTCCGGTTCGGTGAACTCTGCTCCGGCTGGAGGCTCGGGTGGATGTTCGGATGCAGGTCTGGGAGGGACATTCGGTGGTGGTTTGAGAGCGGGCGGCAGGATCAAATCTGGAGCGAGGATGGGGATGCTATCCAGAAGCATGTCGGAACGACTGCCGCCACTCACTCCGCTGGCGACTGTGCTGGACTGCGACATGCCGCTGACGTGGACTGCCAGCCTGGACCCGGATTTATGGGCGGTTCCGGAGCACGGGCCCCATGGGGGTGGCGGAACGGCAGGCGAGTGTAGCAGCTGTGATCGCTGGCGAGGCGAGAAGACATGGCCTCAGGAAAAGGACAAAGACGACAAGTTGGCGGCGCGCCGGCCACGGCGCATTGAGTTGCCGGCCAGGAATGCGACAGGTCCTGCTTCTGCCCCCGTGGCAGGGGATCCTGCGGTGGCGTCGCCGCCAGCTGTCACGCCGCCAGCTGTCACGCCGCGATTGCCCGAGCTGACGGAGGAGTCGTTTCTGCTGTCGGAGGCGACGCGTGCGGCGGTGTTCAAGCACCTGCCTGCCACTGTCAGCAGCCGCAAATGGGTGCTGCTCTACAGGTAACGGCAGAATTTACGCTGAGTTGGGTGCTACACGCTGAGTAACGGTTTTTCCATTCCTCTCCGTCACCATTCATGTCTTTCGTTCATCTCCCATCTCCTCTGTCCTTCCAACATTTACTCCCGTCACAGCACGGTGAAGCACGGGATATCGCTCCTCACGCTCTACCGCAGGGCCTCCATGCTCCCCGGCCCCTGCCTCCTTGTGCGTACCCTTCATTTCCCACTGCTTTCAACCTTGCTGCTGTTCCCAAGTCCTCTTGAAAGCGTTGTTCGGTTGAAAGGTCGCTTCAAGACTTTCCTGCTGCGTCGCGCATTTCGACTTGTTCGACTCTTGTTTGTGCTCTTGTTTTTTTTTCTCGCTCTCGCGCCGCCGCCTGTCGTTTCTTTCACACTGGACGTCCTGTTTGTTTCTCTTTCTTGCTTCTCCCTCAATTCCCGTTGCCTCCCTCATCCCTCCACTCTTCCAGGTGGTATCAGACAGCGCAGGAACAATCTTCGGCGCCTTCTCCTCCCCCTCCGCGCTCACCCCGTCCGACCGGCGCAAGTACCAGGGCAGCAACCACTGCTTTGTCTTCTCGGACATCTCAGGCTCCCCCACGGTGCATGCAGCCACGGGGCGCAACCACTACTACGTGCTGCCCACGCACGACTGCCTTGCCTTCGGTGGTGGCGGGAGATTCGCCCTGCGTCTTGAGGAAGACCTGTAAGTCCGGGAGGCTGGGACTATGCGGGGGGTGAAGGGGGTTGTGTAGGTAGCGGCTAGCAGTCTCGAGGGGCTCCCCCACGGTGCATGCAGCCACGGGGCGCAACCACTTCTACGTGCTGCCCACGCACGACTGCCTCGCCTTCGGTGGCGGAGGGAGATTCGCCCTTCGCCTGGAAGAAGACTTGTGAGTCCGTGTTCCAACCGTGCATGATGCAACGATAGGTGGCATTTCTCTGTCACTGTCTGCCTCTCTGAGAGATAGCTCTTCCACGAGAGTCTGCTTAATCTTGTCACTCAATCTTGTGTGTTCATCTTGCCCCTTTCTCCCGTCTCCGCGTCTCTCCTCCTGTCTTGCCTCGGTCTCCAGGCTGTCGGGCTCCAGTGGCGAGTGTGACACCTTCGCCAGCCCATGCCTGGCGGGGAAGGAGGACTTCTGCGTCAAACACGTTGAGGTACTCCACTGCATTCCTCTCTCCTGCACGAACACTCATGTCCCCTGCACGCACACTCATCTGCCTTGAGGTTATTTTTTAGACGCCTTAAAACTCACCTTCGCGAGCCCATGCCTGGCGGGGAAGGAGGACTTCTGCGTCAAACACGTTGAGGTACTGCACTGCATTCCTCTCTTTTGCATGCACACCCATCTGCCTCATTTCTCTTGTCTCCCTCACCCCTTCCTCCCTTCCGGCCCTCCCAACACCTAGTAATAGTTTGCCCCTTGGCACGTTCATCGTAGCAATAGTTTTGTTCCTCACTGTCTCTACTTTTATTACCCAGGTAGCTGCTCTCTCTCCTAACCTTCCCTCCCCCCCTGCTTCCCTTTCCCGCCCACCCTGGTCCACTCGCCTCATTTCACAACCACCGCCGCTGCCACGGTTACTTCGTGTGTTGCAGCTGTGGGGGTTCGCCCATTTGTCGCGCTACACGCCCGCCAGAGCAGCATGGAAGGAGCCTGAAATGCGCCACAGCTTCCACGCTTAGCCGCTCCCTTTCTTGGCGCACTTTCTCGGCACAGCGGCTTCCATGTTTGGCCCAACTTTTTTTTTTATGCTCCTCAAGAATACACGCCCGCGAGAGCAGCATGGAAGGAGCCCGAGATGTGCCACAGCTTCCATTCTTAGCTGCGCTTTCACGAGAAGACAGCAGCTTCCATTTATCGGGGGGCACCTGCATTTGGCTACAGCTCCTGCTGCAACCTTCAGCTCCAGCGTCCTCTGCTATTCTCACCTGCGTTTTGAGAATTCCCAAGAGTGACTCAAATACTTCCACTCATAACGGCACCTGCATTGTGCGGCAGCTTCTGCTGCTATCTGCAGCTCCAGCCTCCTCTCCTAATCTCCCCTGCAGCATCGTCTCCTGTTCGCACCTGCAGCGTCGACGGTTATCACGCCTGCAGCTATATTGTATTTACAAGGGCTGTGCAGGCACACAGCCCTCAGGCCCCGTCTTTATCTCACCTGGCAGAAGCTCCGTGCAACGGCACAACAGCAAGACTGCCAGGATACTCCCATTCTCACTTGCTTGGTTCGACTCAAAGCTCATTTCTCCATGTGGCTACATGGATGATGGATACAATCATGCAAGGGTACACCGGGCAACAGCAACCCTGGTTTCGGTCGAGACTCGTTCGAAGCGCCTCAGACACAGCAATCCTGGTTCGAGTCAGGGATTCATAAGGCATCTCGTGCGGCTGGACTCTTCGCCAAGGGTGCCAAGGGCGCAAGGCTACAGCGACCCTGTGTAACATTTTGTAACATTCTGCAACCCTTTTGCAATCTGCAGCATCTGAAGTGAGTCGGGTGGTAACCAGCGTCTGTGCGCAGCTCTTTTTTTTTTTCTGCTCTGCAAGGTTGGTCTTTTCTTGTACGGTAATCTGGCCTTTTCTGGTTCTTGCGTGACATGGTGTTGTGGCGTGTCTATTTTGCGCTACTGGCAACTTTTTGTGGTGGAGAGTAGGGGGTGGATGGTACGTGAGTGTGTGGCAGGTTGGCAAATGAAAGGCGGCGAGGAGGAGGGAGGAGTTAGGGGGAAGCAGAGGAGGGGAGTGAGGAAGAGGTGAGTAGCGTAGGTGAAATGAGCAGTTGTTGATGAGAAGTCAAATAAGCAGCGGAGATGTTGCTGCAAGGTGTTGTGTACTGGCCAACCCACCCCACCCAATACCCACATCCCATTTCCTAAGCGTCGTGCGCATGTATAGGTCAGTGGGAGTAACTGTACAGATTTACGTTTTGCTTGTCAGTGCTTGCATCTGCCACCCGACCAAGGGCTTGGTGTGTGCTTGTTTGTAAATGCATTATAAATACCATACAGTTTCTATTTTTCCAGCTTGTAACAGCAGACTTCATTTGATATATATATGAAGCAAGTGACACTAGAAGTGATGACACGCTTGTATCGTATTTGCGAATGTGCGTACGAATGCGTCCTCAAACACTAGCACCAGAGACCCAGCAGAGACAGCAAATCCAATTTCCTGCGCCAACCCAATCAGGAGCAGCTGGTTCGCTCCCTTCACTCATTCTGCACACCCCGCAGATCGGCCCAGATCGCCGCATTTCTCGCCGCACTCCTCGCCGCATTCCTCGCTGCAGTCCTCGCCTTTCGTCGTTCCGCACTCGTCGCCGACCCTGTTGTCTCTTAGCCCAGTATTCAACGACAATTCATTTCTTATCGGAGCAGTTGCGACAATGACGCAGGCGTTCCTTTCGTCACGTGCATTTGGTTACCACACACGAATTCGCCACGCGAATGGGTCGCAGCCGTCGAAGTCAAGTCAGTGCCCACTCGGCACGTGGCAAGTGCACGCCGGACCCGGTCATCCGCTCAGCCGAAAGTTGACGAGGCTAGACGACAGGCTCGGTTCCAGCCTCGGCAGCGGCGGCATTTCTAGGCTCGGGACGCAGCAGCAAGGTTGGAGAAGGGGCTTCGGAGGAGAAGGCATGGGAGGGGAGGGTGGAGCGGTTCGGGGGAGGCGGCGAACAATCACAGCCATTGGATTCACTGCAGATCCACGGCCCAGGTAGCACGATCTCAAGCATGAAATTTCTGCAACGTTCTTCATAGCACCCTTGCTAAGACCCGCTCAGCACCTCCCAACCTACCCTCCCTAATGCCCTACCCTCCACTCCCTCCCTCCATTCCACCCCCCTCCACCCCCCTCCACCCCCTTCCACCCCCTTCAGTGTTGAGAAAGCAGCAGTGCGTCTGCTACAAGACGCGGCAGCGCTGCTGGTGTACCAGGAGGTCTTTAAAGGCGCTGCTGCCCTTTCTCTCTTTCTACACTTATCCTCTCCACCCCCCTCCACCCCTCTCCACCCCCCTCAGCGTGGAGAAAGCAGCAGCGCGGCTACTGAGAGACGCAGCCGCACTGCTGGTGTACCAGGAGGTCTTCAAAGGCGCGGCTCCTCCCCCACTTCGCTTCTCCTCCCCCCCACCCTTTCCCGTCCACCCAGTGTCGAGAAAGCAGCAGCGCGGCTACTGAGGGACGCAGCCGCACTGCTGGTGTACCAGGAGGCCTTTAAAGGCGCGGCTCCTCAGGCGTTCCTGAGGCTGCTGCTGCAGCTGCGCCGTGGTGGGGGTGGTGGGCTGCTGCTGCAGCAATGTGATGTCTGATGGGGTTCATCCTCGTTGGGAATTGGGGGTGGAATGGAACCATGTGCATTACTTCATGTGCCGTCATTACCCAAACCCCCAAACCCAGAATCACCCAAATCCCCAAGCTCCCCTTTCCCCTGCAACCTCGCTCCCCTCTCCCTTTCCATCCCCCCACTTCTCCACTTCCCCCCCTCCCAAGCAGACCCTTTGCAAGTGCTGGAGAGCAATGGCCAGTTTTATCGTCTCATGCCTTGGGGAGAGCATTTTGAGGCGCCTCAAATGCAGTTTTATCGGCTCATGGCCTTGGGGAGAGCTGTGCCTTGGGGAGAGCTGTGCCTTGGGGAGAAGCTGTGCCTTGGGGAGAGCTGTGCCTTGGGGAGAGCTGTGCCTTGGGGAGAGCTGTGCCTTGGGGAGAGCTGTGCGTGGAGGAGAAGCGTGTCCTTGGGGAGAGCTGTGGCCTTGGGGAGAGCTGTGCCTTGGGGAGAGCTGTGCCTTGGGGAGAGCTGTGCCTTGGGGAGAGCTGTGCCTTGGGGAGAGCTGTGCCTTGGGGAGAGCTGTGCCTTGGGGAGAGCTGTGCCTGTGCTTGGGAGAGCTGTGCCTTGGGGAGAGCTGTGCCTTGGGGAGAGCTGTGCCTTGGGGAGAGCTGTGCCTTGGGGAGAGCTGTGCCTTGGGGAGAGCTGTGCCTTGGGGAGAGCTGTGCCTTGGGGAGAGCTGTGCCTTGGGGAGAGCTGTGCCTTGGGGAGAGCTGTGCCTTGGGGAGAGCTGTGCCTTGGGGAGAGCTGTGCCTTGGGGAGAGCTGTGCCTTGGGGAGAGCTGTGCCTTGGGGAGAGCTGTGCCTTGGGGAGAGCTGTGCCTTGGGGAGAGCTGTGCCTTGGGGAGAGCTGTGCCTTGGGGAGAGCTGTGCCTTGGGGAGAGCTGTGCCTTGGGGAGAGCTGTGCCTTGGGGAGAGCTGTGCCTTGGGGAGAGCTGTGCCTTGGGGAGAGCTGTGCCTTGGGAGAGCTGTGCCTTGGGGAGAGCTGTGCCTTGGGGAGAGCTGTGCTTGGGGAGAGCTGTGCCTTGGGGAGAGCTGTGCCTTGGGGAGAGAGCTGTGCCTTGGGGAGAGCTGTGCCTTGGGGAGAGCTGTGCCTTGGGGAGAGCTGTGCCTTGGGGAGAGCTGTGCCTTGGGGAGAGCTGTGGCCTTGGGGAGAGCTGTGCCTTGGGGAGAGCTGTGCCTTGGGGAGAGCTGTGCCTTGGGGAGAGCTGTGCCTTGGGGAGAGCTGTGGCCTTGGGGAGAGCTGTGCCTTGGGGAGAGCTGTGCCTTGGGGAGAGCTGTGGCCTTGGGGAGAGCTGTGCCTTGGGGAGAGCTGTGCCTTGGGGAGAGCTGTGCCTTGGGGAGAGCTGTGCCTTGGGGAGAGCTGTGCCTTGGGGAGAGCTGTGCCTTGGGGAGAGCTGTGCCTTGGGGAGAGCTGTGCCTTGGGGAGAGCTGTGCCTTGGGGGAAGAGCTGTGCCTTGGGGAGAGCTGTGCCTTGGGGAGAGCTGTGCCTTGGGGAGAGCTGTGCCTTGGGGAGAGCTGTGCCTTGGGGAGAGCTGTGCCTTCCCTTTTTCCTCCGCGTCCCTTTCCGCTCCCCCATGTCTCCCTTCCCCCCCTTCCCCCCCCTTCCCCCCCCTTCCCCCCCCTTCCCCCCCCTTCCCCCCCCTTCCCCCCCCTTCCCCCCCTTCCCCCCCTTCCCCCCCCTTCCCCCCCTTCCCCCCCCTTCCCCCCCCTTTCCCCCCCTTCCCCCCCCTTCCCCCCCCTTCCCCCCCCTTCCCCCCCCTTCCCCCCCCTTCCCCCCCCTTCCCCCCCCTTCCCCCCCCTTCCCCCCCTTTCCCCCCCTTCCCCCCCCTTCCCCCCCCTTCCCCCCCCTTCCCCCCCCTTCCCCCCCCTTTCCCCCCCTTCCCCCCCCTTCCCCCCCTTCCCCCCCCTTTCCCCCCCTTCCCCCCCTTCCCCCCCCTTCCCCCCCCTTTCCCCCCCCTTCCCCCCCTTTCCCCCCCTTCCCCCCCCTTTCCCCCCCTTCCCCCCCCTTCCCCCCCCTTCCCCCCCCTTTCCCCCCCCTTCCCCCCCCTTTCCCCCCCTTCCCCCCCTTTCCCCCCCTTCCCCCCCTTCCCCCCCTTCCCCCCCCTTCCCCCCTTCTCCCCCCCATCCCCCTCTTCCCCCCTTTTCCCCCCCTCACAAGCAGACCCTCTGCGAGTGCTGGAGAGCTATGGGGAGTTTTATCGCCTCATGGCCTTTGAGGAACATTCCAGGTAGCTTCTCCCTGATGTTCTCTCCTTCCTCTGCTTGCTTACCCCTTCCCTGAAATCTTCCCATTACCACCACACTTGGTCAAAATGCTCAGAAGCAGGTGTGGTTTCTTGAGAATTCTCAAGACTTGAATGAGGGGGAGAATGTCGACTACTATGTGCGTGCAAGGCGTTTGTAGTGGACATTCTCCCCCCCTCATTCAGCAAGTCTTGACACGTCTCAGGTGAAAGAAGAGTGTTTTTGAGACGTCTCAATAACACTATGTGCGTGCAAGGCGTTTGTGGTCGACATCCTCCCCCCCTCATTCAAGCCTTGAGACGCCTCAGTTCTCGCCATCATCAAGAGGTGCCTTTTGAGTCGACTCAGAAGTCACCTCGAGAATTCTCAAAAAACCATCAGCACTATGTGCGTGCAAGGCGTTTGTAGTGGACATTCTTCCCCCCTCATTCAAGTCTTGAGACGTCTCATCTCAGGTGAAAGAAGAGTGTTTTTGAGTCGTCTCATCTCTGGTGAAAGAAGAGTGTTTTTGAGACGTCTCAAAACCACTATGTGCGTGCATGGCGTTTGTAGCGGACATTCTCCCCCCCTCATTCAACAAGTCTTGACACGTCTCGGTTCAGTTCTCCCCATCATACCCCCTTTCATGCAGCATACCCCATCCCATTCCCTCCTCAACCTCCCCAAATCCATCCCAAGCAACAAAATCCCACTCCACCCCACCGCACCGCACCCCACCCCATCCCACCACATGTCATGCCGTCTCATGCCATGATCCCACCAGCTGAAATGATCTGCTACTCTATCTCATCCTCACTCTCCCCAACTCCATCCTATCCCTCTCCACCGCGCCCCACCCCACCCCACCCATACCATCGCACCAGCTGGGAAGATCTGCTACTGTATCGCATCCTGACTGTCGAAAACAACCCCTTCGCCGAGGCAGCAGCAGCAGCAACCGCAACCACAGCAACAACAGCAGCCGCAGCAGCCGCAGCAGCAGCAGTCTCTGCCGGTGATCCGACTATTCTGGGCGGCAAACAGGGCAAGTTGCGGGCGGCAGCAGCTGTGGACCTGAGCTCGCTGCAGCGGCTGTGCGTCAACGAAACAACCCTTGCTTCCTGGGTACGTGGGGTGGGTTGTATGGGCACGTGCGTTTTTTATTTATCAAACAAGTGTGGTGTAGAAGCTGCTCAGTCTGGGCGGCAAACAGAGCAAGCTGAGAGTGTAGTTTTGAGTCGACTCAAAACTAACCCCCCTTGGTTCCTGGGTGAGTGGGGTGGGTTGTATGAGCACGTGCTCTTTTGATCAAACAAGTGTGGTGTAGAAGCTGCTCAGTCTGGGCGGCAAACAGAGCAAGCTGAGGGCGGCGGCAGCTGTGGACTTGAGCTCCTTGCAGCAGCTGTGCGTCAACGGAACCACCCTTGCTTCCTGGGTACGTGGGATGGGTGGGTGGAAACGGGTGCGTTGTTGTAGTGCTTCTTTCCCAATCCGTTTCAGAGTATTTTTGAGAATTCTAAAAAATTCTCAAAAATTCTCAAAAATTCTCAAAAATACTCTGCAACATCGTGGGTGGAAACGGGTGCGTTGTTGTAGTGCTTCTTTCCCAATCCGTTTGCTAGCCAAGAGGCAAGGGCGGCAAGTCGATAGATGAAAAGAGTAATCTGTAGTGACTGCACTCACACTCACATTCACACTCACATTCACACTCACATTCACACTCACATTCACGCTCACATTCACACTCACATTCACCCGCACATTCACACTCACATTCACACTCACATTCACACTCACATTCACCCTCACATTCACACTCACATTCACACTCACATTCACACTCACATTCACACTCACATTCACCCTCACATTCACACTCACAATCACACTCACATTCACACTCACATTCACCCAGCAGAGGACCTGAGCTCTTGAATGTCAGAGAAACAACAACGGTCGTACGTCAACTGAAACCCTCTATCGCCTCAAATGCCAATTCTGCCCCCATGATCTTGAATTCAATGCTCTGCTCTCCACAGGTGGCGGACATTGTACCAGACATGCCGCCCGAGTGGCGTGAGGTGGGGGTGGCGTGAGGCTTTCAAGTCAAATCACAACGCGCTTTCACATCTAAAGTCTGTTTTTGAGGCGCCTCAAAATTCAACTCAATGTCTATTCCGCCCCCTTGGATGCCTGCCTCACTGGATGCCTGCCTCACTGGATGCCTGCCTCACTGGATGCCTGCCTCACTGGATGCCTGCCTCACTGGATGCCTGCCTCACTGGATGCCTGCCTCACTGGATGTCTTTCTTTACGCATTGCACGTTGTACCAGGTGGCGCACATTGTTCCGGACGGACATGCCGGCCGAGTGGCGTGAGGCTGCTTTTTTTAGGCGCCTTAAAAGCACGTCCAGGTGGCGGACATTGTACTGGCCATGCCGGCCGAGTGGAGTGAGGCTGCCACGGGCGCTACTTTCGAGTCGAATCACAACTCGCTTTCGCATAAAGAATCGATTTTGCCTTCACTGCTTTGCTCTCCATGTGTCCAGGTGGCGGACATTGTACCGGACATGCCGGCCGAGTGGCGTGAGGCTGCTGCCGGCGCTGCGAATGGGGTGGCTAAGGGGAGCCGGGACAGGAACGGAGCTGGCGAGGCCAGGGTGATGGGCTTTGACCTGACTGCAGCAAGCAAGGAGGCATTGACCCCTGCTGCCCCTGCTGCGTCCGCTGCATCCTCCTCTTCCTCCAGTGAAGGTGCACCGCAGGTTAAGGAACAATCTCTAATTCGACGAACAAGCAATCTGGGCCTATTTTGCCTGGCTTTCTAACTAGAACCATGATTGGGCCCATTCCCTTCATCTCATCTCATCAAGGCCTTCCTTGCTTCCATGCTTTCCCTCTGCCTTCCCCTCCCTTCCCCTCCCTTCCCCTCCCTTCCCCTCCCGTCCCCTCCCGTCCATGTGGGCATCAGCCCTGGGCGCATCAGCAGCATGTGGGACTGGGCGGATGCCCTGCCTTTCATCCGCTTTCCCTCCCCCCCATTGCAGACCTCTTACCGCCGCGCATCAGCGGCATGTGGGACTGGGCGGATGCCCTGCCTTTCATCCGCTTTCCCTCCCCCCCATTGCAGACCTCTTACCGCCGCGCATCAGCGGCATGTGGGACTGGGCGGATGCCCTGCCTTTCATCCGCTTTCCCTCCCCCCCATTGCAGACCTCTTACCGCCGCGCATCAGCGGCATGTGGGACTGGGCGGATGCCCTGCCTTTCATCCGCTTTCCCTCCCCCCCATTGCAGACCTCTTACCGCCGCGCATCAGCGGCATGTGGGACTGGGCGGATGCCCTGCCTTTCATCCGCTTTCCCTCCCCCCCATTGCAGACCTCTTACCGCCGCGCATCAGCGGCATGTGGGACTGGGCGGATGCCCTGCCTTTCATCCGCTTTCCCTCCCCCCCATTGCAGACCTCTTACCGCCGCGCATCAGCGGCATGTGGGACTGGGCGGATGCCCTGCCTTTCATCCGCTTTCCCTCCCCCCCATTGCAGACCTCTTACCGCCGCGCATCAGCGGCATGTGGGACTGGGCGGATGCCCTGCCTTTCATCCGCTTTCCCTCCCCCCCATTGCAGACCTCTTACCGCCGCGCATCAGCGGCATGTGGGACTGGGCGGATGCCCTGCCTTTCATCCGCTTTCCCTCCCCCCCATTGCAGACCTCTTACCGCCGCGCATCAGCGGCATGTGGGACTGGGCGGATGCCCTGCCGCTCATCCTCGCCTTCCATGCTGCCAACGGCTATGGGGAGGCAGCGGTCAGTGCAGGTAGCGTGCACTGGCACTGGCAATCCAGTTGCCTCCATGCTTCTCATTCACCTCATGCCCTGCCTCTCATCCTCGCCTTCCATGCTGCCAACGGCTACGGGGAGGCAGCGGTCAGCTCAGGTAGGATCGGTGGGAATTGAATAGCCTCCCTGCCTCTCATTTTCCTCCATGCTTCTCATTCACTTCATGCCCTGCCTCTCATCCTCGCCTTCCATGCTGCCAACGGCTATGGGGAGGCAGCAGTCAGCTCAGGTAGGGTGGGGGCTGTAGAAATCTGATGTGCTCCATGTGTGTCATTCGCCTGCCTTTGTTCTTTTCGCTCTAATTTGAGTTTGAGTTTATTTGTTTGTGACACATTCGTACTCGGTTAGAGTGGAAGGTGGTCAAGTGAAAAAAATCGAGGGTAATTGCAGTAGTGCACCCTTTTTCCCCTTCCGTCTTCTCCTGTTCCCCCTCCCCTCGTTCCTTCAGCAAAAGGAGGTCGACTGAAGTGATTTGAAATACTGGTGTTAGTATAGCCTCTTTCCCCTTACCCTCTTTTCCTGCTTCCCCCTTCCCCAAGTCTCCTGTTTCCCCTTTCCCAGGTTCCCATCAGCAGTGCCAGAGTGCAAGGGAGGTTGCTTCGTGGCAGCAGCACCGGACATTTGAGGCGCCTCAGAAGTGCCATTCCCTGTCCCCTTCCTCCCTTCCCCCTTCGATTTCCCCCCTTCAACTCGCAGTGCTGGAGTGGAAGGGAGGTCGCTTCGTGGCAGCAGCACCGGACATTTGAGGCGCCTCAGAAGTTCCCTCTTCTGTCCCCCTCCCCTTTCCCCTTTCCCTCTTCACTTTCCCCGTCACTTTTCCCCCTTCACTTTCTCCCCTTCAACTCGCAGTGCTGGAGTGGAAGGGAGGTCGCTTCGTGGCAGCAGCACCGGACATTTGAGGCGCCTCAGAAGTGCCATTCCCTGTCCCCTTCCTCCCTTCCCCCTTCGATTTCCCCCCTTCAACTCGCAGTGCTGGAGTGGAAGGGAGGTCGCTTCGTGGCAGCAGCACCGGACATTTGAGGCGCCTCAGAAGTTCCCTCTTCTGTCCCCCTCCCCTTTCCCCTTTCCCTCTTCACTTTCCCCGTCACTTTTCCCCCTTCACTTTCTCCCCTTCAACTCGCAGTGCTGGAGTGGAAGGGAGGTCGCTTCGTGGCAGCAGCACCGGACATTTGAGGCGCCTCAGAAGTGCCATTCCCTGTCCCCTTCCTCCCTTCCCCCTTCGATTTCCCCCCTTCAACTCGCAGTGCTGGAGTGGAAGGGAGGTCGCTTCGTGGCAGCAGCACCGGACATTTGAGGCGCCTCAGAAGTTCCCTCTTCTGTCCCCCTCCCCTTTCCCCTTTCCCTCTTCACTTTCCCCGTCACTTTTCCCCCTTCACTTTCTCCCCTTCAACTCGCAGTGCTGGAGTGGAAGGGAGGTCGCTTCGTGGCAGCAACACCGGACCTAGTCACCCCACCGCCCTCACCTCTCTTCTCTATCTACAACCACCACCGAGAGGCTCTGAGAGGATTGGTGCACACACACGTGGACGGCCGACCCTCCCCCCATGTGCTGCTGGTGCGTCCATCCTTCCCTCCATCCTTCCCTCCCTCCCTCCCTCCCTCCCTCCCTCCCTCCCTCCCTCCCTCCCTCCCTCCCTCCCTCCCTCCCTCCCTCCCTCCCTCCCTCCCTCCCTCCCTCCCTCCCTCCCACCCAAGCCTCTTACCATTCAAGTCATCCCACTGCCGTTGCCACACTTCTCCATCTACAATCCTTCCTCCCCCCCTTCTTTTGAGTCGACTCAAAAGTCAACTCATCCCACCGCCCTCTCCACTTTTCTCCATCTACAAACCTTCCTCCCCCCTTTTTCTTCCCCATCCCTCCCCTCTTCCCATCAACCCATCTCCCGTCCAATCAGCACGGGCCACCTGGCACGGGCAAGTCAACCCTCCTGCGCTCCGTCCTCCTCCCCATGGCCCTCCCCTCCTCCGCCCTCCTCTCCATTCCCTCCTCCGACTCTCCCTTAACGTCCCCTCTCGCGGGCGAGTCAGGGGAAGGCAGCAACAGGGGGAGGCGGGAGCTGAGGGTGGTGCTGCTGCAGAAGGGGGAAGTGAAGGGCATAGCAGGGGTGCTGCAGGCGGCTGCAAAGATGCCCTCCCTGCGTTTCTGCCTCCTGATCGACAACCTGAACTTGCGGGTGAGTACAGTTCTCTTCAGTTCCAATGGAGAGAATGTGGTTGGTTGGAGTGCAGTGAAGGGCATGGCAGGGGTGCTGCAGGCGGGCTGCCAAGATGCCATCTCTGCGCGTCTGCCTTGTCATTGACAACCTCAACCTCCGGGTGAGTACTTCATGTTCATTTCCATTGGGAATAGAGAGTGTGGTGGGGGGGAGTCGCGTGAAGGGCATGGCAGGGGTGCTGCAGGCGGCTGCCAAGATGCCATCTCTGCGCGTCTGCCTTGTCATTGACAACCTCAACCTCCAGGTGGGTACTTCATGTTCAGTTCCATTGGGAATAGAGAGTGTGGTGGGAGGGAGTCGCGTGAAGGGCATGGCAGGGGTGCTGCAGGCGGCTGCCAAGATGCCATCTCTGCGCGTCTGCCTTGTCATTGACAACCTCAACCTCCGGGTGAGTACTTCATGTTCATTTCCATTGGGAATAGAGAGTGTGGTGGGGGGGAGTCGCGTGAAGGGCATGGCAGGGGTGCTGCAGGCGGCTGCTAAGATGCCCTCGCTGCGCTTCCGCCTTGTAATAGACAACCTCAACCTGCGGGTGATTGCTGTTGCAAGCTCTTCTCGGTTCCAGTTGGGAGCTTGTATCGAGCGGTGGTGTCCGACTATGTATCCCGCTCTTCCTTCGTCAGTCTGGCTTCAGAGGCATCATGCATGCCTCTGCTCATGCAGAACTCTGGATTCCCAAAACTGTATCGAGCGGTGGTGTCCGACTATGTATCCCGGCATCATGCATGCCTCTCCCTGCGCCCCTCTCACTCCATTCCACTCCCTCTCCCTTGCTCGCCTCTTTTTATCACTCTTTCTTCTTCTCCTTCTCCCTGCAGGCAGGAGAGGAGGCGCTCATTGCGCTGCGCCAAGTCCTCCACTCTTCCTTTGTAAGTCTGGTTTCTGAGGCCTCTATTGTTGAGGCGCCCCAAAATGGGACGCCCAAAAAATTGCCCTGCCTCCAGGCATGAGAGTACTTCTGAGGCGCTTCAAAAATTGCCGTGCCTGCAGGCATGAGAGGTATGTAGAATCTAATTTCTCTGTGCCAAGGCCTCCTCTCTTCCTTCGTAAGTTATTATCCAATTTTCATTCCTTACAATTCCTGTTCACTTCGTCTCTGCATTTCCAACTTATACCAGCTTTTGTTTGAGCCAGCCTAATTCGTCATGCTTCCATTCGGTCCCCTGAAAACCCTCTACCAAGCAACCTGCAGCTTTTGAGAGTTATTCTTCAGCTCCCTTGTCTTTCGTCGCCGCAAAAGCCAATGTTCAAGGTGCCTCAAAGCCTTTCTCTTTCTCTTTCAAGTGTACTGCCATTACAAGCCCCGTGCCTTCTCCCATCCCTTCCCGTCAACCCACCTCCAAACGGCCCTTCCCCAACAATGTACGGCCCTTACTTGCCACCTATTTTTCTCCATACCACATTCGCTCTCCTCCCTCCTCTCCCCCCTGCCCCCTTCCCCCTGCCCCCTGTACCCTGCCCTGTCCCCCTGTCACCCCTCACTTCCCAACAGCCCTTCCCCAGCAACGTACAGCTACTCGCCACCTCGCTTTCTCCAGACCTCATTCGCCCTCCTGCTGCTCCCTCCGCTCCTCCCCCTCCTCCTCCTGACGTCAAGCCAACTGAAGTCCACGCTGCTGAGCCATCAATTTCGTCAGAGGCAGGCCAAACGAGCAGCGTCAGCAGCAGCAGCAGCAGCATGTTAGCAGCAGCAGCACCGGTAGCAGCAATGCATTCACGAGAGGGAAGGGCGAAATCGGCACTCACTTTGCCTTTGCTCTGCACGTGGGCCGCTTGAACCCACAGCAGCTGCAGCAGTGCCTCTCTGAGCTCATTCCCTCTGCACTGGCTCAGTCCAGCTCTGCTGCTGGCAGGTGGGAGGGGGCAGGAGAAGCAGAAGATCTAAGTCTCATCTCTGTGATGCAAGCAGCACGGTACCACATGCTATAGGCGAGAGTTTAGGGATCATGGCATGTACGGTACGGTACCACTTTCAGGCACCTCAGAAAATGTCTTGATAGCCCGCTGTCATGGTACCTACTTACGTTGATGGAAGTAAGGCCTCCGCATCCTGCCTGTCTACACCCCCAACAAGCTGCTCCACTAAACAAGATGCCTCTCGACTGACAAGCCTTGGATACGGTAGCTCTAGGCAAGTACACTATCTTTACTACGACAAATACACTATGTTGCATGCTGTGCAAGCAGCAAAGCATCACACTACCGGTACATGATACCTTCAGGACACTTTTGAAGACATGAGCATCCATCTTATTCTCAGAAGTCCTAAACACTTCGATACTGCCTGGTGTACAGACCAAAATGCACAAACAGCTTTTTGCACTTCAGAAGGCAGAAAAAACCGCTACTAAAACTATTCTGATCGAGATACTAGCAGCATACACCTGGTAGTACGTTGCAGCATTGCGGACCGCCTTTTTGGAGGGAGTCGCGGAGCATTGGGATTGGCAGCCAGCATCGCAGTGATCCGGGGTGGAGCCACACCGGCCCTCAGCGCTGCAGCAGAGGCCGTTGGGGCAGACGCGGTTGCCGTTCGCTGCTCCGCACTGGGGCCCGGAACCGGAAGGGGAAAGAGGCGTGTATGGGCTAGGCATGTATGGGCTAGGCATGTATCTCTCGCACGGCCCGGATTGGCATCCAAAGGCGCAGTGACGGGGGGTGGAGCCGCAAAAGCCCCCAACGGTGCAGCATTCGTTGTTAGGACAGACGCTGTTGCCGAAAAGTGCTCCGCACTGCCCGTTGGCGGATAGGGGAGGGGCATCGGAAGGGGGAGGGGCACCGGAAGGGGGAGCGGGGGCGGAACTGTTTCCCCCGCACGGCCCGGATTGGCAGCCAGCGCCGCAGTAATCAGGGGTGGAGCCGCACCAGCCGTCGGCGCTGCAGCAGAGGCCGTTGGGGCAAAGCGTGGTGGCGGAACACTGCTGCTGCGCGCGCGCGCGGAGGGGGAGGTGCGCCGATGAGAGCAGCAGCAGCGCGAGCGGGAGGAGGAGGAGGAGCGGAGGACGCGGCGGGAGAGCGATCGCCATGGCTGGGCGAGTTGACTGGACTCGCAAGGTTCTGGCCGAGGGAAGTGACTCGCCGCGCGTGACGGTTGCTCAAATTCGTCTCTGAGAATCGCGCGAGTGGCTAAATAGGATGGCGTCAAATCTGTTTTTCCAGAATTCTCAAAAAGTGGCTACATAGAATAACGTCCCGGGAATTCTTCATGATGAAGATCGCCGATCTTCATTTATGGTGAGGGTAGGGTGAGCTAGCGTGGAGAGACAGCTAAGAACTTCTAGTGAAGAATGCGTGAGATGAGTGAAGCGGGACTGTTCGAAAGGGGGACTGGGCGGGGAGTATTGGGGACTGAAAGGGGTGCCTACTGCGGTTGGCGACTCGGTATGGAAACTAATGCAGTCTGCAGACCGACGCCTGCGCTTCGCGTGCGTGGGAAGGGTGATATTGCACACGTGCCGCAGAGGATAGGGTTCCATCGTAGAAACGCACATGACATGATGCGCGCGGAACGCCATGACTAAGAACAAAACAAGAACGGAAGGAAGCAAGGAAGCACGCCGACGTACATATGGCAAATACGTACGTACGTATGTATGTGTCTACTTGACAAATGGGCCGATTGCAAAGACTAATGGGGACTCGTGATGGGCATGGGACGGGAGTATCGGTTGAAAATGATTCTGTGGAAAGCAAACCGGTTCATTCACCTCGCCTCTACTAGTTCAGCGGATGTTGCAGGACCTTGTTTTGTCCCCGTTTGCAAAAACTCGAATTCGGAGTTGTGAACTCGAACTGACTAACAAATATATATCGTAGCTATGCGGAAAACTGACACAACACAACTCACCAGTGTCACACTTTGAAATTCTGATTTGACAACCCTTTGCGTCAAGTCCTCCACTCCTCCTTCGTAAGTCATTGTCCAGTTTCCATTCCCTTATATTTCCCTTTCACTTCGTTTCAACTAGCAGGACTGCTGTTTTGCACATGTCCTGCCCTTCGCAAGTATCATGCCCACTCCACTCATCCCATCAACCTCCTCACTCTCGCTGCATGAAAAGCCTATCCCTTCTCTCATCCCTCCCTCCCACTTTCCAACAGCCTCCAGAAATGTACATATACTTGCCACCTTTATTTCTCCATTCCTCATTCACTCTCCTGCCCCATGCCTTCTGTCCCCTGCCCTTGTCAACCCCCAACCTCAACAGCCCTTCCCCGGCAATGTACAGCTTCTTGCCACCTCTCTTTCTCAAGACCTCATTCGCCCTCCTGCTGCTGCTCCCTCCACCGCTCCTCCCGGTGCTGTCGAACCAACCCAAGTCCATGCTACTGAGCCGCCCCTCCCATCAGAGAACGGCGAAACAAGCAGCGTCAGCACCACCGGCAGCAGCAGCAGCAGCATTGTCAGCAATGCATTCACAAGAGGCAAGGGGGGAATTGGCACTCACTTGGCCTTTGCCCTGCACATGGGCCAGTTAACCCCACAGTAGCTGCAGCTGTGCCTCTCTGAGCTCGGTCCCTCTGCACTGGCTCAGTCCGGCTCTGGTGCTGGCAGGTGGGAGGCGGCAGGTGACACAGAGGACCTAAGTCTCATCTCTGTCATGCAAGCAGCACGGTACCACATGCATAGGCGAGTGTGTAGGGATCATAACATGTACGGTGTACCACTTTCAGGCACTTCAGAATAAATCTGGCACATCAGCAACTGTTATTCTTAAGTAGATTGGCCCAGCTGCGTTGGGCGCGCATTTTACTCACACAGCAGCAACCACGAGCAGCACTGACCCACTTAACCAGTACTAGCCACCTGTCATGGTACCGTACCTACTGAAGTTGATGGGATGGAAGTAAGGCCTTTCTCAGCCCACCTGTCTACCCCCGACAAATTGCTCTATCAGCCACAAAGAGCCCTTGGAAATACAGAAGTGTGTATGCTGTGCAAGTAGCAATGCATCACATTACATTTCAAGTCCAGATCACTCCACAATGCTGCCGTGGAAGGAGCACATTGGGCAATCGGATCCCTGACACTCAACCCCCGAGATGGGGTAGTCATGTGTTTGCAAACAGGGCAGGGTCTATGCTTTTGGTCATGTGGATTGAGGTGATGGGCCTGTGGTGAGCATGCATGGGCTGTAGGCTGTCAGCGTGTTTCCACCTCAGCCAGTCAATTTCCACTTCAGAGACATAGTGCTGGAAGTGTGACTTGACTGTACCAAATGTGCGCATGCCTGAAAGTTGTTACTGGAAATGAGTCACTTTATCATTTAAAATCGAGAGTGGGAATGGTCAAACGAAGACTGTGAGAGAATTTGGAGGACGCGAGAAGGAACGGTCAGAATGGGGTGAGGGAGGGTGAATGGAGTGAGTGTGAATGGTGAGATTGCGAGTAGATAGCTGTCCACGTGGTTCTTTGTTTTGAGCGGGTATATTTGCTCAGCAGTGGAAGCAGAACAGTCTGGAAGAAATTTCTTAATTATCTGCAATAGTATAGCTAGGTACACAAAAATTATGTACACTTAATTTCACATCAAGATCCGACTCACTCGTCGTCGTTAATGAATTTCCCTGTACCGGGGTTGATGGCGGCGACGAAGAAGAAGGCGATGCTGGCGAGCAGAAGCGGCTCGAGCTCCCACACGGGGACGCCGATCTCGATGTTCAGCTGCGCCAGCGCGCCCCTGCCCGTGATCACCTCGCCGATCAGGCTCGCCGCAAACCCTAATTGCGCCAGCCGCCCCACGAACAGCTCGTTAGCCTTGGTGAATCCGAACAGCGGCCCGTCCTCGCTCAGCCCCAGCGCCGCCTTGAAGCTCCCCGGCTTCACCGGCGGACCCGCAGGCGCGTCGTCGTCCACGAATCGCCCGCGGTCGCCCAGCCCGCCGATGGCGCCGAGCACGGTGAATGCGATGAAGAAGAGCAGCAGCGGCTCGGTCTCCGTGATGGGGATGCCCGTCTCGATGTTGAGCTGCGACAGAATGCCCGCGCCCGTGATCGCCTCGCCCAGCAGCGACGCCGCGAAGCCCAGCATGGCCACGCGCCCCACGAACAGCTCGTTCGCCTTGGTAAACCCGAACCCGCCCGACGTGCCGAAGATGCCGTCCTCTGTGCGCAGCTTCGTCGCGAGAACACTCTTAGCGGGGACGGCGGCTTTGCGCGAGCTGAAGAGCGCGGTGACGCCGAGTCCGCGGGGCGCGACTGGTAGGGGAAGAGCGGGGAGGCTGCGGGTAGCAATCTCGGTGCCTCTGACGGCAGAGCTGAAGGAAATTCCTGAAAGGACCTGACGAGCAGCGAGTGTGGAGGCCATGGCTGTTGGACGGATTGAGACGAACTGAAAGAGCGGGGCGTGAGAGGAAGTTCGAGGGAGGAACGCTAGGAACGATATTGATTCCAGGCACTTGTGAAATCAGGAAGTGAGGCGAAACTGAATTTGTACTGTCCCACCAAGAATGCGGTAAAATTCAGGCGAGGCGCGGTATGTTGCTCTGCTCATCTCATCGCAGCTCGCTTGCACCTGGTGCAACCTTTTGGGAAATTGGTCTGACAATTGCTGACGTGGCATAACCTGGAGCGGAAGTCTCTTGTGAGGGACGTGGACGTTCCTGGTGCTCTAGATCTTCTGAGGAGAGATGCACCGTGAATGTGTTGACTGGGCGACGTGGCGGTGCGGTGCTGGCTAAATGCTGCTGACATGGATGTGAAAAGTGGTTCCCTTCCTTCCATTCTAGCAGCTGCTTTCGTGGTCAGCACTGGCGAGCATACTTGGGAAGGGGAATCGAACTGTATTTGCGAATTTTGACAGGACTCTCGAAAACTCCCGCATTAAATATCACAAGAGCATCCGCAATATTACAACTCCGAGTTGGGAATTATGAATGGCGTAAAACCGCGCATTAACGTTAATACGGACTCCCAATCATACACACAAGGAAATTTCACTCACATTGCGATGTTTCTAGATTGAGCCATCCATGCCTCGATCAATACACTCATCGGCGTACACGGACCAGCATTTGCCACATGCTCTCCCATTTTCATATTGTCTGCCCCATATGTCAGAAGCCCTACTCTGGTCTTGGGGCGTGTTCCTACGGCCCCCTATCAGAGCTTCCTCATATCAGGCTAGCAACGCTCCCCTGTAAATCGGCAATTACGCGAAAACCTCTTGTCAGGAATTCTTGACGGGTTGGGCTGATGCGCGACTATAAATGTTTGCTGATGTGGCACCATGCGACTAACCACTGTAAATGCGCGCAACGGCACAGCTGAGTACCCTCGGGCGAAACCACATCCCACACCGCTCAAGCATCGTCACATTGCTCCTGGCCCATCTCCTCCAGCCAAAGCAGTCACCTATTTCAACGAAACACGAGGACGTGACATCACATGGTTTTCCATTAGTAGGGCCGCCATGAATGACGTACCCTTCCTACCCCGTCTGTTGATCGTGTGGCACACTTTTTACTACAACACGTTTTTCGCGCTTGCTACCAAGGCTTGTACTCAGTTTCTCGAGCACATAGACGCATCAGAGGATGAGGGAAGCAACGTGGAATCGCGTAGTGAGATTCAGGCACGGAACCGTCGTCTACGGCGGCGGCGGTTAGAGATATGGTTGGACGAAATGGAGGCGATGCCTGACGAGACGTTTATGGACTTGTTCAAAATAAATCGAGCGATCCTAGACTACATATGCGAAGGAATGCGAGCGACATTAAATCCGGTTATACAGAGACATGCTTTGCTGATTAGCGTCGCCATACTGATACCGATTAAATACTTCACGAGTGCTCTGTCATACGTGAACCTCGCGTTCTGGTTTGGAGTTCCGAAAACGCTATGCCATTTGCTCGTGGATATTTTTCTCACCACTTTCCCGTGTGTGTTCAAATCTGCATGGGTCCGTTTCCCGACAGGAGACGAAAAGCGCATTATGGCAGAGGAGTTCCGAAGCATTAAGGGGATTCCGGCAGTGATAGGAGCAATCGATGGCACGCATGTTCAAATCAGGGGCATGGAGGGCCATAGGTCAGAGTATTGGACAAGGAAATCCCAATACGCGGTTCAGATGCAAATCACATGCGACGCGAAAGGCAACATCTGGGATTACCTCATAGGGTTCCCCGGCACAGCACACGACCAGCGGGTGTTCATTAAATCAAGCCTCTACGAGCGACTAGAAAAAGGCGAGATCTCTCCGTACCAACTGGTCGGCGACGCAGCTTACCCCCTTCGGGACTACTGCCTCACACCCTTACATGCTCCCACAGGCCGCCTGATGCTAGAGTGGGAACAAACATACAACTACTGCCAGTCGGCCACACGGATGCCTGTTGAGCGCACCATCGGTCAATTTAAGGGCCGCTACCGCCTTTTCGCCGGCCGACACGATTGTGCACTTTGGCGCGTGCTCGCCGGCGCTAGTTGTGTCGTAATCCTGCATAACATGTTAGAATTACTAGTTAGATGAGAAGTGTCGATTAGGTAAGGGGGGGGGGGTACAAGGACTATCGAGAGAGATTGTTGTACCCTCTAAGGAAAGAACCCTACACAACCTCGAGAGAAATAAGCAGAACAATATGTTTTGACACACCCCCATAGGTGAAGTAGGGGATAGCCAAGCCTAACAGTGGTCACAAGACCAGTCAAGCAAGAGAACAAGCAAGGCAAAGCCCAGGGTGGATCTCAAGGACACCACACAATCTGAGCACAAGCAGGCAGCCACAAGGCCAGTTCACATGCAGATTTATAAGAGCAAGGCAGTACACAGATCACAACCTAGCAAGAGGAAACATGCAGGTATAAAGATATATAGCAGTGTACAACAAGAGCAACTCAAGCAACCAGCAGGTGAGGCAGAGTGGGCACAAGCCCAAGAGCAGTGCAGGAACGCTGATGATCACCAGCCGCAAGGGCCTTGGTGAAGACATCAGCAGTGTTGGCCCGAGAGGCCACGAAAGCAAGGCGCAGCTGACCACGCTGCTGCAGCTCACGCGCAAGGAAGTAGCGCAGAGCAATGTGCTTCGTTCTGTGCTCCAGTCTCTGCTCGCGACACAAGGCACGCATTGCCTTGTTGTCGACGTACAGAACTGGAGGAGAACGAGGCCGCTCCCCCAAGTCGGTCAGCAGGTAGGTCAGCCAACGGAGCTCCTGTGCAGCCATGGCCCCAGCGTAGATCTCGGCCTCACAGCTGGAACCAAGCACAGAAGAAGAACGAGTGGACCTCCACGAGACAGAACCAGCGCCAAGACTGAAGGTGTAGCCCTGTGACGAACGCTGAGTCGCCTGGTCGTCGGCCCAAGAAGCGCCAGAGTGTCCTGTGAGGACCACCAAACCCCGTCCTCCAAGCACGAGCCCCATGCCTGATGTGCTGCACAAGTAACGCAGTACCCTCTTCGCAGCATCAAAGCGCACCTTTCGGTGCCTACCGGGTGCCACGTAGCGAGCCAGAAGGCTGAGAGGGTACGCGAGGTCAGGTCGTGTGCACGTCATCAGGTACATGAGGCAGCCCACAAGCTCTGGGTACGGACCACTCGGCTCTACGGACTCGTCCGAAGGTGGAGCTGAGAGCGAGTGGCCGGTAGCTAGAAGAGTGGGCTGTGGCGAGGAGTACGTGAAACGGAAGCGCTGAAGGACCTGGTGCACCATGTGTGACTGAGTCAGGGTGATGGTGCGCCGTGCTCTGTCCCGGGTGATCTGCAAGCCAAGATAGCTCCGCAACTCACCCAGGTCAGTGCAGGTGTGTCTCTCCTGCAGCTCCGCCTTCACTAGGGCCAGTGCCTCAGTATCAGCAGTAGCAAAAACCAAGTCGTCGACGTACACGAGGATGTAGAACGGCGGCAGAGTAGTGTCGGTGCGTAGAAACAGCGACGGGTCAGCAGTCGAAGGAGCAAACCCAAGAGCCGCAAGTGTCGTCCTCAGTGTGTCGTGCCACTCGCGGGGCGCCTGACGCAGGCCGTACACTGGTCGCCGTAGGCTCCACTGGGTACCCTCAGGAAACGACCCAGTGAAGCCCTGTGGACGGCGCAACCAGATGGCCTCGTGAAGGCTACCCTGCAAGAAAGCTGTCGAGAAGTCGAGGGAGTGCAGCTCGTAGTCACGCTGAGCTGCAACGTGTAGCAACACCCGAAGAGTGGTCATCTTCGGGGTGGGGGAGAAGGTCTGAAAGAAGTCGACCCCCTCACGCTGACTGAAGCCTCGAGCAACGTAACGTGCCTTGAAGGCAGGCGGAGAACCCGGCGGCCGCTTCACCCTGAAAATCCACATGCCACTGACGATGTTCGCCCCAGGTGGGGGAACCTCGTCGACGTAGGTGCCTGTGGACTTCCAGGAAGCCATCTCTGCGTCCATGGCTGTCTGCCACTGAGAGGAGTACTCACCCGAAATCGCCTCCCTGTAGGAGCGCGGGGTGGGGATGTCAAGTGCATCCGGGTCTCCCTCAGGGGCAAGCAGCATGGTCGCGTGATGGGGTGAAGCGGCATCAAGGCACTCCAACTCCTCCTGTCTGTCCTCAAGAACGTCACAGCCAAGGGCAGTGCAGCCAAGAGCAGTCTCACCCCCGACGGACGGAGGACAGGCAGGGACAGGGTCAGAGACAAGACTCGCAAGGTAGTCTAGGCGGTACACAGCAGCAAAGTCAACGAGCTCAGCTACTAGGGCAGACGCAGCAGGAGACGAGAACGTAGGGTCCGTCACAACCATAGCAAGAAGGCGAGTAACAGTCGGACTGGACGCACGAGCAAGGTCAGACGGAGGGTCAGCAACGTCAGGCAAAGAGGACGCAGGAGGTAACGGTAGGACAACACGCTGAGGAACAGAGGAAGGACAGAGTGTCATATCGTGAGTGCCGGGGACAGCCGGAGGACGCTGACGACGAACACGAGGAACACGAGCACGGACAGCAGCTCTAGGCTCAGGCTCAAGGTCAAAGCTAGACTCAGGCTCTCGACGCTCAGGGGTGGAAGCACGAGTCTCAGGCTCTCGACGCTCAGTCAGGGACTCTGACACCGCAGTGTAAGGAGCAGGAGCAGGCAGTGGGGAGTGTGGTAGCAGCGGCGGCTGTGACTGGTCTGCCGGTGGACACAGCAACGGAGGAGTAGTACCTGCCACAGGGAAGCCAGTAGCACCTGGCTGAAGACTGAGAAGGTGGCGAAGAGCACCAGTAGCTCCACCAGGACCTCCAGCACCTCCAGCACCTCCAGCCCCAGCAGCTCCAGCGCCTCCAGCACCAGCAGCTCCAGCAGCTCCACGACCTCCAGCACCAGCAGTACCTCCAGTACCTCCAGCACCAGCAGCTCCACGACCTCCAGCACCAGCAGCACCTCCAGTACCTCCAGCACCAGCAGCTCCACCAGGACCAGCAGCACCTGCAGCTCCCCGACCTCCAGCACCAGCAGCACCTCCAGTACCTCCAGCACCTCCAGGACCTCCAGCACCAGCAGCACCTCCAGGACCTCCAGCACCAGCAGTACCTCCAGTACCTCCAGCACCAGTAGCTCCAGGTCCTCCGGTAGGAGCTCCGACGACACCAACACCAGAAGGACTCGCAGCACCCCCAGAGTCAGCACCCGAACTCGCAGCACCCCCAGAGGCAGGACCCTCGGTCTCAGCACTCGCAGGCTCAGTACCCTCAGTCACAGCACCCTCAGGCCCAGTACCCTCAGTCCTAGCACCCCCAGGCTCAGTACTCTCAGTCCCAGCACCCCCAGGCTCAGTACCCTCAGTCCCAGCACCCCCAGGCTCAGTACCCTCAGTCTCTGCTCCAGTGTCCACAGCAGCAGGCTGCAGAGGCGGCGAAGACGGCAGAGGTGGGAACCCGGGGGGTTTAGCCAGACGAGGAGAGCGGGCACCCCCGGACTCACCACCCCCAGCCCCAGCTCCAGTAGTCTCAGCTCCAGAGTCCACAGCAGCAGGCTGCGGAGGCGGCGAAGACGGCCGTGGCGGGAAACCCGGGGGGGTCTCCAAGCGAGGAGTGCGGCGAGTGGTCGCCGTGTCGTATGCGACGGCGTCACCCCCCTCAGGTGAGTCAGAGGAGTCAGAAGAGATCTCAACTGGCTCATCCAAGGGGGGTGGGTCTACCTGGGACACAGCTGAGGGAGCAGGACCCTGTGGGGGAAGGGGGTCTACCGGGGGGGGGACTGGTACCAGGAAGAGAGGTGCGAGAGGGACCGGGTGGGACGCGTGCGGGTGAAGTCGGTAGTAACAGACCGACTCGTCAAAGGTGACATCCTGAGAGGACAGAACACGACGCGAGGCAGGGTGGTAGAACTGCCAGGGTGGAGCGTCGGTGGGGAAGCCCAGGAAGACACAGCGGAGAGTGCGAGGGGAGAGCTTGCTCGCTTTGGTATCGCGAACAAGGGAGAGCGCGCCCAAGACCCGAAACGACGACGCATCACCAGGCTGTCCCGTCCAACGGAGTGTGGGCGAGGTCTCTGGAGCAGAGACACGGGGCCAGAGGTTGAGCTGATGCGCGGCGTATCGGACCGCAAACGGCCACAGGAAATGGGGAGCAGCCGCATGGATCATGGAGGTACGAGCAACCTCCATGATCAGGCCAATGCGACGCTCAGCGATCCCATTTTGCTGCGGAGAGGCCGGAAGCGTGAACGACTGGGCGATGCCCTCATCCTGACAGAACGTCTCAAGGACGCCAGAGGAGAACTCACCACCCCTGTCAGAGTGCAGACGCAGGACTGGAAAGTCCCGTCGAAACCGCTCGCAGCTGGTGACGAGTAGCACGGATCCAGGGGATCAAGACACCACTGACATCCGCCTTGCGCCGTGTAGTCGTCAACCACCAGCAGGAAGTAGCGCTCCTGGTCCGTTCCACCGACAGGGGCTGGGCCCCAGACGTCCATGTGGAGAGTCTGCAGAGGAGCAGTGGTCGGAGGAAACTCGGAGGAGTGAGGAGCGGCGCGCTGCCGCCCCTCGACGCAAGGAAGGCACGGCGGCGCAAGTGAGCGCGGGAGGGGGGGCAGGGTCTCAGGGAGGCCAGTGACCAGGAGCCAGGAGTGCATGCGGCGCAGACGCTGCAGGGAGGGGTGACCAAGACGGTGGTGCCAGCGCTGAGTCTCGTGCGTGAGTACTCGGCACGAGCAAGACGCAGCTAACTGCCCTGACGCAGACGCTCGACTCGACGTAGCTACCTGACCTGACTCAGCCACCTGTGCAGACGCAGTGGTCAGTGTGTACAGACTAGACCCAGGCTGTCGAGTGAACGTAGCCAGGTGACGGCCAGTCCGGGAGCACGTACAGATCGCCACACGCTGCCCTCCAGGAATAAAGGTATCAACCCAGACATCCTGAATGGCAGCGTTGCTCACCAAGTTCGTCGAGAACGTGGGGAGGTGGAGACCTGACAAAGAGCCGGAGGGGACTGCTGGACAAGGGAGGACCGTGGAGGCTCTCGCAACCACTGGGCCCCCAGAGGGGTCAGCCAGTGAGACTGGGACAGGTGCTGTGAGTGGTGTGACTGTGGTGCAATCACGGAAGAAGCAACGTGACGCGCCGGAGTCAAGCGTGAAAGTGTGCAAGACCTCAGCTGAGGCAGGACCTGTGGTAGTAGACGCACTAGAAACTAGAGCGTCGGTAGACTCACGGGCACCTAGAGCTGCAGCAGACTCACTAGCACCTGGAGTGGCAGCAGACTCACTAACACCTGGAGTGGCAGCAGACTGACTAACACCTGGAGTGGCAGCAGACTCACTAACACCAAGAGCAGCGGTCTTAACAGAACGATAACCTCCACCACCAGGACGACCTCGCTGAATAACCCACTCACGAAGCTGCCGAGGGGTGGGGTCGTCCGGGAGAAGCAGTGCCCGCTGCTGTCCACCCCTGGCCGCAGCGACTGCCGCGGAAGTGGCCATGACAGACAGTGACTGTCAGGAGTAGGTCCAGCACCTCCAGCTCCTACAGCGCCAGCAGCACCTCCTACACTCCCAGCAGCACCTCCTCCACTCCCAGTAGCACAAGTAGCAGCAGCAGCAGCAGTAGTAACAGCAGCAGGGCGGTTCGGTGGGGGTGGGAGGCCGCACCTCCACCACTCCCAGCAGTACTCCCTCCAGTAGCAGCAGTAGCAGGGCGGCTCGGGCAGCAGCAGCAGCAGCAGTAGACCGAGTAGCACTAGCTGTAGCAGTAGTAGTTGCAGTAGCAGCAGCAGTGACAGCTCGGGCTGGGCAGCGCGGCTCGGACACAGTGGCAGAGCAGCAGTAGCACTAGCTGTAGCAAGTGCAGTAGTAGGAGCTGCAGCAGTAGTACTAGCTGTAGCAGCAGTAGCTTCAGTCAAGCAGCAGTAGCTTCAGTCAGGAGCAGCTGTAGCAAGTGCTGGAGTAGGAGCTGAAGCAGTAGCACTAGCTGTAGCAAGTGAAGTAGTAGGAGCTGCAGCAGTAGTACTAGCTGTAGCAGAAGTAGCTTCAGTCAGTAGCAGCTGTAGCAAGTGCAGTAGTAGGAGGTGCAGCAGTAGCACTAGCTGTAGCAAGTGAAGTAGTGCTAGCTGTAGCAGCAGTAGCAAGGAGGAGCAGCTGCAGCAAGTAGCAGCAGCAGTAGCAAGGAGGAGCAGCTGCAGCAAGTAGCAGCAGCAGTTCAGGGCAGTACAGGCGGCAGTAGCACTGCAGCAGCAGTTCAGGCGCAGCAGTGTAGCAGCAGCAGCGAGTGCAGCAGTAACACGGGCCGCGTGCGGGCCAGGCGCGGGCTGTAAGAGCTGGGTGCGGGCCTGACGTGGGCTGTACGGGCTGCGCGACGGCCTGGCGCGGGCTGTACGGGCTTCGCGACGGGCCTACGCGGGCTGTACGGGCTGTGGGCGTGCAAACCAGGGGCGCGCAACAGGTGCGTGCGGGGCAGCACTACGAGGAGCGCGCATCAGGTGCGTGCTAGGGGCTGGCGGGCAGCGTGAGTGGCGCGCGCAGCAGCAGGAACGAGGGGGGGACCGGGCGTAGGGGCTGACGGGCCGCGCGAGAGGCGCACGGGGCAGCTAGGGCTCGGTCAGGGGGGTCGCACGTGACTAGGAACAGAAAATCGCGTCTAGGCAGAAAACGGAACCGTCTCGCCTAGGGCACGTTTTCGCATTTCGCGTTTCTCCTAGGGGCGCGACTCGGGCAGCAGGTCGAAATAGTAGTGGTGGGCCCTTTTAAAATTTCGGTCCTATGGAGCATTGTGCTCTTAATACCATGTTAGAATTACTAGTTAGATGAGAAGTGTCGATTAGGTAAGGGGGGGGGGGTACAAGGACTATCGAGAGAGATTGTTGTACCCTCTAAGGAAAGAACCCTACACAACCTAGAGTGAAATAAGCAGAACAATATGTTTTGACATAATATGGGGATTGCCATGGCTGGTTCGCGAATGAAAAACCCGAACCACAAATGGGAAGCTATAGCCCTCAACCGCGACCCATGGTGGACGAGGGGCGAATTGGCAATGTACAACTGGAGTGCGAGTGAGACTGGCACGGCGGCTGAGCTGAAAGAGCGGCGCAAGAGGCTCGGCGAGACGCTGCACGATGCCTACCTTAAGCGACGTCGTCGCGACGCCATTCCTCAATCCCGTCACTAAGGTCGGCACTAGCATGAAGCTCGCTGCCGTCACGGCGGTCACGCCAACCGTCGTCGTCACCGTGGCGCGTTCCCGAGAAGTGAAGCGGACGGCTGGTCTGCGACTGCTGCGTTGCCATCCACTCTCGAATAACCCCGGTAATTTGAGCGACGCCATCAGCCGAGCACTGCTTGAGAGTGTCGGATAAGAGTTGGGCGGCAGCCATCGTGGCTGTGTCGTTCACCCTACGACGAGCACTGGGCGGGGTGCTACGCACTAAAAACAAGACAGGGAGATAGGCGGTATTATAGGCGGCTGTTGATGTATGTGTGTATGAATGTTTTTTTGTAGAACGTGATCATACTAAAGGCGTCCTGCAGGGATGAGTCTTGTTACATGCAGAGAATGAGAAGGGTCGGATAACTTACTCGTTGTGGCTGTAGCATCCGTCTTGGCAGGCGTGGGGACTTTGAGCCCGGGGTCGACGTTGACCTCAACCGCACCGCCGCCGTCCAGGGCATGCGGCTCCGCGGCTGCCGTGTCCTTATAAAAAAGGACCATCCACTCCCACCACGGCGGCTTAATTACTGTCGCCCCTCCAGACGCGGATTCGCCCTTCTCGACTTGTTTCCACAACGCCTTCAGCCGCTTCCACTGGTTGGTGCAGGCCGTTTCATTGCGATTCCAATCAGGGTGTTGCAGTTTAATGTGCTCGATAAGCCGGAGCCAGTACTGCGACCCCTGTTTACCCGTCATCTGCTGAAGTTCTTCCTTGGTGAACCAACGCGCGGCCACGAGAATGGTCGACTCTTTGGCCGACCACTCCGGGCGCTGGCCTTTCTGCGCGATACCGCTCAAGGCACCTTCGGCGGTCGTCTCTGTCCCGGCAACAGCCTTGCCGGTACGCTTCACCCTGCCGCGCTGGTTCGGTGGAGCTCCGCTCAAGGACGCAGTGGCGGCGGCATCCGTGGTCTCTTCGGCAGGGCCGTTGTACTGGGCGTCCCCGTGCCATGCTGCGACGGGATCGTCGCCATCAGATCCGCCCTCCAATTCGTCGTCGTCAGTATCCTTTTCAGGGTACTCCTCATCGGTGTCGTAGTCAGGAGGAATAGGACCACGCCTGCGGTGCGGGTTGACCACAGATTGCGCTGGCGTTGTTACGCCTGACTGCACATTACGAAGAGGCTTAGAGGTAGGTCTTCCGCCGGCTATTTCCGCATTCATCCACCTAATGTAAGCTAAATCGTCCGGTCGCCATGCTGGCTCCTCTGTTGCTCCGACATTGCCCTTGCGTTTGCGGGCCATGCTAAGGAAACGTTGGCTAAACGAATGACGAGCTGTCGGGTCTTGTCGGGTTTGTTATGTAGCTGTGAAACACCTCCATTCTCTGGTTGGATTTGTGCTTGTTTGTTTGTGAGTGCGCCGGGTAAGTTCTGTACGTGCAGGCAAGACATGGTAGGATTGTGCGCGAATGTTTTGCCGCGTGGCGGCAAAACACCCAATGTTTTACAAATCGTGCAAAAATGGCACGTTTGAGCGTGCACCACGATGGCCGTGTCACCATCATGCACAGTTTAGTGTGCCGGCAGTCTGACACTTTCGACGGTTCGAGCTGGTGTTACTGCCGTGCACTGGTGAGTCAGCACGTCCGTGCGATGCAATGCGAGTGCTCTCATTCGTGCGCGTTTTCGATATTGGGCTGACAAGAGGTGTTATATAACTTTGACCACAATGTTTTCATATCTGATAGAAGGAAGCTCTGATAGGGGGCCGTAGGAACACGCCCTTAGACTAGAACAGAACACTTCAATACTGCCTGGTGTACAAACCAAACATACGGTACTACCAAATGCACGCACCCACCCACACACACACACACACACAACTTATTGCGCTTTAGAAGGCAGATAAAGCCGCTATTAAAATAGTAGCGATCGAGATACTAGCAGCATACACCTCATAAGTTGGAGCATTGCGGACCGCCTTTTTGGGGGGAGTCGCGGAGCATTGCGATTGGCAGCCAGCGCCGCAGTGATCCGGGGTGGACCCACACCAGCCAAACTTGCTGCAGCAGAAACCCTTGGGGCACACGCGGTTGCCGTTAGCTGCTCCGCATTGGGGAACGGCCGCAGAAGTGTTTTTCCCGCACGGCCCGGATTGGCAGCCAGAACCGCAGTAGTCAATTGTCGAGCCGCAATAGCCCGCAGAGCTGCAGCAGAGGTTGTTGGCGCAGGTGCTGTTGCCGTTTGCTGCTCCGCATTGGCCGTTGGCGGAAGGGGCACCGGAAGGGGGAGGGGCACCGGAAGGGGGGAAGGCCGCGGAGTTGTTTCCCCCGCACGGCCCGGATTGGCAGCCGGCGCCGCAGTAATCGACGGTGGAGCCGCAATAGCCCGCAGTGCTGCAGCAGAGGTTGTTCGGACAGACGCTGTTGCCGTTTGCTGCTCCGCACTGAGCGGAACCAGATGACGGGGGAGGGGCGCCGCTGGAAGGGGGAGCGGGGGCGGAAGTGTTTCCCCCGCACGGCCCAGATTGGCAGCCAGCGCCGCAGTAATCGGGGGTGGAGCCGCAATAGCCCGCAGCGCTGCAGCAGAGGTTGTTGACGCAAAGCGTGGTGGCGGAGCACTGCTGCGCGCGCGCGCGGAGGGGGAGGTGCGCCGATGAGAGCAGCAGCAGCGCGAGTGGGACCAGGAGGAGCGGAGGACGCTGCGGGAGTGTAGGGAACGCCATGGCTGGGCGTGTTGAGTAGACTGGCGACAAGGTTCCGGCCATTCACCGTGCGTGACAACTGCTTGGATTATTCAGACGTCTCAGAGTATGACTCGCCGCGCATGATGATCGCTCAAATCCGTCTTTGAGGATCGCGCGAGTGGCTAAATAGGATGGCGTCGGGGATCCTTTGAGAATTCTAAAAAAAATCCTTACATCGTCTGGAATCTTAGGTGAAGATCGGATGGGAGGGGTGAGTCCGACTGGAACTGCTAAGAATGGTGAAGCGGACTCCGGAGGGAAATTGGCGGTGCGGACCGGCGGGGACTATGGGGGACTGAAGGGGTGCTACTGCGGCTACAACACGTTGGCGACTCGGCGTGGAAAATAATGTACAGCTGCACCTGAGCGTCGCGTGTGTGGGACGGGTGATGCTACACTCACGCTGTAAAGGATAGGGTCCCATCGTGGAAACGCACATGATGAGTGCGGAACGCGACGACTTTGAATTGAACAATTACTGCTGTCAGGAAGCACGATGACCGACGAGCCGAGATCTATTTCTCGGACGAGACGAGAGTCTAGGGAGTCTGGTCTTGCTGCGTCTGCTTGAGAAATGGTCCGATTGTTTGATCGAATGTGAAAGGAAGACTACGCACAGCGCAAATGCCGTCCCGTGATGGACACTGGACAGGAGATAGCACAAGCAAGCTATGGGTGGTGGTGTGGGGGGTCTTGAAGTGTGCGTGACAGCGATTTTGCGAAAATCATGCGATCATCGAAAGCGTTCGTTCACCTCGCCTCGTACCAATTGTATTGTGGAACCCTATGCCCTGTACCCGTTTGTAAAAAACTCGAATTCGGACTCCGACTTCATTGTAAAGAAGCGAGCCATGCCACAACAGAACTTTCTGTTAGGGCAATACGAATTCCCAAGCGCGAAAGGGTGATTGAGACGCACTGAAACTATACGTGCTGCAACATCCCTCAAGTTGAAGGCGTCACATGGTCAATATGTGATTAATGCTTCAAATTGAGTATGATCATTGTCAAATATGGCATTAGCAACAGGTTCACATGACACATTCCCCTTGAAGTGAAGTGTTTGCTTTGACATTATCGCCTTTCACGAAGCATTTTAACAATATTAGCGACCCACCCACTGGAATTCTGAACTGGCAAACTCGAGAACTCAACAGTGACAGCACGTCTATGGCTCCTACGGCCGAAGCGCAAGGGATTGAGAAAATTCCCCAACTACTCAAGAACGTCAGCATAGCAGCGTAGCGGCAGCGGGCAGAAGTATAAAAGAGTTGTTCACTGAGAAACACCCAGGCTCTCTCGCACTTTCTGTTGTGAGTGTTGGGAGAAAGGAGTGTTGGGGGGCGGAGGGGAGAGGGGGAAAGAGAGAGTGAGAGAGTGGTGCGAGAAGGGCTGGGGAGATGGGAGTGGAGTAGATGAGGGTTGCAAAGGTGAGAGGAGTGAAAAAAGGGAGAGGTGAGATAGGAAAAAGGAGGCTTGCCATGCAAATTGTGGTGGTGCCATATGCCACGTGCCATGTGCCATGTGCCATGAGCCATGCGCCATCCGCCGTGCGTTATGTGCCATGTGCCATGTGTCATGAGCCATGCGCCATCCGCCGTGCGTTATGTGCCATGTGCCATGTGTCATGAGCCATGCGCCATGCGTTATGTGCCATGTGCCATGTGTGTGCAATGTGCAATTTACCCATGAGCAGCGCAACCTAATAGCAGTTCCCATGTGCATCATGATGGCGGATCCATGTGATGTGAGTCATGTACCATGCACTAACGTACCATGTGCTAACGTACCATGCACTAACGTACCATGTGCTAACGTACCATGCACTAACGTACCATGTGCTAACGTACCATGTGCTAACGTACCATGCACTAACGTACCATGTGCTAACGTACCATGTGCTAACGTACCATGCACTAACATACCATGTGCTAACGTACCATGCACTAACGTACCATGTGCTAACGTACCATGTGCTAACGTACCATGTGCTAACGTACCATGTGCTAACGTACCATGTGCTACCATGCATCCCACATCCCATCTTCAGCAGGGCAATGTAGCAGAAGTCTTCCATGTGCATCATGATGGCTGACCCATGTGCATCAGGTGCCGTGCATCATGTATCACATACAACCACATGTCCCACACCCCACCTTGAGCAGAGCAATGTAATAAAAGCCCTCCATGTGCATCAAGATGGCAGATCGATGTGGAGTGAGTCACGTACCATGTCCTACCATGCATCCCACACACCCACATGTCCCCACACACCTTGAGCAGAGCGATGTAAAAAAAGTCCTCCATGTGCATCATGATGGCGGATCCATGTGCGTCATGTAACATGTACAACCACATGCCCCACACACCCACCTTGAGCAGAGCGATGTAATAAAAGTCCTCCATGTGCATCATGATGGCGGATCCATGTGCGTCATGTAACATGTACAACCACATGCCCCACACACCCACCTTGAGCAGAGCGATGTAATAAAAGTCCTCCATGTGCATCATGATGGCGGATCCATCCCTCAGGGCCGACAGCATCGCCACTTCCGTCTGCAAGAGCCGGTCGATCAGCCGCCGCTCGCCCTTCATCTGGATTTAAGGGGGGAAAGGGGGAAGAAGGAGGCACGGCAGGCGTGCGGGAGCCGCCATGATGGGTTCAGACCAGATCCATCCCTCAGCGCTGACAGCATCGCCACTTCCGTCTGTAACAGCCGGTCGATCAGCCGCCGCTCGCCCTTCATCTGGATTTAAGGGGGGGAAGGGGGAAGAGGGAGGCATGGAAGGCGTGCGGGAGCCGCCATGATGGGTTCAGACCAGATCCATCCCTCAGCGCTGACAGCATCGCCACTTCCGTCTGCAACAGCTGGTCGATCAGCCGCCTCTAGCCCTTCATCTGAAAGGGTAGAGGGTGAGGGGAGATTCACAGTTTTCCATCGCGAGTCAGACACAGCCTATGGCTGTACTAGTCAATCCACTACATCCTTTTTTCGAGTCCACTCAAATTCCGTGTGTGACGAGTCTGTTTTTGAGTCATCTTAAAAAACTGCGTCGACTCAAAAACAGTTCTCCATCGCAAGTCAGACACAGCCTATGGTTGTACTAGTCAATCCGCATCCTCTTCGTGTCCAGCCTCCTGAACGTGCCTGTTACGTGTTCTTTTAACATCCTATACTTGAGGTGCGCAAAAACCAGAATGCACATCGCACACATGGTGAAATGCAAAAAAAGAATTCTAAAAAATAAAATAAAATCATCCAAGAAATGCACATCCCAGACATGCTGCAAACAACCCCCTAACAGACTCTCTAGCTGCCTGTCTAACATGGAGTGTCTTGTATAGGTACGTGCATGTATGCATGAGTGCATGTCTCACATAATCCTCTAAAATGTCGTTGGCATTCGCCTCCCCCACCACCTCGGCAGCACCCCCATCATCCACTCCACATGCGCATGCACATGCACGTGTACGTCCACACATACAATGGAGACATCTGATCGTCTAGCTGCATGTCTCACATAGTCTTCTAGAATGTCGTTGGCATTGGCCTCCCCCACCACCTCGGCTGCATATCCATCATCCACCCCACATGCATATGCGTATGCACACTCATAGAGAAAACACCCCTTATAGAATCTCTAGGCATGCATGTCTCACATAGTCCTCTAGGATGTCGTTGGCATTGGCCTCCCCCACCACCTCGGCTGCATATCCATCATCCACCCCACATGCATATGCGTATGCACACTCATAGAGAAAACACCCCTTATAGAATCTCTAGGCATGCATGTCTCACATAGTCCTCTAGGATGTCGTTGGCATTGGCCTCCCCCACCACCTCGGCTGCATATCCATCATCCACCCCACATGCATATGCGTATGCACACTCATAGAGAAAACACCCCTTATAGAATCTCTAGGCATGCATGTCTCACATAGTCCTCTAGGATGTCGTTGGCATTGGCCTCCCCCACCACCTCGGCTGCATATCCATCATCCACCCCACATGCATATGCGTATGCACACTCATAGAGAAAACACCCCTTATAGAATCTCTAGGCATGCATGTCTCACATAGTCCTCTAGGATGTCGTTGGCATTGGCCTCCCCCACCACCTCGGCTGCATATCCATCATCCACCCCACATGCATATGCGTATGCACACTCATAGAGAAAACACCCCTTATAAAATCTCTAGGCATGCATGTCTCACATAGTCCTCTAGGATGTCGTTGGCATTGGCCTCCCCCACCACCTCGGCTGCATATCCATCATCCACCCCACATGCATATGCGTATGCACACTCATAGAGAAAACACCCCTTATAAAATCTCTAGGCATGCATGTCTCACATAGTCCTCTAGGATGTCGTTGGCGTTCGCCTCCCCCACCACCTCGGCTGCGTACCCATCATCCACTCCTAGCTGCTCCTGTGATGCATCCGACTGCCATGTGCACAGGCACACATACACACATACACACATGCGCTCATACATGAACTCACGCACGGACACATGCGCAGATGGGCATGACGGAGACACATGCGTGACGGAGACACATGCATGACGGAGACACATGCATGATGGAGACACATGCATGATGAAGACACATGCATGGTGGAGACACATGCATGATAGGACATAATCATGTCAGAAACACCTGAAGTCATGATTATCTGAGAAGCACCTGAATGTCGCGTCCACCTGAAGGTCACACTTACCTGAAAATCATAACCCACCTGAAGATCATAACCCACCTGAAAATCATAACCCACCTGAAGATCATAACCCACCTGAACATCAGAACCCACCTGAAAGATCAGAAACCACCTGAAGATTGTAACCCACCTGAAGATCATAACCCACCTGAAGGTCACCTGAGGGCCCTCCTGGGCTGAGGTAGACAGGGCAGCACACATGGCGGTACCCCATTAGCTTGGGCACTGTGGGGACGATGTCAGCTCGATTCACAATGCGCCAGCTGTCACGCATGTACTGGTGGGAGCGAGCAGGGGTGGGCGGGTGGGTAGGAGGGGGGGAAGGAGGTGTGGAGAGAAAGGGAAAAGGAATGATCTAATATGGTGAAAGGAAAGGGGATGGGGGAAAAGTAAACGCTGCACCATTTCAAGCTTCCTGTCCCGTCCCTGCTGCATCACCGGGGTTTGTGTTGATCTTGGTGATGCGGTGGGGAGAGAGGGAGGGATAACACGTGGCAAGAAAAGAGCCACCTGAATGGATTCAGGGCGTTTGGTGGGGTGTGACCCTGGCAGGGATGTTTGGCCGTAACGTGTAGAGAGGGTATTTTTGAGACGTCTCAACAATACCCTCTCTACCCCTGGCAGGGATGTTTGGCCGTAACTGACCGCATTGCACCTGGCAACAACGGCTGCACTGCACTACCCTGAGTTACATGCCTTGAAGATAAAGGCAGGGATGATTGAACCCATGAGTGACCCATGTGTGTCAAGAAAAGAGCTAGGGCGCGTGTTGGTCACTAACCATGTTGAATCTGGCAACGAAGGCCGCATTCCCCACCCGAGGGGAGCCGTAGTTGTACATGGTGAGATGGATGTTGCGCTCCCTGAGGGATGGAGGGAGGCGAGCAAAGAGAGGGAGAGGGAAGGGAGAATGGGAGGAGGCGACAATAGTTGTACATGGTGAGATGGATGTTGCGCTCCCTGAGGGACGGGGGGTTGGGGGGGGAAACGAGAGGGAGGGCAGAGTGGGAGGAAACGACCATAGATGTACATGGTGAGGTGGATGTTGCGCTCCCTGCGGGATGGGGGGAGGCGAGCAAAGAGGGATGGGAGGAAACGACCATAGTTGTACATAATGAGGTGGATGTTGTGTTTTTGTGGGACGGGGGGAAAGTGGAGGGAAGAGCGTGAGGAGAGAGTGATAAGGGACGAGAGATGGATGTTGCGGTCCCTGACGCATTAGGAGAGAGTGGGGCAAGAGGGAAAGTGGTAGGGAAGGGAGTGAAGCACTGATGAAGGCTTGACGGTTCTTTCCCCGACTTGCCGAAACATGTTTGCAACCTGTTCTCTTTGAGTGAATACAGCCTTTGCGTTCAAGATTTCTCTTAGCAAGGGTTTTTTAACTCTCTTTCTTTACTTGCTAAAGCATTTCCTAACCATGAGTGACTGAGGCATTAGGAGAGAGTGGGGCAAGAGGGAAAGTGGTAAGGAAGGGAGTGACGATTGTTGTACACGGTGAGCTGGATGTTGCTTTTTGAGTCGACTCAGAAATCAACTTAGTACACGCTGAAGGGATACGAGGCGTGGAAGGGAGTCGACTCAAAAGTGACGATTGTTGTACACGGTGAGCTGGATGTTGCTTTTTGAGTCGACACGCGGCAGGGATACGAGGGGTGGAAGGGAGTGAGCATTGTTGTACACGGTGAGCTGGATGTTGTGCTATTTGGGACATGAGTCGTGGATGGGATGAGAAGAAGAACGTTGGGTAGCGAGGGAGGGTGGGGGCGGGAACGAGGGAGGGTAGGGCGGGAGGAGGGAGGGTAGGGCTGGAGAAAAGAGCCTTAGTTGCACAATGAGAAGATGGGAAGAAGGAAGGATGCAGCAACAGATCACAGGAGAATGGATATGGTCACCCACTTGCCCCGCTTGCCCCCTCGCTTGCCCCGCTTGCCCCCCCGCTTGCCCCACTTGCCATCAAACGACTGGATATGCTACTTTTACGGCTGCTTGAAGTGCTCCTCTTGGATCAGGTGAAACAGCAGAACCCACCTGACCAGGTGAAAACAACAGACCCACCTGACCATGTTGGACTGGGAGAGCTCGTAGGCAAAGAGGGTCGACAGGGCTCCTCCCAGGCTGTGACCGGTCAGGTACACCCGCCACGTGTCACCCTCTGATAGGCTGTCAGCTGCATGGATTGAGGAGTCCCCATCAGCACCAGCATCAGCATCAGCAGAACGAGCGGTGAGCGGTGCAGGGCGGTTGGGGTCGGTGATGATGGCAATGAGGGAGCGCAGGCGAGCGCGCACAGAGTCGTATGCAGCAAGGAAACCCCCATGCACCTGCAGTGGGGGGTGGGGGGTGGGGGTGGGAAGTGGGGATTCAGGGTTTAAGGGTTTGAGTTTGGGGGCTTGGGGGACTGTTGTTGGGACACCCAAAGAATAGGCGCACGCAGAGTCGTATGCAGCAAGAAAACCCCCGTGCACCTGCAGTGGGGGGATGGGAGGTTGTGGTGGTGGTGGGGAGGAAGGGGGGATAGGGGTTGGGGGTTGGGACTTGGGGGACAGTTTTCAAGGCCCCTAAAGAAAAGATACACACAGAGTGAACCAGTCTGTGTCTAGGATTCGAGTGACTTTCTGAGACATAGGAGTAGCATGCGCATTGGCATAGAGAGGGAACTGGATCGACTTGATGTGCACACACACACTGCCTGATCTCCTCACCATGACGTTATCAGCCTCATAACATGACATGACGACACCGCTCTCACCATGACGTCACACTGCTCTCACCATGACGTCACACCGCTCTCACCATGACGTCACACCGCTCTCACCATGACGTCACACCCCTCTCACCATGACGTCACACCCCTCTCACCATGACATCCTGGTCAAAATCGCCCGACGAGGTTCGCTCGAAGTCGAGGCTGGAAGGTGAGGAGAGGAGGAGGAAAGAAAGGGTAAAGAAGGAAGAGATTGGAGGAAGTAAGGAGAAAGTAAGGAGAAAGCAGGAAGGAGAAAGGGGGAAGCAAGGCGAACGGGGGAAGAACGGAGAAAGGGTGAAGCAAGGAGAAAAGGGGATGCAAGGAGAAGGGAGGAAGGAAGAAATGAGATTGTTCTGTCAATTATACTATATAAGTTCAGGCTGGAAGGGGAGGAGGACTATGTGAGTAAGGGCAGAGAAGGGGATCAGGGAGGGTCAGGGAGTAAGGATGGTGACATGAGATTGTTATGTCAAGCAACAAACAGCTTTGCTCAAAGTCCAGGCTGCAGAAAAGGAGGAGGATGTTGAGAGAAAATGCAGCTGATAAATGAAATCAACTATATTCCTCACCCCAGCCAGCCTCACCCTTGCCTCACCCTACACTCTCGCCAACTTCACCCCATCCCCACCAGCAGCGCACGACAGGGATACCTCAGTCAACCTCTTTCTACAGCTGCTCACCTGGAGGGAGAGAGCGAGATGTCTGTAAGTAAGTCCTTGGCCTTAGTCTGCGAGAGAGCGAGCAAGAAGGAGAAGGGGGAGGGGAGAGAGGGGCACAGGAGACATTGGTAAATGGGCATTTAAGTCAAGAAGAGGGCACAGTTGCCAGCATACAGCATGGGCTGGAGGCGTGCTGCGCCTCCAGCCCACCAGCCCACCAGCTTAGTGCGGAGCAAGAGGATGCCAAAGCATTTCCCTCACCCGCTCGGTTCCTCGAAACGCCACAACAATCCTTTTGCTCCGCACGTTGGTTGATAAAGCACACTTCATCAAACTCCGACTCAAAAAACACCTTCTCTCCTTGCTTCTCCCTCACCCGCTCGGTTCCTCGGACCGCCACAACAATCCTTTTGCTCCGCACGTCCCACCAGACGACCACTTGAGTGTCGGACTGCGAGTGGTCAATGAAGCACACTTTATCAAACTCCGACTTGACGAACGTCTGCTGGCCGAGGGAACTCGCCAGCATGGTCCATGCCTCCACGCCTCCATCCACTACTGTCTCTGCTCTCCATACTGTCTCCCCCACCACACTCTCCCTCACTCTCTCCCAAACATGGGCCATTCCTCACACACCATCCCAGTGCAACGCATCTCACCTGCTCGGTGCCTCTGAAAGCCACCACAATCCTCTTCACACATCCCGCCAAACCACCACTTGCGTGTCGGACTGCGGGTGGTCGATAAAGCAGACCTTGTGAACCTCCGGCTTGACAAACGTCTGTAACTTTTCTCCTCGCATCTCACCTGTTCTGTGCCTCTGAAAGCCACCACGATCCTCTTCCTCCGCACATCCCTCCACACTGCCACTTGAGTGTCCGACTGTGGGTGGTCCACGAAGCAGACCTTATCAAACTCCGACTTGACGAACGTCTGCTGCCCGAGAGAACTCGCCAGCATGGTCCATGCCTCCACCGCCGTCTCTGCACTCCCAAACATGCGCAGCGCCTCCTCTGTCTCCTCCGCACTCACTACCTCACTCGCTCCTTCACTCACTCCCTCACTCGCTCCTTCTCTCGCTCCCTCACTCTCCTCCCCACCAGTTTCCCCTTCGGACTTAGCTGCTCCTACACTCTTCTTCTCCCCCTCGGCCAATGGCAGGCTGCCAGCTGTGCTGCCAAGCAGGGCGAGCGACCCCAGCACCCCCTCAGTCTGCCGGAAAGCCGCCTTGCGAAGATCATCCAGGGAGGAGGAGAAGGAGGACGGCTCTTGGGAAGCAGTGACATCTGTAGCGGGGCTTGCCTGCCTGTCTGTCCCTTGCCCATCTACCCCTTGCCCGCTGCTCTGGTCATACCAAGGCAGGGTAATCCCGAGGTCCACAAGGCTCTTCCTCAGCTCGGCTCGCCGCTGCTCTATCCGCCCCACCAACGCGCTCGTAGCCCCCTCCAGAAAATCGCCTGCTGCTGCCGCTGCATCAGAGCTGCTGCTCTGTCCGTCCGCCCCTTGCCCTTTGGCCTGGTCGTACCAGGGCAGGGTGATGCCCATGTCTGTGAGGCTTCTCCTCAGCTCCGCTCGCCGCTGCTCTATCCTCCCCGCCACTGCGCCTGCTGCCCCCTCCAGCAACCCTCCTGCTGCAGCTGATGCAGCAGAGCCCAGATCAAACCCACCAGAAGCAGCAGCAGGGGCAGATTCACTGTTGCTGCTGCTTGAACTGCTGCCAGAGGCACCAGTGCCACTGTCAGTACCACTCATTACCGCCTGACTGAGCTGGTCCAGGGTGCCACCTGGCGGGATCCAGCCTGCCCTGAGTAGCACCTCCCTCGCCAACCCCACTGCCTGCCTCACCTGCTCCTCCCTGCCACTGCTACCAGTGTCAGCATTTTCTGCACTGATTTCAGCAGACCCTGTTGCTTCTGCTGCTGCTGCTGCTTGTGGCGCGGATTGAGTTGGGACGACCGAGTCTCGGATCTTATCCAGACTCGTTGGGAAGGCGGATGGGGCTCCGAACTGCTGGATGGCAGACCGGACAAACTCGTACGTGGAAATGGCCGGCGACGGTTGGCTGGTAGCGGGAGCCGAGCCGTCGGTGGGAGCAGGGGAGGAGTCGGCAGCAGGTGTGGAGGAGGAAGGTTGCAAGGCTGAAGTGATAACGTCTTGAAAGCCGGAGACCAGAGGGAGCTGGCCTGAGAAAATGTCATCCAGAGAGGGCAGGCGCCACCTGGGAGGGTGGGGAGGAGAGAGGGAGAGAGGGATGATGTAAAACGGGGTTGGAAAATACGGCAGAAGTAATGCCGTCTTGAAAACCGGAGACCAGAGGGAGCTGGCCTGAGAAGATGTCGTCCAGAGAGGGCAGGCGCCACCTGGGGGAGGGAGGAGGGAGAGGGAGAGATGTGATGTGAAACGGGGTTACGAACTGCCCAAGGCATAGCGTATTTCTCGGTAAGGAGGCTGCAAATATTAGGCCTTGTATGTATGGCAACGCAGGCCTGAGAACATGAGTCGATTTTTGAGTCGACTCAAAAATAAACTCATCACACGCGGATTAGGCCGTGTATGTACGGCAACAACGCTGGCCTGAGAAGATGTCGTCGAGAGAGGGCAGGCGCGATCTGAGAGAGAGGACGGAGGGAGAGAGGGAGAGAGGGGGGTGGTGAAACATGGGGATTGGAAAACTAGCATTAGGATATGACAGGAGAGAGAGAGACCTAGGGAGGGAGATTTTCAACGCGTGGTTGCAAGGCAGCAGTAATGACGTCTTGAAAGTCGGAGAGCAGAGGGAGGCCAGTAATGACGTCATTGAAACGCTATACTAGACCATGCTATTACACATGTCGTCCAGGGAGGGCAGGCGCCACCTGTCCAATGCTGTGCTTCCAAACGCTATGCTAAACCATGCTCCATTGACTAATTCCACGCTGACCAATGCAACGCTGACCAGTGCCACGTTGACCAATGCCACGTTGACCAATGCCACGCTGACCAATGCCACGCTGACCAATGCCACGTTGGCCAATGCCACGTTGACCAATGCCACGTTGACCAATGCTGCGCTGCCTACCGTGCGCCAACCAAAAAGGGGAGTTGTGATTGTAAGAACGAAATCAAAGTGCCTATACAGTCAAGGTGACCCACATCCCAATCCCATGCCTTCCTATACAGGCCAACCACATTCAAAATGTTGAACATCCTAGGTACTCACCTCCTCCTCTCCTCCTCTGCCAGCTCTGCAAGCAAAGCTGCGGTGGCTCAACTCTACCCCCCACCGCACCAGCCCCTCTCACCTCCTGCGCTCCTCCTCTCTCCCAGCAACTCACCTCCTCCTCTCCTCCTCCGCCAGCTCTGCAAAACTGCGGTAGCGGACTGCAAGCTTGAGTGTGGCTCCTCCTCCCGGCCCCTCCAGCGCAACCTCGTGCTCATGCGCCTCCCCTGTGCATGAATGAACACACAAAGAGGAGATGGGTAGTGAGATGGCGTACATCATCAAGGGCTCTCCTGTGTTCCTGTGACAACCTCGTGCTCGTGAGTCTCGCCTGTGCGTGCATGCACACACATACGCAGGATAAGGTACAGACATTTTATGACACGCCTGTATATTCTGAAGGGCCCTTTCAAGCAATCTTGGGCTCGTGGGATCTCGCCCAGCATGCACCCACTTGAGTTGAGCAACCCACATAATGCTTAGTCAAGTTAAGTGGGTATAGATTACAATCTACCCATTATGTGGGTAGTCACATAATGCGTAGACAAGTCATGAGGCGCATATAGATTGCACTTCAACGGAACGGAACGGATTCCGGACAAGTCACCCTGGACATGGGCGTTGAAGGAAACTTGGAAACTCAATGCACACGCTAGGACTGCTAGGTTCTCAAGGCGGTGGGGTAGATTTTGACTTTTGAGTCGACTCAAAAGTCACCCTGGACATGGGCGTTGAAGGAAACTTGGAAACTCAATGCACACGCTAGGACTGCTAGGTTCTCAAGGCGGTGGGGTAGATTTTGACTTTTGAGTCGACTCAAAAGTCACCCTGGACATGGGCGTTGAAGGAAACTTGGAAACTCAATGCACACGCTAGGACTGCTAGGTTCTCAAGGCGGTGGGGTAGATTTTGACTTTTGAGTCGACTCAAAAGTCACCCTGGACATGGGCGTTGAAGGAAACTTGGAAACTCAATGCACACGCTAGGACTGCTAGGTTCTCAAGGCGGTGGGGTAGATTTTGACTTTTGAGTCGACTCAAAAGTCACCCTGGACATGGGCGTTGAAGGAAACTTGGAAACTCAATGCACACGCTAGGACTGCTAGGTTCTCAAGGCGGTGGGGTAGATTTTGACTTTTGAGTCGACTCAAAAGTCACCCTGGACATGGGCGTTGAAGGAAACTTGGAAACTCAATGCACACGCTAGGACTGCTAGGTTCTCAAGGCGGTGGGGTAGAGTTTGACTTTTGAGTCGACTCAAAAGTCACCCTGGACATGGGCGTTGAAGGAAACTTGGAAACTCAATGCACACGCTAGGACTGCTAGGTTCTCAAGGCGGTGGGGTAGATTTTGACTTTTGAGTCGACTCAAAAGTCACCCTGGACATGGGCGTTGAAGGAAACTTGGAAACTCAATGCACACGCTAGGACTGCTAGGTTCTCAAGGCGGTGGGGTAGATTTTGACTTTTGAGTCGACTCAAAAGTCACCCTGGACATGGGCGTTGAAGGAAACTTGGAAACTCAATGCACACGCTAGGACTGCTAGGTTCTCAAGGCGGTGGGGTAGATTTTGACTTTTGAGTCGACTCAAAAGTCACCCTGGACATGGGCGTTGAAGGAAACTTGGAAACTCAATGCACACGCTAGGACTGCTAGGTTCTCAAGGCGGTGGGGTAGATTTTGACTTTTGAGTCGACTCAAAAGTCACCCTGGACATGGGCGTTGAAGGAAACTTGGAAACTCAATGCACACGCTAGGACTGCTAGGTTCTCAAGGCGGTGGGGTAGATTTTGACTTTTGAGTCGACTCAAAAGTCACCCTGGACATGGGCGTTGAAGGAAACTTGGAAACTCAATGCACACGCTAGGACTGCTAGGTTCTCAAGGCGGTGGGGTAGATTTTGACTTTTGAGTCGACTCAAAAGTCACCCTGGACATGGGCGTTGAAGGAAACTTGGAAACTCAATGCACACGCTAGGACTGCTAGGTTCTCAAGGCGGTGGGGTAGATTTTGACTTTTGAGTCGACTCAAAAGTCACCCTGGACATGGGCGTTGAAGGAAACTTGGAAACTCAATGCACACGCTAGGACTGCTAGGTTCTCAAGGCGGTGGGGTAGAGTTTGACTTTTGAGTCGACTCAAAAGTCACCCTGGACATGGGCGTTGAAGGAAACTTGGAAACTCAATGCACACGCTAGGACTGCTAGGTTCTCAAGGCGGTGGGGTAGATTTTGACTTTTGAGTCGACTCAAAAGTCACCCTGGACATGGGCGTTGAAGGAAACTTGGAAACTCAATGCACACGCTAGGACTGCTAGGTTCTCAAGGCGGTGGGGTAGATTTTGACTTTTGAGTCGACTCAAAAGTCACCCTGGACATGGGCGTTGAAGGAAACTTGGAAACTCAATGCACACGCTAGGACTGCTAGGTTCTCAAGGCGGTGGGGTAGATTTTGACTTTTGAGTCGACTCAAAAGTCACCCTGGACATGGGCGTTGAAGGAAACTTGGAAACTCAATGCACACGCTAGGACTGCTAGGTTCTCAAGGCGGTGGGGTAGAGTTTGACTTTTGAGTCGACTCAAAAGTCACCCTGGACATGGGCGTTGAAGGAAACTTGGAAACTCAATGCACACGCTAGGACTGCTAGGTTCTCAAGGCGGTGGGGTAGATTTTGACTTTTGAGTCGACTCAAAAGTCACCCTGGACATGGGCGTTGAAGGAAACTTGGAAACTCAATGCACACGCTAGGACTGCTAGGTTCTCAAGGCGGTGGGGTAGATTTTGACTTTTGAGTCGACTCAAAAGTCACCCTGGACATGGGCGTTGAAGGAAACTTGGAAACTCAATGCACACGCTAGGACTGCTAGGTTCTCAAGGCGGTGGGGTAGATTTTGACTTTTGAGTCGACTCAAAAGTCACCCTGGACATGGGCGTTGAAGGAAACTTGGAAACTCAATGCACACGCTAGGACTGCTAGGTTCTCAAGGCGGTGGGGTAGATTTTGACTTTTGAGTCGACTCAAAAGTCACCCTGGACATGGGCGTTGAAGGAAACTTGGAAACTCAATGCACACGCTAGGACTGCTAGGTTCTCAAGGCGGTGGGGTAGATTTTGACTTTTGAGTCGACTCAAAAGTCACCCTGGACATGGGCGTTGAAGGAAACTTGGAAACTCAATGCACACGCTAGGACTGCTAGGTTCTCAAGGCGGTGGGGTAGAGTTTGACTTTTGAGTCGACTCAAAAGTCACCCTGGACATGGGCGTTGAAGGAAACTTGGAAACTCAATGCACACGCTAGGACTGCTAGGTTCTCAAGGCGGTGGGGTAGATTTTGACTTTTGAGTCGACTCAAAAGTCACCCTGGACATGGGCGTTGAAGGAAACTTGGAAACTCAATGCACACGCTAGGACTGCTAGGTTCTCAAGGCGGTGGGGTAGATTTTGACTTTTGAGTCGACTCAAAAGTCACCCTGGACATGGGCGTTGAAGGAAACTTGGAAACTCAATGCACACGCTAGGACTGCTAGGTTCTCAAGGCGGTGGGGTAGATTTTGACTTTTGAGTCGACTCAAAAGTCACCCTGGACATGGGCGTTGAAGGAAACTTGGAAACTCAATGCACACGCTAGGACTGCTAGGTTCTCAAGGCGGTGGGGTAGATTTTGACTTTTGAGTCGACTCAAAAGTCACCCTGGACATGGGCGTTGAAGGAAACTTGGAAACTCAATGCACACGCTAGGACTGCTAGGTTCTCAAGGCGGTGGGGTAGATTTTGACTTTTGAGTCGACTCAAAAGTCACCCTGGACATGGGCGTTGAAGGAAACTTGGAAACTCAATGCACACGCTAGGACTGCTAGGTTCTCAAGGCGGTGGGGTAGATTTTGACTTTTGAGTCGACTCAAAAGTCACCCTGGACATGGGCGTTGAAGGAAACTTGGAAACTCAATGCACACGCTAGGACTGCTAGGTTCTCAAGGCGGTGGGGTAGATTTTGACTTTTGAGTCGACTCAAAAGTCACCCTGGACATGGGCGTTGAAGGAAACTTGGAAACTCAATGCACACGCTAGGACTGCTAGGTTCTCAAGGCGGTGGGGTAGATTTTGACTTTTGAGTCGACTCAAAAGTCACCCTGGACATGGGCGTTGAAGGAAACTTGGAAACTCAATGCACACGCTAGGACTGCTAGGTTCTCAAGGCGGTGGGGTAGATTTTGACTTTTGAGTCGACTCAAAAGTCACCCTGGACATGGGCGTTGAAGGAAACTTGGAAACTCAATGCACACGCTAGGACTGCTAGGTTCTCAAGGCGGTGGGGTAGATTTTGACTTTTGAGTCGACTCAAAAGTCACCCTGGACATGGGCGTTGAAGGAAACTTGGAAACTCAATGCACACGCTAGGACTGCTAGGTTCTCAAGGCGGTGGGGTAGATTTTGACTTTTGAGTCGACTCAAAAGTCACCCTGGACATGGGCGTTGAAGGAAACTTGGAAACTCAATGCACACGCTAGGACTGCTAGGTTCTCAAGGCGGTGGGGTAGATTTTGACTTTTGAGTCGACTCAAAAGTCACCCTGGACATGGGCGTTGAAGGAAACTTGGAAACTCAATGCACACGCTAGGACTGCTAGGTTCTCAAGGCGGTGGGGTAGATTTTGACTTTTGAGTCGACTCAAAAGTCACCCTGGACATGGGCGTTGAAGGAAACTTGGAAACTCAATGCACACGCTAGGACTGCTAGGTTCTCAAGGCGGTGGGGTAGATTTTGACTTTTGAGTCGACTCAAAAGTCACCCTGGACATGGGCGTTGAAGGAAACTTGGAAACTCAATGCACACGCTAGGACTGCTAGGTTCTCAAGGCGGTGGGGTAGATTTTGACTTTTGAGTCGACTCAAAAGTCACCCTGGACATGGGCGTTGAAGGAAACTTGGAAACTCAATGCACACGCTAGGACTGCTAGGTTCTCAAGGCGGTGGGGTAGATTTTGACTTTTGAGTCGACTCAAAAGTCACCCTGGACATGGGCGTTGAAGGAAACTTGGAAACTCAATGCACACGCTAGGACTGCTAGGTTCTCAAGGCGGTGGGGTAGATTTTGACTTTTGAGTCGACTCAAAAGTCACCCTGGACATGGGCGTTGAAGGAAACTTGGAAACTCAATGCACACGCTAGGACTGCTAGGTTCTCAAGGCGGTGGGGTAGATTTTGACTTTTGAGTCGACTCAAAAGTCACCCTGGACATGGGCGTTGAAGGAAACTTGGAAACTCAATGCACACGCTAGGACTGCTAGGTTCTCAAGGCGGTGGGGTAGATTTTGACTTTTGAGTCGACTCAAAAGTCACCCTGGACATGGGCGTTGAAGGAAACTTGGAAACTCAATGCACACGCTAGGACTGCTAGGTTCTCAAGGCGGTGGGGTAGATTTTGACTTTTGAGTCGACTCAAAAGTCACCCTGGACATGGGCGTTGAAGGAAACTTGGAAACTCAATGCACACGCTAGGACTGCTAGGTTCTCAAGGCGGTGGGGTAGATTTTGACTTTTGAGTCGACTCAAAAGTCACCCTGGACATGGGCGTTGAAGGAAACTTGGAAACTCAATGCACACGCTAGGACTGCTAGGTTCTCAAGGCGGTGGGGTAGATTTTGACTTTTGAGTCGACTCAAAAGTCACCCTGGACATGGGCGTTGAAGGAAACTTGGAAACTCAATGCACACGCTAGGACTGCTAGGTTCTCAAGGCGGTGGGGTAGATTTTGACTTTTGAGTCGACTCAAAAGTCACCCTGGACATGGGCGTTGAAGGAAACTTGGAAACTCAATGCACACGCTAGGACTGCTAGGTTCTCAAGGCGGTGGGGTAGATTTTGACTTTTGAGTCGACTCAAAAGTCACCCTGGACATGGGCGTTGAAGGAAACTTGGAAACTCAATGCACACGCTAGGACTGCTAGGTTCTCAAGGCGGTGGGGTAGATTTTGACTTTTGAGTCGACTCAAAAGTCACCCTGGACATGGGCGTTGAAGGAAACTTGGAAACTCAATGCACACGCTAGGACTGCTAGGTTCTCAAGGCGGTGGGGTAGATTTTGACTTTTGAGTCGACTCAAAAGTCACCCTGGACATGGGCGTTGAAGGAAACTTGGAAACTCAATGCACACGCTAGGACTGCTAGGTTCTCAAGGCGGTGGGGTAGATTTTGACTTTTGAGTCGACTCAAAAGTCACCCTGGACATGGGCGTTGAAGGAAACTTGGAAACTCAATGCACACGCTAGGACTGCTAGGTTCTCAAGGCGGTGGGGTAGATTTTGACTTTTGAGTCGACTCAAAAGTCACCCTGGACATGGGCGTTGAAGGAAACTTGGAAACTCAATGCACACGCTAGGACTGCTAGGTTCTCAAGGCGGTGGGGTAGATTTTGACTTTTGAGTCGACTCAAAAGTCACCCTGGACATGGGCGTTGAAGGAAACTTGGAAACTCAATGCACACGCTAGGACTGCTAGGTTCTCAAGGCGGTGGGGTAGATTTTGACTTTTGAGTCGACTCAAAAGTCACCCTGGACATGGGCGTTGAAGGAAACTTGGAAACTCAATGCACACGCTAGGACTGCTAGGTTCTCAAGGCGGTGGGGTAGATTTTGACTTTTGAGTCGACTCAAAAGTCACCCTGGACATGGGCGTTGAAGGAAACTTGGAAACTCAATGCACACGCTAGGACTGCTAGGTTCTCAAGGCGGTGGGGTAGATTTTGACTTTTGAGTCGACTCAAAAGTCACCCTGGACATGGGCGTTGAAGGAAACTTGGAAACTCAATGCACACGCTAGGACTGCTAGGTTCTCAAGGCGGTGGGGTAGATTTTGACTTTTGAGTCGACTCAAAAGTCACCCTGGACATGGGCGTTGAAGGAAACTTGGAAACTCAATGCACACGCTAGGACTGCTAGGTTCTCAAGGCGGTGGGGTAGATTTTGACTTTTGAGTCGACTCAAAAGTCACCCTGGACATGGGCGTTGAAGGAAACTTGGAAACTCAATGCACACGCTAGGACTGCTAGGTTCTCAAGGCGGTGGGGTAGATTTTGACTTTTGAGTCGACTCAAAAGTCACCCTGGACATGGGCGTTGAAGGAAACTTGGAAACTCAATGCACACGCTAGGACTGCTAGGTTCTCAAGGCGGTGGGGTAGATTTTGACTTTTGAGTCGACTCAAAAGTCACCCTGGACATGGGCGTTGAAGGAAACTTGGAAACTCAATGCACACGCTAGGACTGCTAGGTTCTCAAGGCGGTGGGGTAGATTTTGACTTTTGAGTCGACTCAAAAGTCACCCTGGACATGGGCGTTGAAGGAAACTTGGAAACTCAATGCACACGCTAGGACTGCTAGGTTCTCAAGGCGGTGGGGTAGATTTTGACTTTTGAGTCGACTCAAAAGTCACCCTGGACATGGGCGTTGAAGGAAACTTGGAAACTCAATGCACACGCTAGGACTGCTAGGTTCTCAAGGCGGTGGGGTAGATTTTGACTTTTGAGTCGACTCAAAAGTCACCCTGGACATGGGCGTTGAAGGAAACTTGGAAACTCAATGCACACGCTAGGACTGCTAGGTTCTCAAGGCGGTGGGGTAGATTTTGACTTTTGAGTCGACTCAAAAGTCACCCTGGACATGGGCGTTGAAGGAAACTTGGAAACTCAATGCACACGCTAGGACTGCTAGGTTCTCAAGGCGGTGGGGTAGATTTTGACTTTTGAGTCGACTCAAAAGTCACCCTGGACATGGGCGTTGAAGGAAACTTGGAAACTCAATGCACACGCTAGGACTGCTAGGTTCTCAAGGCGGTGGGGTAGATTTTGACTTTTGAGTCGACTCAAAAGTCACCCTGGACATGGGCGTTGAAGGAAACTTGGAAACTCAATGCACACGCTAGGACTGCTAGGTTCTCAAGGCGGTGGGGTAGATTTTGACTTTTGAGTCGACTCAAAAGTCACCCTGGACATGGGCGTTGAAGGAAACTTGGAAACTCAATGCACACGCTAGGACTGCTAGGTTCTCAAGGCGGTGGGGTAGATTTTGACTTTTGAGTCGATTCAAAAGTCACCCTGGACATGGGCGTTGAAGGAAACTTGGAAACTCAATGCACACGCTAGGACTGCTAGGTTCTCAAGGCGGTGGGGTAGATTTTGACTTTTGAGTCGACTCAAAAGTCACCCTGGACATGGGCGTTGAAGGAAACTTGGAAACTCAATGCACACGCTAGGACTGCTAGGTTCTCAAGGCGGTGGGGTAGATTTTGACTTTTGAGTCGACTCAAAAGTCACCCTGGACATGGGCGTTGAAGGAAACTTGGAAACTCAATGCACACGCTAGGACTGCTAGGTTCTCAAGGCGGTGGGGTAGATTTTGACTTTTGAGTCGACTCAAAAGTCACCCTGGACATGGGCGTTGAAGGAAACTTGGAAACTCAATGCACACGCTAGGACTGCTAGGTTCTCAAGGCGGTGGGGTAGATTTTGACTTTTGAGTCGACTCAAAAGTCACCCTGGACATGGGCGTTGAAGGAAACTTGGAAACTCAATGCACACGCTAGGACTGCTAGGTTCTCAAGGCGGTGGGGTAGATTTTGACTTTTGAGTCGACTCAAAAGTCACCCTGGACATGGGCGTTGAAGGAAACTTGGAAACTCAATGCACACGCTAGGACTGCTAGGTTCTCAAGGCGGTGGGGTAGATTTTGACTTTTGAGTCGACTCAAAAGTCACCCTGGACATGGGCGTTGAAGGAAACTTGGAAACTCAATGCACACGCTAGGACTGCTAGGTTCTCAAGGCGGTGGGGTAGATTTTGACTTTTGAGTCGACTCAAAAGTCACCCTGGACATGGGCGTTGAAGGAAACTTGGAAACTCAATGCACACGCTAGGACTGCTAGGTTCTCAAGGCGGTGGGGTAGATTTTGACTTTTGAGTCGACTCAAAAGTCACCCTGGACATGGGCGTTGAAGGAAACTTGGAAACTCAATGCACACGCTAGGACTGCTAGGTTCTCAAGGCGGTGGGGTAGATTTTGACTTTTGAGTCGACTCAAAAGTCACCCTGGACATGGGCGTTGAAGGAAACTTGGAAACTCAATGCACACGCTAGGACTGCTAGGTTCTCAAGGCGGTGGGGTAGATTTTGACTTTTGAGTCGACTCAAAAGTCACCCTGGACATGGGCGTTGAAGGAAACTTGGAAACTCAATGCACACGCTAGGACTGCTAGGTTCTCAAGGCGGTGGGGTAGATTTTGACTTTTGAGTCGACTCAAAAGTCACCCTGGACATGGGCGTTGAAGGAAACTTGGAAACTCAATGCACACGCTAGGACTGCTAGGTTCTCAAGGCGGTGGGGTAGATTTTGACTTTTGAGTCGACTCAAAAGTCACCCTGGACATGGGCGTTGAAGGAAACTTGGAAACTCAATGCACACGCTAGGACTGCTAGGTTCTCAAGGCGGTGGGGTAGATTTTGACTTTTGAGTCGACTCAAAAGTCACCCTGGACATGGGCGTTGAAGGAAACTTGGAAACTCAATGCACACGCTAGGACTGCTAGGTTCTCAAGGCGGTGGGGTAGATTTTGACTTTTGAGTCGACTCAAAAGTCACCCTGGACATGGGCGTTGAAGGAAACTTGGAAACTCAATGCACACGCTAGGACTGCTAGGTTCTCAAGGCGGTGGGGTAGATTTTGACTTTTGAGTCGACTCAAAAGTCACCCTGGACATGGGCGTTGAAGGAAACTTGGAAACTCAATGCACACGCTAGGACTGCTAGGTTCTCAAGGCGGTGGGGTAGATTTTGACTTTTGAGTCGACTCAAAAGTCACCCTGGACATGGGCGTTGAAGGAAACTTGGAAACTCAATGCACACGCTAGGACTGCTAGGTTCTCAAGGCGGTGGGGTAGATTTTGACTTTTGAGTCGACTCAAAAGTCACCCTGGACATGGGCGTTGAAGGAAACTTGGAAACTCAATGCACACGCTAGGACTGCTAGGTTCTCAAGGCGGTGGGGTAGATTTTGACTTTTGAGTCGACTCAAAAGTCACCCTGGACATGGGCGTTGAAGGAAACTTGGAAACTCAATGCACACGCTAGGACTGCTAGGTTCTCAAGGCGGTGGGGTAGATTTTGACTTTTGAGTCGACTCAAAAGTCACCCTGGACATGGGCGTTGAAGGAAACTTGGAAACTCAATGCACACGCTAGGACTGCTAGGTTCTCAAGGCGGTGGGGTAGATTTTGACTTTTGAGTCGACTCAAAAGTCACCCTGGACATGGGCGTTGAAGGAAACTTGGAAACTCAATGCACACGCTAGGACTGCTAGGTTCTCAAGGCGGTGGGGTAGATTTTGACTTTTGAGTCGACTCAAAAGTCACCCTGGACATGGGCGTTGAAGGAAACTTGGAAACTCAATGCACACGCTAGGACTGCTAGGTTCTCAAGGCGGTGGGGTAGATTTTGACTTTTGAGTCGACTCAAAAGTCACCCTGGACATGGGCGTTGAAGGAAACTTGGAAACTCAATGCACACGCTAGGACTGCTAGGTTCTCAAGGCGGTGGGGTAGATTTTGACTTTTGAGTCGACTCAAAAGTCACCCTGGACATGGGCGTTGAAGGAAACTTGGAAACTCAATGCACACGCTAGGACTGCTAGGTTCTCAAGGCGGTGGGGTAGATTTTGACTTTTGAGTCGACTCAAAAGTCACCCTGGACATGGGCGTTGAAGGAAACTTGGAAACTCAATGCACACGCTTGGTCAGTTAGTGGGATTGCTAGGTTCGCAAGGTGGTGGGGTAGATTCTGATGCAATGAGAAAGAAGAACGAGAACAATGGCAGTGACAAGGAGGTTACCGTCCAGAAGATCGTCCAATCGGATGGAAGCGTTTCCAAGGCGACGGGGCTCTATGACGATCCCATCGTCCCACATGGACAGCTGTGATTAGTGGACGGGGTGGTGAGAGTGGGGTGGGGTTGTGAGAACAGAGGAGGAACCATATGGAGAGGTGGAAAAGAGAGGGCTTGGGAGAATAGAGGGGGAATTGTAAAGGAACTTGTGATTGGTGGAGAAAGGGAGAGCAAACGATTGGTGGAAGCAGCCTGGATAAACATGTGGCATCCCATGGGGAGACGAAGGAAATGTTGGAAGAGACAGCAAAGAGGAGAATCTAGAATCTGGACAGGAGATGAATCTAGAGGAAAGCAGCACCTTAAGGTACTGGGTGGAGGTGTCATCTGCTTTCACCAGCAGGCGAATCTCCTCATTCCACTCTGGCGCCGTGCTCCTGAGGACATGCACACAAGTCTGTTTGTTTGTTGCATGTTTGTCGCGTGTGTATGTGTGTGCGTGTGTGTATGTGGGTGTGTGTGTGTGTATATGTGTGTGTGTATGTGTGTGTGTGTGTGAGTGAATGAGTTTGCGCATGTGAGTGAGTGTGTGTGCGCGTGCGCACAGACGCCCCGCTACCGCAAGACAAGACACAGGCGCGTGAAAAGCGTGTGAGTCTGGATAGCGATGCTAGCAATTAATTTCAAACCATAAAGTGGACTCACGTCCAGATGGTGCGCGTGCGCACAGACCCCCCAGCTACCTCATGACAAGACACGACTTTCAAGGCGGGTGAAAAGCGTGTGAGCCTAGATAGCGAGGCTGTGTAATCTAGAGAGCGTGGACTCACGTCCAAATGGTGCGTGTGCGCGCAGACGCCTCGCCCACTGATGCCTGCACGTAGGGGTCGCTGGTGCCCTGGCAGACGGGTGGCAGGGGGAGTATGAAACAAGGAGAAGCGAATCAAATTAAAGAGGGAACTCACGTCCAGATGGTGCGCGTGCGCACAGACGCCTCGCCCACTGATGCCTGCACGTAGGGGTCGCTGGTGCCCTGACAGGGGGGGGAGTGGGCAGAGTACGAAGCAATGAGACTGAGTGCAGGCAGACCCACCCATGCCCCTTTACGCCTTCTGTTTTTTTAGGCGCCTCAAAAATCGGAGTGGGAAGAGTACAAGCCAACGAGAATGTGTGCAGTGCAGACCCATGCCGCTTTACGCCTTCACTCATGCATATTACAATGCACCATGGCGTTCAGCCCCTTCACTTAACTCGTGCAGAGCAGATAACAATAAGGGCTGACTTTTGAGTCGACTCAAAAGTCAGCAACGAGAATGAGTGCAGTGCAGACCCAACCATGCCCCTTTATGCCTTCACTCATGCATATTACAATGCAGCATGGCGTTCAGCCCCTTCACTTCACTCGTGCAGAGCAGATAACGGTAAGGCCTCAGGCTTTCACCCACCCAGAGATCTACGGCTGGCACGTCAGAGGCGGATTGGACGGTCACGATGAGTTGGCCAGAGTAGAGCTCGTAGGCAAAGCCGTAGGATGTGAAGATGGTGCGACAGCCCCCCACGTCCTGCTCCCACAGAGTGTCCTTGTCCTCCTGTGGCCAAGGGAATGTTTTTGAGAATGCAGGGTGTTACTAAGGATTCACAGGGTGGTTGTGAGAGTTTTGAAATTAGGTAGAATGTAATGTCGCTGTGGCAGCCCCCCAGGTCCTCCTCTCTCCCACAGCGTCTCCTTTTTTAACTATGGCAGGAGGGAGGTGCTGCATTGCACCGCATTGCATGGCTCAACCCCAAACCAAGGAGCAGCAGTAGCAGATCCTGTGAGCGACACAGCGAGGATGATATGTCAAACGGCAAGGCGGATTCAATGCAAGACACAGGGAGAGCATGCTTCCTGCGTCAAATGTCCTCCTGTGACGACTCCGAAATTCCTATTCACCGGATTCACAAACCCGCCAGCACTGCTCTGCTCACTGCTCACTGCTCGTTGCTCACTGCTCGTTGCTCCCGCTGCTCGCTGCTCACTGCCCACTGCTCGCTGCTCGCTGCACTCACCTGCGGGGTGTTGTACGACTCAAACGCGAATCCCGCCAGCAGCACCGCCAGATTGAGGTCGAACGGAGGGCGATCAGCCGCTGCCAGGCACAGTGCATCCCCCCCCTCCCCCTGCTCGTCTGTCGCCACCGCTGCCACCCTCACCCGCGTCTTGACATGGTGCTTTCCAATTTGAGGGGTTTGATTTCCAAGAATGGAGGCACGTGAGGGGGACGTGCGGGAGAGTGCGGTGTTTCTGGCGGCTGCGAGCGGCGAACGACTTGCGACGGCTTGGTTTGTTCGAGGATACCTGAGGAATGCACGGCACAGTGAGAGGGGTGGAGGAGTGAGAGGGATGAGGAGGGTGTGAGGGATGAGAGGGGTGAGAGGAGTGAGAGGAGTGAGAGGAATGAGGGGGGTGATAAGGGTGAGAAGGAGTGCGACGGTTGAGAGGTGGTGTTCCAAAAACAAGCGAGAGGGAGGAACGCTAGAAACTGCCGGGCTTGAAACTGTTCGAGGAGAACGAACGACAGAGGCAGACGACTTTTGATACGTCTCAAAAGACGGCTCAAAACTGTTCCTTTCAGGAGAACGAACGACAGCGGCAGACGCGCACGAATGCGAGAGGCGAATGGCGAATGAGTTGAGATTCGGAGAGAAGAGCGAGAGGAGAATCTGCCGGAACTTCAGTGTCAGCCGAGCGAGCTGGATGCGACGATAATATTTCAGCGCAACGCATGGAACAAGAATTCGCGAAAGTTGTGCGACGAGGACGTTCAGTGCGACGGCTTTGTGCATAGAGATGCGACGAGAGCATGCGACGTGCGACGAGACGGAAGGGATGTGACGAGAGGGATGCGATAAGAGGGATGTGACGAGAGAAATGCGATAAGAGGGATGCGACAACCTGAAGCGCAGAGCTCGGGAAGAATCGCGACCGCATACTGCGTCTTGCGACATCGCAATACTCTTCAGAGAATTGGGGAGCAGCTGGGTCGAAAGAGTACGCATTGTGGCAACCATGGTCCCACTCGCAATACTCCTACTTGCGATGGTCCCGCTTGCACTAATCCTGATTGCGGTCTTCGCACCAGCAAGAGCCCTAACAATTTGCTAACTTGATGCGTCGCCACTCCACTTCAGGTCACCTGAACGGAGAATGAGTGGATAACCTTGGACAAGCCTGGATTCTCATAGCCTTGAATTTCGAGTTCCTGGATTTTGCCGAGAGAGCCAGGTTCAGCCACTCACTTTCGAACTTCCAAAGAAACAACTCGGTAGGTCGTATTTCTGCACTGAAACTGACAAACTCAGGATGCAGAAACTGAACAAAAAGTGTACAAGCCACGCAACGCATCAAGCATTCTGATGGACTTTTACGGCACCATAATGACACGCGAAATGCAAACGAGCTCACTGGATTGGATAGAGTCTCACCCCCTCACACTGGAATGTTCAAGACCAATCAAAAGGCAGCACGACGTGCCACCAATCCAGACACTCTGTTTAGCTCAAAGAATCACGACAAAGAAGAAACAGTTCTCTTGAGGGATCTGCTACTAGCGAAGACAGTCATCCACAAACCCACCCCATCCACTCGTGCCTATTTTCCACACACTGATCAATTTTTCCGGAAGCGCGTAAACAGTTGGTCACGTGTGTTAGGAGCCATAGCAATGGCGTCTGAAGATCCGATAGTGCAATTAGAGGACGAGCCGCTTCATAAGATAGTATTCTCCAACGATCGCGTCCGCGTTTTCTCAGCCACGATCCCAGCGGGAGCCGAAACTCTCTTCCATCGCCACGCGTGCAACACCTACTTCATCGCCGTCAGCGGCGGGGCATACCGCAAGCAGATCTACGGCCAGGAATGGCTCGATACCGCCCTACCCAGTCGCGTGGGTTTCTGCGCGAACTACACCACGCATCCAGAAATTCACAGGGTAATTTCCCTTGAAACTAATCCAGAGCCAATGTACATAGTCGCCGTTGAGGTGTTTCCCTCTCAACCAGTCCCAGAAGCACCAGCAGCAGTTACAAGCACAGCCGTAGCTGATGGACCTCAAGGAGAAAACCTGCTAGAGTCAAGTCGTCTCAAGGGTGCAGAGCTCAAGGGGAGTGGTTGGGAGAGAGACAAGAGCGGCGAGTGGCCTGACATTGCCATCCACCATCTCACTCTGCAACCGGGCCAGAGCACGGGAAAGCATGCAATTCCTTTCCATGGTGTGTGGATATCGCTCAATGATGGGGACATTTCAGTGTCTGGGAAAGATGGTTCCTATTGGAATGAGCTGAGGAAAGCAGGAGGGAGTGTATACTGGCAGCCTAGGGATGATGTGGAGTCGAGTAATGGGGGATCAAGCAGATACGAGGCTGTCCTTCTAGAGCTGCTTTGAAAGCACATACGGTACCTTACTAAATAAGTAGTGAGTGAAGCTCTGACAAAGGAGCCTGCCACATACATACATCATCACTCTCTGGGCAGCAGAGTAGACCTTGTTCTATTGCTAAACCGAATAATCCTATCCAAGAGAGAAATGTGAACATGCTCAACGCTTTGGTACACTGCCCAGGGCAGGATCTCCATGCTGTCACACATTCCATCACGACACAAACATCCAACCCGCCTAGTAGACAAAGGGCACAATGCGCCAAGGCACTATCCTACAATACTCCTTCCAGACCTCCGTGTACTTGGCCCGGCACCGAGCCTCATCCCGGCGCTCTCTCCAAAGCAGAAGGATGAGCAGATAGATAGGGTAGAAGTACGGGCAGAGGGAGTAGAAAGCACATGGCAGGCTGTAAGAAAGAGCCAGCATCAAATCTCCCAAGTAGTTGCAATGGCGAGCTATGCCCCAGTAACCCGAAACCAGCAGCCTGCCGCCAACAACACGGGGTGTTTTACCCCAGATTTTAGCCGTTGGGTCGTGCTTGAATATGTGCTTCTGGCGGTTGGCACCGCGGAACACGGCGTAGCCGACAACGAAAACCGCGACTGTGACAATAGCGAAGGGCAGAGAAACGGTCGCTGCGATACTGTCGCGAGCAGTGCCGTGGGCCAGCAGCCACCATGCCTGGACGGAGAAGGTGAAAGGGATCCAGATCAAATCCCCGAAAACCAGCATGAAGCCGAAATTCTCGGCAATAATGTCCCACGTAGACGTCATGTACTCTTCGAACCAGAAATAGTCCAGGACATAAATAGCGGTGAAGACCTGATACAGGAACATGGGAAGCGTGATAATAGGGAGGGTGGCGATGCTGCTGCTGGCGACGCTGGCGGGAAGAATGGAGGTGAGGTTCAACGAGGCGAGAGTGATCGCGTGTGAGTTGTCGGGGAGTTTCAGCAGAAGCTCATGCTGCTTCGCTGCGATGGAGAGGTTGATCAGAAGCCATCCCATCATGGCGGGTCGCAGGCAGAAGAACTTGAGATCGAGCCCGAACACGGACGGGTTTAGCTGCACGCCGTAGATGAAATCGCTGATAAAGTTGCCGTGGAATTTAGGTTTCAGGGAGGAAGATTTGGCGTTGGTTGAAAAGACTCCCGCGAGGTAGAGTGCGAGGGAGAGGAGTACTGTGAAGGCGAAAGTCGTCGCGAAAAGTTCGCCAGCTAGATCGGCGACGATGGTCGCGGAGAGATGTCCGGATTGGACGCCGTAGCCGAGGAGGGCGAGGAGGAGCAGGAGAACGCGGAAGCCGTTGCATTTGTAACGGAGGCGGGTACCGTCAGCGAGAACTGTTCCAGGAAACACTTTTCCGGGAAGAATCGCGCCTGCTACTATGAGAAAGGCGACGTAGGCTGAGAGGATCGCAACGGCGCGCAGTGACGGGAGGCCGGCGACAGGACAGTTGGTGTTCAGCCACCACTCTGCTAGAGAAGCCATGGCTAGAAGCTTCAGACGAGATCCTACGTTCTTGGAGATTATTTGGTAATCAAGAACCCACAACAAGAACGGGGGGCGTCTTCACGAGAATGAGATCGTAAGGGCGTAATCTCTACAAGTTTTGTTACAGTTGGTGTCCGTGGGGTCAGGTCCAGCCTGTCAGAACACGAATTTTACTACGGAAGTTTTGCTTCTATGGTGACATCATACATAAATTTCTAGTACAGCTACTAGACTAAACCTTGAAAATGACCCGACCAGAGAATACGTCCTAGAAGCACAATGCCTCGTCATTGCCTGCCTTCAGTTTTGGTTCTGGCCTCGGGATTACAGCAAGCTTCTTTCATCTTGCCAACGTTCTGAAGCTGATCCCAACCAGGGTTGCTTTCCAACAGTGCTTGTTTCAGCCATGATGACCTCGCTCGCATTCGTTTGACAAAACCGCGAACTTCCACCAGTGTCTGTGAATTTGGATTCGAATATCGTTTGGCTTTCAGCGAGGCGAAACCGGCGGTATAGCATGGAAACGGACCCCTGGAGTGGACCTGCTTCGATACCCTACACTCAGCTTCAGCAGCTACAGCATCAGCAGCAGCAGCAGCAACAGCAAGGACAGCAGCCATATGGTTACCCGTACACGCCATCCTCGATAATAGGTCCTCCTCCTCCCGCTTCTCAAATTCAAGGCACGATGCGATCCTTCGCGCAGCTTTCCACATCAGATCGCTTCGGCCGGCCTTCCGCTGGCGCCGATGTAGGATCCAAGCGGAAACGTGCGGGAAAGCTGGACGCGATGATTCAGGGAAACCCTAAGATTCTCCTGGCTGCCAGTCCCGTGTTTCACAGCCGGTACACGGATAAGAACCTGCCATTCGAGCTCGTTCCGGTAACGACACGTGGCGGCGACGTCTCCGTGCAGATTCGCGTGCGCGTCGATGTAAGGAAGCCGTGAGAGGCATCAAGGATGAGTTATGAAAGGCGTTGCTATTGTGTTGTATGGAGGAGACGTCTCCGTGCAGATTCGCGTGCGCGTCGATGTAAGGAAGCCGTGAGAGGCATCAAGGATGAACGACGTTGCTATTGCGTAACAATCTGAAGCATAAAAAAATGGCCTCAGCAAAAGTTCGTTTTTCTAAATGACTTCATTTGAACCTTCTCCACATGATCGGTTCCAGTTCCCCCAATTTAATACACGATTTGATTAATGTGTTGTCAAACCCCGTTTTCCCAAACCCCCTTCCTTACCCCTCAGGATCTCACAAGCTTCACGGCTAGAGGATCCTCGAGGACTAGGAAAGAGGCAGAGCGGCAGTGCGCCATCGAAGCCTGCTTCCATCTCAAGGTGGTTCTACTTAGCTACTAACATCAATGATGTTATTGCTACTTTTTTAATGTTTTTTTTTTTTTATGTGTGTGTTTTTTTTTTTTTTTTTTTTTTTTTTTTTTTTTTTTTTTTTTTTTTTTTTTTTTTAATGTAAAGACAGACTTACAAGACGACATTATTGCATCAAAACAGACTGCTCATGTCTTGTGTTCCTGCTTCCGAACATGCGTGCAGTGCAGCCGACACGCATGTGCTCATCTGCACGCTTATCATCACAGGGTCTCATGTGCAGAGATAGCAGTGTCTACGATGTACACATACATGCAGGCATGCATAGCATAGCATAGATGGGTGCCAATGACAGATAAGTTTTTTGAGACGTGTCAAATGGTCTTATGTGCAGAGATAGCAGTGTATACGATGTACATGTACATGTACATGCAGGCATGCATGAAAGGGTGCCACAGATCAGTCCCGCTTTTTTTATGGTTGGCTAATCTCTCTCCCCTTCTTCTCCCCCTACCCCCCAGGTCCTGGATCTGCTACGGCTGCTTGAAGAAGCAGCGCCTCCTCTAAGTTGCTCCTGGAAGTTGCAGGGTGTTTTTTAATGAAAATAAAAACACCCTGGTGGCTAACTCCTCTCTCTCGCCTCTCCCCCTCCTCCAGGACCTCGATCTGCTACGGTTGCCCGAAGAAGCGGCGCCTCCTTGAAGTTGCAGAGTGTTTTCTATGTTAAAAAATAGTCCCTCTGGTGGCTAACCCCTCTCCCTCGCCTCTCCCCCTCCCCCAGGACCTAGATCTGCTACGGTTGCCCGAAGAAGCAGCGCCTCATCTTGCTGCTATCTTAGGCAGTGGACCCGGATCAAGTGGAAGGGGAGGAGAGGGGGGAGGAAGGGGTGGAGGGGGTGGAGGGGGAGGGAGTAGTGGTGGGCTGTCGTCCGTGTGGGCGGAGAACCCCAAGAACTTTCTGCAGCACTGTCCGGTGTTCAAGGACTGGATCGTCAACAAGGGAGGGAAGCTCAATATCCGGGTTTCCTCTGCAGGCCCTGACCACGGCAAGGTGGGTTGGTTGGTTGGTTGGTTGGTTGGTTGGTTGGTTGGTTGGTTGGTTGGTTGGTTGGTTGGAAATCACATTGTGAAGCACATCATAGCACAGCACTGTCCGGAGTTCAAGGACTGGATCGTCATCAAGGGAGGAAAGCTCAACATCCGCATCTCCTCTGCAGGCCCTGACCATGGCAAGGTGCGCTGTTGCCTTGGGTTGCGCTGATGACTTGGGTTTCTGGGTTCGGGGAAAGGCCCAAATCACCAGGGAGTTGGCTCAAGAACCCAAATTCTGCAGCACTGTCCGGTGTTCAAGGATTGGATTGTCAACAAGGGAGGGAAGCTCAACATCCGCATCTCCTCTGCAGGCCCTGACCATGGCAAGGTGCGCTGTCGACTGTCCACATTCTGTGGTGGCACATCAATGTTGGTGTTACTTTTGAGAATGATCAAAAGTGGCACCAACATGGCAAGGTGCGCTGTTGACTGTCCACATTCTGTGGTAGCACATCACAGCACTGATCATTCGGTGGGTGTTCAGTCAGTGCCCCCCCCCCTCTCCCTTGAATCTTCCCTTAAGCATCTTCTATCTTTATCTCCCTTACTCCTCCATCTACCCCCCATCCCCCCTCCCCTCCTCCTTCCCCAGGTGTTCTATGCGGAGCTGGATGTGCTGCTGGGGAGGGACTGGAGTGTGGTACATCCCCTCTCCCCCCCAATCCCCCCTCCCCTCCCCCTTCCTCAGGTGTTCTATGCGGAGCTGTATGTTCTGCTGAGGAGGTGGGGCGGGCAGACCCACAGTTCCCCGTCCCTTCAATCCTTTTTTTAAAACTTCCGTTATTTCACTTCTTCCACCCCCCTCCCCTCCTCCGTCCCCAGGTGTTCTATGCGGAGCTGGATGTGCCGTTGGGGAGGGGGGCCGGAGCGCAGGTGTGGGTGGCGAGGGGGAGGGGGCGGAACAAGGCAGACGCGGAGAGGAGCTGCTGTGTGGCGGCGTGTGAGCGCCTGCACGAGCTGGGGCTGCTCAAGGCACCTTCCTCCTCCAACCTTGCTGCCATGGGACAGAGTGGTGGCAGTGCTGGCATGCTGGCCAAGGATCAGGGACAGGTGCGTGCGATTTGATGCATGCATGTGTTGTCTGTGTGGCGGCATGTGAGTGTTTGCACAAGGGGGAGGGGGCGCAACAAGGCGGACGCGGAGAGGAGCTGGTGCGTGGCGGCCTGTGAGCGCCTGCACGAGCTGGGGCTGCTAAAGGCACCTTCCTCGTCCAACCTTGCTGCCATGGGAGGGCAGAGCGGTGTTGGAGGCATGCTGGCCAAGGATCATGGACAGGTGCGTGCAGTGCCGTGTGTGGATGTGTTGTGTTTGATAAAAGAGATGTTTTGAGACGTCTCAAAACATCTCTTTTAAGGATCAGGGACAGGTGCGTGCAGTGCCGTGTGTGCATGTGTTGTGTTTGTGGCTGCCTGTGAGCGCCTGCACGAGCTGGGGCTGCTCAAGGCACCTTCCTCCTCCAACCTTGCTGCCATGGGACAGAGTGGTGGCAGTGCTGGCATGCTGGCCAAGGATCAGGGACAGGTGCGTGCAGTGCCGTGCGGTGCAGTGCGGTGCATGATACGTTCTTTAGTGGACCCCAATGTTACTGGTGCGTGGCGGCATGTGAGCGCCTGCACGAGCTGGGGCTTCTCAAAGCACCTTCCTCCTCGTCGCTCACCAGCCTGCGAGGGCAGAGCAGTGGTGGAGGCTTGCTGGCGAAGGAAGGATCAGGGACAGGTGCTCAGGCAATGTGTCCCATGTGTGCTCAGGGACAGGTGCGTGTGATCAGGCAATGCGTGCATGTGTGTGTGGCGGCGTGTGAGCGCCTGCACGAGCTGGGCTGGGGCTACTAAAAGCACCTTCCTCTTCTTCCCTCGCTTTTCTGTTCTCCTTGCTTCTTCCCTCCCACCTACCCCTGCAGACCCCCCGCCTCTCCCTCAGTCCCCCGGACATCACCCTTCTAGAGGACGTGCTCACCGAATTCCACTCCAGCCTGCCCTTGAGGTGCCCTCCGGATATTCCCCTTTTACCTTTGAGAATTCTCAAAAGTCACTCCATCATTCCCCCATTCCCCTGTACTCGCGCTTTCTTTCTCCCACTCCCACCCATGCAGACCCCTCACCCTCGACCCCTCGCCTCACCCTCGACCCATCCGACATCACCCTTCTAGAGTTGACTTTTGAGTCGACTCAAAAGTCAACTCGACCCATCCGACATCACCCTTCTAGAGCATGTGCTCTCCGAGTTCCACTCCAGCCTGCCCTTGAGGTGCTAAACAATATCTCGTTGCCCTTTTCCCTCTCCCTCCCACCCAACCAGACCCCGCGCCTCTCCCTCAATCCAGCCGACATCACCCTTCTAGAGGACGTGCTCTCCGAGTTCCACTCCAGCCTGCCCAAGCCACCGTCTCTCCCTCCCCCCTCGCACTCGCCTCCTCTCCCCTCCCACCCTCCCGACTCCACCACCCAAGGCAATGGCTTGCTTCCCCGCCCTCACTCCACAGGCACTCTCCCTTCCTCCTCCTCCTCCTCGCTCCCTTACCCCTCTGGTTCTGCCTCTAAAGCAGCAGCAGGAGCAGGGGGAGCAGCAGCAGCAGCGGCGGCGGCGGCAGCAGCAGCAATGGATGTATCTGGACCGTACACGAGGGATCCTTACCTGGATGAACGGTTCAGATTGGCTGCTGAGAGGAGGAGCACGGCAAGGGAGATGGAGGACAGGTGGAGAGCGAGGGAGAGGCTGCCAGCGTGGAAGGAGAGGGATGCAGTGGTGCGCATGGTGCATGCAAACCCTGTATCGCTCATCGTTGGAGAGACTGGCTGTGGCAAGACCACCCAGGTAGGGGGATAGCCTGATAGGTGACCTCTGAGTCGACTCAAAAGGTTGGGAGGGAGAGGCTGCCTGCGTGGAAGGAGAGGGATGAAGTGGTGCGCATGGTGCAGGCAAACCCAGTGTCGCTCATCATTGGAGAGACTGGCTGCGGGAAAACCACCCAGGTAGGGGGATAGGTGACCTCCACCCTGTGCTCTGCTGCTGGCTAGCATTTGAGGCTCGGTGCAACCCTGTACAAATGCGTCCAGTCTGGCCTTGGGCTGGCGCGTCACGGGTCAGTCAGAGGCATGTGAGAAGGTCAGCTGGGTCCGTGTTACGAACGGCGGCCCTGGCCCGTCTGGCCTAGTTGACTCTTGAGTCGACTCAAAAGAGTCGACTGAAAAGTCAACTCAGTCTGAGGCATGTGAGAAGGTCAGCCGGGTCCGTGTTTCGAATGGGCGAGCCCTGGCCTGTCTGGCCAGATGCTTGTCATGTCTTGGCTCGCCATGCCATGGGTGCAGTCCACCCGAAGGCTATGCAATTCACCTGATGTTTCGCTCTCCCTGGATGCTGGCTGGCAGGTCCCTCAGTTCATCCTTGAAGATTCGGAGCGCAATGGCACAGCTAGCAGCACGCACATTATAGTCACTCAGCCTCGCAGAATTGCAGCATTGAGGTACGCTCCTCCGCCTTCACTCCACTCCACTTTACTCCCCATTGCACCTCTGAGATACTATGCTCCTTGGCCTTAAGTTCTCCACTTGCTGTTTGTTATCCAATGGCTTTGACGTGCCTTGACGTGCTCTCCATTCTTTGCGTGTGATGATTCCAGTCCACACCTTTCATAATCATCGTTGTTGATCTGCCTGGCTCTGAATTTCTCGCTGCGCTCATACTTCCCCTCATTTCCTTTCCCCCTCGCAACAGCGTGGCAGAGCGAGTGGCATGGGAGAGGGGCGAGGCGTTGGGGGACAGTGTGGGGTACTGCATTCGGCTGGACAGCAGCTCTCGTTTTCGCTCATTCTCCTGTCCCCACCCCACCCCAAACCAACAGTGTGGCAGAGCGTGTGGCATGGGAGAGGGGTGAAGCATTGGGGGACAGTGTGGGGTACCGCATTCGGCTGGACAGCAACCCGCCCAGAGCCAGAGGCAGCATCCTCTTCTGCACTGTTGGCATCCTGCTGCGGCGCATGCAGGTGTGTGTGGGGGGGCGGCTGGCTGTGCTGTGCTGGTTGAACATTCGTCAACAGTAAGGGTATGGTCTGTGCTTTCTAGCTAGAGCCGGAGGCAGCATCCCCTTCTGCTCCGTTGGCAGGTAATGCTTGCATGTGGGTGCTTTTTGTGCTCTACCGGTTGCTGTTACCTTGAGTACGGTGCATGAGCGATGTGATATACATTTTGCATGCACAATACTGCGCACTACCTACCCACTGCACCTTATTTCCCTTTCATGCCCCATCCACTGTTTCTGTTTCCTTTGTTTCCACCCCTCCTCCTATCCCCCACCCGCTCTCCCACCCTCTCGATAAAAACCAAATCTCAGAGCCGAGAGGGCATGGAGGGGGTGAGCCATGTGATAGTGGACGAGGTGCATGAGAGGGACATGGACACCGACTTCCTCCTCATTGTGCTCAAACAGATGCTCTCCTCCCCCACCGTGCCCTCCCGTATCCGCGTGGTCATTATGAGCGCCACCATCGATGCCGATCTCTTCACCTCGTGAGTTTCCATTGCCTCTTTTCTTCGCAAGTTGCCATTGTGTAAGGGTGGAGAGAGCTTAGCGGATGCTTTCAACCCCCGCCGTGCACTCCCGTATCCATGTGGTGTGGTCATCATGAGCGCCACCAGCTATGCTCATCTCTTCACCTCGTGAGTTGTCATTGCCCTCTCTCTTCGCCGGTCACCCCTGCCATTGTTAGGTCAGCGAGAGCGAGCTTGAGGTACGTGATGCTACCTGCTAGCAATATGCATGTGGATGTGACATGACTTGCTAATTGTGTACGCATGCACGTAGGCATGTTCAGATGCTGCAAATGCACAATCTATTTTGGTGTCTACCCAGAACGATTCACTGTACCCATGCAGGGCAGGGGAAGGCGCGTTATAAAAAATGAGAGGGCATAGCCCTGAATCTGGTAGTCGAATTATGAGGCGCCTCAAAATTCAACTCAATGCGAGAGGGCATAGCCCTAAGTCTGGTAATCGCATCGCAGGCAGGGTACTGCACTGCATGACCCGTTTGGCCGCCTATCATTGGTCAATCGTGTGTCACCAGGTATCAGCGAAGCACATTAGGCCAAGCCAAGTCCGTGTCGCCAATACACACCAAGTCAAAACGAGTGCACACAATAGGCGTTTATGAGTTGGTGGCGAGCCAACATGCAGCAGGCTGATGGGATATGACAAGCCAGGGAGAGTGCACATCATGAGTGGAGGACAGTCTGGTGAAGGTTGAGTTGGTGGTTGAAATTGAGGAAAGTGGAGAAGGGCAAAACCTAGGACACCTCGAAGCCAAGAGCATGCCTCCCCGCCGCACACCACCGCATTCATGTGATCGTCATTATCGTCAAGTTTTGAGGCGCCTCAAAACTTAGGGGCCTCAAAACCGCACACCACAGCATTCATGTGATCGTCATCATCGTCACTGTCAACCGTGGTAATTCTGTACCAAGCACTCTCCTACGCTCCACCAATATGTACTTGAATCACATTTTCGCACTCTCCCAGTCTCCACAGTTTGAAATAATTAAGAGCCAAGGCGTATGCACAGACGAGGGCTGGGCAAGAAGGGGAATTGGAGTGGAGAAATGGGGTAATTGATGCCAAATGGGTCAAACTTGGAAGCCATGTGTGCTGCTTCAAGGAGGGTTCTTCCTTGGTTGTCCACTTCCCTCCCTCGCTGCTTCCTCCTTAAACATACTACAGTTTTGCTTGCTCCAGTCAGCTTCGTAAGCTTTCTCCTACCCCCCCTTTTCCTCCCCCCCTGCGTGACACCAGCTCGCTCACTCGTCCTTTCTCGATTTCGATCGTGTCGGCAGCAGCCTCCTTCCTCTCATCTGCTCCCAGCGGGCCTGCCAGTGAGAGGCTCAGCAGCAGTGGCAGTGGCAGTGGCAGCCGGGGTTGCCATTGCTGTTTCTTTACTGGTGAACAGCTTTTGCTGCTCCTTGCTGCTGCCGATACTACCTGCTGCTGCTGCTGCTGAGCCTCACAAGCCAAGGAGAAGGATGAGAGGAAGGAGGTGGCTGCTGCAACGTCTGTCCGGTCTCCGTAAACCGGCCGATCGGGGTCGGTCGAGACGAGTGAGCGAGCTGGTGGTACGGCATAACGTGTCTCTTGTGCTGCGCCTCAAAACCTGGTGGCATGGCAGTATGCTGCATCGTTCCCATCGCGGTTGTTTTTCTTGTAGTCATCATGGTTGTCTTTGTGGAGTTGCATCCACCCTTCCCTCTATAACCTGTACGATGTCACCCTTATCTCATCGTGCCCCCTTCGTTCCCTCTCCAGTTGGTCGGCTCCCCTGTCCTCTCTTGTTGTTCTCTTTGCGGTCCCTCCTCCATGCTTCTCAAGCTCGATATGCACTGACTCCCACTTGCTTGTGCCTCTCCTCTCTCACCTCGTCGTCTCCTCCCATTCGATTGTCCTGCGCGTAAAACCACAACGCCCTCCTCTTCCCCTCTTTCTGTCTCGTTTCCCCCTTCCCTCCCCCTTCGCCGTTGCCCCACTCCCCACCCAGCTACTTCCACCACTGCCCTATGCTCGCCATCCCTGGCTTCATTCAACCCGTCTCAGTCCACTCCCTCACCAATCTACCATCCCATCATGGGCCGCCACGTGCCCTACCTGCTGCGCCACGCACTCCCCTTCATGGCCCGTCCCGCCATGCTCCCTCTGCCTTATCCGTCCACTCCTCCGAACCCCTCCTGCACATTTTCAACCCCTTTCTTTCCCCTCCCCTTCCCCTCCCCTTCCCCTTCGCTGTTTCCCCATCTCCTCTCCCCCCTCTCCCCCATTCTCCCCAACCCCAGCTACTTCCACCACTGCCCCATGCTCGGTCTATTCTCTGGACGATCTACCATCCCTCATGGCCAATCAACCTCCTTCTCCTCCCTTCCACTCCTCTTAACCCTTCTTGCTTGTTCCTAACCCATTTCCTTTTCCTTCGTTGTGCCTCCCCTGTTCCTTCCCGCGCCCTCCCCCCCCCTCCCCACCCAGCTACTTCCACCACTGCCCCATGCTCGGTCTATTCTCTGGACGATCTACCATCCCTCATGGCCAATCAACCTCCTTCTCCTCCCTTCCACTCCTCTTAACCCTTCTTGCTTGTTCCTAACCCATTTCCTTTTCCTTCGTTGTGCCTCCCCTGTTCCTTCCCGCGCCCTCCCCCCCCCTCCCCACCCAGCTACTTCCACCACTGCCCCATGCTCGGTCTATTCTCTGGACGATCTACCATCCCTCATGGCCAATCAACCTCCTTCTCCTCCCTTCCACTCCTCTTAACCCTTCTTGCTTGTTCCTAACCCATTTCCTTTTCCTTCGTTGTGCCTCCCCTGTTCCTTCCCGCGCCCTCCCCCCCCCTCCCCACCCAGCTACTTCCACCACTGCCCCATGCTCGGTCTATTCTCTGGACGATCTACCATCCCTCATGGCCAATCAACCTCCTTCTCCTCCCTTCCACTCCTCTTAACCCTTCTTGCTTGTTCCTAACCCATTTCCTTTTCCTTCGTTGTGCCTCCCCTGTTCCTTCCCGCGCCCTCCCCCCCCCTCCCCACCCAGCTACTTCCACCACTGCCCCATGCTCGGTCTATTCTCTGGACGATCTACCATCCCTCATGGCCAATCAACCTCCTTCTCCTCCCTTCCACTCCTCTTAACCCTTCTTGCTTGTTCCTAACCCATTTCCTTTTCCTTCGTTGTGCCTCCCCTGTTCCTTCCCGCGCCCTCCCCCCCCCTCCCCACCCAGCTACTTCCACCACTGCCCCATGCTCGGTCTATTCTCTGGACGATCTACCATCCCTCATGGCCAATCAACCTCCTTCTCCTCCCTTCCACTCCTCTTAACCCTTCTTGCTTGTTCCTAACCCATTTCCTTTTCCTTCGTTGTGCCTCCCCTGTTCCTTCCCGCGCCCTCCCCCCCCCTCCCCACCCAGCTACTTCCACCACTGCCCCATGCTCGGTCTATTCTCTGGACGATCTACCATCCCTCATGGCCAATCAACCTCCTTCTCCTCCCTTCCACTCCTCTTAACCCTTCTTGCTTGTTCCTAACCCATTTCCTTTTCCTTCGTTGTGCCTCCCCTGTTCCTTCCCGCGCCCTCCCCCCCCCCTCCCCACCCAGCTACTTCCACCACTGCCCCATGCTCGGTCTATTCTCTGGACGATCTACCATCCCTCATGGCCAATCAACCTCCTTCTCCTCCCTTCCACTCCTCTTAACCCTTCTTGCTTGTTCCTAACCCATTTCCTTTTCCTTCGTTGTGCCTCCCCTGTTCCTTCCCGCGCCCTCCCCCCCCCTCCCCACCCAGCTACTTCCACCACTGCCCCATGCTCGGTCTATTCTCTGGACGATCTACCATCCCTCATGGCCAATCAACCTCCTTCTCCTCCCTTCCACTCCTCTTAACCCTTCTTGCTTGTTCCTAACCCATTTCCTTTTCCTTCGTTGTGCCTCCCCTGTTCCTTCCCGCGCCCTCCCCCCCCCTCCCCACCCAGCTACTTCCACCACTGCCCCATGCTCGGTCTATTCTCTGGACGATCTACCATCCCTCATGGCCAATCAACCTCCTTCTCCTCCCTTCCACTCCTCTTAACCCTTCTTGCTTGTTCCTAACCCATTTCCTTTTCCTTCGTTGTGCCTCCCCTGTTCCTTCCCGCGCCCTCCCCCCCCCTCCCCACCCAGCTACTTCCACCACTGCCCCATGCTCGGTCTATTCTCTGGACGATCTACCATCCCTCATGGCCAATCAACCTCCTTCTCCTCCCTTCCACTCCTCTTAACCCTTCTTGCTTGTTCCTAACCCATTTCCTTTTCCTTCGTTGTGCCTCCCCTGTTCCTTCCCGCGCCCTCCCCCCCCCTCCCCACCCAGCTACTTCCACCACTGCCCCATGCTCGGTCTATTCTCTGGACGATCTACCATCCCTCATGGCCAATCAACCTCCTTCTCCTCCCTTCCACTCCTCTTAACCCTTCTTGCTTGTTCCTAACCCATTTCCTTTTCCTTCGTTGTGCCTCCCCTGTTCCTTCCCGCGCCCTCCCCCCCCCTCCCCACCCAGCTACTTCCACCACTGCCCCATGCTCGGTCTATTCTCTGGACGATCTACCATCCCTCATGGCCAATCAACCTCCTTCTCCTCCCTTCCACTCCTCTTAACCCTTCTTGCTTGTTCCTAACCCATTTCCTTTTCCTTCGTTGTGCCTCCCCTGTTCCTTCCCGCGCCCTCCCCCCCCCTCCCCACCCAGCTACTTCCACCACTGCCCCATGCTCGGTCTATTCTCTGGACGATCTACCATCCCTCATGGCCAATCAACCTCCTTCTCCTCCCTTCCACTCCTCTTAACCCTTCTTGCTTGTTCCTAACCCATTTCCTTTTCCTTCGTTGTGCCTCCCCTGTTCCTTCCCGCGCCCTCCCCCCCCCCTCCCCACCCAGCTACTTCCACCACTGCCCCATGCTCGGTCTATTCTCTGGACGATCTACCATCCCTCATGGCCAATCAACCTCCTTCTCCTCCCTTCCACTCCTCTTAACCCTTCTTGCTTGTTCCTAACCCATTTCCTTTTCCTTCGTTGTGCCTCCCCTGTTCCTTCCCGCGCCCTCCCCCCCCCTCCCCACCCAGCTACTTCCACCACTGCCCCATGCTCGGTCTATTCTCTGGACGATCTACCATCCCTCATGGCCAATCAACCTCCTTCTCCTCCCTTCCACTCCTCTTAACCCTTCTTGCTTGTTCCTAACCCATTTCCTTTTCCTTCGTTGTGCCTCCCCTGTTCCTTCCCGCGCCCTCCCCCCCCCTCCCCACCCAGCTACTGCCACCACTGCCCCATGCTCGCCATCCCCGGGTTCATCCACCCGGTCTCAGTCTACTCTCTGGACGACCTCCCTTCCCTCATGGGCCGCCACGTGCCATCAGTGCTGCGCCAAGCGCTGCACCCCAAGTACGGGTGCGCTGACGAGGACGAGCTCGATGCTGAGCTGGCAGCGAGGGTCGTGGCGTGGGTGGATGATGAGTATGCAAGGGAAGATGGGTCGATTCTCTGCTTCCTGCCTGTGAGTAATGTTGCCTTTCGTTCCTTGATGTATGTGATAGTGCTTTCCTCTTCCTCCCTCCCTGGTGGCGTGGGTGGATGATGAGTGTGCGAGGGAGGACGGGTCGATTCTCTGCTTCCTGCCCGTGAGTAATGTTGCTTTCTGAGAGGCTTGCTGTCTGGGAGAGCTTCATTTCAAAAGTGAAGCATCCCTAATGCATAAGTTCCCTGATAGCATGGGTGGTGTGGTGTGGGTGGATGATGAGTATGAGAGGGAGGATGGGTCGATCCTCTGCTTCCTGTCGCTGAGTAATCCCGAGGGACCTGAGTCGGTAGACCAAAGAGCCGTCTCTTTGGTGGGAATGTTTCTTGGTGCTGCGGGTGGATAAGGCGGGGCATGAGAGTCCACACTGGCCAGTCTGCCAAAGCGAAAGCGACTGGCGACTACAGCGATATCATGTGCACGTCTCATCTTGCCTCGCCATGCCATGGCACAATGTGACTTCTGTCCGCGTGTGCAGGGGTGGGACACGATAGCCGAAGCCAAGCGCCAGCTGCAGTTCCTTCCGGGATCGTACCGCTTCCACATCGTGATGCTGCACTCCCAGGTGAGTCACACCGTGCCTTTCCACCTTCATGGGCCCTGGCGTCCCTGTCTATCGTGTGCCACCTAGCTCGTGTGCGACCTAGCTCGTGTGCCACCTAGCTCGTGTGCCACCTAGCTCGTGTGCCACCTAGCTCGTGTGCCACCTAGCTCGTGTGCCACCTAGCTCGTGTGCCACCTAGCTCGTGTGCCACCTAGCTCGTGTGCCACCTAGCTCGTGTGCCACCTAGCTCGTGTGCCACCTAGCTCATGTGCCACCTAGCTCATGTGCCACCAAGCTCATGTGTCAGCAGCTCATTTTGCCTTCATTTTTTGTTAAGGTTTTTTTGTGCCCATCTTGAGAAGCTTGGAATACCTCTGAACCCCTCTGAATGCCTTTGAACGCCATGCAGGTGCCACCAGCGGAGCAGAGAGCAGCCTTTGACCGCCCTCCAGAGGGGAAGCGCAAGGTGAGATAGGCATGACAGCAGCAAAGCGTGATGTTGAATGTGACGGACGGTGATAGTGGTGGAAGGGATAGTGATGGCAGTAAAGAGTTGTCCAGCTGGTAACCTTTGTATTTTCGTTCGATCAAATGTTCCATCCCTTCATCTCTCAGTCTCTCCACCTTGAAATCTCTGCGTCTCTCCTCCTGCTCCCTCCTCCTCCTCCTCCTCCTCCTCCTCCTCCTCCTCCTCCTCCTCCTCCTCCTCCTCCTCCTCCTCCTCCTCCCCCCCCCTCCCCCCTCCTCCTCCTCCTCCTCCTCCTCCTCCTCCTCCTCCTCCTCCTCCTCCTCCTCCTCCTCCTCCTCCTCCTCCTCCTCCTCCTCCTCCTCCTCCCCCCCCTCCTCCTCCTCCTCCTCCTCCTCCTCCTCCTCCTCCTCCTCCTCCTCCTCCTCCCTCCTCCTCCTCCTCCTCCTCCTCCTCCTCCTCCTCCCCCCCTCCTCCTCCTCCTCCTCCTCCTCCTCCTCCTCCTCCTCCTCCTCCTCCTCCTCCTCCTCCTCCTCCTCCTCCTCCTCCTCCTCCTCCTCCCCCTCCTCCTCCTCCTCCTCCTCCTCCTCCTCCTCCTCCTCCTCCTCCTCCTCCTCCTCCTCCTCCTCCTCCTCCTCCTCCTCCTCCTCCTCCTCCTCCTCCTCTGCAGGTGATTCTATCGACCAACATAGCGGAGACGAGTGTGACGATAGACGACGTGGTGTTTGTGGTGGATGGCGGCAAGTCCAAGGAGAAGTACTTCGAGCCCGCAAGGAACATCTCCTCCATGCGCGTGCAGGTGAGGCGGCAATGGCAGGGCCTGCAGTGCGCAGGGCAGTACTCACAATTCTTGCAGGTAGGGCGAGCACTTGCCCACATGAGGCAAGTCCAAGGAAAAGTACTTCGAGCCCGCCAGGAACATCTCCTCCATGTGCGTGCAGGTGATCTCTCTATGAAGAATCTCCCATGCAGCTCTCCCTCTGCTTGTTTGTCTTGTCCTGGAGTGGTTGTCTGAAGCCAAGGGTAAATATAAATTTCACCATTGTTTGTCCCGCCTGTTTCGTGCCGCCTGTGTCCTCCCCCGGCCTACAGTGGGCGTCCAAGGCGAGTGTGAAGCAGAGGCAGGGCAGAGCTGGTCGCGTTCGCCCCGGGAGATGCTTCCGCCTCTTCACTCGCTCGGTATGTTTGTTTTGAGACGTCTAAAAACTCGAGCTGGTCGTGTTCGCCCCGGGAGATGCTTCCGCCTCTTCACTCGCTCGGTATGTTTGTTTTGAGACGTCTAAAAACTCGAGCTGGTCGCGTTCGGCCCGGGAGATGCTTCCGCCTCTTCACTCGCACAGTGAGACCACCTCCTGCTTCCAAGCCTTCTCTGCTTCCAAGAATGTTCTGCTTCCAAGCACTCTCTATCACTACTTGCCTCGAAGGCTGTCCATTCATGTACTGCATCGATCCCATGGATTTCTACCCCAATCGCAGGTGTATGAGGCCATGGCGCCCAACTCTGTCCCTGAGATGCAACGCGTCCCTCTGGAGGAAATCTGCCTGCAGATCAAACCCCTCCCTCTCGCAGCCGCCGTCACTGCCCACCCCTCTTCCTCCTACCCCTCCTCCACCACCGCCCATCGCAGCACCAACATCGGTCTCTTTCTTGCAAAGGCCCTCTCTCCCCCGGACCCTTTTGCTGTTCGCCACGCCATCGAGAATCTCCAGAGGCTCGGCGCGCTGGATGAAGATGAAGAGCTCACAGCCCTTGGATCGACCCTCAGCCGGCTCGCTGTGCACCCTCGGATCGGCAAGATGTTGGTGTATGGGTCCCTGCTGCACTGCCTCTCTCCCCTCCTCTCCGTCGCTGCGGCTGCTTCCCTCTCTCGCGACCCGTTCCTCTCCCCCATTACCAACCGCAACGCCGCCGACGCTGCGCGCCGAGCCTTCGCGACAGGCTCGGCGGCCGGGAGCGATCATCTAGCTGTGGTGATGGCGCATGAGGGGTGGATGAGAGCAAACGCAGAGGGGCGGGCGATGGGGTATTGTGATGAGAATTTCTTAGCGCCGTCCGGGATGCGGCTTATGCTGGGGCTGAAAATGCAGATTGAGAGGATGTTGTGGGGGGCTGGGCTGGCCCAATTAGGAGAGTCTCTTGATGCTGATCTGCCGCCTAAGGCTCAGGCTCAGGCGCAGGGAGCTGGTGCAAGGGGGATGGTGGGGCAGAGGAAGGAGACAGGGGTTGGAGGAGGACGAGGGGTGGAAGGGAGGTCTGGCAGTGGTGGTGGTGGTGATGGTGATGACGGTGCTGGTGGTGGTGTCGGTGGTGGGGTATCTTCACTGAGTGGTAGGCCTGATATCCGCCACGTGACTCGCATCGATGCTCGCACCGGCTCCACACAACTGAGTGATTCCAGGGGTGCTGCTGCTGGTAGCAGAGAGAGCTGGAGGGACAAGGAGGACAGAGGCTCGGATCGGGACAGGGAGAGGGAGAGAGACAGGGAGAGAGATAGGGACAGGGACAGGGATAGGGACAGCGTGAGAGATAGGGACAGGGAGAGAGAGCGGGATAGAGATAGAGACAGGGATGGGGTAAGGGACATGGAGAGAGACAGAGACAGGGATAGGGGAAGGGACAGCGACAGGGATAGGGATCGGGATCGCGAAAGGGAGAAGGAGAGGGAGAGGGAGAGGGAGGGGGAGCGGGAGAGTGAGGGTTGGCGGCACAGGTCAAAATGGGATGTGCGAGTGGCAGATGAGCGAATGGACGAGCAGATGGACGGCCGAGATTACCCGCCGGGTCCCGACAGAGCCAATGCTGCTGCATCTGAACCGCACATCGATGACACCGACGAGTCATCGCTCTTTATCGCTCGCTCAGTGCTGGTTGCGGGTCTGTCTCCCCATGTAGCCCGCTCGGACATGCTCCCGGAAGCCCGGGGCGGCGCCGGTTCCGGCAGCAGCAGCGGCGGGAAGCAGAAGGTCCGGCTGAGGTTCGGGTTCCGAACCTCCGAGGGTCGGGTGTGGATCCACCCGACTGGGGTGATCCCGCAGCAGGGCAAGGCGTTGGACGATGGGGGAGTGCATTTTCTGACGTTTAACGAGCGTGTGCAGACCTCTCAGGTGTTTATTCGTGGCTGCACGCTCATCCCTGCTCTCTCTATCGTCCTCTTTGGAGGTCCTATCCAGCTTGCCCCTGCCCCATCTCCGTTTCTACCCCTGGGAGGGGCTTTTCCCTCTGGGAATCCATACGGTGCTGCTGCTGCTGGCGCCTATGGGTTTGGGTCCTCCTCGCTGGCGTCTCAGCCGGTTCTGCTCGTTGTGGACCGTTGGATCGAGTTTGTGGTGGATCGGCATATGGGAGAGCTGCTGGTGCAGCTGCGGGCGGTGCTGGATTCGATTCTGGGGAGGTGGGTGGCGGGAGGGCCGCGGCCGGCCAATGAGAGGCGAGTGGTGGGGTGTGCCGTAAGGCTGCTGGAGCAAGCAGGGAGAGCGGCTGTACGGGAGCTGGAAAATGCTGAGAAAAACGCAGCTGATACCGCTGGTGCTGGTGCTGGTGGCTTTGGTGGTGTTGCTGGTGCTGCTGGTGGTGCTGGTGGTGCTGGTGGTTTTGGCGGTGTTGCTGGTGCTGGTGGTCCGGTTGGTGCGATGGGATCGTTAGGTGGCATGGTGTCAGCTGGTGGTGGTGCTGTTGCAGTTAGGGTGATTGATGATGGTGATCGATGGATGTCAGGAGTTGGTGCTGGTGGTGGGGATTGGAGGGGGGGTGGTGCTGCTGGTGGGGGGGATTGGAGGTCTGGTGGTGCTGCAGGGGCGGATTGGAGGGGGGGCGGTGCTGGTGGTCGTCATGAGCCTAGTCCTCGTGGGTATGGTGACCGAGTCTCAAGGGATGGGTCTGGGTATAGAAGGTAGGTCTGTAGCATTTTTTTCCAGACATTAATCGCGAAGTAACAAATTCCAGCACGGACGGGCCTTTGAGTTATTGTGGTTTTGTCCAGTTTCGAAGTTAGTGCTATAGATCGTTTGGAATATGATCATCTATTTTCACGTAACATCTGTGATATTCTCTAACCAGATCCGCCATAAGAGCTTCTGACAAACCGCGACATTGGATGTCAGTTGACTGTGAGGCCAACTCCCAAATCCTTCCACCTCTGACTGCATCGGAGATCTCGAGGAATTTCCTTACACAGGCGTTGTTCGCCAGCACTTTTAACAAGAAAAATGACGGGATCAGGAAGGTCATTCTCGGCTTCCTGATCCCGTCCGTTAGGGTTCGTTAGGGTCCGTCAAGCAGGTCAGCCCGCGAAATTCTTGCCGAGCCTGTGATTCCGTCCGAACCAAACGGAATCATATTGTCCTGTCGAACGCCCTCCTTTTCATTCATTTCGAATGGAATCGTGAAGGTAGGAAAGTGGGTCGGGAGCTTCCTCTACAGGCAAACGTTGGTCCCGTTGCCATTCCATCGCCATTCACCCCCCCAAGCAGAATTGCCTTGGGATGGCCATGGGTTTGGAAGGATGTGGAGGGGGGGAACGGGGAATTGGAAGGTGGGGAGGGTGGTTCCTGATCCCGTTGCCACACTTCCCCTTTCTGGCGCGAAATTTCGCGATTTGGCCATTCCCCCCACACCTATTCGGGAGGTTCCTCCTCTGGTTCGTGATTCCACGGCCATTCCGTGGCCTTTCTTTTTTTAGATGTGCTGGCGAACACCGCCACAGTGTTCAGCACACGAAGCGGAAAGTCCTGCTCCCATTCGCATTCCTGCAACAACCACTGAAAGTTGGTTTCAATACCACGATTCGGCACGGTAAGCCGAGACGTCGCCAAGCACAACGTGCTGAATTTCCGTTGCTTAACTTGATCAGCGTCATGGTCACGATTGATCAAGCTCACGACTTAGCCGGACCAGTAGAGACTGAGGCTGGTGATGTTGAATGTCATGTAGAATCTAAAAAGCAGCCTGTTGACGTGGAATCCTTTAGCAAGGATGGCAAGGACTCTTCTGCCGATCTCAAGGCCAAGGTCACCTGGACTTGCCGTGGTATGCCTTCGACATCTAGAGCTTATCGTGGCTTCACTTCGTTTCTGAAGTTATTTCATTTTTTGTTCTTTTCGTTTTTAGCAGATGTGATTTTAAGTCAGCGTGGCCACTAACCACCATCATGTGACTCCTTCCGGACTTTACTGGTTTCCCACCATTCCTTATTGTCAACCTCAGATTGCGACCGCAGCTGTCTGCCAGTTCGAGACGAATCCCAATGTATCTGCGGTCACAGGCTTCGAGAGCATCGTCTTGAACCGCCTACTACTCAACAAAGCACTTCTGAAACAATAGCTGCGGAAAATTTGACCGACTCACGGCTGTCTGAGAACCCGGAATTGCAAGATTCGGACTCCCTGGCAGGACCGCCCAGCGATTCGCATTCAGGCTCCTCTTCCTCCTCGTCGCCTTCGTCGCATTGTGGTGAATTTCAGCTGGTCTGCGGACGAGCCAAATGTGCGTGCGAGAGTTTCTTCTTCATTCCTGCTCAAGGCGTCTGGATCCTTCGTTGCAGATGCAAGGTACGCGCCTGTCATCGTTCATGCGTTCATGTATTTACGCATCTGTACGTTCGTGTGTTATGCCTTTTAATTTGTCTCGGAATTTGTTTACTGCAGATGCATTGTTCACTCCTTTCTGCATTCATTTTCAATCATTCACGGCGGATGCAATCGTTTCCTAGCCTTGCTGAAGCCAGCTTTTGCATTTTAACCATGAAAACCTGCTGCTGAAAGAAATCTCAAAACCCTGATCAAATGTCTTTGCTATGTGGAGTTGCTCCTCGTGCGATTTTTCCAGATTCTTCGTTTATATTTTTCCGTCCTTTTTCTATTTCCTTCATTGTGTTGATCTATCACGCAGCATAAGCATGTGGAACACGAGCCGACATCGCACAAATGCATCCGACCAAAATGCTCATGCGACAAGTTCGATAGCCCATGGGTAAGTGAGCTTGCACCTTGCATGCGCAGATGAAGCATGACGGTCACATGCATGCATGACTTGGGGTAGGTCGGTAGAGGAATGTGGCGAAGGATTACTCACAGGACCCAGGTGTGACATGCATGGCTGACCATACATTTTCAATGCATGAAGGAAGGTGTCCAGTGTGCCATCCTGCGCATTGCCATGGGAGGGAGAGATAGAGCGAGTGCAATCTTGCTCAAATCAAGTCAATTTGACCGTCGACATAGCCCTATATCCTTTGATCCTTTGCCTCCGTGCCTTGCTTTTTGTGAATCATCAGGTGTGCAACTGCAATCACCCATGGGGTCATCACACACAGCAGACCAATGTGCTGACAAGACAGCAGCTCCTCAAGCAAAGGTAACGCCTCTGCAATGCATAGCACAATCTCTAATGCGTTCACGAACCAGCATCTGCCATACTAATGTCATTTCACCCGGTCCTCTGCAGGATGGAAGACATTGCATCTCCAGCGCCAGAGGTTAACAATGTGGCAGCATTGATGGGAGGCCTCCAGGCATGACGGCCATACTGGCTTGCTGGTGCTCTACCCAGGTTCTTGTAGATAACCTTGAAGGAAGGAAAGTCTCATTTACATATTCTCAGGTGGTGTAACTGTAACATGTCCTTCGCTTTTACACACCTTTCTTGCTTCTCTGGAGCTCACCATTGCAGGTTGCATTATGCAAGCTGTGTCCTGGGTTATTTTGAAAGGCTCTGTTCATCTTCACGGCTGGCTAAAAATGGTGGTGACATGACATTACTTAAAACAACCATGTTATCTTACCAGTACAGTGTATCAAGGTAACTTGAGTCAACCACCACCGGCGCCTTCGTGGCTTGTGGTTGTGGCCATCGCTCCATCCTTTCAAGTGTGCACTCATCTGACACTTGAAACTGGGCTGGCAGTGGCTGATTGATACGAACCCAGAGGTGACGTCTCTGAAATCTGCTAGCTTCAGAAATCCAGAAAGGGACTCGTGGCCAGGTAGTACAGGTGCTGAGAACATCAAATGAATCAAACTTTGAGAGAGATAATGCGTTTGCTAGCGATGCACTGCACTGCACAGTCGATGACATCTGATTTCTGCCAATGCAGGTTCGGGGTTCCTACAAAACCAGGAGGCACAGCAGAAGCCAAGCTACCGTATAATCATACCGTAAATGGATATATGTACACCGTAATGGCACAGTGCGCCAGGGGCAGGAATGATTGCCTTATAGACACCGTCATGCCACATCCCTACAATAACCAATACATACAACACGTGCAAGATGCTGGGAGCATGCTTGTGCACCACGGAGCATCAATAGCATAAATCAAGGTGTGCTTGTTAGAAGTGACGTACCCAGAGAGAGAGAGGCATGGACGCCTCAAGAAGCAGCTGCTGCTGGAAAGATTGGTTTTATTAACGGTCGGAGAGAGCACAAGATTAGTGGATGGCCCTGCTTTGCTCCTGCTCATCCCACTATTGCCCAGGCTGGTGAGAGCGGCTCTTCTGGTCCAACCAGCTGGAAGTGCCAGGGTGGCATGCACCACCACCACTACCACCACCCCTTGCTGCACTTCTGTCGCCCTCCTGGTAAGCATCACTCCTGCTGCTGCTGCTGCTGCCACTATCGACCGGGCCGGTGAGAGTGGCTCTTCTGGTCTAACCAGCTGGAAGTGCGGGAGTGGCGTGCACCACTACCACTACCACTAACCCTTGCTGCACTTCTCTCGCCCTCTTGACTCTTCTGGTCCAAGCAGCTGGAAGTGCGCGAGTGGCGTGCACCACTATTACTACCACCACCCCTTGCTGCATTTCTCTTGCCCTCCTGACTCTTCTGGTCCAAGCAGCTGGAAGTGCGTGAGTGGCGTGCACCACTATTCCTCGCTGCACCCCTCTCGTCTTCCTGATGAGTGTACTTCTCGTTACTAGAGCGGCCCTTTCTGTATCCACCCCCATCTTCCACCTCACCTCCCCTCATGCCTCCATAGCCCCTATCGTACACATCACTCCCATATATCGGTACTTCTTCCCCATTTCTTCTATACACTTCATCCCCCTCCCCTTTGTACCTGCTGTGCATGCCTTCCTTTTCTCCGTTACGCCTCTCTGCAAGCCCCCATGCATTCTGCTGCTGCCGACCACTGCTCCTTTGCGACGGTTTCTTCCTGTCCCCATCTCTGTCCCCATCTCTGTCCCCGCCTCTGTGGCTGTACTGTTCCTCGTGTTCCTCTCCGCTCTTTCTGCGTACTGCATGCTGTGCACTCTCCTCCTCATCTCCACTCACCACTTCCCCACTCCCTTCACCATCCCCGTTCTCCACCTCACTATCCTCACACTCACTCCACTCCTTACTATCCTCGTTAGCACTCCCTTCCCCCTCTCCCTCCTCCTCCATGCCCTCCCCTTCCTCCTCATTCCGATCTTGACTGTCATGCCATTGCTGCTGCCTCTCCCCATAACCACCACTGCCTCCTTCCCACCCCCTCCCTCCTCTCCCCTTTCCTCGCGAACGCTCCTTCTCATAAGTAAAGTTCCTCCCCCCTTGCTCCTCCTCGCCCTCACTCCCACTGTTTCTTCCATCGACCTTTCCCCGTCCACTGTCGCACCTGTACGAAGGCTTATTCTCAGATTTTGTCCCTGCTCTCCCTTCCCCAGATTTGACCCCAGTCCCTTTCCCTGAGCTTGTACCACGATCTCTGGACCATCTCGTTTGTCCACTCTCCACCACCTCTTCCCCATCCTCCTCCTCCTCCTCTTCATCATCCTCCTCCTCTTCCTCCACCTCTTCCCCATCCCCTGCCTCTTCCTCTTCCTCCTCTGTGTTCTCCTCATAACCATCCCCACCGTATCCAATCATCTCCCTCTCCTCCACTTGCCTCCGTCCCGCCTTCTCCCTCTCCCTGCCATCTTTCACACAATTCCAGTGCGTCTGCCTGCCCCACTTTCCGTCCTCCTCAGCCCATTCTCCTTCCTCCTCATCGGCCTCCTCATGCCTCCATCCAGCATTCACAGACCGGCCGCCTTCCACAGAATCCCACTCTCTCTCCTCCTCAACCTCCTCGTCTACCCTTCCCACCTTCACCCTCTCCCTGCCGCCTTTCACAGGTTCTGAGTGCCGCCGTCCCCATTCTCCATCACTCCCATCCTCCTCGTTCTCCACGTGCCCCTTTCCAGCCTTCACCCTCTCCCTGCCGCGTTTCGCAGGTTCTGAGTGCTGCCGTCCCCATTCTCCATCCTCCCCATCCTCCTCATTCTCCACGTGCCTCCCTCCAGCCCTCACCCTCTCCCTGCTCCCTTTTACAGGATCTGAATTCTGCCTGCCCCACTCTCCATCCTCCTCCTCCTGAACTTGCCTCCTTACAGCCTTCACTCTCCCCCTGCCGCTTGTCACAGGATCTGAGTTCTGCCGTCCCCACTCTCCATTCTCCTCGTCCTCCACTAGCTTCCTTACAGCCTTCACCCTCCCCCTGCCGCCTGCCACAGGATCTGAATTCTGCCTATCCCACTCTTCCTCCTCCTCCTCCCCTTCCAACTGCCTCCACGCCACATGCAGCGCTGCCCCCGACTCCTTACGCCCCTTCTGCTGTTTCTTCTCCCGCACTTGCTGCGGCTGATAGTTCTGCTCATACTGCTGCTCCTCATACCCCTGCTTGTGCTCATGCTCCTCCCCATACCGCCCCTGCTGCTCGTCCCACCCCTGGTTCCTCTGCTGTTTCCCAGACAATCTGCTCCCTCCAATCCGCCCGGACTCACCTCCTCTCAGCCTCTGCCCACTCCCATGCCCGTTCACCAGGGAGCGAGCAGCCAGAGAGGCGGAGTGGGCGTGGTGGATGGGAGGTCTCCCAGCCCCTGCTGCAGCAGAGGAGGTTGCTGGGCGATCAAGAGGCCGCCGCCGCTCGGGTGTGGAGTGGGACCGCTCGAAGGCGCCGGGGGGAGGGTAGAGGTCCACGAGCTCTTCTGGATTGCCAAAGGTGCGACTCCTGGTGTCGGGGGCGGTGGGTAGAAGAGAGAGGAAGGAAGGGGAGTTGCACAAATAAAAAGCAGAACGAGCAGCCAGAGAGGCGGAGTGGGCGTGGTGGATGGGGGGCCTGCCAACCCCTGCTGCAGCAGATGAGGTTGCCGGACGCTCCAGAGGCCGCTGCCGCTCAGGTGTGGAGTTCAATCGCACGTCTCTACCCTAGAACCCTAAAACACTATCTGAAACCCTAAAGCATAAACCCTAACGCTTGGCTCTTCTGGATTACCGAAACCCTAAAAAGCACTAAGACGCCGCTGGCACTCGGGTGTGGAGTGCCATAACTTGAAAACCAGACCCCATGCTTGCATGCCTGCCAGCAATACTGACCTGGCCTTCCTGTCGTACTTTGGCCGTGCCCCACCCGACGCTCCATCCGCCACCCTGCTTGCACGGGAACCACAACTCCCCACCTCCTCCTCCTCCCCCTCCTCCCTCTCACCCTCCTCCACCCCTCTCACTGCCGCCTTGTCGCCCCTACCACCCTTCCCCAGCCGCGACCCACGCAAACCCCCTTGCCCTTCCCCAACCCGCCTTCCCAGACTGGCAGTCAGAAGCACCCCCTCCCCCTCTCCACTCATGCGGCCTGACCCTACTCGCCCTCGCACACCATCCCCTTGCTCTGCCTCGTCCCATCTATCCGCTTCTCGTTCCCTCGCTCTCTTGTCTGCCGCACAATCCGAGGCCACTCGCTCAACGCCCCCACGCACGTGGGGAAACCCTCGCTGCAGGTGGGAGTGGCTGCTCGTGGTGTGAACCTCCTGCTCCTGGTGGCTGTGGCTATGGCTGTGGCTACGAACACAGGCATTCCTCTGGTTGTAGTTGCTGTGGTTGCTGTGGTTGCTGTGGGTGCTGTGGTTGCTTCCCCCCGGTGAAGTCCAGTCTCCTGCTTGCCTCCGACTAGACATGTCCCCTGCTGACGGAGTGAACCCTCTCCTGCTGCCGCTCCTGCTGAACATATTTCCTGGAGGGGTCACGCTCCCATTCCCCATGCCACCGCGACTAAACATATTTCCAGGAGGCGTAAGGCTGCCACTCCCACTCTTACCCAACGCACCAGAAGGAGGGGTCAAATTACCGCTGCCATTCTTACCCAGTGCGCCAGAAGGAGGGGTCAAGCAACCGCTGCCACTCTTCCCCAATGCTCCTCTAGGAGGGGGAGTCAAACTCCCGCTACCACCACCACCGCCAATGCTGCTGCCGTATCTGCCGCTGAAGCTGCTCCTGCTTCTAGACCTGCCGCTGCCAAAGGAGTGAGATAGCAGGTACTCCTCCGCATTGCGCTCCTCTGCAGATGCACCTCCCCCGGACGAGCCTCCCCCTGCTACAGCCTCGCGGTACTTGTCGAAGGAGAAGTAGGCAACACGTGGAGTGACAACAGGGCTGATAGCAGGGCCAGACGCATCACCACCAGTCGGGGTCGTTGCGCCATTACCAATGGGGGTAGTTGCACCATCACCAGTAGTGGTAGTTGGAACATTAGCAGCAGAAGCAGCAGCAGCAGTACCAGTAGCAGCAGCAGGCAGACGACCAGAGAAAGAGGCACTGACACCAGGGCGCATTCGGGAAAGGCTCCTACCCCTGCTGGGGTCGGAAGCAGCACAGCCAGCCTCGTCCCTCAGCCGTTCCACCGCACTGCCACTGCTCCTCCAGTGCACCCCACTGCTGCCCCACAAGCCATCGCTGTGCTGCTGATTTGCAGGGTACCGTGCTGTACCCTCCTCCACCGAGCTGCACCCCACAGCAGACCCCCACGGCCTATGCTGCTGCTGCTGCTGCTGCTCTTCAGGGTTCTCCTCCTCATCTGCTTCTCTGTGCTGTTGTGTGTGTTCCCGCGATTCATACGACTCGTACGGTCCCCCATGTGTCTCAATCTCCTGTGCATGACTTGATAACTCTGCCGGCATCTCATCCCCCTGCTGCATCCGCAGCTGATCCTCCCCCTCCTCCTCTTGCTGCTGCTGCTGCTTGTGGTGCGCCTGGGCTTCAGCAGAGGTGAAAGTGACCGACTTAAGGAACGAAGGCAGGCCAGACAGCAGAGCAGAATCAGCAACAGACCCAAACGAAATCTGCGACTTCTGCCGCGAGTGGTGGTGGTGTTGGGTATGAGCGGAACCAAACAGTCCGCCCCGCTCCTTCTCCTCCTCGTCCTTACTATCCCCATTGTGCCCACCTAACCTACCTGACCCACCTAGACCATGTGCCTCCAGTGCAGGTGCACCCTTTAAACCCCCTCCCTCCTCCCCTGGTCTCGGCTTGGAGGCCAGAATACCCCATCCAGGCCCCCCTAACACCCTACCGCTCTCTTCCCCTTTCTCCCTGAAAGCCCACCACTTGCCCTGCTTCCCCTCGCCCTTCACCATTCCCTCCTTTGCCGCATCCTTGAGCGTATCACTAACAGTCCTCCGAACCACCGTCTTGCTGCTACTACCCGGATCCTCCCTCTTGCCAAGCCCAGGCATGGCGAACCCAGGCTTGGTGGCTCCAGGCTTGGCAGGCCCAGCCTTAGGCCCGGTGACTCTCTTGGTGATTCCGGCTAGGATGGCAGAGGTGAAGGTTCGTGTGCGGCTGAAATCGTCAAAATCTGGAGTTTCTTCTTCCTCTTCCCCTTCCGCCATCATCCACGCGTTTTCCAGTGCTGCTTCCTTGTCTACTGCTGCTGCCTCTGCTCCTCCTCCCCTCATTGTACTTGCCCCTGCTGCTGCTACTGGTGTTCCCCCTCCCCCTCCTCCTCTCATTTCCTCTACTGTATCTTCTCTCTGAACCATGCCCCCTGCTACTACTTCCGTTGCTGCAACTGCTGCTCCTTCTCTTGCTAGCCAGTTCCCTTCAACCCCCCCGTCACCTCCTCCTCCTCCTTCGCGCCACCCTCCTTCCCCCGCACCTCCCTCCCCTCCATCGTTTCCCATGGGTGATGCTGCCATGCTCACCCTCTCTCTCCAAGAAGCAGTCACTTCCGGCCCCCCTCCCACTCCCACCCCCATCCCCACCCCCATCCCGCTCCCTCTCCACAACCCGCCAAACCCCCCTCCATCCCCATCCCCATCATCCATCCCCCTGCTATCAGTCTTTGCTCTCGTCAGCACTAACCTATCACTCGCACCACCACCACCTCCCACAGACGAAGCAGCTGCAGCAGCGCTAGCCACCACAGCATCGACATCAATCCTCTCCCACCCGCTTTTCCCCCCATCGCCCTGGCCCGTCAACACACCCCACACCCCCTTCAGGGGACTCCCAGGCCGATCAAACCTGAGAGGACTACTAGGTCGGTCAAGTCTCGCGCTCCTGCACTTATCTAAGAACCGTTTTGGACTGGCCCCGCCGGGGGGCGTGCGGGGAGGGGTGTGGGTGGGGGTGCGGGAGGGGGAGCGCGGGGGGGTGCGTGGGGGGGTCTGGTTGGGGGAGCGAGGGGGGGTTTTGGACCGGCGGAGCAGGCCGGAAAGCGGGCCGGAAAACGGGCTGCTGGGGCGAGAGGAGGAGGAGGGGGCAGGTGCAGATAGGTCGTTTGTGGTTAGATCGAGTGCCAGCAGGGATGCTGCGTCACGCGCCAGCCGTGCCATGGCGTCGCTGTCCACGTCAGCAAACGACCCGATGTCTCGCTCTGCTGCAAACCCGCGCGGGCCGAAGCGGCTGCTGCTGCTGCCAACGCCGCCGATAATGCTTCTGCCGATGTCGCTGTTGCCGACGCTGCTACTGGAGCCGAAGATACTGCTGCTGTTGCCGAAGCCGCTGCTGGTGGTGCGCGGCTCTCTAACAGAAGCAGAGTATAGGAACCTACCAGGGGACGCCTGAAAGCTGCTGCTGCTGCTTTTCTCCTGGCAAGAATATCTGCTTTCAACCCTTGCAGCCCTTCCCCACAGGTCTGATCCAACCTCGCCTTCTTGAAACTCCCCATTTCCATCATCCCTCTCTTGAAGCTCCCCTTGAACTCCCGGTGCTCCCAGGCTCTGACTCCCTCTGAACAGCATTGCAGTGCTGCTGCTGCTGCATACTGAATCCATTTCCCTCTCTGCTTCTCGCACTGACTCCCACGGACCACCAACACCCATGTCTCGCCCCATACTCCTGCTGCCACCAACCTCGTACCCTGCTGCTCCTCCATCCCAGTTTCCCTCCTCCCTCTCCCCCACATCAAAACCGAACCCTCCTCCTTCTTCCACACCTCCCCCCTCTCCCTGCATCATCAGCCCTTGCGCCAGATCAAACACACCACTCGCCCCATCCCCCTCCTCCCCCTCCCCATCCTCTTCCCCTTCCCCTCCCTCTCCCCCATCCCCCTCTTCCGCAATCGTCTCCGCCTCCCTATGCCACACATCCGCCCCTCTCCCCTCCTTCAAACTCGCCCAAAACGCCTGTGAGCCCGCGTCAGGGTTAAGGGACGGCGCCCCTATAAGCTCCCTCTGCTGGGGCACCTCAAAAACTGCATCAGGATTGAGCGAAGGAGCTCCCATCAAAACCCTTTTCTGAGGAGTCTCGAAATCTGCGTTAGGGTTGAGAGAAGGGGCTCCTATGAGCGCCCTTTGCTGCTGGGGCGTTTCAAACACTGCATTGGGGTTGAGCAAAGGAGCACCCATCAATAGCCTCCTATCCATCCCAAACCCTCCTCCGTCGTTCTCATTTTCCTGGAAGCTTCCATCCGGAGTATCACCTAGTTTTGAATCTTGCATTGGCTCGGAAGATTCCTGGAAACCCCCTTCCCGCCACCCAGCACCCTCCATTTCCACACCTCCGCTGCTCAGGATGAAGCCCTGCCTCTCCTCCTCCTCTCCCTCCTCTCCTTCCTCTTCCTCTCCTTCACCCTCCTCTCTTTCACCCTCCTCTCCCTCCTCTCCCTCCTCTTCCTCGTCCACCTCATCTCGATTCATTGCTATCAACCTGCTGCTGGGGTGCTTCATCCAATCCGCTGCTCCGTACTGCCCTTGCTCCGGTGACCATCCACTGTCTCGTAAGCTCATCTCGGCTCTCAGAGTTCCACCCTCGTTGTAATCTTCCCACAACCCTCTCCCTACAGCTACTTCCTCGCCCTCCTCCTCTTCCACCTCTTCCCCCTCTTCCTCTTCTCCCCCCTCTCCCCGCTCTTCCTCCTCTTTCTCACTCTCCTCCTCCTCACTGTCAATGCTCCCCCCACCACACTCTCCTGATCCCTCCTCTTCCTCCATCCCTTCTCTCCTGCCACCGTCCCTGCTCTCCCTGCCACACACTCCAAATCCCTCCTCCTCCTCCCCACCCGTGCCTCGCACGCTGGCCGAACGTGACTCATCCACCCGAAACTTACCGTCAGCAGCCTCAACATCACCATTAGTAGCAGCAGCATCACTACCAGCAGCAGCAGCAACAGCAGCAGCAGCAGCATCAGCAGCAGCATCACCTGTGCGAGCACGGCTTCCTGAGAAGCTCTTTGCAATCAACCATCGACCCGATCCTCCGCTTCTCCCTTTCTGCCCCCCTCCTGCCTGTCCCCCCTGTCCCTCTCTCCCCTGTCCATCTCCCGCCTGCCCCTCTTTCCCCACTCCTGACGAGCTTCGAAGCACGGACGCCCGTAATGCAGCGCGGATAGACGCCGCCGCAGCAGCAGCAGAAGCAGATGCAGACTCCACACCCCCCCCAGAAAAACTCCGCCCAATGAAGCTGCTGGACTTAAGCCTCTGTGCAGCAGCACCTGGTTTTCTACTCGACTCAACACTAGACGCCGAAGCAGCAGCAGCAGCGGCAGAAGCAGCTATAGATTCCATACCCCCACCTGAGAAGCTCCTTCCAATGTAACTGCGGGACTTGAGCCGCTCTGCTGCACCTGTAGGTCTCCGCGGCGGGTGAGAGGAAGGTTCCTCTGTGCGCTCGGACCCTGATTGATCGCAGCCGTTTATTTGCAGTGACCAGCGGGGCATCAACGGCCCTGATTGCGAGCCTCTTCCCTTGTACGCGATATTGTTTGAGGCACGTTCTTCCAGCAGACTCTCAACCCGCCCATCCGGATACGCCTCTCCTACTCTGTCCCCAGGCCTGTCACCGAGCCTACCTGAGCTGTCCGAAGCTCCGGAATAGCTTCGGCGAACTTTCGGATTCGGTGCCCCACCCTTGACATTCTCCCCGCGGCCAGAGAAAGAGTCGGTTGACAAGCGATCATCACCAAACCTACCACTACCGAGCTTACCACTGCCGAGCCTACCACTACCAAGCCTACCACTCCCAAGCCTACCACTACCAAACCGGTCACTACCGGACCTACCACTATCAAACCGACCACTATCATCATCACCAGAGGTCAGCGATCCATCCAGAACCCCGCCGCCGATCCTTCCAGAGCTCGACCTAGAACTTATGGCGGGTCCTTCTGTAAAGCGGATTGTAGTGTCTTCGTCCATCTCCGACGATCTAGGCTGCAAGCACGAAGCCAGCCCGCCAGGCGCGCCAGGGGATCCTAGGGAGGTCAGACCGCCAGACCCTAGGGAGACCAACCCGCCGCCTAGGGATCTTCGCCGCCGGTGCATCGAGGCAGGCATGGAGCTAGCTCTGCCGAACCGCTCCTCGCTCTCCTCCTCATCAGCGTCCGCCTCCTCCTGCTGATGCGCGTCGAGCCCTGCCGCTGCGCCCGCGCTGGCCGCGCCGCCGCCGCCGCCTCGAGGCGCAGGCGAGCGGGAGGTGGCAGCGGCTGCGGCTGCGGCTCTTGCGCGCGCGTTCCGCGGGATCTCGGTCTTCGCGCGGGAGTACCCGCCGCTGCCGCCGCCGCGGCTGCAGCTGACCTCGACGGCGTCTGCGACGAGCGGGCGCCTGTAGAGGACTTCGCTACGCGATCGGTTACCCAATTGGCCACCGAGAATTTCGTCATCGTCGTCGTCTTCGTCGCGGTCGCCGAGATCCAAATGGCCGAAATAACCGTTTTGAAGTTCCGGCGGCATTCCCGCTGAGCATAGGAAGCGCGGACTAAGATGCGGCATTTGAGGCATCTGAGGCATCCACGAGGAAGACTTCTTCGCGCTTCCGCCGCCACTGTGAGCCGTCACGCCCGAGAGAGGCGACTGCCTGCTCCCGCCGCCGCCGCGGTGGCCGCCATTGTCGCCTGGGCTGTTGTTCTGCGACCTAGGCTTACGACCGGACGGCGGAAGCGCGAGAGGAGAGGCCGTTGAATAGTCCATGCTGTAGCTGTGTTTGTGGCGGCCCTGCCGGCCCGTGGTTCGTGGCGGCCCGTTGCTAGGGTTAGGGTTAGGGTCAGCGCTAGAATGCCCGGCGCTGCTGCTGCTGGTGGTCGAACTGTTGCGACCCATGTTTGGAAAACGAGGTGAAGTTTTGCTAAGTAGATTACTAGTACACTCTTCTGGTCAGGTGTTACTGGGAAAGGTTAGGGTGGATGGGATATGCCGTGAATGGTGGGAGGACATGCTAACTGCGTGTGCGCACGCGAATCTAAGGTTGCATATAAACTGCATCTACTGCGTAGACCTATTTGCGATGGGAGGTGCATGCTGACGGGAAATACTACTCGCTTTTGTTTGGGGAGGGAGGGATGGATGGAATGGAAGTGATGTGATGTGGAGAGGAGGAAGGCAGGGAGGAACCACCTACACTAGCTGCTCTGTGTCGCACTGTGTAGTGTTGTACTGTGTAACCTGTAACCTGCTGTGTGCTCGCGCTGCGATATGCGAGGCCTGCGAAAACGAAACCCGTCCTTGTCGTCGTCACGTCACATCAGTGTCCACTCGGTGCTTCAACTCGACCTCACTACACTGTACTCTAGTGGGCTCTATCCATTTCTCGCGGTTCACTTCGCGTATCAGGAGAAATAAGCGAGACGACGACACCACTCGACGAGACTCTCTCCAGCAAGCTGGAGACGTGTCATATCTGTACAGTTTCAAATCGACCTGATCAATTCTCGAGTCACGAGACTGATTGTCGTACCAAACCACAAGCAAACGAGCACTCGAACGAAGGGAGGGCCCATCCAATCCAGTCAGCGTACGGAACAAATGTTGTTGAACTTTTTGCCTCAGGCCCTGCTGTGCTGTGGGTCGAGTTGATGCCGTTTTGCCACGCGTGCTACTCTGCACAGTCTACCGCGGTCCGCGTGTCAATTCTCCCATCCAACGGTCGAGCGTCAATTGCGACAGATTCGCTGGCAATCGAACCGATCGTCCACTCAGCCGCGATAACGTGGACAACCTAACGACCATCGGACGGTCAGTGCTCGCCCTTCTCAACCCAGCCAGCCAACTGGCGATGCTCTGTAACGACAAGTGCACCACTGGTGAGCTGGTGCTCTTGCTTGTGTGGTGGGCGGTGGTGCTGGAGCTGGACCACCAAGTCACGACAGACGGCCAGGCTGTCTGCTGCGGCAGAGGAACCGAACTGCAGCGTTCAAAACCTCCGTTTACCGAAAACCCATGCATATGCCTTCTTTTGGGCAAATATTACGTTTCATTGAAGAAAACATCATAGGCAACATGAATAAGATGGTGCAGCTACTTCTCGACTGTTTAATTCAAATAGATTCCCTAACTTTATCGGGTACAAACACCAGGCTAGGTTGACATGATGACTGGTGTCTGTTGGGCGCTCGAGACTAATTAGGCTACTGAGGATAGGAGAGGAGAGTTTGCACGCACAGAACACGCGCATTGAATGCACCGTAACTCTCCGTGACCTCCGCGCGTGTCGACTTGTTCTCTTACTCCCGACACGCCCTTGATAAGTTTGCCCAAAAAGCAGACAGCGTCGGATAGCAAGGGAAGCGGCGAGAGGAGGAACGTGGGCAAGCGAAGGAGCGATGATGAAGCCACGGCTGGACTGATCGAGAGCGGCGAATTTGACGCAGTTTTTCACGTCATAGCTAGTATCTAACTGGTACTTGAATTCCTGTACAGAAATCGTTCAAACATCGGCTCATTGGCTGGTAGAATACCTCGAGAGAGCCGGAGCCATGGACGACAGAGTAGTGCGGCTGGCGAAATCTTCGGGGTGCCTCGTTCGAGTGCAGGGGCCCGTAAGTCTCTGATTGTGTTGTTTCATCGCCTCCCCCTGCGCGTTTAGAAGCAACTTAGAAGGGGGGAGAGATGGGAGGTGTGATTTTTTCTAACAACTTAGAAGTCGACTCCCCCTGCGAGTGATTTATGAGTCGACTTAGAAGTCGCCTATTTCGCGTGCAGGGGCCCGCAAGTCCCTGATTGTGTCGTTTCATCGCGTCCCCCTGCGCGTTCACGAAACAGAGTGATTTATGAGTCACTCAGAGTCGCCTCTTTCGCGTGCAGGGGCCCGCAAGTCTCTGAACGACGTCATTCGTCGCTTCTCCCTTTTCTGTTGGCACAATTTTCCGTTGAATACCGTTGAATCCCCTTCACTGTCGTTGACTTTTGTTGACTGCAGGATCCCAAGGGCCGTAAGCTGCTGCGGTTCGACTTTTTCCAGTCCAGGTAACAAGCAGACTGGGCAAACATCTGGGTGCCTGCGATATTGAAATCACTTTTGAGAATTCTCAAAAGTGATTTCAATATAGTCCAGGTAACAAGCAGGCTGGGCCTGTTTTTGAGTCGACTCAAGTCCAGGTAACAAGCAGGCTGGGCAAACATCTGGGTGGCTGCGAGGGGGAACGGGGATTTGTGGGGGAGAAAAGGGGGGAGAGATGGGAGGTGTGATTTTTTCTTCTCACACCATTCGTCCTTGGTATCCCCTCCCTCCTCCCCCCCACCTCATGCTCCTACCCTCCCAACCTCTTTCCACCGTACTCTTTTACCTGCCCACACCCGTCCCGGTTACCCTCCTTCCTAACCTCTTACTTACGCCAGCTGGCCCCTTTCCCTCTACCCTTCCCCCCACCTTGTGAAACCATCAACGCTGCAACAGCCGTGTCAACATCTTCAGCTGTGCTGCCTGGGCACTGTTGTCACTTGTGCGTAAGATCAAAAGTGACTCCAATAAGGCTGTGTTGCCTGGGCACTGTTGTCACTTGTGCGTAAGATCAAAAGTGACTCCAATAAGGCTGTGTTGCCTGGGCGGGCACTGTTGAGTTTTTTGTTTACAGCTGATTTTTGATTTAGTTTTCTGAACAAGCTTGGTCTGTGCTGCCTGGGCACCTGATTTCTTCTCAGGCGCCTCCAATACCTTTACTTCCCCCCACCCTCCCTCCCATCCCCACCACCTTCACAACCAGCAAGGGAACAACCGCTGTGCTAGCCTCTAGTATCGTGCTGCCTGCCAGGGCAGCTGTTGTGAGGCTCCTCAAGAACCTTCCCTTCTTTCCGTACTCCCCCTCCCATCCCCACCCACCACTCCGCAACCAGCAATGGAACAACAGCCGTGTCAGCGTCTGGTATCGTGCTGCCGGGGCGACTGTCTGATCTAGGACCCCAGCTGGATGGGCATGTGGTGGGGGCAGGGGGACTGGTGGCAGGGGCAGAGAGCAATGGCAGGTCCGGGTGGGATAGGCATGGGGAAATGATGGCGGAAAAGGGAGCGATGGGAGAAGGGGAGGAGGGTAAAATGAGTGGGTGGGATCGGGAGGAGGGTAGCAGGTGCGGGTGGAATGAGGAGGAGGTTACGGTACTTGTGCCTGGTCGGATTGTTCGATCCTTTGTCATGCAGCAGCAACAACCGTCCAACTACCACACTTTGCAGCAGCAGCAGGCTTTCAAATACCAATCAGCACAGCAACGCTGGCCCTTTCAGCAGCAGCAGCGGCAGCAGCAGCAGCAGCAGCAGCAGCAGCAGCGAAACCCTTCTGCTCCCCCTCTGCTTCCTGGCACGCGCATCAATATTACCTTTGAGGTATTAGTAAACGCTAGTACCTTATTAGCGTTGAGCTGCCTGCCGCTACTGCAGTCAGTCCAGCACAGATGGCATGCGCGTTCAACTATGTTGGGGCCGCTTGCTTTTGAAATTCCAAAAGCCCTGTTGTGCTGCTACCATGACTCTTCTCCAAATGCTCCATTGTCCCTCTGTCCCCTCTCGCACCTGTTCCGTGCCCCATTACCATTGTGTCTCCAATAGCGCACCATTGTTTAGGCACCTCAAGAATAATCTTCATGCACACCTACTAACCCTCCTTTCCATCACTCCCTCTCGCCAGTCGCCATCCCTACAAGGGCCTTCGCAACCCTTCTCTCTTCCAGCGGAGCTGCTCTGCTTTGTGAGTGCCTGCCTCTGCCTTGCCAGAGAAGATGTGAGGAGAAGATGTGAGAAGCGGTTGGAAGATGTGAGAAGCGGTTGGAAGATGTGAGATGTGCATGAAGGTGGAAGAAGCTATTAGTGTGGTCCGGTCAGCACATTTATTCCCGGAACCCAGGTGGAAGTATCCAATAAGTATCCACTGCCTTTGAGCCAACTAGAAGTTCCTCCGGTCTATTGACCCCCACTCTCTCCATCCATTCCCTTCGTCTTTTACCCCCTCCTCATTTCCGTCCCCCTCCCATGCTCCTTGTGTCTTCCCAGGTGAATCTTCCAGCCATCACCTCGTCCTTAGCGTCTCTCCAGTCCGCTAACACCTCCCCACTCATTCTCCCCTCCCTCTCCCCCCCCCTTCCCCTCCCCCTCACTCCCCTATTCCTCATCCCAAATCCCGTTGGCCACCTCGCTCCTTGTGTCTTCCCAGGTGAATATTCCAGCCATCACCTCGTCCTTAGCGTCTCTCCAGCCCGCTAACACACCCTCCCCGCCCACCCTCCTTTCCGTTCCCCCGTCCTCCTCCTCAATCCCCTCCGCCTCACTCTCCTCCTCCTCTTCCTCCCATGCAGCACAGCCACCACCATCACCACAAGCAGCAGAATCAACACCGAATGCTCTCGAGATAGCAGTGCTGCGTGTGAGACTCATCCAACCACCATCACCAGGAGCGACAGTGGCAGCTGCAGCGGCAGGGGCAGGGGCGGGGGCAGGGGCAAGGGCAGGGGCAGCGGCAGGAGCAGGAGCTGGGGCAGGGCCAGTACCAGTGGCGGCGGCAGCGTCAGAGGCATTGCGGTGCATGGTTCAGGAGCAGATGAGGCTGAGGCATGAACTGAAGGTATGGGACCAAGCCAAAGTGGAGGAACGCAGCAAATGAGGCACGGGAAAATGTCTGCCAACCTTTGCTGCCCTGCCCAGCCTCTGTTCCTTGCCATTGTACCGTGCCATTGATCTTGCCCCGCCGTGTTATGAAACGTTTCAGATTTCAAATCCGTGCCATACTGTACTATGTGAGATCACTTTTGGGAGTTCTCAAAAGTGATTCCAACCACTGCCATCCGTGGATACCAGCGTCATGCCTTCTCATTTGGAAAACAGGTCCATTTATCAGCCTCATACGCTGGTATCCGCAGCATCAGAGGCTCCATTTGCTTCTCCTTGTGGAAGGAGAAGGATCCATTTGCTTCTCCATTTGATGTGATGAACACATGTGCTCCTTTCCTATCCCACCTAATTCCCCCACATGTCACGCACGCACTGCCAGGTCAGCTCCCCATCAACCTCCTCCGCCAATGACACATTGACACCTGGCAGTCCTGTCTTGTTGCTTGGTTCACCATTTGGAGTGCTTGCACCGACCCTGTTCGCCAACAGGTGATGCTTATAAGGGGTACGCAGGTGATTCTTATCAGGGGTGTATTGGTGATGTTTATAAGGAGTACACAGTGAGGGGTATGCGACACCACATTCCGTTGCAACCAACAAAATCTGAAATATTTAGTTTGTTGTGTTACAGTGTAGGCCAGAACTCTTGAACCTGTTCAGTCTTTCAACGTGCTCACTCATTCCCTTCCTCCTTATCGCCCCTTCCTCCTCATCCCCTCCCCTCCCCTCCCCTTTCATTCACTGCCCATCTGTCAGCCTGTCATCCAGAGTGCTCTCAGCAGTGCTGCCTGGGGGGATCCTAGCCCTCAACCTGTGTCTCTCCCTCTCTCCCTGCCCACTCACTTTTCTCCTTCCTTAATTCCTCCGCACCGCTCCTTCCCCCTTCACTGCCCATCTATCAGTCTGTCATCCGGAGTGCTCTCAGCAGTTCTGCCTGGGGGGATCCTAGCCCTCGACCTCCCCTTTTTGCCAGGTAGTGACCAGGGGATATAAGATGGGATGAAATCTGATAAGATCTGGTGAGTCTTAACCTGTCAGAAGGCTTAAGCAGTCAGGAAGCAAAAGGCGAAATCTGGTCAGATATCATGTGCCGTTATTTGCTGAGGTTGTTGCAAGTACCTTTATTTGCTGAGGTTATTTTGAATTCTCTTAGATTTTCTTTCGAGGCGCCTAAAAAAAAAAACATCATGTTAAAAAATCAGCAACCATCATGTTTCTCGTCAGGTTTTCCGCACCTTTGCTTCCTGGTGACATGGCATTGGCATCGCGTGATATTGCCTGTTATGACATGGCATGGTACGATCTGTATGTATGGTATGGCATGGCATGGCATGGCATGCATGGCATGGTATGATTTGTATGTATGGAATGTCATCACATGGCATGGCGTGGCATCGCTTCACAGGCATGGAAGGGGCGCCAGTGTTAGACGCCATGGGATGCATCAAGGCCATGCTGCTGCCACCTGTGACCATGCACCATCCTCTCATGCCATCAGCCACCGTGACCATCCCGGTTAGTCATATCACATCACACGCCATGGGATGCATCAATTTTATTACATCTTTTCCCCTAGCCACAAGCCATGTAATATTCTGCGGAACCACAGGCTGTATATCCCACCTGCTTTGGACTATCTATCTATCTGTTCCCACCAGCCGTGTTATGAGACGTCTCAAAACACTATCTATCTATCTATCTGTTCCCACCACGCAGAACTTAAAGCAAAATTACCTTGTTTTCTGCAAAGTATACGCTTTCTGCAAATTATATTACCCTGTTTTCCCCACTCGACCCTATTTGCTCATCCGCTCTTCTCCCTCACCTCCCTCTCTTCAGGTTGCTGCTTCCATCTCATCAATGGCATCTGCCATCCAATCAGTGTCTGACACGTCATCACACACCCACGAATCCACAACTGCCCAACCCAAACCACACAGGGCCCTAGTTCCTGTTTTGAGACGTCTCAAAACAGTTCCTGAGAATTCTCAAGAACCAGTTCCTGCATCAGATGATATATTTTTGAGAAAGATGAACGATTTACCGTTTTATAAGATCGATGCTGCATCATGCCGAGCAGTAGACACAGCTCCAATCGCTTGCAGCACCGGTGAAATGCTCCCACTGAATACACAAGTACAGCGCTCCCTTGCAGCAGCTGCCGTACCAGACACATGGCCATCCCTTGCAGGAGAGGCAGGGGTAGGAACAGAAGCAGGAGGAGGAGAAGGTATAGGAGCAGGAAGCAGCGGGGCAGGAGAAGGGGCAGGAGGAGGTGTGGTGAGAGCGGTAGCAGCAGCACTGCCATCTGTTGTAGGCATAGTGGTGGGAGGGACAGTGTGGGGCTCTGGGGTGATCATCTCCCCCTCAGGCCTCATACTCACCAACGCTCACATCCTCACTCCCTTGCTCAAGCAGCAGCAGCTGTCAGTTCAGAGAACGAGTTTCCACAATTTAAGGACTGAGAGCCCTTCAGACGCCCACTCTTCAACCTTTTCCTCGCTCCTCTCCTCTCCTCTCTCTGTCTCCTCCTCTTCCTCATCCACTTCCTCCTCCTCGTCTTCTTTCTCCTCGCCTTCTCTTGACCTCCTCTCCTCCCCCCCTGCTCACGACATTTGGGTTCGAGTTCCGGCCTCCTCTCCTCTTCCTTCCTCCACTCCACCCTCCTCCCTTGTCTCCTCCAACCCATGTTTCCCACCACCACCAGCAGCATGGGTGAGGGCAGGTATCATCTATGTGTGCTCTGGCTCGCTGGACGTTGCCCTGTTGCACCTGCACCAGATACCACCCGCACCTGCACTGGAACCTGCACCTCTAGATAACAGACAGCACCTGCACCAGATGCCACCTGCACCTCTGGGCAACAGTCAGTCCCTGCACCAGATACCACCTGCACCATCAAGTCATACCCATCCCACACAAGCGTGCCAACATAAGACCACAGCGCAGCCAGCAGATGCAGGACAAGGGGGTCAGCAGCAACACAGCAGCAGCAGCAGTCTGGCTGTCCGCCCCATTCGCCCAAGTGCCTCTGAGCCTGAGTGTGGCGCCACTGCTGTCGTCATTGGTTATGCTGTCTTCCCTCCAGCCCTCGGTACGTGCACTGAACTTTCTTCAGCAGTCTTGAGAGCAGCAGCAGTCTGGCTGTCCGCCCCATTCGCCCAAGTGCCTCTGAGCCTGAGTGTGGCGCCACTGCTGTCGTCATTGGTTATGCTGTCTTCCCTCCAGCCCTCGGTACGTGCACTGAACTTTCTTCAGCAGTCTTGAGAGCAGCAGCAGTCTGGCTGTCCACCCCATTCGCCCAAGTGCCTCTGAGCTCGAGTGTGGCGCCACTGCTGTCGTCATTGGTTATGCTGTCTTCCCACCCGCCCTTTGAGGCGCCTCAAAAGTCTTCCCACCTGCCCTGGGTACGTGCAACGTTTATTTTATTTTTTTGCACTTACCTTAATCTTTGCCAGTTCTTCCCTCATAAGTGCTACCATCACCTCTTGCAAACCCATTCAACCATTCCGTTCTGTCGCTTTACATCTCCACCTCCCTCACCCTCGTAACCCCATCTGATTGAAGAAGTGTTTTGGTTAAAATTCATTAGATTCGATACGCAGCAAGTCTGCTAAGAGACGTCTCAAAACACTTCTTCAATCCCTCACCCTCGTAACCCCATCTCCCACCCGCCCACTCTGCCTTTTAATCCCCCCCCTTCAGCCACCCCCCCGTCAGTCTTCTCAGGCATCGTCTCTCGGATCGTCACAGTCGTCGTGGAGCACGAGCAGCAGCAAGAGCAGAAATTCAAGACCTTTCCCGTTCTGCTTTCATCCTCTCCCCCCCCCCCCCAACCCCCTCTTTTCCAGCCACCCCCCCATCAGTCTTCTCAGGCATCATCTCTTGAGTCGTCACAGTCAACCTGGAGCACGAGCGACAGCAAGAGCAGAGACTTAATACCTTTCCCGTTCTGCCTTCATCCCCCTCCACCCCCCCTCCCTCCCCCTCTTCCAGCCACCCCCCCATCAGTCTTCTCAGGCATCGTCTCTCGGATCGTCACAGTTGACCTGGAGCACGAGCAGCAGCAAGAGCAGGGATTTGATACCAAGAGCAGCAGCACTAGCGCACCTGATTGGTTGAACGGCGGGCGGCAACAGGTAGAGACGTGTCTAAGTACAGTGGAGCGAAGAGGGGAGGAGGCGCACAGGAGCAAAGGAGGGCAGAGAGGGGGGAGGGTGGCAGCGATGGTGCTGACGACTGCAGCAGTGCATGCCGGGGCGAGTGGAGGCGCGGTGGTGAACGCACAGGGGGAGATGATTGCACTGGTTACAAGGTGAGCTGGTTACAAGGTGAGCTGATTACAAGGTGAGATGGTTACAAGGTGAGCTGGTTACAAGGTGAGCTGGTTACAAGGCGAGATGGTTACTTGCCAGGTGCGTTTGTTTTAAAGTAACCTTGTTGTGATGTTGTGACATAAGCACATGTTATGAGGTAACATTGTCACGGTGTTACGAGGTAGGTACACGCAGTGCAATGTTACCATCTTACTTTATCCTTCGTCCTGCCCCTGTTTGCCCTCTTCTATATTAGTGCGACCTTTGGTGCGAACCTTTGAGAATTCTCAAAAGTCGTCCTGCCCCTTCCCTGTTGGCCCACCCCCCAACCCCCCTCAACCACCCTTCACCTCCTGACCCCTTTCTCCCCTACCACCAGCAATGCAAAGCACAACCACCAATTCAATTCAACACCCTCCCTCACCTCAACTTCTCCATCCCTTTTCAACGCCGTTCTATGTCCTTCAACCCCTTACAACGCCCTTCTATGCCCTTCAACCCCTTTCCCCCCACCAGCAATGCGAAGCACAACCGGCACGGCACCATCCTTCCGCACCTCAACTTCTCCATCCCTCTCGCCCTCCTCCTCCCCATCTTCCACTTCGCTTCATCCCTCCACTCTTCCCTCCACTCCTCCCTCCACTCCTCCCACCACTCTTCCCACCATTCCGCCCACCACACCTCCCACCCCCCTCATTTTCCTCCTCCTCCTCCATTCTCCCCTGCGTGGGCCTCCGGCGTCCATCCCCTTCTCTCTCGCTTCCTCCTCCCCCTCAACACCCCCTCCGCTGCCATCCACTCCCTTTGGTCCCTCGCCCCCTCCTCCCATCTCACTCCCCCCGACATCCCTCGTCCCCCGCAGTCTCTCTCTCCCCTTATCACCCCTTCTCCCCAGACTAATAGGCCCAGGTTATGATTTTTTAGAAGTCTTGGATTCCCCTCCCTGCCCATCCACGCTCTCTGTCCCTCGCCCCCTCCTCCCATCTCACTCCCCCCGACATCCCTCGTCCCCCGCCGTCTCTCTCTCACCTCATCTCCCCTTCAGTCCAGACTCATAGGCACAAGCTATAAGCCCGCCCTTATACACAAATCCAGCCCAAGCTCAGTCTGACGTTTGAGACGTCTCAAGCGTCGTCCCCCTCAGTCCCTCTCGCGCCTCATCTCCCCTACAGTCCAGAATAAGAGTGTGTTTCCAAAGGTGTCCGGGCACCACGTCTCAAGAATCGCCCCCCACAGTCCCCCTCGCGCCTCATCTCCCCTTCAGTCCAGAATAAGACAGTGTTTCCAAAGGTGTCTGGGCACCACGTCTCAAGAATCGCCCCCCACAGTCTTTCTCGCGCCTCATCTCCCCTTCAGTCCAGAATAAGAGAGTGTTTCCAAAGGTGTCCGGGCACCATCCAGCAGGCCCCAATGACGTGTGAAGAAGACACGCTGGACCGTGGGAAACATGTGCCCTGCGAATTTCACGACCACTGTGCAACTGCACTTGCCGAACAATGAAGTTTCGGATGTAATGTAACACCAACCGTTTTAATGTGTACCAGTTATGTTTTGACAAGTCGTGAAATAATGTCGCATGTCTGGCAGGCACATATGTCCAAATTCATTTCAGACAGCTCTGTGCGACCGTAGGCCCAGGTTATAAGCCTGCCCTCCCACGCAAGCCCAGTCAGATTAGTAGGGAAATTGAACTTTCTGGCTTGGTTCAATGTGTGATCTCGTGCAAAGATCCACTTATCTCTGTGTCAAAAGTGTAGCTGAGTTCATGGCTAAGAGTTACTACATTGAGAGCGCGGATAAATTTCAAGAACCTCGCTATTGAGTTCATCGCTACAGTTTAACATAGAGAACACGAATAATATCGCAGTGGTTGGCGTAAACGGAAACGCACAGGCCAGGAAATTTGTTACAGTACCAGCAAACGTGTACGATAGAAATACAGAGTGAACAGCAGCCTCCAAGCAGTTTTAAGACCCGTCCACTTCAAATATAGCAAGCAAAATTTAGGCCCAGCTAGACAAAACCGGGCCAGGTGCAAAAGGTATATGGCACTGCATTTTAACCCAGCAAACCAGGGAGGATCCGGGAGAAAAGGTCCTCCTCATCTCCTGGAAGCAGCAACAGCGAATCACCAAGCCCTTCCTCTTCAGAATATTGCGAGTAGCCGTGGCTGCTATTGCTGCAACTGCTGAGTCCACTGGTGGTGCCGCTGCTCCTATCACTGTTCACCCCACACAACCACTGCGAATCGTCATGTGCTCCCATGCCTGCTGCTGCTCCTGCTGACGCCCCCCACAACCTGCCTATGCTCTCGGGCACGTAAACTTTCCTGCCAGCTTCACACCCTCCCACGGGCTCAACACGCTGCTGCGCTTTCAACTCGGGCAGGCCGTTATAATTCCATCCGCTGCCCGGGATGAGGTTCGGGGCAGGACTCCCACTGCGAGCCTCGAGAGTGCCGAAGCTGGCACTGTTACCGAGTGGAGCAGCAGCGGCATTGAGGCTCGGGCCGAACCCAGGAGGAGGTGCGGGACTGGCATGGGCGGCAGAAGGAAGGTTCGGCGATGAGCTAGACCAGATACCCGAGAGGAGAGATGTGTGCTGGAGGGAGGAAGAGGAGGAAGTGGTGGTGGGAGTGAGTGTGGTCATACGGGTGTGAGAGTAGGTGCCAGGGTTGGTATTCGAGAGGGGGATGACGAGCGATGGAGATGGGATGGTGTATTCAGGGAGAGGAGAGGGTGGCGAGGGGGAAGGAGAGGGGGAGGCCGAGCGGGACAGATGGGCAAAGACAGGGTCAGAAGGACCAACAGGAAAAGCAGTGGTGTTGTGCGGTATGCAGTGGTTCGACTGGAAAGGGTGGGGAGGAGGAAGCGAGGAGAGAGTAGAGGAGGAGGTGGTGGTAGTTGCGGTGTTGGTGGTGGTGGAAGGGAGGGGAGAGGAGTAGAAGGGGAAGGGCTGCGTGGAGGGGAGGGAGGAGGGGAGGCCGTGGGGATGGGAGATGACAAGGTGCAGGGCGTAGCTGATGTCTCCAGAGGCCAGCACCAACGCGTGTTCCAACAGGTCCTGGTGAGACATGAAACCAAGGGGTGAAGAGAACACATACGAGGCAATGCATGCACGATTAGGGACGAGGAATGAGCGATGGAGGAGATGATAGGGAGCAGGGCGTGGCTGATTTCTCCAAAGGCGAGCTGCGAGCACCAACGCATGCTCCAACAAGTGGCGGTAAAGAGGACCCAGATCATAGGCAACTTCTGAGTCGACTCAAAACGAGGTGACTTTTGAGTCGACTCAAAAGTCATGCTCCAACAAGTCATGGTAAAGAGGACCCAGATCATAGGCAGACAGCAGTGGCTCAGCGGGGAGGATGTGTGCAGCAGCGCAGCACAAGGGGGGTAATGGATGGTACCTTGGGCAGCGATCCAGCTGATATTATTCAGAGAGAGCTTGCAACTCGAGGGACATATTATATGAGGAGCCTCAAGAATTGCAAGGGGGTTGTGAGAGGGTACCTGGGGCAGGGATCCAGCTGACATGATCTCAGAGAGAGCTTGCAACTCGAGGGAAATGTCCTGGAACCAAGGAGCAAGCCACACAGATAACCAAGCAACGAGAGAGAGAGAGGGCAACCAAGTGAGGACGATAAGATCTCAGAACAAGAGCAACCAGAAACTAAAAGCTGCATGCACAAGTTGACACCTACAGTCTGACAGGAGAGGAAGCGGGTTCACGACGGACGGGGAGGGCGAGAAAGCAGAGAGGGCGGAGGGGCGGAGAAAGCAGAGAGGGCGGAGGGGCGGAGAAAGCAGAGAGGGCGGAGGGGTGGAGAAAGCAGAGAGGGCGGAGGGGCGGAGAAAGCAGAGAGGGCGGAGGGGCGGAGAAAGCAGAGAGGGCGGAGGGGCGGCAGGAGCAAAGTTTTGAGGCGCCTTAAAAGATGGATGGGGAGGGTGTGAACTCACGACGAATGGGGAGGGCGTGAGAGCAGAGAGAGCGGAGGGGCGGCAGGAGCACTCGTGGTAGACGAGCAGGTGGTTGAGACAGCCACCCAGGTCTCCCCCGTGCACCAGCACCGCCTGCGCTGCCTCTCCCAAGGGGAATCCGAGCCTGACGAGAGAAGGCGAGAGAGAAGAAGACATGGAGGGAGTGGAGGGGTGGGATTTGAGCGGAGTCAAAAGACGAGCAGGTGGTTGAGACAGCCACCCAGGTCACCCGGGTGGCTGTCTCAACCACCCAAGGTCTGAAGATTGTGGGTGGGGAAGAGACACCATGGGTCACCTCCATGCATCTGCATTGCCTACCAACCAACCCCACAGATGGTGATCACTTGTGTGGTGGCAGGGAGCGCTTACTCTTGCAGCTGGCGCACGTAGACTCGCCGGCGATTCGTCTCCAGGGCGAAGCGATTTTTGAGTCGACTCAAAAATCGACTCACTACATGTGGTGGCAGGGAGCGAGCGCTTACTCTTGCAGCTGGCGCACGTAGACTCGCCGGCGATTCGTCTCCAGGGCGAAGCGGCACGCATCACTCCACGGGCGCAGCCCAACCGAGGCGGTGTTCCCTCCAGCTGCAGCACCAGACATATCCGCAGCACCACTAGCAGCGGTGGCACCCAGAGAGGCAGCCGCATTGTCAGCAGAAACACCAGCGGTGGTACCAGCAGCGGCACGGGCATCAACGGAAACTGAGCCCATGCCCGGATTTGATGCATTTCTGCCCTTGCTCGCCTCTCCTGCTGCTGCTGCAACACTCTCTGCAACCACCAGCTTATCCCGGGGCTGCTGCTGCTGCTGCGGCTGCTGTTGCTGAGACTGCTGCTGCTGCTGCTGTACCTGCAAATCTGCTTTCTCTCGCAACCTCTCCTGCACGCCCACATCGCCAACCGCCCTTCCGCTCCCACTCCCCTCCCCACTCAACAAGGCTTCCGAACCCACAGTGCTAGGCTCGGCAGCCGGCTCCGCTGGGCTGGAGGCAGGCTCGGTGACAGGCTCGGCAGGGAGGTGGTCGGCGCAACTGCCCAAGCTGGCGGAGGGGGAGAGGCTGGCCATGGCGCGGGGAGTAGAGGGGAAGGAGGAAGGGGGGGAGGAGAGCCCTGAGGTCGTTGAGAATTCGCACTCAGTTGGTGTGGAGGAGGAGGATGAGGAGGAGGACGGGGGGGCGGGATGGAGAGAGGAGTGGAGGGAGGAGGGTGAGGAGGAGTGGAGAGAGGTGGAGTGGAGTGAGGAGGATTCCTTGGTCCAGACGGAGAGGGAAGTGGAGGACGGGAGGTGGGCGGAAGAGGGGGCAGGGGGGTCTGGGGAGACGGTGGTCGTGGTTTTGATGGGCGGAGGTACAGAAGAGGAGGTGACAGTGGTATTTGACTTCCCTTGCGACTCTGTTGTCGCCCTTCCAGCCTGCTTCCCCTGCTGCTGCTGTTCCTGCTGCTGCGGCTGCTGTTCCTGCTGCTGCGGTGGCTGCTTCTGCTGCTGCGCCTGCTGTTGGCTCGGCGCTTGCGCCTTCCCGGCCTCTGGCCGAAGCAGCAGCGCAGCAGGCTTGGCTTTCCAGACCGAGTTCGCAGGCACGGCGGCGGTCACCGGAGCAGGCACCGCAGGTGCGGGAACCGATTGCTCCTTGCCTTTCTTCTTCTGCCTGGATTGACTCCCCTTACCACTACCACCACCACTACCACTATCCGCTTTCCCCTCCCCTTCTTGGCTCGCCGCCTTGCTCCCAGCCTTGTCTTTCCTGCTCTTTTCCTCGCCTCCTGCTCCTCCTGCTGCAGGATTGTCAGGCGCCTTGCCTCCGGTACTGGCGTCTTGTTGCAAGGAGGAGTGCTTTGGAGACGAAACCTTTTCCGCCTTGCTCTGCCAAACGAAAAAACGTACAAACAGGTAATGAAACGCGACTAAGGACGTATTTCCCTTCGGACGGTCCAGACACGACGACAGGCGAAGACAACAATGCATTCACATTCGCAATGCCATCACCAATCTTACCACTCTCACTGCCACTACTGGTACCACTGCCATCGTTACCGCCGATCATAATACTGTTGGAACTATAGTCGCCACAACTGCCGCCACTACAGTCGCAACTACTATCATTATTCTGTCTGCCGTCGCCAGCACTGTCGCCACTACTATCGTCATTCCTGCCGCCACTACTGTCGCAACTACTATCGTTATTCTGTCTGCCGTCGCCAGCACTGTCGCCACTACTATCGTCATTCCTGCCGCCACTACTGTCGCAACTACTATAGTTATTCTGTCTGCCGTCGCCAGTACCGTCGCCTCGCCACTACTATCGCCACTCCTGCCGCCACTGCTGACGCCTCTCCTGCCGTCGTTGATGCCGCCACTGCTATCGCTTCCAGTTATGTCGTCAATGCAGTCGCCACTAATGTAGTCACTACTCTGCTGGCGACACTACTATTCGCAGCTAATCTCGCCACTGCAATCGCAACTACCGTTGCAAGTAGTGTCGCAACTAATCTCACCATAACTGCCGCCACTGCTCCTGCTAGTGCCACAGTCTAGGGTCAGGCAAGAGCGACAAGGCTCGCAGAACTCAACACAACCTAATGGATAAGGAAACAACGCTCACACAACTCACCTCTGAGGCCTTCCCTTTGGACGGTCCGGACACGATGCCAGGCGACGACGACCACGCATTCACAGGCCCGCTCCCTCCACTCCCACCGCCACCACTACTGCTGCTGCTGCTCACAGCCCCAACGGCTGCTGCTGCCGCATCCTTCAAACCCGCAGCAGCAGCACTCCAGGATTTAGACAAAACCTTCACCGGCACTCCCCCACTCCCACTACCCCCACCAGACGCGCCTATACCCCCGCTTTTAGACGACGGGGACGTGGGGCCGGCCCCACCAGACGCGGACTTAGCCACGGATGCGGCAGCCTTGGCAGCGGGGGGCAGAGACGAGCGCACGAGCAGCGCGACCGTAGGCTTTGGCGCGGGAGCAGCGGGTAACGAGGTGGAAGATTTGGAGGACGAGGAGGGCACGGAGAATGATCCTTTCGACTTGCTGCCGTCGCCTGTTTTCCCCTCCTTTTTACTATCGCCTGACTTGCCGTCCTTTTTGCTATCGCCGGTTTTTCCTTCTTTTTTGCCGTCGCTGGCTTTACTGTCGGTTTTTTTGTCGTCCTTGCCTTTGCCGCCCTTCTTCGCCGCAGCTCCCACAGGGGCTGGCGGAGGCTCGGGCATCTTGGCCTTTCGCCGCTTCTTGCTGCAACGGAGAGAGGGGAGAACGGAGGGAGCGCGGGAGGAAGAAGTGAAAGATGAGGTGACGAAACAAAGAACTGTATGTCTTAGTATGCCGGTGTTTCTTAGAATGCCTAATTAAAGGGCCGGCTGAAGCGGAGGAGGGATGAGTCGAGGCCTAATTACAGGGCCGGCTGAAGCGGAGGAGGGATGAGTCGAGGAGATGGGCCATGAACACGAAATAATAAGGAAAGCAGGGAGGCAAACGGGAAAGCTACGCACAACTTTTCTCGCACAAAGTTTCTAGTGGACAGGAACACAGAAGCGCAGGCAGAAACGGCGGAAAATGAACGCATCCGCACGCATTTGCTTGCAGAATAACTTCGTTGCGGCGTTTGAAACGCGCGGATACGGGGGAGAAAGGAAGGAAAGGGTGTGCAAGGAGATGTTGCACCTGTTTTCGTTCCGAGCATGAATCGGGTGGGACTTGGTGATCTGGAAACACAGGAATGCCACGATGAGAGAGAAACGCAAGGAGAGCCGGGGGGACGAGCAAACGGATGAAAGACACGAGACACAAGACAGGACGAAGGCATTAGCCGCACGAGGCAAGAGACGCATGAGGTATCAGATGAAAGAGATGGAGGAGTGGAACAACGGAACACGCATGGAGGGAAGGGTATTGGTATTAGCAAATGAAGGAGAGCACGCAGATGAGTGCATGAGCCATGAAAAAAAAAGAAAATCAACACTCGGTCCAAGAAGAAGGTGAAGATAAACAAAGAACAAGATCGCCTGATGCTAATTCGTGAAACTAGTTTAGTGAAAAAAAAGGCTACGAAAAAACAAGAACATACAGGGTGCGATCCATGGCAAGAAAGAAAAATGTAAGGAGAAACCTACACGTCCAGGACACGGCTTGTCGAACTTCGTCGCTTTGCCATTGCCACGTGGACACTGGAAGCCCGTCTTTCGTTGCCTGCGTTACAATGAGCAAAGGCGAAAGGACACGTAAGAATTGTCATGGTGAGGTCATCACGGGGTGATTAAAGGATTGGTGGAAACAAAAACAAAGTAGAGGAATACGGAGGCTACTAGACGCTTGAGATAGATGGTGTTAAGTTTAAAGTAACGATTCTTCATATTTCGAGGTTTTTTCCAAGACAATTGCTGCGTCGCCAAGAATTGGCCTTCAGATACCAGATAACTGGTTGCTGTATACTGTTATACGTTGGAATCGCCTAATGCTTGCTGCACAGCTTGTAACAACCCTTAGTGAGCCGAGATGGAAAACTTGAAACTAAATCAAAGAGGATCAACAGGAGGATTCTAAACCACGCCAGCACGATGCGCTCAAATACTTCTCGTTGAGCGCCAAAGAACTTGACGGAGAGAGACGGAACGCTATCCTTACAACCTTGGAGGACGTTCAAAAGAAGGCGAAACTGGAAAAAGCATTGACCCCGGAGGAAGCGTGGTTTCTATTCGGAAGTTTCTACCCTATAACTACAGTGATTTTTCACAGCTACTGCAAAAATTCATCCCATCTATCGATCTACCATTTCCTGACCAGAACCGGCTGCAGCGAGGAGGTAACTAAAGGCGTGAGTTTTAAGAACCATACTTGTCCAGACGGATGCTCTTTAAAAACGCCTCGATGCAGTGTTGATGGTACACGCCTGAGCTCGCGCATCCTTCGAACGTGCACGAGAGCGCGTTAAGCTCGTCCTGCGTACTATCGCACGGCTCCCCGCAATAGTCACAAACTCCCTCGATATCATGCAGAGAATGACCCGCGGCTGGCACGGCGGGCGCGACTGGCGGCGGCATTTTCGCGATAGAACTTGCAGGAAAGGCTGCAGCAAGAAGCGAGATACAAAAGTGCTGTTGTTAGCGAAGAGTTAGTCAGGCAACACGGTGTGGTTGTCCTAAGCTTAACGACGGAGAAAAACACGGAACCTATAAGGTCGTCTGGAAGGACATCCTACGATAAACAGGATTCGGTTTCAGGACACGAACTAATCAATCAGTTCTACGAAGAATGCCGCCTGCACAGAGCTAGCACGCAGCAGCAATGATCCTAAATCGAACGTGCTCTTACTGTGCAGACACAAAGGTTGAGGTTGCAATGCCGCGAATTACGGACCGTGAGGTTCCCGAGGTTCTCTAGGGTTGTTGCAATGGCAACAAGGGAGCCACACAGCACCAGCCAAAGAAAACCTAGATTCTTCCCAAACGCTCCCACTGCTTTGGCTTGCTCAGCACAGCACTGCTGTTCGGCTCTCTGTCAAGTTTTCCTCACATCCCTCGTGTAGCTATCTTTGTTCGCTCTCCGTCATGCTCTGTCAGTCATCTCCGCCCTGCTGGCGCTAGACAGTGCCCCACGCGTTCCGCCGTGCTGAGAGCAAGAACTACTCGGCGGAGCAACTGAACCACGAAAGGGAGCGCGTGGTGCGGAAAAGGCTCGGGGGACCGTTTTGCGGAGGTCTTGGGGAAGCATGTGGCGATACTGATGGTGACCTGACCTTGTCTGGAAGATGTCGGTCAGACGGTAAGTTTCTGATAGCCATTTCACTGACCGCGACGTTTGCGATCGCCAAAGTGACGGGTCTTTCTGCTGTACGATGTCAGCTTCGTGCTGATCACGCCTCCTCCCGAAACACTTTTCTAATTTACGGGCAGCCCCTGACCGACGGGCAAAGAAGTATGGATCATGTGTGGGCTATCGAGCCATAACGGGGATTTGGCCGAAGCAAGCACCCAATCACAGGCGTGGTTGAGCCTCGATCAATCCTCCTGAACCAAGCAAACATCAACAACAGAAAGGCCGAACGTTTAGGGTTTTGCTCGTGTCGTGACGCAGCTCTGGTTACAGTGTCAGACATGCTTCGCATGTGCGAAACTTTGCAGGCCAAACTTTGCCGCCGCCACCTCGGATGCCACGGAAAAAAACACTGAAATCGGGTGTTTAGAAAGTGCGATACAAATCTGCCACGAAATGAAGTGTAAGGAAAATGTTCTAGGAAAACAACTCTATTGCCAATGCAACATACAGTTCGTGATGCCACACATAACATTTACTATGATTTTCATAAAATACAATAAAGGATTCAAAACACAGTTTACAATACCATGTAGAAGTATTCTCTCAGTTTTGATACTTATATGGTATATGATAGAGGGTACAACGTGATAAAAATCTATGTAAATGTTTTTTTCCTAAGCGAAATGTGACATTAATACGACGGTGCTGCTGTCTGATGGAGATATTTGGTTTCAAAACGTAGTGAAAGTGTAATTGATAAAGGATCATTCCCTTGCTAGTGTAGAAAAGGAGAAACACCTGTTGTTTGCAGGACGTTACAACTGTTCATTGTAAGTGCCAGTCACTGTGCGATTACGGGGTTTGCTTTGCCGGTGCACACGTTCCTTTGCGAGCAGCCATATCCATTGAACCTTGAGCTTGCCTCCGATCAAAAAGGAACTCGCAGCAAGAGGCAACTTAGTGACTTTACTTCCTTCGCCAAAGGCAGAACCGACACCGCCTGACGCTTAGAGTGCATTGCTATCACAGTAGTGGCTTATTGGTCACGTATTACCGCCACGCTTGGTACGTGTAGGATACTTGTGCATAGGTTCTGCCTTGGATTTCCTATTCAATATAGTCTTTAGAGTCAATAAGCTTTGAGTCAAGACGAATCTGATACAATTACGGACGCAGTGAACCAGCTTAGAGCAAAGTTTTGGTCTTCCACATCCAACATGAGTTCCATTATCTAGGCCTAGTTTTCAGGGTGTTTTCGAGCTGTACACCTTGGCCCGGGTCACACAAGTTTGCATCCGCGGTGGTTGTATCGACCGGCGGCTGTAGCGGCGCGGCCGCTTCGGCTGTAGCAACGGTGCCGCCAGTCGACTCGTCAGCTTCTACTCGGTCGATCCCACGGCTGTAGCGACGGTTGGCGTTGTCGTATCTACGGCTGTAGTTGCCGGCTTTAGCAAGTTTCAGATTGCTGAAGTGTAGCTGTGGGTTGTGCTACAGCCGTAGGAGCAAGAGGAGTTGAAGCGGGAGTTGAAACAAGAGTTGCAACAGGAGTTGAAACAGGAGTTGGAAACAGCAGTTTCTAACGATGGAGCAGCTACTAACGAGTGAACAGCGGGAGGTGCTTATAGCGGTGGATGGAAGCGAGTGTACGTCGCAATCACTACTTTCCTGCTTTCTATCACACACGCACGCACACACGTACACCCACACATGCAAGCACCCAGACCCACATACAAGCACACGCGCATGTTCACTCACGCTCATCTCCCCCCTGTTTCTTCTTCTCCTCCAACCGTCCTTTCACGATCCCCCTCTCGTCCTTCCTCAGTTTCCACCCTCCCTCCCTCCCTCCCTCCCTCCCTCCCTCCCTCCCTCCCTCCCTCCCTCCCTCCCTCCCTCCCTCCCTCCCTCCCTCCCTCCCTCCCTCCCTTCCTCCCTTCCCTCCCTCCCTCCCTCCCTCCCTCCCTCCCTCCCTCCCTCCCTCCCTCCCTCCCTCCCTCCCTCCCTCCCTCCCTCCCTCCCTTCCTCCCTTCCCTCCCTCCCTCCCTCCCTCCCTCCCTCCCTCCCTCCCTCCCTCCCTCCCTCCCTCCCTCCCTCCCTCCCTCCCTCCCTCCCTCCCTCCCTCCCTCCCTCAATCCCTCCCTCCCTCCCTCCCTCCTCTCTCCTCTCTCTCACCCGTCTGCCTCGCATGGACACCTCACCTGACTCTCAATGTGCTCTCCCTGTCTATCTAGCATACCTCCCTGCCTCTTCCACATTCGCAGGTTCAGAGCTCGCGTTCGTTTGGGGCTTTAAGGACTTTTGAGGCGCCTAAAAGAAAGAAAAAATAACAGAGCTCGTGTTCGTTTGGGGCTTTAAGGACCTCATGCGCGTGCGTAGCTGACTGTAATCATTCGTGCTCTCCCTGTCCCCACCATATCCCTGACTCCCTTTCTCTCTCACTCACCCTGCAGGTTCAGAGCTGGCATTCAACTGGGCGTTGAGGAATTACTGCAAGGCCCAGGATCATGTGCGCCTTATCCATGTGCGCAAATCATTCGACGGTAAGCAGGCTCACATTCATATTGAAGTCACTTGTTAGAATTCTCAAATGGAATTACTGCAAGGCCCAGGATCATGTGCGCCTCATTCACGTGCGCAAATCATTTGACGGTAAGCAACGTTACGAGAGCGGAGGAAACGGTGAGACGAAGGGTGGTAGAATAGAAGAACAGCCGGTCAGGGGCGTCTAGGTTCTTGTTTCTTTTCTTTCCTCTTATTCCCCCTTCCCCAACCCTTTCCTCCCTCTTCCCTGCCCTTCTTTTCCCCCTCTCCCTCCAGACATGGCGGGCAAGGCAAGCTTCCAGCGGACGCCATGGCAACACTGGAGGCACAGGCAGAGGCATCTGCACGTTGCTGATCCATCGCCATCCCATTCCCTCAATCCCCCAATTTGACCACTCCCATCCCTTTTCTCCCTCCAGACATGGCAGGCAAGCTTCCAGCAGACGCCATAGCAACGCTGGAGGCACAGGCGGAGGCAGCTGCGCGCGCCATAGTGGAGAAGTACATGAAGAAATGCGCTGTGGCGGATGTGAGTGCGCTTATATGGGGTTTGAGTGCGCTTATAACAGAGGCAGCTGCGCGCGCCATAGTGGAGAAGTATATGAAGAAATGCGCTGTGGCGGATGTGAGTGCGCTTATATGGGGTTTGAGTGCGCTTATAACAGAGGCAGCTGCGCGCGCCATAGTGGAGAAGTACATGAAGAAATGCGCTGTGGCGGATGTGAATGCGCTTATATGGGGTTTGAGTGCGCTTATAACAGAGGCAGCTGCACGTGCTATAGTGGAGAAGTACATGAAGAAATGCGCTGTGGCGGATGTGAGTGCGCTTATATGGGGTTTGAGTGCGCTTATAACAGAGGCATCTGCACGCGCTATAGTGGAGAAGTACATGAAGAAGTGCGCTGTGGCGGATGTGAGTGCCTTTGAGGTTTCTCAAAGTGACTTGGTTAGAGCTGGTCTGCAAATCCATTAGCACGCGCCATAGTGGAGAAGTACATGAAGAAATGCGCTGTAGCGGATGTGAGTGCGCTTATAACGAATTTGGGGTGCGTTTGTAACAGATTTGGGTGCGCTTATAACGGATGTGAGTGCGCTTATAACGGGTGGTACCTGAAGACATGCGCTGTAGCAGAGGTGAGTGTGCTTATAACGGATGCGAATGCGCTTATAACGGATGAGTGTCCGTGCAGCTTGTGAGTCAAGCTTATGAAGGGCGCTGTGACAGGAAGACAGGAGCAGACGAGCACATTGTGTGAGGCGGTGCCTTAGAACCTTAAAAAACAGATAGAGGTGCTGCTAATGCATGTGGTTTTTTAGAATCCTTAAAAACCACTTGCAGATTCAGATGTGTAGTGCAGATTGAGAGGTGCCAGACAAATTTCGGCACTTCATATCCTCGAAACTTCAGAGTTGGTGTCAGTGACCTTTTGTTTGGTTTTTCCCTTCCTTTTTTTTTCCGTTCGGTTTGCTTGCAGCTGGACTGTGATTGGAAGATAGCGGTGGGGGACGAGCGAGAGGTGATCTGTAGAGAAGTGATGCGCGTGTGTGCGGACGTGCTGATCGTCGGAACGAGGGGGCTGTCTCCAGTCAAGAAGTGAGTTGAGGAAGGAGACTATGTTTGACAGCCATGATTTTCAAGAGCATCACAGTCAGTGTGCTGTGTGGGCTCGGCTGTGTGGGCATTTTCGTGTCTGATTTGAGGCTTTGACGTCATGCATAAGTTTGCTTGTATCGCTTTTGAGAATCCTCAGGAGAGTCTGGTTGAGGCCTTCAAGTGAGCCCATACATGCGTGTGATTTTGCCCATTCTCTCGAAATAATGTGGTCGTACACGGGTAGATGCAGACACATGCGACACAAACAAACATCCTAACTACCTCTCCCACTTTCACTCTCCCTCTCTCCCCCACTCCCGTCCCCGCCTCTTTCTCTACTAACTGCAGGGCCCTTCTTGGTTCAGTCAGCGAGTACTGTGCGCACCACAGGTGGGTTTATTCAGCGAGTCAAAAGTCACCACCTTGAATATCGGTCAGTGCGCACCGGACACAGCACAGACAGGTGGGTTCATTTAGGCACAGGTGTAGCTGCTGCCACGCTGGTTGTTTCTGTGACTTTTGAGTCGACTCAAAAGTCACCTCGTTCATTTAGGCACAGAAAGTTGTAGCTGCTGCCACGCTGGTTGTTTCTGTCATGCTTGTGAATGGTTGGTGCAAGTGATGAATGGGTGGTGCATGCATCCCCCATTTGAATCCCCCATGTGCATCCCCCATGTGCATCCCCCATATGCATCCCCCATGTGCATGCCCCATGTGCATGCCCCATGTGCATGCCCCATGTGCATGCCCCATGTGCATGCCCCATGTGCATGCCCCATGTGCATGCCCAATGTGCATGCCCCATGCGCATCCCCCATGTGCATCCCCCATGCGCATCCCCCATTTGAATCCCCCATGTGCACCCCCATGTGCATGCCCCATGTGCACCCCCATGTGCATGCCCCATGCTCCATACGTCTTTGATCATTTCTCCCTGTTCCTCTCTATGCCCTCTGCCTCCTATTCTTCCCTTCTGTCCCCTTTGCCCACTCTATTACCCTCTTCCTTCGTGCCAGTGCCTGCCCGGTGATCATAGTCAAGGCAAAGGAGCCCAACCCCAATGCCTAGCTCGCTGTTTGATCCCTGTCCCCACTGCCCTATCTGCTCCCTCTGCCTCCTCTGCCCCTCTGCCCCTTCTCCCCTCATAACAGTGCCTGCCCGGTGATCATAGTCAAGGCAAAGGAGCCCAAGCCCAATGCCTAGCTCGCTGTTTCAACCCAAGCCCAATGCTCCGCTTAATTGTTGACCTTTGGTTCTTCCGTGCTACAGCTGGATTGGTGCATAACGTACAATTAACATACAGTACATGTATCTACTCGTTATACACATCACCAGCTCCTTTATAGCTTCATTCATTCAATGTGTCTTGCCAAATCGTTGTCTTCAATGTGGGCATATATGATGCACAGTATGAGCTACAACTAACACTGTTACCACTCCGATAATATTTGGGTTTTTGGTGATTCAGAAATAAGTTCTATGTTAGCCAGGCTCAATATACATAAGTCAATCACTATCACTACTGGCATTGTCATCCCCAGTATTATCTGACTCAGTAGCATAATCAAGATCATACATCCCCTCTTCTGGACACACGTCTTCTAAAAAGCTAAGAGCCCGCAACAGCAGTTGCTTAGCTGAAAGTCGGAACTTAATAGCCTGAACCTTTTCCTCTGGAAGCTGCAAGACAGGAACCCCACATGTCCCTTCACTTCCCCTCACATCTTCTTCCCTCCTCCTGCTGCTACCACCCCTGTTGCCTCCCCTTCCACTGTTTCCCATTTCACACGATGCATCCTCTACAAGCGTCTTCTTTAGCAGGTTATAATCCTCTGTGAACGTGCTCTTGAATCCGCGCAGTGTAGCGCGCACAACGTTACGTAACACGTCAGCAGCTCTTATAATGGAGCCTGCAAGCATTGCTGAGCGTGCAGCTGTCTCCACTGCCTTACTGTGTGGTCTGTCTTTACCACTACCCTCCCCTGCCCCTGTTGCTTCCTTCCCTCCTTCTACTCCCTCCCCTCCTTCTACTCCCTCCCCTCCTGCTGCGCCCTCCGCTCCTGCTGCTTCTAAGACGGCCAGGTGATACGTCTGCTGTTGCTTGAGAGTGCCACAGGTGACCCCGTCTCGAAACACAAAGCGCAGAATGGTTTCGGCCAGGGCTTGGAAGTCAAAGGTAGGGCCTGGGGAAGTGGAGGGAGGAGGGAGAGAAGGGAGCACAAGAGGATTCAGGGTCTGTTGCTTGAGAGTGCCACAGGTGACCCCGTCTCGAAACACAAGGCGCAGAATGGTCTCGGATAAGACATGGAAATCAAACGCAGGGTCTGAAGGGGTGGAGGGAAGAGAGGGGGAAGGGAGCAAAGAAGAATCACGGATTGTTTCAGCGTACTGCCACAGGTGACACCGTCTCGAAACACAAGGCGCAGAATGGACTCGGCTAAGGCATGGAAGTCAAAGGCAGGGTCTGAAGGGGCGGCGGGGAAGGAGAGGGACGGGACAGAGGGGTGAGTTGAAACGAGAAAGTGGGGTGTCTTGTGCTGCTTGCTGCTTGAGGGTGCATCCGGTGACCCTGTTCGAAACACTAAGCACAGAATGGTCCTGGCTAAAGCACGGAAGTCAACGGCAGGGTCTGAAGGGGCCGGCGGGGAAGGGGAGGGGGTGACGTGACAGAGGGGAGTGCTCGAAAGATAAGGTGGTGTATTCGACTTTTGAGGCGCCTCAAAAGAGTGCTCGAAAGATAAGGTGGTGTATTCGACTTTTGAGGCGCCTCAAAAGAGTGCTAGAAAGATAAGGTGGTGTATTCGACTTTTGAGGCGCCTCAAAAGAGTGCTAGAGAGATAAGGTGGTGTATGCGCTGCTGCTTGAGCGTGCTACAGCCTGCACTGCACGTGACATGCCATGCCTGCAGCCCAGAGCAGCCATAGCAGCCTGCATTTTTGAGACGTCTCAAAAGCCGGCTGCAACCTTGCACGTGACATGACATGCCCAGAGCAGCCATAGCAGCCTGCTGCATGCTAGACGAAGTCACTTTTGAGAATTCTCAAAAGCGACTCCCACAGAGCAGCCTGCATGCTAGAGCCTTCACTCGCCATGTGAAGTCATGCCAATGGCAGCCAGAGCAGCCAGTGACCGTGCATCCACATACCCCTCCCTGCCTATCAGAGTAAGTTACAGCTAACAAGGTCAAGTGACTTTTCACTCACCATGTGTTGGCATGCCGATCACAGCCAGAGCAGCTAGCAGCCGTGCATCCACATACCCCTCCCTGCCTATTGCTAGTGCTTCCGAACCTGCCACCGCCCCTGCTGCCATGCCTAGCAGCTGCCGATCCAAGTCGTGCTCGGCTGTGTAGTCCGCCTGCCGAGCCTCCACGGCAGCTATGGCGGCGGTCACCGAAGCTGCGGCTGAGTCTCGGTCAAACGAACCAGTCAGCCACGGGTATTTCTCAGTATAGCCTGATTCATTATCATTATCACTTCCAGCTATAGTACCAGCATCAGAACCTGCTGTTGCTGCTGCTGCCCCTCCTCCTCCTCCTCCTTCTCCTCCTCCCTCCGTCCCTTCTGCTTCCTTTTCTAATGATGTGTCTTTTTCTCGCATTGATCCTCCTGACGTGGCAGCAAGATATTTCGTCTCGTAGTAGTCAAGAAGTGCATCGGCGTTTTCGAAAAGGACGAATCGGTCGAACGGGTTGTTGGGCGGCACGAAGCCGTACAGCAGCAGGAACTGGGCGGTGTCCATGGACCCATAGCCCACGCTGATTGGCTGGCCTGGCGAGATGACGTCAGCAGCAAAGATGTTGATGTCGGCAGTGGAGGAGTGGATAGTGGGCTGACGTGGCGAAAGGGATAGGGGGGGGGGGAAAGGAGGAAGTAGTTAGAAGAGGAGGAGAGGGCGGTTTACAAGAGAGGAATAGTATCAGCCATTGATGGTAGTAGACAGAAGGGAGAGGGAGTGAAAGGAGGAAGGAGGGAGAGTAAGCGGGAGGGGATATGGCAGTTGGCCAGGCAGGTAAGGTCGTGTCTGAGTGACTACCAAGAGAACTCTTTCACCTGCAAATCTTTCTCAGTGCTCGAACCTGCCTGAACCTGCCTGAACCTGCCTGAACCTGCCTGAACCTGCCTGAACCTGCACATGACTGCCTGTACCTGCTTGAACCAGGCCATACCTGCCCGTACCCATCGGCAGCTGCCAGTCTGCCGTGTAGTAGAACTCGTGGTTGAAGAGATTCGGGAGGGGTTGCTCACCCACCTGAACCTGTAAGCACCTGCATGTACCCATCCGCACCTGCCAGTCTGCCATGTAGTAGAACTCGTGGTTGAAGAGATCCACCAGCGGCAGCAGCATGTGCACCTCCTCCCCCTTACCTCACAGCATGCTCACCCACCTGAACCTCACAGTACCTGCTTGAACCTTCCAGAACCTGCCCGTACCTGCCAGTCTGCCGTGTAGTAGAACTCGTGGTTGAAGAGATCTAGTAACGGCAGCAGCATGTGCACCTCCTCCCCTTCCGCCCCCTCCCCTCCCTCCCCCTCTCCCTCCTCATCCTCCCTCTCCGCCTCCTCCTCCATATACTGCCAAAACTCCTCCTCATCCTCCTCCTCCTGCTCTCCCTTCCCTCCTCCCCCCCTCCTTTTCCTCCTCCCCCTTTTCCCCCTTCTCTTCAAACCAACGGCCGAGATCGGCACGGATCGCGACCACACGATCGCAACCGCCCATTTGAATTCATCCATAGAAGCACCCGCGATACTCTCATCAGAACAAAGAGAAAACGCCTCCTCAACATACCTAACCGCCTCCTCTATTCTCTCTATAGCCTCCCCACTATCTAACTCCCCCAGCGTCCCCTCATCCCAGAAAATCGGCAGCGGCACATACCCCGGCAGGAGATTAATCCACGGGGAGTAAAAAGACTCCTTACCCTTCCTCCACTCTCTTAATAACCATGCGGCTACAGTCACATCGTCCCCAGCGTTCTTGTAAGGGGCGGGCGGGGGAGAGGCGGGGCGGGAGAGGCGGAAATCCCACCCCCCGTGCAGTCGGGAGAGCCAGAGGGGGAAGGGGATGGAGGCGAGGGGGGAGCCAGCGGGGGTGGTGGCGGAAGCTAGGATGCCCAGGGGGAGGCGCGGGGGGAGCGGGGGGGAGGGCGGCACGCAGGAGTAGAAGGCGGGGGAGGAAATGGCTAGGACCTGAGGGAGAGGTGGTGGTGGGGAGAAGTCCGGGGAAAGGGGGAGAGAGGAGGGGGAGTGGGGAGGGGGACGGGGGGAAAGGAACAGGATATTGAATTCAATAAAGGAGCATGGAAGTGAAAAGAAGAACTAAATAAAACGGATAGTTTGTTGCTAACAGAATTGATAGCAATCACCTGGATCTTTGATCGTACACCCCCTTCCACCGATTGGTCCCCGTGCTTCTCCATCCACGTCAGCAAATCCTCCACCAGTCGCGCCTCCCTCTGTGGCAGAGGCACCATCGCGGAACCTTCCCTCTCATACGCGAATATGCTGCTCAGATCGAAATCTGTATCTATATCCGGCATCGAATCCCAATCTGATCCCGAACCGTGATCTGATTCATTATCATAATTCTCATCATCATCACCATCATCCTCTGTACCAAACTGCCCATCGACATCTTCAATCTCTTCCTCCTCCCCATGGTCTTCCTCATCTTCATGATCTTCCTCAGTCTCATCCTCATCCTCATCCTCATTGGCAGAATCATCCCAACCTTCTGTGTAATCCGTGCCCTCATCCACGTCAGCGCCAACCACGTCATCATCCACGTCAGACTCGCCATCATCCGCGTCATCCCAGCCCTCCAAATCAACGTCCTCGTCAAAAGGAGACTCGCTATCGTGCTCTTCAACATCTCCATCCTCCTCGGGTACATGCTCCAGTGCATCGTCTAATAACCCATCATCAATGCCACTCATCACATTACCATCATTATGAGCATTATCATCATAATCCTCATTCTCACCATTATCCTCAGTATCATCACTTCCTTCAATACCATGGTTAAAGTTACCCTCAGATATTAAGTGATTAACACCACTACCATCACCATCAACAACTTCTGGATTACTTCCCGCATCGCCTACGTGCTCAAACCCACGTTCCCCGAGACGCGTTTGAGAAACATCTAAGTCGCTTCTCTCGCTGCTCGCGCTGCTCTCGCTGCTGCCTCTGCTGCCGCGCCTGCTTTCGCTATTATCACTTTCGCCTAGCGTGGTCCGAGCTGTCGCGAGCAAGACGATGGCGACGGCGAGGAGGAGAGCTCGGATAGACCGGCGAATGCCACGTGGCAGTGAGGTCGAAGGTTTGTAAAACGACTCGATTGCGCCGCCCGACGATCTCACACGACGGCCGAGCGGCCAGCTCACGCCATCATCGTCGGCAACTGCGGGCCGTGGCATCGCTGCTTCCGCCGTATGACCAGGCGTGGCGGAGCAGTCTTATGAGGCGAGTTGATTCGCAGTCGTATGACGCGCCGCGCGCTTACATATCCCTTAGGATCTGCTGAGAAGCAGAAACTGCTGCGCGTGTACCGGAGTGAGTGCCTGCGAATGTGTAATTGCTACTCATTACTAAGAGGACCAGCAGCCGCTATGCGAGTTCACGTATCAAAAGCTACCGCTACGAGTACCTATGCGGTTACCTCCGCGGCGACTAGCTCTGACACGCTGCCGTCACGATCAGCTCAAATGCGCGCGACCGGAAACAAGATGGTATTTTCAGAAATCTTTGGCGAGCTGTGATTGGTGCAAATCTCCGCCAGATCGCCAAAAAATTTTGGACCATTTCTCGATATGTGCGTGTCATCCTTGCGCAGGGGCCATGCTAATCTTCTCTGTATCGTTCCAATTTTAACGGATGTCCCGAATCGCACTAGTCATATGTAATTATAGATATAATCGATTTTTGTTTCACAATGCATGCTGGGTCAATTGTGACATTCGCATCACAACCCGAAACTGTTTTTTTTTTCCTTGGCTCTTCAGGACGAATGCCGAAATTCTCAAATGCCGTTTGAATCTTGCCGATTCTTCCTCCTAAGTACGAAGCGCATCCCAAACGCAGAACCAGATGATCGTGCTGCAGGTCGATGACAGGCAGATTCTCGCTTCGCCAATTAGACCCTTTCCTTTCGTTATGTCACTCTCGAAAAGAGTGAGCCACGTTAGAAGTTTTTCGTATCAGGCAGAACTCGGCGGGTTGTGCATTGGGCCAATCAGCACGCTGCTGCTTCGATAGAAAACTTTTGCCTCTTCAGGTCTACGAGTTTCTCGATCTTCATAGTCGTTAACCCGCGGCTTTTTTTCCTCCTCGCGTTCCGCCATGGCCTTACCAATTCCTGAGAAAATTCGTGCCAGTCTTTCTCGCGTCGCGGTTGCATTCTCGTCCGGCGCGATCGGCGGGCTGTGCATCGGGTTAGCTGTGCCGCTGCTCGCGGCGGCGGGACTCATGGACGTTCTCGGCATCGCGATTCACCCGCAACTAACGCCGCCGTTCGTGTACCAGAAGGTCGTGTGGGGCGGCATCTGGTGCGTCAAGTCATTACCCGTCCGCGGTCTCCATGCTTTCATCCATGCTCCCCATGCATGCCCTCGTCCATGCCTCCTTCTCTCCGATGCGCTACTGTTGGAGGTTGCTCCTCCACAACAGCTACCACAGAATCGCTCTTCCCTTTTCCCCTCCCTTGCTCACACGAACGCAATGAGTCCTATCGCACGTGCCCCTCGTACTACTCTTGCGGTCGTTCTGTCTTCCCCGCTCTCCGAAACAACCGCATCTGTTGCATCAATAGAACTCTTTCAAAGACGCACGAAACATACACGCTCTAGGATTCCCCCTCTCTTTCTCTCTCTCTCTTTTATGTTGGCACCCTTTCTTGTGGTGGCTCTCTCCTGGCCGGTATTTGAGGCGCCTCAAAAGAAATCTCACAGCACTCTGGTCTTCTTGTGAAACCATCAAAAGATATGTCAAGGCAAGGAAAACACCCATCTCTTCTGCTGGTTCTGTCCTCCGCCCGCTCACTCGTTTTTTGAGGCGCCTCAAAAGCTGAGACGATTTTTTAGGCGCCTCAAAAGCTGAGACGATTTTTTAGGCGCCTCAAAAAGATATGTCAAGGCAAGGCAAACCCCAAACCCCCATCTCTTCTGGTGGTTCTGTCCTCCGCCCGCTCACCTGTTGCTTCAGGGGTTTCATCCTGCTCATTCCCTTCAACACAAGCACGCTCGTCAGAGGAGCACTCTTTGGTACGCCTGCTTTTCTAGCATCCGTTTGTCACCTCTGAGCTTCTTAGAGTGATCAAGAAAATAATGGAAGTAATTTTCTTTGCCTCTTTTGAATCTTGGCGTGCCTTCACCATGCATGCACGCACCTGTCCATCCCGTCCCATTCCTCCCTCTGTTCTCACTCCTCCTTGCCTCTCCAACCTCCCCTGTCCCTCCGCCCTCCACCTTGTGTCCACCGCAACTGCAGGGGCGTTGGGTCCAGGCCTGGTGCAGCTCCTGGTTGTATTCCCGCTCAAAGAAACGGTAAGTGTTAATCTATGGGCGTAGAGGTGCCTCAAAAGCGCCGGCAAAAGGCAGCTGCAAGGGCGTTGGGCGTTGGGTCCAGGCCTGGTGCAGCTCCTGGTTGTATTCCCGCTAAAAGAAACGGCAAGTGTTGGATTATGGGCGCTGAGGTGCCTCAAAGACACCTTTTTTTACCTTTTTGTCGAATTGATAGGCAGCTGCAAGGTCGTTGGGGCCTGGGCTGGTGCAGCCCCTGGTGACTTTTGAGTCGACTCAAAAGTCACCTCGTTACCGTGGGCTGGTGCAGCCCCTGGTGACTTTTGAGTCGACTCAAAAGTCACCTCGTTACCGTGGGCTGGTGCAGCCCCTGGTGACTTTTGAGTCGACTCAAAAGTCACCTCGTTACCGTGGGCTGGTGCAGCCCCTGGTGACTTTTGAGTCGACTCAAAAGTCACCTCGTTACCGTGGGCTGGTGCAGCCCCTGGTGACTTTTGAGTCGACTCAAAAGTCACCTCGTTACCGTGGGCTGGTGCAGCCCCTGGTGACTTTTGAGTCGACTCAAAAGTCACCTCGTTACCGTGGGCTGGTGCAGACCCTGGTTGTATTCCTTCTTAAAGAAACCGTAAGTGTGTCGTGCCTCTCTAGGTGCCTCAAAAGCTCCGCCTTGTGTTCCCGCTTCAAGAGACTTCAACGAATAGAAGGCGGATAATGAGGACCTTTTCGTTGTTTTTCCAGTGAAAGAAAAGAAGCGTGTGTTGCTCTGTTTAATGTGCATGCGTGCATGTTCTTAGCAAAACACGAACTGAATACTCTATACTCCACTTTCCATTCCCCACCCATGCGCGCATGCCCGCATGCCTTTCCCTTCCCCACCCATGCGCAGCCAGGGTCCCTCGCCGGTCTGTCTCTCGGCCCGCTCACGCCTCTCCTCGTTCTTCTCCTCAATGCATTCGTCTGGGGCGTGCCCTCTGCCCTCGCCTACGCCCTGCTTCGACCCCCCTCCCCACAGTCCTTTGTCGGGTAATCTCACCCCTTTCCGTGATACTACCATTGAGGCGCTTCTTAGGTCACTTCTGAAAGTTCTCGAAGCGTCTGCCCTTGCCTACGCCCTGCTCGACCCCCCTCCCCACAATCCTTTGTCGGGTGATCTCTCCCGCCCTTGACCCCTTATAAGTGCCTCAAAGCAGTGAGGTGTATTTTGAGGCGCCTCAAAATGGACCCCCCTCCCCACAGTCCTTTGTGTGATAACCTCTCCCGCCCTTGACTCCTTGGAAGTGCCTCAAAGGTCCGCCCCCTCCTGTGCCCTGCTCCCCACAGTGACGGGTGCGAGTCAGTTAAAAAGCCATGGGGGTACTTTAAAGGCCCGCCCCCCTCATGCCCTGCTCCCCGGTCCTTTGTCATCTAGCCACTTTTCCCCCGTGTTCATTCCTCACTCCATCTTTCCCTGCTGCTCTCCATCTGTCTTCCCACCTCTCTCCATCTCCCCCTGCCTCTCCCCATGTGTCCCCCTGCCACTCCCCATGTGTCCACGTGCCTCTCTCCTTTTCCCCCACTCCGCATGTGTCTCTCTTCCTACTTCCTTCCTATCCTGCCACTCTCCCCACGTGTCACCCTGCCTCGTATGTCTTACTTTCCGTCCACTCCCTGTGTTTCCTTCTGTCCCTCCTTCCCCACGTTTCGCCCTGCCCTTCCATTATGGCATCACTAGCATAAGGGCTCTAGGAGAGAGTGACCCAGACCTTGAGTTACATGGGGAGAAATTTTCATGAGACTATAAGCAGCTCACTGACAAATAACTATATTCTCTGATGGAAGCCTATATAACAGCATATTAAATACCCCTGTGCTCAAAAGCACTAAATCACATCCTCTCGGTACGTTCAATATATACTTATTGAGACTAACGCCTAAAATATAAGTATACTTAGCAAATTGGAATAACTGTTCAGATTTCCTCGGAAACGTTCTCAACCGATATCACCGAACAGAAGTGAACAAGTCGCAAGACACACAACCAATAATTTTCTTTCGCATAGGCTAAACCCTGAACTCCTCGGTATCGTTCTGAACCGACCTTACTGAACAGAAATGAAATCCCAATCTCAAGGTCCGCCACCTTCGATGTTGTCTTCAAATTGGAGTTGGCCGACTCCCCCAACTGACCCCATTCCGTGGCTCCCAAGGGACGGGATTGGCTTGCGAGTGATTTGGAACTCCCAGGGTTGAAGACAGACCGCCATTATTCTTGTGTCAGACGCCTGTTGTAGCTCGTATTTCCTGAGTCCACTCCGAGTAATAATCGTCCAGCCCAGGCGTCAGTCTGAGTAAGGGCGGCCGCGCGTCCGTGACGGAAGCGTTCTTCTGTTGCAGCGATTATTGTTACGTAACCGCCACGCTTCGAGTCGCGACGTTATGGGTGTTTCTACGATGAAACCGCCACTCACGGCGAGTCCGCTGCACCCGTCCGTGTCATACTATATAGCAGATCCTTGCCCCGTCACTTCTCACCAGACGCCATCACTCGAACCATTTCAGCTCAACCATTTCTCAGTCTCCGCATTTCAACTCAACCATCCCAGCAGCAGCCTCACCTCTCTCCCCGCCGATCTTCACCGATCAGCACCGATTCTCCTACGGCATTCTGATCTAGCCACTCGTTGATTCTCAGAGGCGAATCTCAACCATCCGTTCGGCGCATCGTAAGCCGTCGCCCACGGTCACTCTCCTCTCCCTGATCATCGCCTTGCAAGTCGGCTTAACTCGGCCGATCATGGCGATTATACTACCGTCGCTGCCGCGGTCTCCCCTCCTCCTCCTCGTGCTCGCGCTGGTGCTGCTCTCGTCGGCGCACCTCCCCCGCCGCGCGCGCGCAGAGGATACGTGCTCCGCCTCCGCGCCGTGCGCCAACAACCTCTGCTGCAGCAAGTGGGGCTGGTGTGGCTCCACCGTCGATCACTGCGGCGCAGGCTGCCAGTCCGGGCCCTGCGCGGAAAGCACCTCCGCCTCTCCCCCTTCCCCGCAGAGCAGCTCCCCGGCTCCCGCGCCCAGCTCCCCCCCGTTTCCACCTCCGTCCGGTTCCCCTCCGCCCGTGTCTGATTCTCCTCCTCCCCCATCCCCCTCCCCTTCTCCGCCTTCCGCTTCTCCGCCGGCCCCGTCCGCCTCACCTCCGCCCCCTACCGGCTTCACTCCCCCCCCAACGGGCTCCGCGCCCCCCCCAACCGGTTCCGCTCCCCCCCCAACCAGCTCCGCTCCCCCCCCAACCGGCTCCCCTCCCCCATCTACTGGGCTGCAGCGCATGGCGTATTTTCCCATCGAGGCGGGCATGGACCCATCCCTCATCCCTGCTGCCAACCTCACGCATGTCTTCTACTCCCGTGCTTCCGTCGACCCCACCACATACAAGGTATGGCACCACACACAAGGCACAGGAGGTGTGAGTGCGTATGCCATGCTCTATCGGGTCATCTGCTCCAAATAACTCTTCGTTTTCACATTCGCGGTAGTGGATTTTTGGATGCTTCGCTTTTCCTACCGTCTCCCCTCAACAGTGCGTCCCTTCCAACCCAGCAGTGGACGTCACCCAGGGTCTCTGCCTTCAATGCCGCCACCCCTTTTCACCCCTTTTCACCCCTTTTCACCCCGGACCCTTACCTTTTCTCCCTTCACCTCTCAACAGGTCGTCCCCTACATCCCAGCAATTGACGTCAACGAGGGCCTCTATCTGCGCTTCAACTCCGCTCTAAAGACCGCCAACCCCGCCATTAAAACCCTCCTTTCGATCGGCGGCTATCTCACATTCACCATTGATTTCGAAAACGTCACCTCCTCCCCGTCCTCCCGCTCTGCCTTCATCCAATCCGCGATCGCCCTCGCTCGCACGTACAACTTTGACGGTCTGGATCTTGACTGGAAGATCCCAACAGGCAACACCACCCTCTTTTCCACCCTGCTCACGGAGTTCCGGGCGGCGATCGAATCCGAAGCCGCCGCTTCCGGGAAATCGAAGCTTCTGCTTTCTGCGGTGGTTTCTGCATACGAGCCAAATATCACTCGGCCCTACGATGTCCCGACGCTTAACAAAACACTGGACTTTGTTAATGTTCAGACTTTCGATTTTATGTGGTCTTGGAAGTCCCCCACGACCGGCATGCACACTGCTCTTGAGGACGTGAGCAACCCTCGGCTGAGCATCAAGGGCGCTATGGCTTCCTGGGTGTCTCGAGGCTTGGCCCGGAGCAAGGCCATGGTGGGCCTGGCGATGTACGGCCACACCTGGACGCTTGCCTCAACAAACAGCACTGGGGTTGGAGCTCCAGCCACTGGGGCTGGTCAGGTTAGCTCTCTTCTTTCATTTTTTCTTCTCTCATTTTTCTCCTCTGCTTTATGCTTCTCTCCCTCTCTCACATTGTCACAGCCTTTTGTGATTCTTTTATTTCCTTCCTTGCACACTTTCAGAGTGCCATTTATAGCTTACTTATGGCGTCTTTGCAAGCAGCTTCAACCAACCTCTCATCACTTTCTCCCTTGACCTGCATACTCCCCCTCCACCCCACCAACAGGAGGGTAGTATCCTCTTCTACAAGGAAATCAATCAGATGGTAACCACAGGAGGTTACACAGCTACGCTCGACGCCCCAACATCCTCTATGTATGCGGTGAAAGGTGACCAGTGGGTTTGTTACGACGACCCTTCCACCATCACCACCAAGGTTCAGTTTGCCAAGACGCAAGGCTATGGAGGGTGGTTCGTCCGGGCACTGGGCCAGGATGCCAATAATGCTCTGCTCAATGCTGCAGTAGCTGCCTCGTGATTTGAACCCAACAGTCAGACAGCATGAGAAGAGTATAGACGAGCCTTATGCTTGTTAGTCATTCAGCATGAGAAAAGTTGTTTGTTGTTAGGAGGTGGATGTGTCAGTGTTTTATGCGAGCTATTACCGTACATGCAGCCACTTTCATATGCTCATGTCTTCATTCCTGTCAATGTCAGGATGGAGCCAGGATGCCTACAGTGCTCTGCTCAATGCTGCAGCCGCTGCATGAGATGAAACTTAGGTAAATAGTCTCGAAATAGAATGTTCCACTAGTTCATCTGTCTGAATTGTAGACAAGTTGATGAGGAGCTGTTGTATCAGATGAAGCTGGTTCTCAAGAGCCCGTGTTCCGATTGTCCAAATTCATGCCAATCTCGGAAAAAGAGGTGATGTCTGCGCGACACGCACCGCCACTCGTGGTGGTACCGTTACCGGTAACTCGACTCACACACACCACCACTCTGCCCCCATGCACAGTGCAGCAACCCCTCCCTCCTCCCAGTAACACAACCCTCCCGACCGCCGTCTCCTCCCCAGTAGCTACCAGGCGCACCCACTCATCTGCCACCACCGGGCTGTGTGGAGCAGGCAGACAACGCCACACAGGGGGCACACACACACACACACACACCCCGTAGCCCATGCAGCAGTGGCTCGGCTGGACTCACACCACTCTGCCTCCGTGCACACACAGTGCAGCAGTCACTCTCCCTCCCAGTCACACCACTCTGCCGCCCGCCATCTCCTCCCCCGTTGCTGCTAGCTGCGCCCACCTGCCGCCCGCCGCCGCCCCTGCTGAGGTGGCGGAGTCCCGCAGACTGCCGTCCGCCTCGAGCTTCGCCTGCACCTGCCTCGCCATGAGGGCCAGGCCTGGGGGGGACAGGGCACACGATGAGAAAGGGCAGATAAGGGCAGAAAAGGGGCAGAAAAAGGGCATGTGGAGACTTGTATACAGACTGCCGTCCGCCTCGAGCTTCGCCTGCACCTGCCTCGCCATGAGGGCCAGGCCTGTGGGGGACAGGGCACACGATGGAAAGGGCAAAGAGGGACAGTTCACCTCGAGCTTCGCCCGCACCTGCCTCGCCATCAGGGCCAGCCCTGGCATACAAGAAACATGGAAACACCACACCACACCACACCACACCATACAGTTGATTGGAGCACAGCTAAAAAGTATGGTAGCGTGTGTCAGTGGCTTGGAGTGGAGATTGCAGCTGGCTGGCAAAGTCACAGAGACTGCCGTCTGCCTCGAGCTTCGCCTGCACCTGCTTCGCCACACTCCCGCATTCCTACACTCTACCCACAATCACACCCACACCCACACCAACACCCGCACCCACACCCACACCCACACCCACACCCACACCAACACCCGCACCCACACCCACACCCACACCCACACCCACACCCACACCCACACCCACACCCACACCCACACCCACACCCACACCCACACCCGCACCCACACCCACAACCAACTCACCCTGCACCATGCGGCTGATAGCCGTCCACTACTCTTCCACTCAATGCATGATAGAAGCTTATCCTCTCACCCACTCATCCACTCATCCACTCACCCACTCACCCACTCACACTCACCCACTCATCCACGCCCACTCCCAACCCCCCCCACCCCTCCACACCCCCATGCATTCACTCACCCTGCACCACGCGGCTGACAACCGTCCACCACTTGTCTTCCGACAGCTGTCGCCTCGTCAGCGCTGACGATATCTCCTCGCTGCGCTGCCCCGACAGCACTGCCTGCAGCACCTGGCTGGCATCCCTTGTCTCTTCTAGCACACCTCTCTGCAGTGGCGAGATGAAGCGAGGAGAGACAAGGAAGATCAGGAGACACATGAAAGTTTGTTACCAGATGTCTCAACATGGAAAACGGAGAAAGAAGAGAGGAGGTCAGGAGGATGGAAATGGAAAAATGGCCTGTCCTTTGTGTGTGTGTGTGTGTGTGTGTGTGTGTGTGTGTGTGTGTGTGTGTGTGTGTGTGTGTGTGTGTGTGTGTGTGTGTGCGTGTGTGTTATTTTGTGATTGTAAGAACACTCTCTATGAAATATGAGGTCACTCAAGCCATATGTGATGGAGGAGAATGAAGCACTTGGGGAGCAGCTCAAGAACAGGAGGAATGGTAGATTGAGGGTTGCCACAGCAACGTTTTTTTTGCGGATTACCTGGTAGATGTTGGCTTGCCAATCGTGTGGCGAACTGGCTGTATATTGAGTTGACTCCAAACACGCTTAGGAACAGGAGGACCCGTTGATCATGGATTGTCTGGTGCATGGATTGCCAATGGTGTGGCCAGCGGGCTGTACCTGGAAGGTTGGCGGCTGTGTGACGGCCACAAGTGCGCCGTTCTCTCCTTCCTCCCCCTCGCTGTCGTTGCACATTGCCTGCACACAACTCACAGGGCGAATCAGAGTTATTAGAGAACCGATGTTAGGGTGCCTTGTGTCCTTCTTCCTGTCCTTCCTCTCGCTGTCGCTGCACATGGCCTGCACACGCATACCTAAAGAGAGAGGGGAGAGGGGGCGAGGGAGGGAGATTGAGTAAAGAGATGAAGGGCCTAAAAAATGAGGTGCGCACCTCTTCATCTCCCCCATCTCCCCGCCTTGCTGCCAATGCACACGGCAGCAGCACATGCAAGTCCATGCAAGCTCCAACCAGTCATGGTGTCAATCAGTCATGGCGTGACGACTGTCAGTCACCTAAGATTTGCACGACGGTCATAGCACGCACCTGCGAGTCCCTATGGGACGAGGTGAGAGTGAGAGTCGGAGAGCCCACTGGGCGTCAATGGCCCACCGCCACTTGGCTTTTGAGTCAACTCAAAAGGCGGCAGTGGCCCACCGCCACTCTCAGACTGCAACCCACAGCACCTCTAGAGCACCCACCTGCAGGTCCCTCTGGGAAGACGTGAGTGTGAGAGCGAGAGCCCACTGGGCGGCAGTGGCCCACCGCCACTTGGCCGCCTCGCGCGCCATCTGCTTCTCCTGTGCCGCCGCCCGGCCGGCAAGCTCGTCTGCTAGCGCCACCCCCCCCAGCGCCACACTGCGCAGATACTTGGCGGTCTGCGGCCCCGTGCTGCGCACCATTGCTGCAAACACACTGTTTTCAATACCAGGTTGGTGGGAGTGTCGTACTCCAGGGCCTGAGAGGGAAGTGGGAGGGATGAGGAGAGGTAAGGGGGAGTTGGAGGAAGAGCAGGTACTTGGCGGTCTGAGGGCCCGTGCTGCGCACCATCACTGCGAACACACTGGCCTCGTTTAGGACTAGGTTGGCTGGAGTGTCGTACTCAAGTGCCTGGGTGGGATGAAGAAGAGGAGAAGCGTGTGAGTACTTGGCAGTCTGTAGCCCCGTTGCTGCACACCATGGCTGCGAACACACTGCCTTCGTTCAACACCAGGTTGGCTGGCGTGTCGTACTCCAGTGCCTGGACGAGGAAATGGAGGGAGGGAATGGTCGAAATGGTGAGGTGGAGGTAGGGAGTTGACTTTTGAGTCGACTCAAAACTGGTGAGGTGGAGGTAGGGAGTTGACTTTTGAGTCGACTCAAAACTGGTGAGGTGGAGATAGGGAGTTGACTTTAGAGTCAACTCAAAAGTGGTGAGGTGGAGGTAGGGAGTTGACTTTTGAGTCGACTCAAAACTGGTGAGGTGGAGATAGGGAGTCGAGTTTTGAGTCGAGTCAAAACTGGTGAGGTGGAGGTAGGGAGTTGACTATTGAGTCGACTCAAAACTGGTGAGGTGGAGATAGGGAGTTGACTTTAGAGTCGACTCAAAACTGGTGAGGTGGAGGTAGGGAGTTGACTTTTGAGTCGACTCAAAAGTGGTGAGGTGGAGGTAGGGAGTTGACTTTTGAGTCGACTCAAAACTGGTGAGGTGGAGATAGGGAGTTGAGTTTTGAGTCGAGTCAAAACTGGTGAGGTGGAGGTAGGGAGTTGACTATTGAGTCGACTCAAAACTGGTGAGGTGGAGATAGGGAGTTGACTTTAGAGTCGACTCAAAACTGGTGAGGTGGAGGTAGGGAGTTGACTTTTGAGTCGACTCAAAACTGGTGAGGTGGAGGTAGGGAGTTGACTTTTGAGTCGACTCAAAACTGGTGAGGTGGAGATAGGGAGTTGACTTTAGAGTCGACTCAAAACTGGTGAGGTGGAGATAGGGAGTTGAGTTTTGAGTCGAGTCAAAACTGGTGAGGTGGAGATAGGGAGTTGACTATTGAGTCGACTCAAAACTGGTGAGGTGGAGATAGGGAGTTGACTTTAGAGTCGACTCAAAACTGGTGAGGTGGAGGTAGGGAGTTGACTTTTGAGTCGACTCAAAACTGGTGAGGTGGAGATAGGGAGTTGACTTTAGAGTCAACTCAAAAGTGGTGAGGTGGAGGTAGGGAGTTGACTTTTGAGTCGACTCAAAACTGGTGAGGTGGAGATAGGGAGTCGAGTTTTGAGTCGAGTCAAAACTGGTGAGGTGGAGGTAGGGAGTTGACTATTGAGTCGACTCAAAACTGGTGAGGTGGAGATAGGGAGTTGACTTTAGAGTCGACTCAAAACTGGTGAGGTGGAGGTAGGGAGTTGACTTTTGAGTCGACTCAAAACTGGTGAGGTGGAGGTAGGGAGTTGACTTTTGAGTCGACTCAAAACTGGTGAGGTGGAGATAGGGAGTTGACTTTAGAGTCAACTCAAAAGTGGTGAGGTGGAGGTAGGGAGTTGACTTTTGAGTCGACTCAAAACTGGTGAGGTGGAGATAGGGAGTTGAGTTTTGAGTCGAGTCAAAACTGGTGAGGTGGAGGTAGGGAGTTGACTATTGAGTCGACTCAAAACTGGTGAGGTGGAGATAGGGAGTTGACTTTAGAGTCGACTCAAAACTGGTGAGGTGGAGGTAGGGAGTTGACTTTTGAGTCGACTCAAAACTGGTGAGGTGGAGGTAGGGAGTTGACTTTTGAGTCGACTCAAAACTGGTGAGGTGGAGATAGGGAGTTGACTTTAGAGTCGACTCAAAACTGGTGAGGTGGAGATAGGGAGTTGAGTTTTGAGTCGAGTCAAAACTGGTGAGGTGGAGGTAGGGATTTGACTATTGAGTCGACTCAAAACTGGTGAGGTGGAGATAGGGAGTTGACTTTAGAGTCGACTCAAAACTGGTGAGGTGGAGGTAGGGAGTTGACTTTTGAGTCGACTCAAACTGGTGAGGTGGAGGTAGGGAGTTGACTTTTGAGTCGACTCAAAACTGGTGAGGTGGAGATAGGGAGTTGACTTTAGAGTCGACTCAAAACTGGTGAGGTGGAGGTAGGGAGTTGACTTTTGAGTCGACTCAAAACTGGTGAGGTGGAGGTAGGGAGTTGACTTTTGAGTCGACTCAAAACTGGTGAGGTGGAGATAGGGAGTTGACTTTAGAGTCAACTCAAAAGTGGTGAGGTGGAGGTAGGGAGTTGACTTTTGAGTCGACTCAAAACTGGTGAGGTGGAGATAGGGAGTTGAGTTTTGAGTCGAGTCAAAACTGGTGAGGTGGAGGTAGGGAGTTGACTATTGAGTCGACTCAAAACTGGTGAGGTGGAGATAGGGAGTTGACTTTAGAGTCGACTCAAAACTGGTGAGGTGGAGGTAGGGAGTTGACTTTTGAGTCGACTCAAAACTGGTGAGGTGGAGGTAGGGAGTTGACTTTTGAGTCGACTCAAAACTGGTGAGGTGGAGATAGGGAGTTGACTTTAGAGTCGACTCAAAACTGGTGAGGTGGAGATAGGGAGTTGAGTTTTGAGTCGAGTCAAAACTGGTGAGGTGGAGGTAGGGATTTGACTATTGAGTCGACTCAAAACTGGTGAGGTGGAGATAGGGAGTTGACTTTAGAGTCGACTCAAAACACACTGTTTTCATTCAACACCAGGTTGGCTGGCGTGTCGTACTCAAGGGTCTTAAGGGAGGAAATGAATGAGCAGAGGGGGGGCGAAGGTGGAACAAGAGCAGGTACTCGGGTGTCTGGGCCCCGTGCTCAAGTATGCGATCACTATTACACGACTCAAGGATGGTGCTCAAGTATGCGATCACTGTTACACGACTCAAGGATGGTGCTCAAGTATGCGATCACTGTTACACGACTCAAGGATGGTGCTCAAGTATGCGATCACTGTTACACGATGGTGTTCAGCCAATGAGCAATCGTCAGCATCGTGCGTGCATGTGTGACTTTTGAGTCGAATCAAAAGTCACCTTTTGAGTCGACTCGAGAGTCTGGGCCCCGTGCTCAAGGATGCGATCACTGTTACACGACTCAAGGATGGTGCTCAAGGAGTCGACTCAAGAGTCACCTCATTGTGCATGCATATTTTACCCTTGCTCGCACAACCCCTAGTGGTTACTTCTCACCCGACCAGAATCCTGGCGTATGGTGTTCAGCCGGTGAGCAATGATAGTGCTAGGCCTCACCTTATGAGCTCAAATCCAATTAAATCAGCTCACCATGCCAGCATCCATGACCAGGATCCGGTCGCTATCCATGATGGTGTTGAGCCGGGGGACAAAGTGCGGATGCTAGACAAGAGGTCTCAAACCAATCAGCTTAATATGTCTAGACCACATTCCTCTCTCTCACCATGCGGGCATCCATGACCAGGATCCTGTCGCTATCCATGATGGTGGTGTTGAGGTGGTGAGCGATGGTGGATAGGCGACAAGACGTATCATTATTAAACCAAACTAGCTCACCATGCCAGCATCCATGACCAGGATGCGGTCGCTATCCATGATGGTGTCGAGCCTGTGGGCGATGGTCAGCATGGTGCGCCCCTTGAACTCCTCGCGCACCGTCCGTTGGATCAGCGCATCCGTGCCCACATCAACGGCTGCCGTCGCTTCATCCAGCACCAGAATGCGCGACTCCTTCAGCAGCGCCCGGGCAAGACTGATCAGCTGCCTCTGCCCCACGCTGAAGTTCTCCCCTCCCTCTGCCACCTGCATAACAGTGAGGAGGGGATCAGAGAGTGGGTGTGCAGCGAGGGCAACGCCAGAATGTGCCCGACTCCTTCAGCAGCGCCCGCGCCAGGCTGATCAGCTGCCTCTGCCCCACGCTGAAGTTCTCCCCTCCCTCTGCCACCTGCATGTGTGGCAGGAGAAAGCAGGGGATTATGGGGGTCAGGTCGGACTGGGGGAAGGGCAGCACCAGAATGCGAGACTCCTTGAGCAGCGCCCATGCAAGACTGATCAGATGCCTCTGCCCCACGCTGAAGTTCTCCCCTCCCTCTGCCACCTGCATGTGTGGCAGGAGAAAGCAGGGGATTATGGGGGTCAGGTCGGACTGGGGGAAGGGCAGCACCAGAATGCGAGACTCCTTGAGCAGCGCCCATGCAAGACTGATCAGATGCCTCTGCCCCACGCTGAAGTTCTCCCCTCCCTCTGCCACCTGCATGTGTGGCAGGAGAAAGCAGGGGATTATGGGGGTCAGGTCGGACTGGGGGAAGGGCAGCACCAGAATGCGAGACTCCTTGAGCAGCGCCCATGCAAGACTGATCAGATGCCTCTGCCCCACGCTGAAGTTCTCCCCTCCCTCTGCCACCTGCATGTGTGGCAGGAGAAAGCAGGGGATTATGGGGGTCAGGTCGGACTGGGGGAAGGGCAGCACCAGAATGCGAGACTCCTTGAGCAGCGCCCATGCAAGACTGATCAGATGCCTCTGCCCCACGCTGAAGTTCTCCCCTCCCTCTGCCACCTGCATGTGTGGCAGGAGAAAGCAGGGGATTATGGGGGTCAGGTCGGACTGGGGGAAGGGCAGCACCAGAATGCGAGACTCCTTGAGCAGCGCCCATGCAAGACTGATCAGATGCCTCTGCCCCACGCTGAAGTTCTCCCCTCCCTCTGCCACCTGCATGTGTGGCAGGAGAAAGCAGGGGATTATGGGGGTCAGGTCGGACTGGGGGAAGGGCAGCACCAGAATGCGAGACTCCTTGAGCAGCGCCCATGCAAGACTGATCAGATGCCTCTGCCCCACGCTGAAGTTCTCCCCTCCCTCTCCCACCTGCATGTGTGGCAGGAGAAAGCAGGGGATTATGGGGGTCAGGTCGGACTGGGGGAAGGGCAGCACCAGAATGCGAGACTCCTTGAGCAGCGCCCATGCAAGACTGATCAGATGCCTCTGCCCCACGCTGAAGTTCTCCCCTCCCTCTGCCACCTGCATGTGTGGCAGGAGAAAGCAGGGGATTATGGGGGTCAGGTCGGACTGGGGGAAGGGCAGCACCAGAATGCGAGACTCCTTGAGCAGCGCCCATGCAAGACTGATCAGATGCCTCTGCCCCACGCTGAAGTTCTCCCCTCCCTCTGCCACCTGCATGTGTGGCAGGAGAAAGCAGGGGATTATGGGGGTCAGGTCGGACTGGGGGAAGGGCAGCACCAGAATGCGAGACTCCTTGAGCAGCGCCCATGCAAGACTGATCAGATGCCTCTGCCCCACGCTGAAGTTCTCCCCTCCCTCTGCCACCCGAATGCGAGTGGAGTGAAGTGCGAGAATGATCAGCTCTTGCCATTCTTAGCCCCTCCTTCTTCAGTGCCCGTGCCAGGCTGATCAGCTTGCATCTGCCCCACACTGGATTTTTTTCCTCCCTCTGCCACCTGAATGCGTGGCAGGAGAAAGAAGGGGGAGTATGGGGGTGGGAAGGGGGGAAAGGGCCGCACCAGGATTCTTCGATTTTTTAGTCGACTCATCACACGGAGGCGGAGGGGGGACGAAAGAGGGGTTGGAAGGGGGGAAAGGGCAGCACCAGGATGCTCGACTCCTTCAGGCCCAGCAGCGGCATGCGAGATACCACCTCCCTCAAGTAAGACCTCAGTACTAGCACTCTCTAAGTACAACTGCCTCCCTTTCCCTGCTACTCACCTCCGTGTCCAGCCCCAGCGGCATGCGAGATACCACCTCCCTCAGGTGCGCCCTCCCCAGCGCCTCCCACACCTCGCTGTCACTGCGCTCGCTGAACGGGTCCAGGTTGAACCGCAGCGTGCCTGGGGGGGGATGGAAGAAGGGAGGAAGGAGGGAAGGAGGGGTACGGTCAAGAGCCCTTTCAGCGCCTCCCACACCTCGCTGTCACTGCACTCGCTGAACGGATCCAGGTTGAGCCGCAGCGTGCCTGAGGGGGGACGGAGAGGGACACGGGGGCGGAGAGACGCGAAGGGAGAACAAGGAGGAAGCAATGGGCATAGAGATTCAAGAGTCTGCTGAGTGCCCCCCAAACCTCACTGTCCCTAATAACCGAGTCTTTGTAACGTCTCATCCCGTGGTGCAACTCTTTAGCCGAGGCTCAGAAAGAATGACGACAGGGGGTTGGTCAATGGCACACACACACACACACACACATAAAAAGCGCGGCACCCCACTCGTCCATCGCCTCAAATGTCCTCCTCGTGTTAACACCCTAATCCCGAACCCCTATTCGTTAAATACCCTGCCACTTCTTCACCGGTGAAAAGCACAGGCGCCTGGGGGATGATCATGAGAGCACGCCGCACATCCATCACCCCGCAGAGATCCCATGTCTGGAACTCCCTAACCCAAATGCTCCCCCACACCTTGATAACCCTACGTCTTTCTCACCAGTGAAGAGCACGGGCGTCTGGGGGATGATCATGAGCGCACGGCGCACGTCCGTCACTCCAAACAGCTTCAGATCCTGACCGTCGATGCAGATGCGCCCGCTCTCAATCTCGGCCAATCGGAAGAGTGAGTTGAACAGCGATGACTTGCCTGTAGTGCAGTAACAAGCACACAAAAGGGTGAATAAGGCATGGGAGGTTGGATTGTGGTTGGACCACCATGCATGCTGACCTCCTGTTTCTTTTATATTAGGCGCAGAGAACCCCCTCAGCACAGGATAACACAACATTAGCACAGACAGACCCTCACCTGCGCCAGTGCGCCCCACCACGCCAACCTTCTCTCCTCCCTGCACCAGGGCACTGAGCCCTCTCAGCACGGGCGGCAGGTCCGGCCTGTACCGCATCACCACGTCCTCAAATAACACCTCCCCCTGCTGCGGCCACCCGGACGGCGGGCGGTGGCTCGGGATGATGGCCGGCGCCTCGGCGGGGATGTCGGCGTAACTGCCGACTCGCTCCACCGCGTTGAATGAATTCTCTGAACAACAAGAAAACAACAAAAACAAAGGGTGGGAGACGGGCAGTGGGGGAGGGGGGGGGAGGGATTGCTAACGATAATGGCGGGTGCTTCAACGGGTATGTCGGTGTAACTGCCGACCCGTTCCACCGCGTTGAACGAGTTCTCTGAACGAAAGAGAATGATTATCGAGGAAGGGGAGAGGAGAGGAGAGGAGAGGAGAGGAGAGGAGAGGAGAGGAGAGGAGAGGAGAGGAGAAGGGAGACTGTAGCCTGGGAAACCGTAGCCGGCGCTTCAGGAGGGATGTTGGCGTAACTGCCGACCCTCTCCACCGCGTTTGGAAGAGTTCTCTGAAGAAAACAACAAATCAATCAAGGGTGGGAGAGGAGACGAGGTGGAGGTTGGGGGTGAAGAGATTGCCCTTCGATAATCGGGGGCGATTCAGGGGGGATGTTTGCGTAACCGCCAACTCGCTCCACCGCGTTGAATGAGTTCTCTGAAAAGAGAAAAAACGCATGGGAATGGGGTGGGGGGAGGAGAGGAGGGAGTGGAGGGGAGTAGGGAGAGAGGGGGTTGAAAGAGCTTAGGGGGGGAATGACCGCGTAACTGCCAACCCTCTCCACCGCATTGAATGAGTTCTCTGAACAAGGGGGCAAGAGCGGGGCAGGGGAGGAGCGGGGAAGAAAGGGGGTGACTGTGGCTTGGGGAGCGATGGCAGTTGCTTTGGGGAGGATGTTGGTGAGCAGAAACTCACCAGCGACAAACAGCAGTCAGTTGCTTGCAGTGCAGCACCATGGTCATCATGGCTGTGAACTTCTTTCAGCTTCCACACCCACTGCCACTGCCATAGCACCATACCTCCAGCACTTCAAAAAGGTCTTACCAGAGACGGAGAGCAGGCGCAACACCATGGTCAGCATGTCAGTGACTTTCTTTGGTTCAACACTTTAAGAAGCTCTAAAGTAGCACTCACCAGCAACGGAGAGCAGTCTGAGAACCATGGTCATCATGGCAGTGATTTGCAGTGCGTACGACAGAATGAGTCCCATCACCGGCGCCAGTGCTGCCTGGTCACCCGCCCGCTGCACGTCCATCACTGCAAACACCGCCGTGGCTGGTGGGAGAACAGAGGCGTGCATGCAGAGAAGGGTAGGGTGCAATGCGGTGGGGTTAGGTGCAGCGAAATTAACGGAAGGAGGTGCAATATATGATCATACGGCTCTGAACCAAGGGGGGACCCTGCCTGAACCGCAAAAATACTACCAAAGATGATGAGTCCCCCAGGAACTCGAGGCGGATGGCGAGCCAGCGGTTGGTGAGTCACCTGAGCCGAGACAAACCCTGAACCCTGAACCCTTAACCGAGGTAACATATTACCGAAGATCATGAGCCCGCCCAGGAATTCAAGGCGGATGGCGAGCCAGCGGTTGGCGCTCATGCTGACGAGTGTGAAGCGTGTGTTGCGGTCCACCGCCCGCCCGTTCATCCCCGCCATGCGCGCCGCTGCCCTGTACGCCCTTATGGTCGCCAGCCCATTCAGTGCCTCCGCGAACTGAGAGAAGGGTGGGGTGGTGTGTGTGTGGAAGAAGAGGGGTCGGGGGAGGGGTTAGACGGCACGGCCATTCATCCCCGCCATGCGCGCCGCTGCCCTGTACGCCCTTATGGTTGCGAGGCCATTCAGCGCCTCCGCAAACTGAGAGAGGGGTGGAGTCGTGCGTGTGTGGAAGACAAGGGGTGGGGGGAGGGGTTAGACAGCTCGCCCGTTCATCCCCGCCATGCGCCGCACTGCCCTGTACGCCCTTATGGTTGCTAGCCCAATCAGTGCCTCCGCAAACTGAGAGTGGGAAAGACGACGTGGGGAGCCCAGGTCGGAGAGGGAAACAGAGTGGGGAAACAGGGGTGGGGAGGGAGAGGGAGGGCCAGAAAGTGGGGGTTGTTGGATGTTGGAAACTGGGGATTGAAGGAGCGAGGTGTGTGTATGTGCGTGTGGGTTGGCGCTCATGCTGACGAGTGTGAAGCGCGTGTTGCAGTCCACCGCCCGCCCGTTCATCCCTGCCATGCGCGCCGCTGCCCTGTACGCCCTTATGGTCGCCAGCCCGTTCAGTGCCTCCGCGAACTGAGAACGGGCTGGGACCGTCCGGGTGTGGTTTTTGAAAGCGACGATGGAGGGTCAGCTGCACAGCAATAGACGACGTAGAAGAGCAGCAGCAGCGGCACGATGACCCACATGTGTGGCTCGTGTTGAGCTGAACCTAATCCCCGACACCCTAAACCCTGTACCTGGGGATAGATGTGGATGTGTTGCAAATCGCCTCAGAGCGTACCTGGGAGTAGACGGGAGAGCGCGTGACGGAGTCCCAGCGCTTCACCTCCCGGGCGGTGTTTTGAAAATAAAGGTAGACGATGTAGAAGAGGAGCAGCAGCGGCACGATGGCCCAGAGGGCGACGGTGTTGAGAACGCCGATGAGGGCGAAGGTGGAGAGCAGCTGGAAGATGCCGCCCAGGCACAGCGACGTGTACTGCGCGAGGTTTTTATCGATGTCTGCTGTATCCTTGGTGAAGCGGTTGATCAGACGCCCCACCTGAAGGGGAGGGATGAGAGGAGAGGAGGATAGGGAAGAGTATGAGGCCCAGGCACAGCGACGTGTACTGCGCGAGATTCTTGTCTATGTCCGCCGTGTCCTTGGTGAACCTGTTTATGAGGCGACCCACCTGTAGGAAGGGGAGGGGAAAGAGGGGTTGGGTGTGGGGGAGGGGGGTATGCTGTTGAGGCAGAGAGAGACGTGTACTGTGCAGGATTCGTGTCTATGTCCGCTGTATAGTTCCACTCCACACCTAGGAGGTGGGGTGGAGGGTAGAGGGGAGGGGCGAAGCGAATACACAGTTCAGGCAGAACGAAGTGTACTGCTTGTGCCATTCTCTGCAGCAGCAGAACCACCACCACCACCACCTATGCTATTAGCAGCTCAGTTTATCAAGGGGACCAACCAATCCGCATAGCACAAATTGCTGGGAGAGGGGCAAAAGAGAGGAAAGAGAAATGCTAGCACCAAGGCTAGCAATAAGGCCAGCATCGGCAACAGCCCCAGCACCAGCAGCAACCCCAGCAGCCCCAGAAGCAACACCAACACCATCAACAGCACCTGCGCCAGCCCCAGCAGCAGGACCAGGCCCGACACCCTAAACCCTAAACCCTGAACACCAGCTCCAGCACGAACGCCAGCAACAACACCAGCACCGGCAACAGCCCGTGCACCAGCAGCAACCCCAGCACCAACAGCAGCACCTGCACCAGCACCACCTGTTACCGGTGCTGGTGTTGTTGCTGGCGTTGGTGCTGAAGCTGGTGTCGGGTTTGGTCCCGCTGCTGGGGCTGGTGCAGGTGCTGTTGATTGTGCTGGTGTTGCTTCTGGGGCTGCTGGGGTTGCTGCTGGTGCTTGGGCTGTTGCCGGTGCTGGTCTTACTGCTAGCGTTGGTGCTGGAGAAGATGTGCAATATCAGAGGAACGACTCACGGGGTTTGTGTGAAAGAAGGACATGGGGGCGCGGAGAATGGCCGCCAGCATGGCATCGTGCAGACGACGAGCCGCTCGCTGAGAGGAGAACACCTGCAAGGTGCGGGGGAGAGGAGAAAGAGGAAGAAGCAGGTCAAGAAATGAGAGAGAGAGAGGAAAAAAAACAAAAAAGGCACACACAAACACAGACTGATGAAGCAGTGTCGAAAATAGTGTTTTTTTTCAGAACATAAGTCATAAGGGTCGTCAACAAATCTCCTGCCACAAACATCAAAATTCAGTGCAAGTATGGCTGGAAACCAGCAGACACTTCTTCCCCGGCTGACTCATTGCTAGTACCAACCAACCAATCAACCAATAAGCAGTGTGAACTCACGAGGAAGTATTGGTTGGCGAAGGTGAGCAGCACTTGGCCCAGCGAGATGAGCGAATACCCCGCCACGAAATACAGCGACCCATGCCCACCACCCTCCTCCTGAGAAACACTCCCCGTCCACACGCTGATCCACACGCTGGCCAGCACCCTGGCGGCCTCCACGAGCACGTAGAGCGAGATGAGCACCGCCAGCACGCCCGTCCCCCCCATGGCCCTCACATACCGCCACACCACCGCCGCGCTCACCACCCCCTGCGCCTTCTCCTCTGTTTGGACTAGCGTCGTTCCCCCTGCCGCTCCGCCTTTCTCCCCCTTTCCTGCTCCGCTCTTCTCCCCAGCCCGGTTGCTGCTGCTAGAATCGCCATTCGCTGCTGCAGCAGAGTCACTGCCACCGCCACCACCACCACTGCTGCTGCCGGCTGTTGCAGCAGCCGCTGCCGCTTCGGCACTCGTCTCACCCGCACCATTCCCCGCCGCGTCCCCGGCTGTTTCTCCTCCCTCCCCGCCCACCTCCGCGTCCCCGTGCTCCTCCAGCGCGCCTGCCTTCTCCAGCAGCCTCTGGAACTTGGGTGCCGACGCCTTGAGCTGCGCATACGGCCCCTGCTCTGCTATGCGCCCCCCCTCCACCATCACCACCCAGTCCACGGCTGTGAAGGGGCGACGAGGGTTCAAGGGGGGACGAGGTTTCAAGTGGGAGGGCGGGCGGAGTGAAAAAAAAAGGGAATGAGGAGGATGGAGGTGCAGGAGATAGCCCCTGCTCTGCTATGCGCCGCCCCTCCACCATCACCACCCAGTCCACGGCTGAAGAGGGGGAGAGCGAGGGAGAGGGGAGAGCGGGGAGAACGGGAGAGGGGGGAGAGATGAAAAGAGTGAGGGGAGATCATAGAGTGGAAGGACGTTCTTGAGTAACAGAAATATGATGAGATGGTTTCTACCAACTAAAGTACCTGGCAAAAAGTGCAGCTGGTTTGTGACCATGATGCGCGTGCGGCCGGCAAGCTCTGTCCTCACACACGTGTCGTACACCTGCGCGGAGCCATGGAATAAGAGGCACATCACAAGCACGTGAGTATTATAAAAAGGAAACTCGCATGCAGCAAACCCATGATGACATGTTCCCAAACCCCAAGCCCAGAGCATCAAGCCAACGAGGTGACTTTTGAGTCGACTCAAAAGTCTCCCAAACCCCACGCCCAGACCAGAGCATCAAGCCACCCACCCACCTGCTTGGCGATGTGGGGGCGTCGAGGTTGGAGAGCGGGTCGTCGAAGATTGAACAATAAGCATCAGAGTAGACCGCTCTGCTAGCCCCAGTTCACTCTCCCGCACGTGAAAGATGTGAGTTTTTGAGGCGTCTCAAAAACTCACTTTCTCCTGCGCGGTGACTTTCACTGCCCGCAAACCTCAAACCTTGAGCTGCAAGCCCCATACCCCAAGCCCTGAAACCCCAATCCCCAAAACATAGACCCACCTGCTTGGCGACGTGCGCATCGAGGGCGGAGAGCGGATCATCGAAGAAGAACACATCGGCATCAGAATAGACCGCTCTCGCGATGCTGATGCGCTGCTTCTGCCCGCCGCTCACGTTCACTCCCCTCTCGCCTATCTCCGTCAGGTCCCCCCCTGGCAGCAGCTGCAGGTCCCTCTCCAGGGCGCTCACTCTCACTGCCCTCAAACCCCAAACCTTGACCCGCAAACCCCATACCCCAAACCCTAAGTCCCCAAACCCTGAGCCCGCACACACCTGCTTGGCGACGTGCGCGTCGAGGGCGGAGAGCGGATCATCGAAGAAGAAGACATCGGCGTCAGAATAGACCGCTCTCGCGATGCTGATGCGCTGCTTCTGCCCGCCACTCACGTTCACTCCCCTCTCGCCTATCTCCGTCAGGTCCCCCCCTGGCAGCAGCTGCAGGTCCCTCTCCAGGGCGCTCACTCTCACTGCCCTCAAACCCCAAACCTTGACCCGCAAACCCCATACCCCAAACCCTAAGTCCCCAAACCCTGAGCCCGCACACACCTGCTTGGCGACGTGCGCATCAAGGGCGGAGAGCGGATCATCGAAGAAGAAGACATCGGCGTCAGAATAGACCGCTCTCGCGATGCTGATGCGCTGCTTCTGCCCGCCACTCACGTTCACTCCCCTCTCGCCTATCTCCGTGAGGTCCCCCCCTGGCAGCAGCTCCAGGTCTCTCTCCAGGGCGCTCACTCTCACTGCCCGCTCGTACCGCTGCCGCTCGTAGGGCAGCCCGAAAAGAATGTTCTCGCGCACTGTGGCGTTGAAGATCCAGGAGACCTGCGCAGGCCATGTGCCACGTGGCAGCATGTGATTGGGGGAGAGGAAGAAGGGGAGGGCAGATAAAAAAGGGAAAACATAAGGCTCAGCGGGTGGACCGTGGACCGCAAGCAAATGAAACATATCATGAAAAAGAAAATTTGCACTTGCTAAAACAAAGGAAACAAAGTACCTGATTAGGGGACCAGATGCAAAATAACCTTCGAAGAATCGGTACAAACCTGCGAGACATAGGCCACGCGGCCTCTGATGATAGGAGGAGAGTCCCCTGACACCATGGGCATCTCGCCCAGCAGCGCACTGACTAGCGATGACTTGCCTTGCCCTGCCATGGGGTGGGGTGGGATGGGGGAGGAAAGCAAGGTGAAGGAATGTGGTCAGGAAGATGTGAGTTGATGAAGAGGCCTTTCCAGTCCTGACATGCCATCTCACCCAACAGTGCACAGACCAGTGATGACTTGACCCGCCCAAACCCACCCTGACCCGCCTTGACCCTCCCCAACCTGCCCCGACCAACCCACCCCATTTGCTTTGATCCGTCCTGAACCTCCTGAACCCCTCTGACCCGCCCAGTTCACCCTACATGCCGTACCTGTGGCGCCCACAACAGCCACCAGCTTCCCAGGCTCCACCGATAGAGTCACATCTGTTAGCGTGCCCCCCATGTCCTTCTCCTTCCCCTCCCCTCCCACTCCACCCTTCTCCTTGCCTTCTCCCCCTCCTCCACCTCCTTTTTCTGCTCCTGAGCCCCCCCCAGCAGCACCGTTAGAAGCAGCACCATTAGCAGCAGCAGTGGGAGCAGCAGCGGGAGCAGCGCTCCAGGCGAAGGAGGCATGGGAGACCTCGACAGCCGGCTTGGCAGGGTCAACGGGCGGCGCAGGGGCGTCAATGTCTGTTTCGTCTGCCAGTAGCATCTCCTGCAGGCGCGTGAGAGACACGTTCACGTTCACCACCTGGGGTTTGGGGGAGGTGGGTGTGGGGTTTCCAGCAGAGGGTGTAAGGTAGATGGGGGTAGAAGGAGGGATGAAGAGGAATAAGAGAAAGGAGAGGTGTCGATGTCCGTCTCGTCCAAGTCACTTTTGAGAATTCTCAATGAAGAAAAGAAAGACGCAACTTGTGTGAGGCATGTGCCATGGGGGGAAGAGGGACGAGTAGAAACAGCTCGCCAGCGCAACAGTTCCCAGACGCCTCAAAAATCTAGCAGAAGCACTTAAATCCCCCAAGGCTGCATGAGTTTTGGGGTAAACACGAGGGCGGAATGAGCAAGGGCAAAGGCGAGTGAGAAGCTTGCATGCATAACTTAGAAGGTGAGAATACCTTTTAGACGGGTACATATTCTAAATCAAATGATTCTTGATCACGTCACATAATTAGAAAACGGAGGAAAGTTCGCATCCACATTTTATGCGCATGCAAGATGAGGGAGAGTAAAAGAGAGGGTGCATCTCCTTTCTTGATAATAAGTGCGTGACATAGCATTATGGTTATAACTCAAAGAATACGTATCATTTAGTCTTATAAGTGTAAGGGTGTTACTTAGCCTTGTATCCAGTCTATGTGTGAGAGCATTACTAATTATTATAATTGGTAAAAGATGTAAAAACGATATTTGGCCTTATGATTGGTAGAAAGTGTAAGTGTGTTGTTTAGCCAGGAAGAGGGGTGGAGGAGTGGGAGGGGAGTGAAAGTACATGACGTGGGGGATAGCTGTGGCATTCTCAGGTGCGCGTATTATCCAACAGACTATAAGATTAGAATCGTTGATGGACGTGGAAGACGGCACGAGTTGGGTTATTTCGTCGTGAACTACAACATGGTTGGGAGAGCGTCAGAGTTTGAGCATGTACTTTTCAGGCTTGAACTCCCAAAACCTCACATGTCCATTACTCCTGCGCAGTTTGAAACGGCAGTCAAGATGGGTAATAAACCTCCTTTCAAAAAGTGAAAGGAGGTGGTGAAATTTCTAACTGTCGCGACAGATGACGACGTAGGGATGCTTACTGAAGGCATGACAAGGAGAGGAGGGGCTGAAGGCATCACAATGTCGTCCTCCGCCCCGGCATACAGAATATACATCACCTAATTACACTTTTTGTTAGCAAGTTTACTACCCAGCTTGACCGCCGCCTCAGACTGCGCAGGAGTAATGAAAATGTGAGGGTTTGGGAGTATAGTTCAAAAGCACATGTCCAAACTCCGACGCCCTCCCAGCCATGTTATAGTCTACGAAATAACCCAAATCGTGCCGTCTTCCGCGTTCATCAATGATTCTAATCCTATAACTTGCCGGGTAGTAGTATGTGCTTCCGAGAATGCCACAACTATCCCCCACCTCATGTACTTCCACAACCCCTCCCACTCACCCACCCCCTCCCCATAGCTGAGTAACGCACTTACACTTACTACCAAGTACGATTGGTACTAAATGTAGATGCATTATTTGGCCAAATAATCTATATTAAGTGTAAGAGTGGTAGTAACTCCAAGTGCAGTACTTAACTTTTTGGTTGATATTATGTAAAATTGTGGTACGTGGTTATACAATTGGTACTAAATATAATGATTTACTTAGCATGACAGTTGGTACTAAGTGTTAGTCCCTCAAGAGGTAGGGGAAAACAAGGGTACTCAATAGCAAAGCAATGAAGCGAAACACTGACCTGGGTGATGAGGTTGGGGAACATGTAGAGGGGGAAGCGCAGCACAGCGAAGAGGGAGATGGAGGTGAAGGCCTTGGCGGCTGTGAGCTGGTGGCCTAACAGCGAGTAGCAGCCGAACGACACCACCGTCACCAGCACTGGCACCACACTCATCAGCAGGAAGTTGATCTGCGGAAGGATGGGGGGATGGGGAAGGGGGGTTGGGAGGGGGCGAAGAGAGAGTGGAGGAGAAGGGAAGGCGGGCGGAGAGGGGAAAGAAGAGTGGCGTGGGGCTTGACCACGAGTGAAGTCTAGTGAATTCTATTCTACTAGAAAACCGCTCACAGGTGAACTCTTTGGACCTTTGGGGGGTTTTGACATGATATACGCAAAGAAACATAAGGGCGGGCCATAGCTATTCGCTTACCCTTCGGGATTGACGTGCAAGGCTCAATATAATGTACGATTGCACTGTTTTTTGGAAATCTGCCACATATCATCAACCTCCACCTTGCTCTGAAAGCTCTCCTGTCACGTGTACGACTTGACTCACCACCACCTCACTCATCCTCTCCACCTCATCACACCGCACACAACCCACCGCCATGATGTATTGCGCCTTGGAGATCTGCCCCATCTCGTCCGCCCTGACCCACACCACCTTGCTCTGAAAGCTCTCCTCCCACGTGTACAGCTTTACCACCATCACCTCATTCATCCTCTCCACCTTGTCATACCGCACACAACCCACCGCCATGATGTATTGCGCCTTGGAGATTTGTCCCATCTCGTCCGATCGGACCCGCGCCACCTTGCTCTGAAAGCTCTCCTCCCAAGTGTACGACTTGACGACGTCCATGGCTGCCAGCACCTCGCTCATGAGCGCCACTCGCTTGTCACTGCGCTGCAGTGATGCCTTCACCAGCTTCTGCACCCTATTCACTATCACCGCCTGTGGTTTGCGGGGGAAGAGGGGCAGCGGAAGAGGAGAGAGAGGAGGGGAGAGACGAGGGGAGAGAGGAGGGGAGAGAGGAGGGGAGGGGAGAAAAAGGGAGGGGAGAGGGGGGGGAAAGATGGGAGAGCCGGGGAGAGAGAAAAGGGAGAGATGAGGCGTGTACGACTTGACGACCATGGCTGACAGCACCTCGCTCATGAGCGCCACTCGCTTGTCGCTGCGCTGCAGTGATGCCTTCACCAGCTTCTGCACCCTGTTCACTACCACCGCCTGGTGGTGGGGAGAGGGGGGGATGTGGCACGGGAGGCAGGGAGAATGGAGGACGGACGAGAGGAGGGGAACAGGGAGGAGGTAGGCAGATGGAGAGAAAAAAGGGGTGGGAAGCGGGGTTTGGGTTGAGGACGGAGTGAAGAAAGGAGGGGTGAGGGGAATTGAGAGGGGGGAAGTGAGGCGAGGAGAGAAGAGGGAAGCGAAGAAGCATAGGGAGAGACGCACTGGCCATTCCAAACTGATGGCAGAGCAGCACCATGATGTTGCAGAGTATTTTTGAGAATTCTCAAAAATACTCTGAAGCATAGAGAGAGACGCACAGGCCATTCCAAACTGATGGCAGAGCAGCACCATGGAGGCAGATGAGAATGTGAGCAGAAATACCAGAGAGTCTAGCCCCATTTCCACCCGGTACCACAACCACTCACCTGCGCGGGGATCATGAGGAGCAGCATGAGCAGCCCGAGGAGTGATGCCACCCCCAGCTGCTGGTTTGTGAGACATCTCAAAAAGCGGCCCATCAGTCCTGACCTGACTCACAACCACCAAGATGCACTCACCTGCGCGGGGATCATGAGGAGCAGCATGAGCAGCCCGAGGAGTGATGCCACCCCTAGCTGCTGGTTTGTGAGACATCTCAAAAAGCGGCCCATCAGTCCTGACCTGACTCACAACCACCAAGATGCACTCACCTGCGCGGGGATCATGAGGAGCAGCATGAGCAGCCCGAGGAGTGATGCCACCCCTAGCTGCTGGTTTGTGAGACATCTCAAAAAGCGGCCCATCAGTCCTGACCTGACTCACAACCACCAAGATGCACTCACCTGCGCGGGGATCATGAGGAGCAGCATGAGCAGCCCGAGGAGTGATGCCACCCCTAGCTGCTGGTTTGTGAGACATCTCAAAAAGCGGCCCATCAGTCCTGACCTGACTCACAACCACCAAGATGCACTCACCTGCGCGGGGATCATGAGGAGCAGCATGAGCAGCCCGAGGAGTGATGCCACCCCCAGCTGCTGGTTTGTGAGACATCTCAAAAAGCGGCCCATCAGTCCTGACCTGACTCACAACCACCAAGATGCACTCACCTGCGCGGGGATCATGAGGAGCAGCATGAGCAGCCCGAGGAGTGATGCCACCCCTAGCTGCTGGTTTGTGAGACATCTCAAAAAGCGGCCCATCAGTCCTGACCTGACTCACAACCACCAAGATGCACTCACCTGCGCGGGGATCATGAGGAGCAGCATGAGCAGCCCGAGGAGTGATGCCACCCCTAGCTGCTGGTTTGTGAGACATCTCAAAAAGCGGCCCATCAGTCCTGACCTGACTCACAACCACCAAGATGCACTCACCTGCGCGGGGATCATGAGGAGCAGCATGAGCAGCCCGAGGAGTGATGCCACCCCTAGCTGCTGGTTTGTGAGACATCTCAAAAAGCGGCCCATCAGTCCTGACCTGACTCACAACCACCAAGATGCACTCACCTGCGCGGGGATCATGAGGAGCAGCATGAGCAGCCCGAGGAGTGATGCCACCCCTAGCTGCTGGTTTGTGAGACATCTCAAAAAGCGGCCCATCAGTCCTGACCTGACTCACAACCACCAAGATGCACTCACCTGCGCGGGGATCATGAGGAGCAGCATGAGCAGCCCGAGGAGTGATGCCACCCCTAGCTGCTGGTAGAGCAGGAAGACACACACGAGGATGCGGAGAGGAGCGGACCAGAGACCGTGCAGCTGCTGACACACCTGGGAGATTAGGATGGGAGACGAGGGGAAGGGAAGGGAGTGAGTGAGACAAAGGGAGTGAGTCAACGCAAGGGGTGAAGAGGAGTGATGCCACCCCTAGTTGCTGGTAGAGCAGGAAGACACAGACGAGGATGCGGAGAGGGGCGGACCAGAGACCGTGCAGCTGCTGACACACCTGGGAAGAGGGGAGAGCGGCAGGAGAAGGGAAGAAGGTTGATTACAGAGGAGTTTGAAGCGAGCAAATCGGCCGTCTTGATGCACATTCTGAGCAAGGAGGTGGAGCCTATTTTTGAGGCGACTAAAAAAAGGTGGAGCCAGACTTACTGATTGATGGTAATGCGGTTGTTGTCACACAAAAAGGGAATACCACACTGCGGTTATTGTCACCTGAATGTTTCAAAAACTCTAAGAATACCACACCGCATCACACCACACCACACCGCACCTCACCCCACCGCACCACACCGCACCGTACCATCTGCAGCGACTCGGCGTCGTTGGTCATCATGTTGGTGATGCGCCCCGTGCTGAAGCCCTGCCTCCCACTGTGACTCAACCGCAGCGACTTGCTGAACACTGCTGCCACCTGGGCGCAGAAACACAGGGTCAAGAGAGGGGAACAGCACTCTCCATCTCGCCTTGAGATTTGGGACGTCACGAAACGATGGGCCAGTCGGGAGTGTGTTTTTAAGCGCCTGAAAAGGAGGTCTAGAGAAAGGGTAACGGCAATTTCAAGTTTCATTTATCCTCGTCCTCCAGATTCGGGACGATTTGAACGGACGCGGGGTTTGGAGAGGGAGTGTAACAGGGATGGAGAAACACGGTGTGACGCATGGATGACGATGCAAAGGGAACGTGTAAGGAACGGTATATGGGGGTGAGTGAAAATGAATGGGAGCACCATCCACTTGAAGATAACGTAAACCCACAGTGCATGTAACAGTGCCACAATGCATTCCACCCCCCCCCCCCTTCCCCCCCCCCAACAGTGCCTCCCATAGCGCACAGTACAGCACGCTGCCTATCCATCCACCCACCCACCCACCCACCATGGCTTACCAGCATGTCACGGCATCCCAAGTGCACAACACAGTGCATGCAACAGCACCCTTTCACAGCTTGTCTCAGGCACGTACCATGGCTTGCCGCAGCTGGAATCCCACGCGCATCACACTCTGGAAATACTGCGCCTCACAGATCACCCCTCCCAGCACCCACCATAAACAACCAACATGTCATGGCACCATACAGTGCACAGCACAGCACAGCACAACGCACACCACACTCCCATGCCTACCATGGCTTGCCGCAGCTGGAAGCCCACGCGCATCACACTCTGGAAATACTGCGCCTCACAGATGACCCCTCCCACCTGGTACCACGGAGGGATACACGGACAGAGAGATGGTTGGTGTGCGGTGCTGGGCGGTTAACAAGAGGTGGTGATGGTATGCTACTGGGTTGACGGGGGTGATGCGGGGTGGGTGGGATGCTGCGGCGTTAATGACGACGAGTGATAATTAAAAGCATCGCAAGCATGCATGACACGTCCCACTGCATGGCAGACCCCTAAACCCCTGAACCCTACTCTTCCATTTACTCTGTGCCTAGGCCTCATAGTACCAGCCCCAGGAAGATGATGGTGGCATAGATGTAGCTGTGCCATGCAGGCTGGTCTGGTCCCACTGCATGGCAAACCCCTAAACCCTCCAACACTCTGTCCACACCACACTGTGTGTCTATGGGCATAACCCCACAACCACACCAGGGAGGGTGCACCACCATACCAGTCCAAGAAATATGATGGTGGCATAGATGTAGCCGTGCCATGCAGGCTCTTCCCACTGCGTGGCAGACCCCTAAACCCCCTAATACTCTATCACTGTGTGTCTATGGGCATAACCCCACAACCACACCAGGGAGGGTGCACCACCATACCAGTCCCAGGAAGATGATGGTGGCATAGATGTAGCCGTGCCATGCAGGCTCGTCCGACTGCATGGCTGACAGCAGGCGGCTGAGCATCAGCGGTCCCACAAACTGAGACGCATCGTTGCCAATCTGATGAAGAGTAGGGTGGGGATGGAGTGGAGATGGGGATGGGATGGGGGTGGGATGGGGGTGGGAATGGGGATTGGATGGGGGTGGGATGGGGGTGTGCATGCGGCGAGCAGACGGTGAGGTTTGCGTCAGTGGCCTCACACCACGGCACAGACTGCATGGCAGCGAGGTGACTCGAAAGTCGCGGCGAGCAGACAGGGAGGGGGATGCGTCAGTGGCCCCACACCACACCACACCACGGACTGCATGGCATGGCAGACAGCACAGCAGGCGGCTGAGCATCAGTGGGCCCACAAACCGAGATGCATCGTTGCCGATGGGAATGGGCACGATGGGTGAGCGAGCAGCGGTGTGTATGAGAATCCAAAGATGCAACATACAACATGCAACATGGAACATGCAGCATGCAATATATGCTGGAGCACCAGCCAGCATCATCCAGGCAAGAGTGTACAGGTAGGAAGGAAGGAAGGAAACATGCAACTCTCCACACACACAGGTCAGAAAAGGCCTAGCTAGCATTCAGGCGGGAAGGGAAGAGAAGAGGGAGGCATACCTTGCAGAACCCACCCCACCAGAACCTGTTAGGTCGGACGAGTAAGGGGAAGACAGGGATGGGAAGGAAGTAGAAGGGATGGGGGTGGGGAGGGGGTTGTGAGATGTATGCGTGTGAGCGGTGCATGTCGAACCGACAACGAGATTCAAGATGTCTCGAAACTTAACGATGGGGTATGTGTATGGTGCATGTGTGACCGACTGTACGAATTGAAATATGATTCGGAAGATGTGGGGGCCGGGGGGTGGTGGGTAGGGGAGGGGGTGGGGGAGGGGAGAGAGGGGGGAAGAGAATGGTGGTGCGCATGTGTGAGCGATCACAACCCAATACAAAGATTCATCTGTGTTTGCTGAGTGCGTCCTGTATGCCGCACTCTGCAATGGCGGCACTGCCCGATCAAAGAAGCTGAAAATGCACCCACAACACAAGCTCCTCCGTCCATTTTTGCGGCGCCTCAAAAACTCTGCAACGGCGAGCACTGCGCTGTCAAAGATGCTTAAAATGCCCACCGTTGCAGAGTTTTTGAGGCGCTGCACAACACAAGCTCCTCCGTCCATCTGTCCCTCCGTTCATCCGTCCACTTCTCCGGCACCTCCCCCCTCCCCTCTTTCTTCCCTCACATCTCCTCCCATTCCTCCTGCTCCTCCCCTCCCACCCCTCCCCTCCCTTCCCACCCACCTCTCCCACACCTCTCAAACCCTCACACCAGTCCCATCCCCCCCCTCCGACCCTTCCACCCCTCCCTCACATCCTCTCCCCTCACCTGCGGCCAAAGCAGGAGTGCAGGGCGCGCAGCAGCCACGGCTTCGGCCGCGCCTTTTCTTCCCTCCACTCGCGCTCAAACCTGCCCAGGTGGGGGCGAGAGCACAGAAGACAGCGGAACGGATTCATGAACGGGAGGTTGGTACCAACCAGGACAGCAGACGACACTACTTAGCCGCCCCTTCTCTCCCCTCCACGTGCCAACGTGAGAGAAAAGCCGAGCGGAGGGTAGGAATTGAGAAATCAGGGCAGCCAGCCATCATTCAGGTGAGGATACATCGCTGCCCTCCAACCGGCACATGGTGTCATTCATGCCCCACAGACCCACAGATAGACCCACACAACCTCACCTGCCATACACCGTGGCAGTGCGGTCCCCGTCATTCAGCCGCCACACATCGCTGTCCTCTATCGGGCGCCGGTACCCCGTAGCCATGAGAGGCGTCATCCACCCAAACGTCAGACCTGCGGAAGGAGTGGGGGAAGGAAGGAGTGGGGAGGAAGGGGTGGGGAGGAAGGGATGAGGAGGAAAGGGTGGGGGATGGGTGAGGGTGGGTGACGAGGAGCAAGGTAAAAGGGTCTGGAATTCTGAAACAGGTGAGAGCTCACGGCCCAGGTTTAAGCTCAGACGCTTCAAGTGCTTTACAGGACAGGATGTGAAGTGAAAGGTAAAAGAGTACGAGGTTTGGGGTTTAAGAACAGTAGATGAAGCTCAGGTGCATCAGGTCCACTACTTGGAGGTTGTGAGGTGTTGTAAGGTGGAAGGAATTAGGCTTCAGGGATTCAATGAGGCCTCACGGTTGATGAAGCTGGTGTGGTCTTCTGGGCACACCTGCCCCTGGTTATCTCCTTCCTCCTCCGCTGCTTCTCCTTCCGCCCCACCCACAGGCCCTGCAGCCAAAGGCGCATACCCCGCACCACCACCACTCCCTGCTGCCCCTGCTGCTTCTCCTGCTGCTGCTGCAGGTGGCAGGAGTGGCGCTGCTGCCTCTGCAGCTGCGAGGGCGGAGGAGGAGAATCCCGACGAGGCACGCTCAAGCGGGAGCAGGTTGGGGAAGAAGAAGAGCGCGAGCAGACCCAGGAGGACCTGGGGGGACGAGAAAAGGGGCGCGGAAGGGTGGGGGGACGAGGAAGGGAGGGAGCAGGGACGGGAGAATGGGAGAGTAGAAAAGCAAGGGGGATGCACGTGGGGCGGACTGGGAGGAGAAAAGCCTTTGATTGACATCCAGATCGAAATAAAGGAATTAAAAGAAAGAAAGAAAGAAAGAAAGAAAGAAAGAAAAAAAACAAAAAACAAAAAACGTGGAACAATTAGCACTTACATGAGCTGATGTGTAGCCAAAGAAAAGCTCCACAAAGAAGCTGGGAAGCAAGGAAAGAGTGCAGAAGGGGAGTATGCAAGGGGAAAAATCAAAGTCAGTCACAAAAAAAAAAAAACAACAACAACGCGAACAGTGGAGGAGAGGAAATGAGCACGAACCACAGCAGCCATGCACCAGGCCACCAGGCAACAAGTACAATCACCCCACTCTATTCCATCCCATGCAAAGAACTCACGCCTGGAAGTCCTGCTGCAGAATGAGCACGAATCTCAGCTTCGCCAGCTGCCCCACCATCACGTAGAGCACTGCGAATCGCAGCAGCCATGCGCCCTTCACTGCCATGCGCCTGCGCTCCCAGAAGAGAGCCGTTGCTGTGAGCGCCCAGGCGAGGAACGCGAGGATCAAGGAGCAGACCTGGCAGCGCAAGGGATAGAGTTGAAATGAGGGAAGCATGAAACAGTGAGATTGATACGTGGCATGGCAATCATACCATACGACGGTCACTGCCATGCGCCTGCGCTCCCAGAAGAGCACGGTTGCAGTGAGCGCCCAGGCAAGGAATGCGAGGATCGAGGAGCAGACCTGGCAGAGCAAGGGATAGAGTGGAAATGAGGAGAGCGTGAAACAGTGAGATTGATACGTGGCAACCATGTCACTGCCACGCGCCTGCGCTCCCAGAAGAGCGCTGCAGTGAGCGCCCAGGCGAGGAAGGCCAGGATCAAAGGAGCAAATCTGGGAATGCACGGGATTGTATTGAGATGAGGAGGAGAGCAGGAAGATAGTAGCTTCAACTGCAGCAGCCACACATCCTTCACTGCCATGCGCCTGCGTTCCCAGAAAAGCGCCGTGGCGGTGAGGTGAGCGCCCAGGCGAGGAACGCGAGGATCAAGAAGCAAAGTTGAGAGAGCATATCTTTTTTAGGGGAACAGGAGCGGAAGCAGCCACGTGCCCCGGGATCTGGCATTCGCTCTTCACCAAGTTCACTTTTGAGTCGACTCAAAAGTCAATGTGCCCCGGGATCTGGCATTCGCTCTTCACCGCCATGCGCCTGCGGCTCCCAGAAAGGGGCCGCGGCGGTGAGCGCATTACGTGAGGAAGGTGAAGATCAAAGAGCAAACTTAAGAAGCAGATTGAAGAATAATTAATTGAAAAACAAAAACAAAAACAAAAAAAGGGCCCGGGACGAAGAGAAGAGGAGAGAGGCATCAGTCGACAAGATCCACACGAAAGGCCGCGACTGGCGTGCGTCCTTAATGACATCTGCTTGCAGACGAGCTCATTGATTTGAGATGCGAATAGAAACTAGAGAGATTAGAACACGAGAGCTCCAGAAGAGAATTGCGGAAGAGAGGGTCTCAGCGGGGAACAAGAGCATTACGAAACAGATCTGGGCTAAGAAACAGCGAGGTTGTAACGCATTGGGAGATTGAACCGCATAGGCGTGCGGTACCTCGTAAGGCAGCAGATCCGCATCTGTAGAGAAGGAGCTCAGTGACACGCGAGCGGGATTTTTTTATCGACTCAAAAACCGAATGATTCACCTCGTAAGGCTCTTACCTCATAAGGCGGTAGATCCGCATCTGTAGAGAAGGAGCTCAGTGACACGCGAGCGCTCAGCTGCATCAGCGGAACCACCGCACACGTCAGCGCCAGCGCGGCAGCCGCCACGATCCCCCGCTCCCCGCGCCACCCTGGCGCAACCGCCCGCTGCTGCGCGCGCGGGGTGGTGTAGAGAACGTACAGCCGCAGCACGGCTAGAAGAATCATAGCGAGGTACGCTGTACCGAGTACGACAATGTCGATGAAGCAGGGCGTGAAAGCGCCTAGCTCGTTCGTGATTGACTCCCATGATCCGTTAAACTGCGGCTTGCAGAACGAATCTACGAACTGCGGAGGCGGCGCCGGCTGCGGCGGCGGCGCGGACGGGCCGAGAATTGCGGAGGAGACGGTGGGAAAGGGAGAGAATGCGACGGATGAGAAAAGCTCGGCGACATTGCCGCGCGAGGCGGCGCCAGTTGCGGCCATCGCGGTGTCGGTTTCGGAGAGATTGGCGCCGGAAGTCGCGGCGGAAGACGCGGCGGTGAGGAAGGAGGTAACATTAGTGGTGGATGGATGGAGGGAAAGCAAGGAGGAGAAACCGCCGGTGCCATCGAGGGAATCGGGAGGCGACAATGACGCTGCTGCTGACAAACCGCTGACGGTAGTGGTTATCGTTGCGGGGTAACTACTATCGGAGAGCCATGGGAAGAGAAGTGAGGGGTAGGGAAGCACGGAGGGAGTCAGAGGCGCCATTGCGCCGCGCAAAGGCTGCTTTCTGACGGCGGGTTCTGATTGCCACGTTTTGACCACCCCCAACCTCTCCTAACAGAATTCTTCGATTTTATCGCTTCTGACCTTCGTCGGATCTGTTCTGACCTCCGATCGCGGACGGGTAAAATTAACACGTAGTGGACGTACTCCCGACACTACTATAAACACACTACCAGTATCGCATACGTACCTTCTTCCTACTTCTATCAAAGTCAAATGTCATGACCTTTGTTTCTTGCAATAAGAGCTAGATTACGGGGAGCATGGCGCGAAACTAGAGACTAGCAACACCAAAGTCACCCGTCCCAAAACTCTAGTCTGCTTGGAGCTCCCATTGCAACAAAAGAAACATAGGAGCAGCACCCTAGTGACCAGTGAAATTGACAAGGCTTTATAACAGCATCACCGGATGCAACAAGACCTAAACCATTCAAACCGAGAACGAAGCCAGGCCAATGACATGGTGCACGACAAGATCAAGGCAGCATTTTTAGCAAAATGCCCAAGCTTCTTTGACGGGCAGGACATGCTCCAAAACAGTCCATTATCGTCATTTAGGTCAGCTATTACACACAAATTGGTCATGAAGGTTGAAGTGTACGAAATTATGCTTTCTATTGTTGGTCGACCAGTGTTCGAACATACGAAAAAGAAGGTGAACAATGGCAAGTCATATGCCCAACAAGTGGGCTCACAGTGATCATAAACAAGCCATTCATACACGTCCACCTGGCAGATAACAGTGCGGCACTGGGCACAGAACGGCGTGTGAGGTCAGCATATACAGTAGAATAGCGACTCCCCAAGTTCCTCGAAATTACGAAACAGCAACGGACAACAAATTTAGTCCATATTGTTTACATGAATATCCATGGCAGCTCTCGTAGCTCAGTTGGTTAGAGCGTATGGCTGTTAACCATAAGGTCGGTGGTTCAAGCCCACCTGGGAGCGGTCTTTCGCGTTTACGTTTTTCCACATGCAATTTTGGTTTTCTCGGTCTATTTCCTGCTGTTTCAGGCAGCGTGGCTGCTATGAGCGCTGACATCAAGACATTGTTTGATCAGACGAATCATCCAACTCTCTGATAACCGTTGCCCACCCTAGCAGCAGCATTCGTGGAAGGTTCGTCGGCAGCAAGGGCAGGAAAGGAGGCCATGAGTAGTGAAGGTTGGGATGGAAAGGGTGCAGGGGAGCAGTTGTGACTGGGCCAGAAAGGAGGCAGGGGGGGTATGTAGCTGGAACGGACAGGGGGCAGCGGAGCACATGTGGCTGCTACATGAAGGGAGCAAGGGAGGAGCGAGAGTTGAAATCGGACGGGAAGCAAGGGATCAGCAGAGCATTAGAGAAGGTATGACAGGAGGCACCAGGCAGTGTGAGAGTGAAGGGGCGAAACGACGTTCCCTAGAGGTCTAGGGGTTTGGCTCGGGTGATGATTACCGTGTGGGCTCATGGCTGTATCGGCCAGTGCGTTCTTTGTGAGTATTGAGTGGGGCAAGAAAAGTCCTAAGAATACGAAATGTGGGAAGTGTTATCCGGGTCAGTGTCCATGTTTTTATCCTAGAGGTGGCACATGCTGAAAGGAATACCGTATCAGTCTGTACCGTATGCTTGTGGTGCACGCGTGCGCATCTGCACGCGCACGGGTACAGACAGAGGTGCACACAACACACACACGCACACACGCATACACACACGCACGCTCACACATAAAGTACACACACACTTGCACAAGCCCACTGGCATGCTCTGCCATTCAAGATGGCAGCTGGCTGCAGGCTTACGGTTGATCAACCGAACAAACCAGGCCACCCTTGCGTCGGGAAATACAGGGTTTGTTGCTTGTGAATTGATTGCTACTTGGACCGACCACTCGTGACATTAACAAACAAATACCATCTTGCAAATGCAATAACACCTACGATCTAGCTCCACTCGCATCGTCACTTGTCAGGTCATTAAAAGTCTCAACAACATGCTTTGCCAATGTCATAACAGAGTACTCAACAATAACCTGCAAAAAGAGAAGCCATCCAACTCCGCAAAAAATTCAACAAAAGCAATAACACATATGCATAAATACGTTCGTATGCACAGACTGGACACATTGGAAGTGTGCAGTGCACATACCTCCATGTATGTGTCCAAGGTCGGATGAGCCCCGGAAATCTTCTCATACCCATCATACCACATGGTCCCCGGGGTCCACAGGTGCTTGAAATCTTGCCACAGTCGGATGTCGTAGAGGCGTTTCAAAGGGTCAAAGAAGCCTGGTGCGTGCTCATTGGTGGCAATGTACAGTGTGCGTCCAGGTGCAACGAACTTGGGAAGCCTTTTTAGTAACCTGCAGGTGGGTGGTGCAGAGGAAGGAAAGAGGGTCCTCAGGAGAGAGTTGGGTTGGGTGGATGTATGGAGAAAAGGACAGATAGTATCCGGTGTTAAGCAATGTGAGCATGCTGTAATAATCAACGTGAGCATGCTGTGATAAGCAATGTGAGCATGCTGTGGTAAGCAAGGTGAGCATGCTGTGGGTAAGCAAGGTGAGCATGCTGTGGGTAAGCAATGTGAGCATGCTGTGGGTAAGCTATGTGAGCATGCTGTGGGTAAGCAATGTGAGCATGCTGTGGGTAAGCAATGTGAGCATGCTGTGGGTAAGCAATGTGAGCATGCTGTGGGTAAGCAATGTGAGCATGCTGTGGGTAAGCAATGTGAGCATGCTGTGGGTAAGCAATGTGAGCATGCTGTGGGTAAGCAATGTGAGCATGCTGTGGGTAAGCAATGTGAGCATGCTGTGGGTAAGCAATGTGAGCATGCTGTGGGTAAGCAATGTGAGCCTCCCACCATGTCAGGTTCGACTCACTACCAACTCAGCTTCTGAGGTGACTCAAACCACAGATCGAATCAAAACACTTGCTCCTGCATAACTCCCCATGTTGCTTGTGTGTTGTTGTCTAGGTGGGCCACAGGGTCGGATTGAGCCTGAATCCACACCTCACATGCACCATTTTGAGTTGACTCAAATCACACCTCAGCTCTTAACAACACTCGCTGTTGGACAACTCACAATGCTGCTTGTGTGTCGTTCTCAACATGCGGCCACAGACGCGGGTTCACCTTGTCTCCGCGCCCCACCGACCTTGCATGCTTGGCCACAGGCGCGCCTCACCTTGTCTCCGCGCCCCACCGACCTTGCATGCTTGGCCACAGGCGCGCCTCACCTTGTCTCCGCGCCCCACCGACCTTGCATGCTTGGCCACAGGCGCGCCTCACCTTGTCTCCGCGCCTCACACCATAGTCGCCTCCGTGCATCGACCCCGATTTGGCAGCAGCTAGCGCGACCAGCTCAGGTTCCTTCCACTCACTACCACCTCAGGCTCGACTCCTCACAACTCACGATGCTGCCTGTGTGTCGTTATCAAGGTGCGGCCACAGGCGTGGGTTAACCTTGTCTCCGCGCCTCACATGCACTGCATCGTAGTCCCCCCCATTCATCAACTGGGACATGGCAGCAGCCAGTGCCAGCAGCTGTGGGCGGAACGTCACCCCCTGATTATCGTGCTTGAAGGGCGTCCCTGGCAGCTGAAGGGAGCGGGGGAAGCATTGATGGGTGGAGGAAGCATTGGCTCTGCATCCTAGTCCCCTCCATTCATCGACTGGGACATGGCAATAGCTAGCGCCACCAGCTCCGGTCGATACGCCACCCCTTGATCATCGTGCTTCAAGGGCGTCCCTGGCAGCAGGAGGGGGTTGTGAAAACAAATGGCATGGCAGAGGGGCACTGTATGTAAGCAGGTGGTCTTCCCCTGCATTTCCCCCAAGCAGGTGGTCTTCCCCTGCATTTCCCCCAAGCAGGTGGTCTTCCCCTGCATTTCCCCCAAGCAGGTGGTCTTCCCCTGCATTTCCCCCAAGCAGGTGGTCTTCCCCTGCATTTCCCCCAAGCAGGTGGTCTTCCCCTGCATTTCCCCCAAGCAGGTGGTCTTCCCCTGCATTTCCCCCAAGCAGGTGGTCTTCCCCTGCATTTCCCCCAAGCAGGTGGTCTTCCCCTGCATTTCCCCCAAGCAGGTGGTCTTCCCCTGCATTTCCCCCAAGCAGGTGGTCTTCCCCTGACATGTTGGTGCGCTTGGGGGAAATGTTGGTACAGAGGCGTAACACAGAGGCACTGTAAGCGTGTTGTCCCCTTCGTGCATTGACCGTGACATGGCAACAGCCAGTGAGGCCAGCTCCGGGCAAAACGCAACCCCTTGCTCATGGGGCTTCAAGGGCGTCCCTGGCAGCGCGGAAGGGAGTGGGGAGCAGGTTGATCTGTGGGGCAAAGGCAGAGAGTCACTGTAAGCGTGTAGTTCCCCCCGGCATTGACTGGGACATGGCAGTAGCTGTGAGCAGCTCCAGGCGAAATTCAACCAGTTGCTGATGGAGCTTGGAGGGGGTTCCTGGTAGCTGAAAGGGATTGGTGGGTGGGGGAAGGGTTGGTTGGTAGGGGGAGGATTGGTTAGTGGGGGGAGGATTATGACAGTAAGCATGCCAACCCTCCAGTGCATCGACCGGGACATGGCAGCAGCCAGTGCGAGCCACGCCTGTCGGAACCCAACCACTTGCTCGTGGAGCTCGGAGGGGGTTCCTGGTAGCTGAAGGGGGTGGGGGTCGGGGGGGAGTATTGGCACAGCGAGCACGTAGCCACCACTGCGCATGCATTTTGAGAATCACTTTTGAGACTTCTCAAAAGTGAGCACGGGGCTATACAAGGAGTACGAGGCGCTTTACAAGGAGTTTGAGGCGCTACACAAGGAGTATGAGGCGCTTTACAAGGAGTATGAGGCGCTACACAAGGAGTATGAGGCGCTTTACAAGGAGTATGATGAGCTACGCAAGGAGTATGAGGCGCTACACAAGGAGTATGAGGCGCTACACAAGGAGTATGAGGCGCTACACAAGGAGTATGAGGCGCTACACAAGGAGTATGAGGCGCTACACAAGGAGTATGAGGCGCTACACAAGGAGTATGAGGCGCTACACAAGGAGTATGAGGCGCTACACAAGGAGTATGAGGCGCTACACAAGGAGTATGAGGCGCTACACAAGGAGTATGAGGCGCTACACAAGGAGTATGAGGCGCTACACAAGGAGTATGAGGCGCTACACAAGGAGTATGAGGCGCTACACAAGGAGTATGAGGCGCTACACAAGGAGTATGAGGCGCTACACAAGGAGTATGAGGCGCTACACAAGGAGTATGAGGTGCTACACAAGGAGTATGAGGCGCTACACAAAGGAGTATGAGGCGCTACACAAGGAGTATGAGGCGCTATACAAGGAGTATGAGGCGCTTTACAAGGAGTATGAGGCGCTTTACAAGGAGTATGAGGCGCTTTACAAGGAGTATGATGAGCTACACAAAGAGTATCAGACAGAAACAGGGTGGGATACGAGCCGCGACTCACTTTGCACGTACTGTAGCCGTACGAAGTGTTACGTATGATCAGAGGTGCGACTGTATCGAGCGCCACTGTAGCAGTGCTAGCCGTTCGCTTCACCACTCGCACCCCAAACGGCGCCTCCCCAGCCCCTCTCTCCCTCCGCCACGCCAGTGCCTCCTCAAGAAAGCCTTGCAGGGGAGTGAAAGGCACTCTGGTAACGAGAAGGAAAATCGGAGTGGGAAGAGGTGAAGAAAGAAACGGATAAGCACTCTTGCGAACAGGTGAAGGGCAAACTGCGAACCACACGCACTGCAAACGGCGCCTCCCCAGCCGCTCTCTCCCTCCCCCATGCCAGTGCCTCCTCAAGAAAGCCTTGCAGGGGAGTGAAAGGCATTCTGGTAACAAGTGGGGAAGGCAGAGAGCATGGGGAAGGGGGTAGACAATTGAGGAATTAGTGTAATTTAGAAAGTCGTGAAGATGGAAGAAGGGCAATATGACAACCACAGCCCGTGAGGATGTGGAAGGGGATAGAAGAGAGAGAAGCTGAGTTACTCTGCGGAGATACTTAGCGGACTTAATGTAATTGAACGTACTCAATTGACGAGAGGTCGATGTGCTCGTAAATAGCCTTGTACACGAATTTCCCGTTATTGTGCACTTGGTTAAGGCACACGCGCATGTCCAGCACCAGCGTCCGGTTCAAAAACCGAGCCTCCTTGATTCGGCACGACAGGCTGGTTCGGAAATGCTTCACGCCCGCACACATGTCCCGGTTTCCCGTCACAAATAAATATTTCCGGTCAGGATGGAAATATTCCGCCCGGCTGACCGGAAGCCACTCCGTCTCCCACTTGACTTTATGGCCCACGTCCAGCTGTTGGATTACGAGAGGGTCATCCAGAGAACTAATCTTGGCCGTTGCTTTCTCGAGCGCCACGAGGCCCGTCGAGTTCCGCCATCCGCGGCGCCATTGGCGGTCTCTTATATGTTTTTTGGATCCAGCCCGGTCGAGAGATAGGACCGGCTCCGGGTCGTTTCGAGCCTTCTTTTCGGGACCCAGACGCTGGGAGGTTTGGGACTCGAGAGGTCTCATCTGCTCTGCATGGCCGTCAGATGAATCCAGATCCAACGGCTCTGAGACAAGACTGTTCCGAACACTGCCATCCAACGGCCCTGGGACGAGACTGTTTCTAGTCAAAGCACTGCCATCCAACAGCGCGAGCTTCAGATTGACGGCGTGACCTCGCGACGACGACGGCGACGACACGATCAGCGCTGCGAAACCCTGAGACGAGACGCTCGCCTTGCGCGACGGTCGATCCAACGCACCCAAACTTATCAGTCCTTCAGAATAGTACGACGGAGAATCCACATCGGTTCTGCCTATAACGCGAATAAATTCCGGGGAAGCTTCTAGAGGCCATTGAACGACGAGGATAACAGCTACGGCGAGCAGCAGAGCGAATGTGATCGGCGCGATTCGCGCGTGGACGCGATTGGCGGCGGAGAAGGCGGAGAGGTCGAACAATGCCGATAAAAAGCGCTGATTCGCGGCGTCGGAATGACCACTGGTCCCGCTAGTAGTAGTGTCGCGACACGGAGATAGGTTCAGGGAGATTTGCTGATGCGAATGCTGGCTAGACGTCGGTGACGCCTGTTGGGAAGCTGGCACGGCCGTGGGTATTAGCGGAGAGCTTGATGGGCTGGGGGACTGGCAAGGCGATGGGGACGATTCAGCTAATTCCATGTTTCAACCGTTACGATAACTCGGTAAGACTGTCGTCACGAACAAGGTATTTGAGAGTGACGCGCTGATTAAACGGAGGAGCGAGATGAATCTCTGAGACCGAATTAATGAACAGACCGTGACGAGAACGAAGACTCATCTAAGTCGATTACCCTGAGTCATCACCTCTGAACGAGAGTAAGGGTTCGTCAGAACTGGTCCAAACTTGACTGAACGGGAAAGCTACGCGTGGTAAACGCGGATGGCTCTAGGTAAATAAAGATGGAGCACGTTGTTTCACGGAGGTTGCGAGCGTCAAATGCAAATTTCTGGTGCCGATCACAACGATACAAAAAGCTGAGACATCCGCCACAGACAGAAGAAGTGGAAAACTCAAATATTCTACTCTGCACAACATAAAGGCTGTCCGTCGAAGACTAAGCATTTATCTGATATGCGATTGCGGGCTGTTGAAGGTCGTCTTATCAGCACAGTAACGCAGGACAGGATAAGCAGGAATTGTGTGGGCAGCAGTGGAGGTTCAGAGGAGGTAGGGAAATGTGAAAGTTGGGTTTGTGGGAGTGTCCGAGGCTAGCAGGAAGCAGGTCACCTTGGCCCAGTTCTGTTGCCGCACTACTGGTGCGGACCCCTCCGCACAGCACCAGATGATGCTTCGTGAGGGCCTCTACCGGTGGTCCTCGAACATTCCTTTTCAAGGGCGCATTCCTTGAATCAGGCTCGGGACCTTGAACTCTATCCCGAGCCTGGCCAGTGCTGTGCTGTGCTGTGCGGCCCACATAGCGCTAAAGAACGAGGAACTAGTAGTGCTGTGCTGTCCCCTCCTCCCAGGCAAACTGGGTGCGAGACTGGTGCGAGGCTGGTTCCCGCTCGGATCGCGGACCCAGGGACAGCACAAGTAGTTCCGGGCAGGGACAAATGCCCAGGAAAAATAACTTCACGAGGGAGGGCAATGACCCATTGTTGACGAGAAATATTTTTGGTACTGGTTGGCTGTATTGCTCCAAACCCGCCAATTATTGTCGCGGAAAATATTTAAACGGTCAGCCAAGCAAAACTTTTACGAAGCTCCTCCAGTTGCGCGGAGGGTGGCAGGAAGCTGTATCGCACCAAAGTGGGGGGTTCCTGGCTCCGCGGAAGCACCCGGACGCACCCGTGGTGCTGTGCTGTGCTGTCCGCCCTCCTTTTGCCGTTGGGCAACAGAACTGGGCCCTTGAAGTTAGTTTGATTTGAATCAACGAGCCCAGCCACGCGGGCGCGCGAACTACTGTAAAGGAACTCGCGCCGCAACTGTCTGGCATGTCAGAAAATCATCTGACACCACTCGTTATTGAGTGGCAGATAAGCCTCGAGCGACGCGTGTCGGGCAGACTTCAAGATTCACACGAATTTGGACAACCAAAACACGAGCTTTAAAGAATTTCCTCCATAAAACAACTCGACAAAACATCGAAGAGCACACACCCAAAACTACCAATAGACCCAATAAAACATTGAAAAGCACACCCAAAACTCCCAATTAACTTGACTACACATGAAGCAAAATAACCACTATTCCTCCCTATTGCTGGCCATCTCATGCAGCTATTGCAGCATTGAGCAGAGCATTGTTAACATCCTGGCTCAGTGCCCAGACGAACCACCCTCCATAGCCTTGCGTCTTGGCAAACTGGACCTTCTTGGTGATGGTGGAAGGGTTGTCATAACCAACCCACTGGTTACCCTTCCACGCATACATGCATGAGGATGGGGTGTGGGATGTAGCCGTGTAACCACCAGTGGTTACCAGCTGATAGATCTCCTTGTAGAAGAGGATACCAGCCTCCTGTTGGTGGGATGGAGAGGGAAAATGCAGGCCAAATAAAAAGATGATAAGGCCTTGGAGAAAGCTACGGTCGAAAAGCGCGAGAGGAGGGAAAGCAAAAAACAAACAAAAAACAATGCAGAAGGCTGGTAAATCATGCGACAGGGAGAGGAATCACGATGCAGAGTGGAAACAGGAATGGGGAGCTAACCTGACTGATGGACCCTTTCAGACCAGCCCCACTGGCCGAAGCTCCAACCCCAGTGCTTGTTGAGCTTAAAGTCCAGGTTCGGCCGTACATCGCCAAGCCTACCATGGCCTTGCTTCGGGCCAAGCCTCGAGACACCCAGGCATCCATGGAAGCATTGACGCTCAGCTTCGAGCTCAGGTCCTGCAGAGCAGTGTGCATGCCGGTCTTTGCCTCCCACGACCCGTGCAAATCGTAAGTCATGATATTAACAAAGTCCAGCATCTTGTTAACCGTCGTCACGTTGTAGGATTGGATGATTCTCGCCTCATCGGGAGCAACCGCCGCAGTAAGCAGGAGCTTGGGTTTTCCAGAGGAAACGGCTTCGGATTCGATCGCCGCCCGGAAATCCGTGACCAGTGCCGAGAAAAGGGCGGCCTTGCCAATTGGGTACTCCCAGTCGATATCCAGACCGTCAAAGAAGTACGTGCGGGCGAGGGCGATCGCGGATTGGATGAAAGCAGAGCGAGTGGCGGCAGAGGAGGCGACGTTGCCGAAAACGGTGGTGTTAGCCGAGGCGCCCCCAATGGAGAGAAGGGTTTTAATGGCAGGGTTGAGAGTCTTAAGAGTAGTGTTGAACCGCTGATAGAGGCCTCCAGTGACGTCCACTGCTGTGTTGGGGACGACCTGTGATAGGAGAGAGAGGAGGGACGGAATATTGGGTAGGGAAAGGGCTGAGGCTGCAGAGCGATTGGGAAGCCCAGGCGCTGGATTGATGGAGGGCAAGCAATATGGTACAAGTCTGAGATGGCAGGGAGGACGGAAGAGGAACGGAAGAGGAATGGAAGAGGAATGTCGAAGCACCTGCAGCAGATGGCACGGAGAAGTGTGTGCATGGCAAGACAGCGCGGCGCAGTGCGGTACCTACCTTGTATGTGGTGGGGTTGATGGAAGCAAAGGCGTAGAAGACATGCGTGAGGATGGCAGCAGGGATGAGGGATGGATCCATGTTCGCCCAGTTGACAAAATACGCCATGCGCTTCAGCGGCACCGTTGAGGGCGGAGGGGAGGCGGTCGGGGGCGGAGGGGAGGCGGTTGAGGGAGGCGGGGAGCACTGGGAGAGGCAGCCAGCGCCGCAGTGATCAACGGTGGAGCCACAAAAGTTCCACTTGCTGCAGCAGAGGTTGTTGGGGCAAAGAACCGTGGCGGAGCACTCCCCCTGCGCGCGCACGCGGAGGGGGAGGTGCGCGGACGAGAGCAGCAGCAGCAGCGCCGCGAGCAGGAAGGCTCCTCCGCGGAGGACGAGGAGCGGGGGACGCGGCGCTAGGATCGCCATGGCTGCCAGTGAAAGGGCGGGTTCAACTCAAGCTGAGACTGCGGCGGCTGAGGTGAGTCGCCTTGATGATTGCGCCGGATGAAGACCGAAGGGGAGGGATGAGTTAGAATGGAGAGGCCGCTACGATTTATAGTGTCTGAGAGATGCGGAGGGGAACTGGCGGGATCGCGGGGGACTGGCGGGATGGCGGGGGACTGGCGGGTTGACGGGGAGACATCGTGGGAACACGCACGTTGGCTTGAAGTGCGCGCAGAAGTCTCACGTCGAAAATTCGAAGTCTCGTTGGCGTCCGGCTAAGGCGGCGTGGCGCTTGCCAAGTCACGGTGTGACCAGACGTGTGAAGAAGACTACATCTCGGAAATGCAGTAGACCGTAGGCAGCAGCAGCTACTACGGCTACGGCACCTGCCAGGTGCGCGACCGACGCATCCGCTCGATAAGAGTATTGCGACACTCAAAATATCACCACTCCAACACGAAATACACGCCTCAAAATCGAGATTAACGTGGCTACTACGCCACCTGCGCGACCGACGCAGCTAGCAACGGCACCTGCGTGGAGGACGCAGTATTAGCTGGGGCACCTGCGCGTCCGACGCAGCTACGAGCACCGCACATCTCGCCTGGACGACGTGAAGGGGGATAAAACTACAGGCGGGACGAAATTTCCGTGGACGACGTTCCATGGATCGTCATCCATGGCTATGGGTAGATTCGTGAATGGAACATTGGAACATTCGTGGACGATGTTCCATTGACGAATCTACCGGTAGCCATGGATGTCGCGAGGAAGGCGGTTAAATATGAGACAATCATTGCTGAAAGGAACGCGGCGGTATAGTTGTTCTCGCGGACGTCGCTCTTCCTCCTCACGGTTACATATTTACTCCAACGGGAGTCCAAAGAGTCGGCTACATCTGCTCGCAATGGTGGTCCGACTTTATCCATGGTCGAGAAACTACGCACAGGGCAAGCGTCCCGAGTTCCCAACCCTAGGAATTGTCGAGAAAACCACTGTCTGTTAGTGTTTTGGTAAAGTCGAGGGAATGCCGAAGTGATGTACAGGAAGGAATGTATTTTCAGCTCAGAGATGGAGGTTGAGAGCGATTCTGAAGAAAACAAAACGGTTCAAATGCGGAGGAAGGAGATGTCATTTCAGCATGAAACAAGCTGAACTGGACTGGTTGGGACAAACAGGCGTGCAGTGCAGTGGGTGTTCCTGGTTCATGCTCTGGGTCTCGTGACTCGCATTATCGCATAGTACTGTATCGGTGTTATGTGATCACGCAGAGTGATTGGTCCAGGCCAGTTTCGGGCGCTACAGAACAGTAGGCCGCCCATTCGCGAGAGAGTTACCCTACACGAATCATCTATCTTGAAATAGGTATACTACCCGAAAAGTAGGCCTAGGCTCGTCTAGACCTCGTCTAGGCCTAAGCAGCCACTGCGCGGCGCAATGGCGGCTCTCACTCCCTCCGTTCTTCCCTATCCCACGCTTCTCTTTCCCTGGCTCTCCGATAGTAGCCATCAGGCAGCAAATACCACTACCGTCGGCAGTCTGCCAGAAGCAGCGTCATTGTCGACATTGTTGTCGCCTCCCGATTCCCACGATGGCACCAGAGGTTTCACCTCCTTGCTTTCCCTCCATCCATCCACCACTAGTAATGTCACTTCCTTCCTCACCGCCGCGTCGTCCGCCGCGAACTCCGGGGCCAATTTCTCCGCAAACGCCGCGGTGGCCGCGATCGACGCCGTCTCGCGCGGCAATTTCTCCGAACCTTACTACTCAGCCGCCGCATTCTCTCCCATTCCATCCGTCTCCACCGCAATTCTCGGCCCGTCCGCCGCGCCGCCGCCGGCGCCGCCTCCGCAATTCGTAGATTCGTTCTGCAAGCCGCAGTTTAACGGATCGTGGGAGTCAATCACGAACGAGCTAGGCGCTTTCACGCCCTGCTTCATCGACATTGTCGTACTCGGTACAGCGTACCTCGCTATGATTCTTCTAGCCGTGCTGCGGCTGTACGTTCTCTACACCACCCCGCGCGCGCAGCAGCGGGCGGTTGCGCCCGGGTGGCGCGGGGAGCGGGGGATCGTGGCGGCTGCTGCGCTGGCGCTGACGTGTGCGGTGGTCCCGCTGATGCAGCTGAGCGCTCGCGTGTCACTGAGCTCCTTCTCTACAGATGCGGATTTACCGCCTTATGAGGTGAGTCACAGCTTACGTTGCACAGTGACTTTGGAGTTGACTCAAAAGGCAGCTGAACGCTCGTGTGTCCTGGAGCTCCTTCTCTACAGATGAGGGATTGCCTCCTTATGAGGTAATTGCCGTATATGCTTGACTTTTCCAATGCATTAAGCATCTCGGTTTCTCACTTCCTGTCTGCTCTGTAATTCTCTTGGTCCCTGCTGAAACCCTAGCTTCTGCGGTTCTTTTCTGGGAGCTGCTGGCTCTGAGGCGGTGCAAGCACCCAGTTGTGAGATCTGAGGCGGTGCAAGCACACATCGTTTCGTTTTCTTTTCCGAATTCAACGCCTTCGTGCTCCTCCCTCTCCTGGAGCCTCACGTCACATCAGCTGCTCACTTGTGGGAGTGGCGGCGCATTGTGGTCAGGGCGCGTGGGTGCCATGCTGTTTAACTCGCTGGTTTCCTCTGCTGCCCCCTTTCATCCCATGCTCTTCCCTAGGTTTGCTCCTTGATCCTCGCGTTTCTCGCCTGGGCGCTCACAGCAACGGCTCTCTTCTGGGAGCGCAGGCGCATGGCAGTGAAGGGCGCATGGCTGCTGCGGTTTGCAGTGCTCTATGTGATGGTGGGGCAGCTGGCGAAGCTGAGATTCGTGCTCATTCTGCAGCAGGACTTCCAGGCGTGAGTGCTTTGTATGGAACGGAGTGCCCTGGCAGCTGACCACGCTGACATCTGGGCTCCCATCTTGCAGGGCGATTTCTGGGCGTGAATGCTCTGGTAGTGGCACATTGTGATTGTAACGGGGCAATTGACTGTTGGCGGGTGCATTGCTGCTCCTGACATTCACCACGAGTTTGGGAGTAGTTGCCCACTTTTCAGGCGCCGCAAAAGGTTGAATAGCTGCTGTGCTGTGCTGCTGACACTCACCACGAGTTTGGGAATGGTTGCCCAAAAATTCCGAGTTATGGCAAGTGGTGATTGTGGATGTGGGCTTGTTGTTGAGAGGCGAGAATCCTCCGAACCAGTCCACTCATTCATTGCTTTCCGTCTATTGTATCCCCTTAACAATTGGTGGCTGAACCCAGATTCTTCCCCTTTACGCGTTTGCATGCTTTCCGTCCTTCCCAGTTTCTTTGTGGAGCTATTCTTTGGCTACACATCAGCCCATGTAAGTGTTAATGGCAACTCTTGTGCAACAGATGTGCAACTCTTGTGCAACAGATGTGCAACAGAGAGAGAGACTTTACTTGGATAAAGTCCCTCCTCCAATCACTCTTTCAGCTGACACAATTGTTTTTCCTCTTTCTCCTCCTTTGCCCACCGCTCCGAGCCGAGCCCCCACCGCCACTTTTCACCCCCCCTCCCCCTTCCCTTGCATCTCCATTGTTCGTAAGTTCGCCTGGAATGCTTCAGGTCTTTCTAGTCATGTTGGCCGAATTTTTCTTCCTCTGCTTCTTCTTCCTCTCCTTTGTCGTCATTATTCCTCCCTCTCGTTCCTCCCCCCCTCCTTCCGCTCCCCTTTCAACCTCGCTTGCTGAATCCCTTCATCCCTTGCCTTTCCTCCTCCACCCTCTCTCTCTCTCACATTCCCTCCTCCCCCCTCCTCTTGTACCCCCCTTCGTTCCCCCTTGTTCCCTCTTGTTCACCCCAGGTGCTCCTAGGCCTGCTCACGCTCTTCTTCTTCCCCAACCTGCTCCTTAAGAGCACCCTTCGCCAGGCTTATTCTCCTCTTCCGCCCTCTCTCCTTCCCTTGCGCCCACTTTGTACCTCCCTTCTTCCCGTTTCTTCCCCCTTCTTGCACCCCCAGGTGCTCCTAGGTCTGCTCGCGCTCTTCTTCTTCCCCAACCTGCTCCCCCAAGAGCACCCTTCGCCAAGCCTCTCCTCCTCCTCCGCCCTCGCAGCCGCAGAGGCAGAGGCAGCAGCACCGTTCTTGCCACCTGCAGCAGCAGGAGAAGCAGCAGGGGCAGCAGGGAGTGGTGGTGGTGCGGGGTATGTGCCTTTGGCTGCAGGGCCTGTGGGTGGGGCGGAAGGAGAAGCAGCGGAGGCGGAGGGAGGAGACAACCAGGGGCAGGTGTGCCCGGAAGACCACACCAGCTTCATCAACCGTACTGTTAGCTCTCTCTCACCTGTTTCTTAAACCCCACCGCTGTACCTTACACCTTAAACCCCAAAAAGTGCACTTGTGGCACCTCAGCTTAAACCCGAGCTTTGTCAGCCATGACCTCTGATCTGATCTGATTTGATCTGATGCTGCACTTGTGGCACCTCTTATCTAATCCCTAAGCCCCAAACCTCAGATTCGTTAACCTTACATGTTAAACCCGAAAAAGAGGGTGCTGTTTTGTTGAGCTGTACCCGAGCTTCTCCGAGCCAGCACCCTTCTCCTTCCCTAGGAGGAGTGACTTGACTGGCCTGACCCCATGGATGGATCATGGAACCATCTTGCAGCATCTTAACTGGTCCCATTTCCGCCCTTCCCCTTTTGAGGCGCCTCAATAAAGGCAGCATCTTGATTGGTCCCACTTCACCCCTTCCGCTTTTGAGGCGCCTCAATAATGCAGCATCTTGACTGGTCCCATTTCCCCACTCCCTCTCCCCCCTAGGTCTGACGTTTGGCTGTATGACGCCTCTCATAACCACGGATACCGCATTTTGATATGTCTCAACCCCCCCGTCCCCCCTCCTCCCTCCTCACCCCCCTCCTCCTTATAGGTCTGATGTTTGGGTGGATTGACCTCTCATGACCACGGGGTACCACGTTTGGGGCATCTCACTCCCCCCCACACACATCCTCCTACCCCCCACTCCTCCTCCCCAGGTCTGACGTTTGGGTGGATGACGCCTCTCATGGCTACGGGGTACCGCCGCCCGTTGGAGGACAGCGATGTGTGGCGGCTGAACGATGGCGACCGCACTGCCACGGTGTATGGCAGGTGAGGGTGTGTGTGTGTGTGTGTGTGTGTGTGTGTGTGTGTGTGTGTGTCTGTGGGTCTATGAGTCTATGAGTCTATGGGTGTGTGGGACATGAGTGGGACCAATTACCCGTTGAAGCACAGCGATGTGTGGCTCCTGAATGATGGCGACCGCACTGCCACGGTGTATGGCAGGTAAGCGCGCGCGCGCGCGCGTGTGTGTGTGTGTGAGTCTGCGACCTGTCTCTGACACATAACAGACACATGGCGGGCGCACCCACCAAGTTTTGTCCATTGGAGGCAGCGATGTGTGTGGCGGCTGAGCTGAGCGATGCCATGCAGTGACGATGAGTGTGAGCGATGCCGTCGCTGAGCCCAGCCCAGCTCAGCTTAGCAGCGATGTGTGTGGCGGCTGAGCTGAGCAATGACGGCCGATGTTGGTCTTCGCTCTCTCTCCTCACCTCCACCCCACCCATCCCCCTGGCAGGTTTGAGCGTGAGTGGAAGGAGGAAAGGGATGCCCTAAGGTCATGACTGCCCTGTTTTGCCCATACGGACACTCTCGAAAATCTTCTCGACTCGCCTCTCCACTCCGCTTTTCTCTCGCCTCTCCACTCAGCTTTTCTCTCGTCTCTCCGCTCGGCTTTTTTCTCGCCTCCGCCCAATCCCGGCAGGTTTGAGCGCGTGTGGAGGGAGGAGAAGGGGCGCCCCAAGCCGTGGCTGCTGCTGTCCTGGTTGGTCCCAACCTCCCCTCTCACGGATCCACCCTACTCTCTCCTCCTCTGTGCTCTCGCCCCCACCTGGGCAGGTTTGAGCGCGTGTGGAGGGAAGAGAAGGGGCGCCCCAAGCCGTGGCTGCTGCACGCCCTGCACTCCTGCTTTGGCCGCCGGTGAGGGAAGAGGATGTGTGGGAGGGATGGGAGGGATGGGAGGGAGGGAGGGATGGGAGGGAGAGACGGAGGGGAGGGAGGGGAGGTATGGGAGGAGAGGCGAAAAAGTGTCATCGGGCTTTGATTCGTTTCAATACTTGTGGTCGCCTACACATGCGCCACGCATGTACCACTTCTTGTAGAAAAACGTGCGTGTGACAATGTAACGAGCTGACTTCTGAGTCGACTCAAAAGTCAACCCATGCTTGTGGTCGCCTACACATGCACCTCACATAGATACCATCTCACATACTTCATCGTGTTTTCTTTTGTTTTGTTTGTTTCAATACCTGTGGTCGCTTACACATGCACCACACATATGCCATCTCACCACCCCTTCCCCACCCCCCGCACCGCACCCCCTTGTTCTGCCTTCCCGTCCCTGTGTTCTTCCCTATCCTTCCCTATTCTCCCCCGATCTTTCATCACTAACAGGTTCTGGTGGGGTGGTTTCTGCAAGGTATGCTTCCCTCTTCCGACTTGTATGCTAGCTTGGCCTTTCAACCTGCGTGGAAAGGGAGAGCTGCATTCTACATGCTGACCATTGCACTCTCATCTCATGCCTGTCCAAAATTGGTTCAACTTGTGAGGCGCCTCAAAAGTGGAAAGGGAGAGTTGCATGCTACATGCTGACCAGTCACCAGTGCACTCTCATCTCATGCCTGCCCAGTTGATTCTTCTCAAGTTTTGAGACGTCTCAATACTCAACCTGCGTGGAAAGGGAGAGTTGCATTTTACATGCTGACCATTGCACTCTCTTGCCTCTCCCTCAAGTTGTTTCGTGTCAAGAACACCCACCCGCCCTCCCTTTGTGGGTGCCCCAGCGTGTATCTTAAGGGCGTATCCCAGCCAAGTGTCAAGAGGGCTAGTGTCATGACACCAACTCATTCTCGCACGTCAATTTGTCAAAAAATGACAACATGCCAATTGCATGGGTTCCCGCCTCCTGAGGTTGACACCAACTCATTCTTGACACTAGCCTGGGATACGCCCTAAGCCATAATTCCACCATTCCATGCCATCCTATTCCATCCCATGCCATCCTCTACATGCCATCACATCCCATGCCATCACATACCATGCCATCACATCCCATGCCATCGCATCCCATTCCATCACATCCCATGCCATCACATACCATGCCATCGCATCCCATTCCATCACATCCCATGCCATCACATACCATGCCATCGCATCCCATTCCATCACATCCCATGCCATCACATGGCATTCCATCACATCCCATGCCATCACATCCCATGCCATCACATGGTATGCTTGCAATCCCTGCACGATGTATCCGTTGCTACCCATCCCTGCGTCATTTCCTCCCGGCCTGCTCCCATCCCCATCCCCATTCACATCCCACCACCCCATCAGATTGGCAACGACGCGTCTCAGTTTGTGGGACCGCTGATGCTCAGCCGCCTGCTGTCAGCCATGCAGTCAGACGAGCCTGCATGGCACGGCTACATCTATGCCACCATCATCTTCCTGGGACTGGTATGTTGCGCCCACACCCGCCTGTGTGACCCGGTTTGCTTGTGTGTCCCATGCATGGAGGGTTAGGGGTCAGAGGTCAGGTCAGCCCCTTGCAGTGGGACGAGCCTGCCTGGCTCGGCTACATCTATGCCACCATCATCTTCCTGGGGCTGGTATGATGAGCCCTAGGCACAACCTTGTATCCCTGGTGTGCTGTGTGCCTTTATGCACTGACGCACACCATGCATGGAGTATTAGGGGTCAAGGGTCAGCCATGCAGTTGGGCGAGTGTGCACAGCACGGCTCCATCTATTCCACCATCATCAACACCACCATCATCGTCCTGGGACTGGTATGTTGGTGCACCCTGGTGTGTGAGTGTGTTCTTACGAGCCATGGCACACCCTGGGCGAGGTGATCTGTGAGGCGCATTACTTCCAGAGCGACATGCGCTTGAGAGGCTTCTATGACCACTCCACCCCCATTAATACCCTAGCACCGCACATCACCCCCGTTACCCCTGTATCACTGCACACCACCCCTCTCCTGCACCTCCTGGGCACCAGGTGGGCGGGGTCATCTGTGAGACGCAGTACTTCCAGAGTGCCATGCATTCGCACTTAAGAGGCTTCTGTGATCACACCACCCATGTTAACCCCTTAGCACCGCATGTCACCCCTCCCTACACCAGGTGGGCGGGGTCATCTGTGAGGCGCAGTACTTCCAGAATGTCATGCGCGTGGGCTTCCAGCTGCGACAGGCCATGGTAGGCATGGGGGGGGGCGTTAGCCATGGTGTGCTTCTAAGTTGACTGCGACAGGCCATGGTACGTACGTCATGAACGAGAGGCATACAGAACAAGAAGAGTTTCTGTGCATGCTTCCAGAGTGTCATGCGCGTCGGCTTCCAGCTGCGACAAGCCATGGTACGTTGGAAGTGTGCTGTGCGGTGCTCTGTGGTGCACTGCGGTGTGGGGTGTCATTATGCTGGTTGGCAGGCCATGGGTGGTTGGTTGGCAGCGTGCTGTGCTGTGCACTAGGGCGGGTTGCACTGGGGGGGGAGTTACTGTGGGGTGCACTGTGGGGGGGGTGTACTGTGGGGGGGGTGTACTGTGGGGGGGGTGTACTGTGGGGGGGGTGTACTGTGGGGGGGGTGTACTGTGGGGGGGGTGTACTGTGGGGTGCACTGTGGTTGGGATGCACTGGGGGGGTGGTGCACTGTTGGTGGGGTGCACTGTGGGGATTTGCACCCTTATTTTCCTTGCCTTCTATCCCATCCCGACATTCCTTCCCATCCACGTCCAATATCCGCCACTATCACTTCACAATCAGTCTGCTAATCGAGAAAAGTATGCACGGATGGGCGTCCAATATCCCATCCCGACATTCCCTCCCATCCCGGCTAATCGTGCATATCCGCCACTATCACTTCAAAATCAGTTTGCTCATCGAGAAAAGTATGCACGGACGAGAACGATGGGGTGAGAAGAGTTCAACGAGTTTTTCATCCCCATGGTCTCCCCATCCCGACCTCCTCTTCCTCGAGAAGTTGTCTCAAATCTAGTCCACCCACCGATATACTCCTCCTATCCCGCCATCCTGTCATGCCGTCCCATGCGCAGGTGGCAGCGGTGTTCAGCAAGCCCCTGCGGTTTGGTCACTTTTTTCTAGGCGCCTCAAAAGTCCTTCTTGGAACTCGCGTTTGGCCATGCTGTCCTATGCACAGGTGGCAGTGGTGTTCAGCAAGCCCCTGCGGTTTGGTCACTTTTTTCTAGGCGCCTCAAAAGTCCTTCTTGGAACTCGCGTTTGGCCATGCTGTCCTATGCACAGGTGGCAGCGGTGTTCAGCAAGTCCCTGTGGCTGTGCTAAGCAGTGTCCCCTTTTCTCCGCCATCCTCTTTTCTGTGCCGTGACCCGCCCATGTGCAGGTAGCAGCAGTGTTCAGCAAGTCACTCCGGCTGAGTCACAGTGGGCGGCAGGGCTTCAGCACGGGGCGCATCACCAACATGATGACCAACGACGCTGAGTCGCTGCAAATGGTACGGTGCAATGAGATGCGAGTGCGGTGTGGTGTGATGCGGAGTGGGGTGGGGTGGGGTGGTGTGGTGCGGTGTGGTGCTCGCAGTTTTTGTGACACGTTTTAGTTTGTGGCGCTAGCAGCAGTAATAATTTTTGCTCTACCTCGTCTATCAAAAGTGCATAAAAACTGTTGAATTGCTCTCTCACTCCCCTATAATCACCCTCTCCCTTTCTCATGCTGGTCTCTCCCCTCTCCCAGGTGTGTCAGCAGTTGCACGGCCTCTGGTCGGCGCCTCTCCGCATCCTCGTCTGCATCTTCCTGCTCTACCAACAGCTGGGGGTGGCATCTGTGCTCGGCCTGCTAATGTTGCTCCTCATGATCCTTGCCCAGGTGAGTGAAACCTGGCGGTTGTGACTGATGGTTCGCTTTTTGACACGTCTCATGATCCCCGCCAATGTGAGTGAGACCTGGTTTGCTTCCTTTTAATGGTATGGTACAGTGTGTGAGAGATTGAGCTTGAAGTGGTGCATTAATAATGAGCTCAAGGCTCTTACGTACATTTGAAATGAACAAGGAATGGATGGGGGGGAATCAGAGGCAATCACAAGAAGTCAGCCAAAATCTCCAATTAGTGAGTTTCGGGTTCAGGGTAAAGGAGCTTGTTAAGTAGCGGGCGAGTGCGTCCATAAACCACCAGGCAAACGTGTCTGTAACTCTTCTCTAGGATCAATTTGGCATCCCCAGTGCATGTCTTCTGACATTCTTCTCTTCCTTTCATTCTCCGTGGCTCTCCTCATGCCTCTAACCTCCTCTTTCTTCTCCTCCTTTCCCTCCTCCCTCCTCCCAACCCTCCTCTCTCCCTGCCTCCCTCCCTCTCCCCCCTCAACCTCTCTCCCCACCACCAGGCAATGATAGTGAATTGGGTGCAGAAGCTGGTGAAAGCATCACTGCAGCGCAGCAACAAGCGAGTGGCGCTCATGAGCGAGGTGCTGCCAGCCATGGACGTCGTCAATTCGTACACGTCTCATCTTTCCCCGCCTCATCTCTCTCCTTCTCTTTCCTCCCCTCCCATCCTCTCTCCTCTCCCGTCCTCCCTCTTCTCCCCTCCTCTCTCCCTTCCCCTCCTCACACTTTGCCCTTCTTCCCCCGCAAACATCAGGCGGTGATAGTGAATAGGGTACAGAAGCTGGTGAAGGCATCACTGCAGCGCAGCGACAAGCGAGTGGCGCTCATGAGCGAGATGCTGGCAGCAATGGACGTGGTCAAGTTGTACACGTGGGAGGGGAGCTTTCAGAGCAAGGTGGCACGCGTTCGAGCGGACGAGATGGGGCAGATTTCCAAGGCGCAATACATCATGGCGGTGGGTTGTGTGCGGTGTGATAGAGGGTGAGATGGGACAGATGGCGCAATACATCATGGTGGTAGGTTGTGTGTGGTATGACAAGGTGGAGTGGACGAGATGGGGTAGGTTGTGTGCGGTATGAAGGTGCAGTTCACCATAACAGTAGGTCCTGTGCTGCACCAGATGCACAGTGGTTAGTGTGTTGTGCAACAAATATGTCTCGGTGGATAGTTTTTCACCTTTGGTCTTAGAGGTCACAGGTTCAATTCTACGCAGCTGCATTTTCCCTTCTCATTATACTCACCATGACATGTCCACACTCCACCACAGTCACCCACAATACAGTTGAGTGTGGACATGTCATGGTGAGCATAATGAGAATGGAAAGTGCAACTGCTGAGAGTTGAACCCACGACCTCTAAAATCAAATGTGAGAAACTACCCACTTGGTCATACTTGTTGGTGTTGGTGACACTGGTGTCACTGATTTGTGAGTGGAGATTCTACCTTCCCCCTCGTTCCTCTTCCTCCACCCCTCACCAGATCAACTTCCTGCTGATGAGTGTGCTGCCAGTGCTGGTGACGGTGGTGTCGTTCGGCTGCTACTCGCTGCTGGGCCACCAGCTCACAGCCGCCAAGGCCTTCACCTCCATCTCCCTCTTCGCTGTGCTGCACTACCCCCTCCACATGTTCCCCAGCCTCATCACCCAAGTGAGTGCTCAGCTCATTGCTATGCGAGTCTCTGGTTCCGCCCCCCCCCCCCTCCACATGTTCCCCAGCCTCATCACCCAAGTGAGTACTTAGCTCATTGGTATGCGAGTCTCTGGTCCCCCCCCTCCTCCACATGTTCCCCAACCTCATCACCCAAGTGAGTGAGTGTGCGGGCTGTTCAACCAGGTACGAGTGTAGCCTCTTACAGGAGCCACCAGCTCACAGCCGCCAAGGCCTTCACCTCCATCTCCCTCTTCGCTGTGCTGCATTACCCCCTCCACATGTTTCCCAGCCTCATCACCCAAGGCTGTATTTCAGCTCTTATTAGTGCAGTGCAGACTTCTGTGATTGGGTACTGTCTTGTCTGGTCCCCAACCTCATCACCCCCAGAGTAGTGTTTAGCGTCTATTAGTGCATCTTGTCTCTTGGCTTCTTCTTATTGGATACCCTTGTCTTGTCCCGATCTTGTTTTAGGAGATGCGCCCTCTCTCACTAGCCTGCAGGAGATGCTGTTGGGACATGAGACGACGCCCCTTCCCCTTATCGTTCATCTCTTCACTCCCCCTCTTTTTCTCCTGCAACAATCTCTTCAACAATCTCTTCAACAGGTTGTGAACGAGAACGTGTGTCTTTCACGCGCTTGCAGGCGTTGCTGCTGGGAGATATGGTGGGAATTCACGGCCATGCTCCCGCCACCTATCATCTTCATCCCTCCTCCAAACCCCCCGATCTACCCTTCTGTTACACCCCTCCACCCACCAGGTAGTGAACGTGAACGTGCCTGTAGAAGATGCTTCTGGCACATTAGACGGACACCAACGTCCCTGCTCCCTCCTCTTATCCTCCTCGGCATCCCCCAACCCAACCCCCCCACCTCCCCCACCACCCATCTACCCTTCTGTTACACCCTTCCACCCACCAGGTGGTGAACGTGAAAGTATCTCTCACGCGCCTGCAGGAGATGCTACTGGCAGATGAAACAGACATTGACGCCCCTGCGCCGCCCGTTGACCCTGCCAAGCCGGCAGTCGAGGTCTCCCATGCTTCCTTCGCCTGGAGCGCTGCTCCCACTGCTGCTCCCACTGCTGCTGCTAACAGTGCTCCAACTGCTGCTACTGCCAACGGTGCTGCTGGGGGAGGGGCAGGAGGAGGAGACGGCAAGGAGAAGGGTGGAGTGGGAGGGGAGGGGAAGGAGAAGGACATGGGGGGCACGCTAACAGATGTGACTCTATCGGTGGAGCCTGGGAAGCTGGTGGCTGTTGTGGGCACCACAGGTATGCATGCAGGGTGAACCGGGCGGTACAGGATGCCACAGGTACTGTTGTGTGGGGGTGCCACAGGTACGCATGCAGGGTGAACCGGGTGGGTCAGGGCGGGTGAGGGTGGGTCAGGATCGTCAGAGCACCTTATAGAACAAGATCGGTGAACTTAAGGCACAATGAGAGAAGAACAATATATCCTTAGTAGGAAGATGGTACAAGCCTGAGAGGCTAGAGCAATGTCCTCAACCAAGGATGAGTTCTAGAGAAGTGCTAAGCCACATATATGTGGCTGAACTCTTGAGGCTAGCTGCAGCACCTCAAAGCTAAGGGCAAGGCTAGCTAGCCTTGCCAAGCTAGCAACTGAGGCCACATGTTGCACATGTGGGCCAGGCTGGAACAACAGCCTACATGGCAGCATGTGGCACACCATAAGGGGCCAGCAAGGTGAGTATGGGATGAGTGGACAGATGGCAATGCCAACTGTGACCACACTTCACTGTGGGTGAGTGTGGTGGAGTGTGGGAATGACATGTTGGACATAATGAGAAGAGAAATTGCAGCTGCTGAGAGTTGAACCCACGACCTCTAAGACCAGGTGAGAATCTACCCACTGGGGCATATTCTTGCTTGCACAACACCCCCCTTCAAGGATGTCCCCGAGGTAGGGTTCTCCAAGAGGAAACATGGGTGAGACCGAGAAGACCACGGATGCGAAGAAAAGGGTCACGGGGCAAAGACTTGGTGCCAATGTCAGCGAGGTTGTCTTGATTAGGAACATAGTGAAGGGTGACGGAGTGGTCAGCAACATGATCGCGAATGAAATGGTGCTTGATGTCGATGTGCTTGGCCTTGGGATGAAAGACGCCATCGTCCTTGGCGAGAATGATGGCACTGTTGTTGTCACACGAGATACGGGTGGGGCCGGTTGGGGGAAGTCCAACTGCAGTAAGGAGTGAACGAAGCCATAATGCCTCATGCACCGCCGTGCCCAAAGAGTAATATTCAGCTTCACATGAAGAGGTAGCAACGACAGCTTGGCGTTTGGACTGCCAAGAGATGAGTGACGGACTGAGGAAGAACAAGTAGCACGTAACGGAGCGTCGCAGCTCCCCCCCCGGTCCTCAAGAGGCGTCACACCAGCCATGAAGTTCGAGGTAGTCGGGAATGGCACTAAGGAGAAGCCCAAGGGAGGTAGTCCCTTTCAAGTAGCGAGCAATGCGTTTGGCAGCCGAGACGTGAGGAGTAGACCAATTGTGAAGGTGACGAGCAAGAACTCCAGCGCTATATGCGAGGTCGGGATGGGTCCCTACCATGGCATACATGATGGATCCGACAAACAAGGTGTAAGGGAAGGAGGAGAAGTGCGGGGAGGAAGTCACGGGTGGCTGAAACTTGGCGTCCATGGGAGTGGCAGCGGGGTTTAGTGGAGAGAATGAGTAGGTGTCTAGAATGGAGGTGATAAATTTGGATTTATGAAGGTGGAGAGTGCGGGAGGTTCGATCACGAGTGTTGTGAAAGCCAAGGTAGTAGGAGAGAGGTCCGAGGTCACGAAGTTTGAAGCGAGATGAAAGGGCATGCTTGAATGAGGCAAGAAGAGAAGAGGAGGAGAGAATGATGAGGTCGTCAACATAGACGAGAAGCATGAAGAAGGATGCAGCTGTAGGCCGATAAGGTGAGTGAGGAGGAGCAATGAAGAGGCCGGGGTCCACACGAGCAGCAATGAGGTGAAAGGCAGCAAGCTCCTTACGAAGCTTGCGGTACCAGCATCGCGGTGCTTGCTTTAACCCGTATAACGATTTGTGCAAAGACAAGCTTGCTCAACACCATGGACCGCCGGAAGTTCATAACCGGGAGGCTGCATCATGTAGAGAATCTCATCAAGGGTTCCGTTGAGGAAGGCGTTGGAGATGTCCAGCTGATGGGCTTCCAGGTTGAAAGCAGCAGTTATGGTGAGAAACAAGCGGAGGGTGGCGAAGCGGACTGTAGGAGCAAAGGTGTCTTGGAAATCAACACCAAAACGTTGCTTGAAGCCTTTGACAACAAGGCGGGCTTTGCGGCGTTCAATAGAACCATCAGCATGCTCTTTGACCTTGAAAATCCATTTGCATGGAATCAGCTTGCACTTGGGTGGTCGAGGAACAATGCTGTAGGTGTCATCAGCGTGCAGGGCAGCGAGTTCCGCAGCAGCAGCCTTGATCCATTCAGCAGCATCAGAACCGGTACGAGCCTCATGAATGGTTTGAGGTTCGTAATGATGATGAAGGGCAGCATTGGCGGAGGTTTTGGAAAGAGGAGGAAGAGTGAAGTCAATGGGCTCGGAAGGGGATGGTAAGACCTTGAGCAAGGAGAAAAGGAAAGGATCGTGAAGAGCTGAAGGGGATGATGGTGAGGAGCGAGTCGTGCAATGGGGACGAGGAGGCGAAGAGGGAGGAGAGAAGGATGGAAGGTGAAAGTCTTGCAGCGTCGAGGGCAGAGGAAGGTTGGAAAACAATGGAGGAGGAGAAGATGTGGCTGGTGCGGGCAGATTTGGGGATTGTGGGTGGGGGTTGGTGGAGGAGGGTATGGTGGGAAAAGGAGAGGGAGGGGAGGTTGGGGCCAAGGAAGAAGGGTATGGAGGAGGTAGTGAGGATGATGTGGGTGGAGATGACGATGGAGGGTCTCGAGGGTCGTCGGAAGGTGGTGAAGAGGGCTCCATGAAGATGACATAACGAGAAAGTATGACACAGTGCTGAGATGGGATATAGATGCGGTAAGCTTTGGTGCCGTCAAGATGACCATATTCAACCATGATGCTGGCCGTGCTTCGGTCGTCAAGCTTAGAACTCCGTTGAGAAGGAATGAGGACCGAGACGGGTGAACCGAAGATGCGGAGGTGTGATACATCTGGACGTGCACCGGTCCATAGTTCCATGGGAATCTTAGAAGTTGAACCACCCCGACTAATGGCATGATTACGGAGATAGGCAGCAGCAAGAGCGGCTTCACCCCACCAGCCTTTGTCCATGTGTGCGTCATGTAGCATGGAACGGACCATCTCAAGTAAAGTCTGGTTGGCGCACTCAGCTACTCCATTTTGCTCAGGTGTATATGGCGTAGAGCGGTGGCGAACGATGCCATGAGCTGTAAGGAATGAAGTGAAGGCTTCGGAAGTGAACTCCAAGGCACTGTCGGAGCGAAAGGCTTTGATGGTGTTTGAGGAATGCATATTGTGCACCCGAGTGACATAAGCTTTGAAGCATGAAAGTGCCTCCGATCGGTGGCGTAGGAGATACACTGTAATGTGGCGGAAGTAGTCGTCGATGAAGGTGAGAAGGTAGCGAGCGCCGCCAATGGTAGTTCCATATAAAAACGGTCCAGCAATATCTGAGTGAATGAGTTGGAGTGGTGCTGTGGTGCGAGAATGGGACACGCCAAACGGTTGACGTGTTTGTTTTCCACGATTGCACGACATGCAGTGGGGAATCGAGGTGGAGGAGAGGTTAAGACCGGTGACCAGCTGCTGTCGATGAAGTGTTGACAAATCCTGCATGTTGAGATGCCCGAAACGACGATGCCAGAGGTACGAGGAGGTGGTGGTGGAGACTGGACATGCCGTTGGCTTGATAGAAAGAGCAGCACTGCTCCCATGATGCAGTTGAAGATAAAACAGGTTGTTGCGGGTATAACCCTCGCCAATAGGAGCTTCATCAGCTGTGAGAACAACGCGCCCAGCAGCGGGGAACGAAACGGCAACGCCGGCAGCACCAAGTGCACGAACAGAGAGCAGGTTGTGAACTGATGAAGGGAGAAATATAACGTTGTCCAGCTGAATGGTGGTTTCCGATGTTTGTGACCGAAGAGTAGCCACCACCGTGCCGACTCCCAAGACCTTGTAAGTCTCTCCACCACCAAAACGAACAAGGATATCTTCGTTTGGCTTCTGGTGAGACGAAAACAGCGAACGATCCGAGCAGATATGGGAGGATGCGCCGCTGTCCACCAGCCACGATGAAGTCCGGTCTATGTTGGATGAGGAGGCCGTGAATGCCGATGCTTAGGGAGCCCCATAAGAGAAGAGGAGGAGGAGAAGGAGGATGTTGAAAATGAAGACAGCAGCGACGAGAGGAGTCCATGTGGAGAAGATGGGGTGGTGGCTGGTGCTGATAGCAATTTCAACGTACCGGGAATCAGGTACGGACTGAGGGGCTGATGGGGCGGGAGGTGGTGTGGGGGTCGGAGTCATTTCAGCAGAGGAGATGGTGGAGACATGCACCGAAGGCTGGATGACGGATTTCTCCCGTTTAGAGCTTTCTTCGAGCTTTTTATTCTTTTCAATTTGAAGCATTCGTCAATGGTGTGACCAGTTTTCTTGTAGTAACGGCAGTTAGGCGACTGGCGGGAACCGGAGCGAAGAGGGTGGGAGGGCTGGGAATTGAGGTTGTATGCACCCTCCATATTGCGGCTTGTACCAGATTGTGACCGTTCCCAATCGGCATCGAGTAAGCGTGACTGTAGGTATTCAACCGTCATAGACTTGATGTCTTTCACGGTGCAAATGGTTTCAGTAAGAGTCTTGAACGAGTCCGGAAGATTGGAGATGATGGAGATTACCACCACCCATGATGGTGATTCGAAGCTGGCAGATTTGAGTTGGTGTGTAAGGTTTCCAACTCGATTGAAGTAGGAGCGAAGACTTGTTGTTGGGTCCATCCGTGTAGTGATGAGATCCCGGAGGAGAGCCACTTGTGCATGGTTGCCCATGCAGTCGAACCGCGCCATGATGCATCCTCACATATCCCTTGTCATGTTGGCTTGAGCAAGAGTGAGCGATAGTTGAGGATGGACGGCCGACATGAGAAGATAGTATGCATGCTCCTCTTTTTCTTCATTCGGCAGCGAAGCAATTGAATGGGCTGTTTTAGGGGCTGCACCGCTGTTGCCTTCGGTAGCCTTTCCACGCGAAGCAACCTTGGGATCTCCAAGGAGGGAAATCAGCCCAAGGACGTTGAAGATGTAGCAAATATTTTTCTTCCATGGAATGAAGTTGGAACCATCTGGTTCCAAGATGGGAAGGGTGTGCCGACCGAGAGGCGTTTCAACTTGAGCCATCAAGTGTGCAACGTTCACTAAGCTAGAAGCCTAGCTCTGATACCATGTAGAATGAGGATCGGTAAACTTATGGCACAATGAGAGAAGAACGATATATCCTTTCCTTAGTAGGAAGATGGTACAAGCCTGAGAGGCTAGAGCAATGTCCTTAACCAATGATGAGTTCTAGAGAAGTGTTAAGCCACATATATGTGGCTGAACTCTTGAGGCTAGCTGCAGCACCTCAAAGCTGAGGGCAAGGCTAGCTAGCCTTGCCAAGCTAGCAACTGAGGCCACATGTTGCACATGTGGGCCAGGCTGGAACAACAGCCTACATGGCAGCATATGGCACACCATAAGGGGCCAGCAAGGTGAGTATGGGATGAGTGGACAGATGGCAATGCCAACTGTGACCACACTTCACTGTGGATGAGTGTGGTGGAGTGTGAGAATGTCATGATGGGCATAATGAGAAGAGAAAGTGCAGTTGTTGAGAGTTGAACCCACGACCTCTAAGACCAAAGGTGAGAATCTATCCTCTGGGACATTCTTGCTTGCACAACACACCTTAATGGAGGCCATGGTGTGAGGGGACTGGAAGGTCGTCCTTACTCTCGCGTCCCTCCCCATTCCACCCCACCCCTCCCCACCCCTCCTTATCAGGGCAAGGCAAGTCGTCGCTGGTCAGTGCACTGCTGGGCGAGATGCCCATGGTGGCAGGGGACTCCCCTCCTATCATCAGAGGTCGTGTGGCCTATGTCTCGCAGGTTTGTTTTGTACCCTTTTTAAGATGGTTATCTCGCATCCTTGCTGCCGCAATCAGGCTCTTTTTTTGTTTTTGTTTTTGTTTTGTTTTTTTCTCATAAACTCATCCGTACAGTGCTGTTTATCAGATATGTGTATACAAATGCACATTTACTCACTGGTCTGTTTTATCTGCCCATTCCTTGAGCCATCTCATGTTTTCAATGTTCTATCTGCCCTCCTCATGTTGCTCTCCTCCAATGACATGCTGCCACGTGGCATGTGGCACACAGGTCTCCTGGATCTTCAACGCTACAGTGCGTGACAACATTTTGTTCGGGCTGCCCTATGACAAGCAGCGGTACGAGCGGGCAGTCCAAGTCAGCGCCCTGGAGAGAGACCTGGAGCTGCTGCCAGGTGCGTGCGTGTGTGTGCCATGGCTTGTTGAGAACAGGACAAGCCAGAGAGATGATTTTGGAGTCGACTCTTGATGATCAACACGAGCAGTCCAAGTCAGCGCCCTGGAGAGAGACCTGCAGCTGCTGCCAGGTGCGTGTGCGTGGCATGTTCAACGCAGCGTTTTGTGCTGAAAACGGCAGAACTGCAGTTGGGGCCAGACAGAGACAATTCATTAGTGCCCTGGAGAGACACCTGGAACTGCCGCCAGGTGCGTGTGCCGTGCCGTGCCGTGCCTGGGTCCAGGTGTCTCTCCAGGGCACTAATGAATCGTCTCTGCCTTGGGCACTAATGAATGAACAAAAGAACGGGAACGGGTCTGTGCCTTCAACAATAAACGGGCATGAGAGATGGTTTTGAAATTTTCTCACTGATCATCTTGGGGGGTGAAAGCCAGCGCCCTTGAGTGAGACCTGAAGCTGCTGCTGCCAGGTGCGTGTGCCGTGCCTTGTCGGAGCGGGGGCAGAAGGAGCAATGCGTTTGCATCAATGCTTGCTCACTCCTTCACTGCCCTCTATGCTCCCCTTCCCTGGTTTAGGGTTTCGACTGTGAGGTTCAAAATTTAGGGGTTAAGGCGAACGAGAGTGGTGTCGGCACCCATGAACACTATCGCTTCGAGCCGATTTTTTAGGCGCCTCAAATTTGAGGCGCCCCAAAATTTTAGGCGATTTTTTAGGCGCCTCAAAAATAGTTAAGGCGAATGTGAGTGGTTTCCGCACCCATGAACACTATCGCATCAAGCCCTCTTCTAGTCTGTCCCACTCACCCAACTTTGCTTAAGGAGGGGACCTCACGGAGACAGGTGAGAGGGGGATGACCGTGAGTGGGTGGCTGAAGCAGCGCATCAGGGGACCCTGCCCTCCTCTCTCCTCCCTGTCCTTCTCTCCCAATCCTGTCCTCGTCACTCCTGCCCCTGTCCTCTCCTCTCCTCCCTGTCCTTCTCTCCCAATCCTGTCCTCGTCACTCCTGCCCCTGTCCTCTCCTCTCCTCCCTGTCCTTCTCTCCCAATCCTGTCCTCGTCACTCCTGCCCCTGTCCTCTCCTCTCCTCCCTGTCCTTCTCTCCCAATCCTGTCCTTGTCACTCCTGCCCCTGTCCTCTCCTCTCCTCTCTGCCCCAATCCCACCACCCTTCCTCCTCTGGGCCACAAGGGGGGGACCTGACGGAGATAGGCGAGAGGGGTGTGAACGTGAGTGGGCGGCAGAAGCAGCACACCAGCAGCAACTCCTCGTCACTCCCCCCTTTCTATCCCTTCCCCACTCCCTCAATACCCCCATCTCACCTCCTTCCGTGTGCCACCAGGGGGCGACCTGACGGAGATAGGCGAGAGGGGAGTGAACGTGAGTGGGGGGCAGAAGCAGCGCATCAGCATCGCCAGAGCAGTCTACTCGGACGCCGATGTGTTCCTCTTTGACGACCCGCTCTCCGCCCTCGACGCCCACGTCGCCAAGCAGGTGGGTGCGTTGGTGTTTCTGGGCTTGGGGTTTCAGGGATTGGGCTTCGGAGTCTGGGGTTTGGGGCTTGGGGTCTGGGTGGGAACTCCTCAGCGGGCTCTTTGACGATCTGCTGTCCGCCCTCGACGCCCACGTTGCCAAGCAGGTGTGTTAGTTTTTCTTATTGAACTATCAATCGACATTGTACTATGAATGCTCATGGAAATCACTTTTTGAGAATTCTCAAGAGTTTTTCTTACGCTACTGTCAATTGACATTGGACTGTGAATGCTCATCTATGCTTATGTGCGTGCGTGCTTATAATCTCATCTGTGCTCGTGCGTGCAGATGTGCAACATGCAATTCATCTCCTTTTATGTTTCTTATGTGATTGTGTTCTGTATCCGCATCGCTATTTTTTTGTGATCTCCATCCATGCACGTTGGCTTGTATGCATGTGTGCATGTGTGCATGTGTGCATGTGGGCATGTGGGATGTATGCTGGATGTATGTATGTCGGCATGTACGTACGCATGTGTGCATGCATGCAGGTGTATGACACGTGTGTGAGGACGGAGCTTGCCGGCCGCACGCGCATCATGGTCACAAACCAGCTGCACTTCCTGCCAGGTAACCCTCTCGCTCGTCACCGAATCGTTTCGAAAGCTGAGAAATTCGTACAGTGAAATGTATACGACAGCTGCGTGTTCGATCACTACTGGCTCAAGTCTTGAGAGAAGCTTCAGAATTATTTTTAACAACTTCTGAGGCGCCTCAAAAGAACTATTCATTTAAATCAGCTTTTGAGGCACCTCATGCGTCTACCAGCTCAAGTCTTGAGAGAAGCTTCAGAACTCTTTTTAGACATCTCAAAACGGGAGCAGGGCCTTCAACTCATACCTCTCCTCCCCGCTCTCCCTCCCCCTTATTGACTGGATACTGGTGGTGGAGAGGGGGCGCAGCCCATAGCAGAGCAGGGGCTGTCCCCCCCTGCACCTCCATCCTCCTCAATCCCTTTTCTTCACTCCCCCTGCCCTGCTTGACTCGAACCTTCGTCCCCCCTTGACTCGAACCCTCGTCCCCCTTCCACCAGTGGACTGGGTGGTGATGGTGGAGGGGGGGCGCTTAGCAGAGCAGGGGCCATACGTGCAGCTCAAGGCGTCAATCCCCTTTCACCCCTTCTTCTTCACTCCCCTAAACCCCGAACTTCTCCCTCTTTCTAACAGCGGTGGACTGGGTGGTGATGGTGGAGGGGGGGCGCATAGCAGAGCAGGGGCCGTATGCGCAGCTCAAGGCGTCGGCACCCAAGTTCCAGCGGCTGCTGGAGAAGGCAGGCGCGCTGGAGGAGCACGGGGACGCGGAGGTGGGAGGAGAGGGAGCGGAAAAAGCCGGTGGGAGTGAGACAAGCGCTGAAGCTGCAGCTGCTGCTGCAATGTCTGGCAGCAGCAGCAACAGTGGTGGTGGTGGCGGGGGTTCTGCTGCTGCAGAGAACGGCTTTTCTAGCAGCAGAAACCAGGTTGGGGAGAAGAGCGGAGCAGGGAAGGGGGAGAGGAGCGGAGCAGGGAAAGGGGAGAAGAGCGGAGCAGCAGGAGGAACAACTCTAGTGCAGGTGGAGGAGAAGGCGCAGGGGGTGGTGAGCGCGGCGGTGGTGTGGCGGTACGTGAGGGCCATGGGGGGGACGGGCGTGCTGGCGGTGCTCATCTCGCTCTACGTGCTCGTGGAGGCCGCCAGGGTGCTGGCCAGCGTGTGGATCAGCGTTTGGACGGGGAGTGTTTCTCAGGAGGAGGGTGGTGGGCATGGGTCGCTGTATTTTGTGGCGGTCTATTCGCTCATCTCCCTGGGCCAAGTCCTGCTCACCTTCGCCAACCAATACTTCCTCGTGAGTGCTTCTAGTTAAGGGCTGGTCGGTGCTTCTCAATCAATTTTCTCAGTGCTTACTGCTTGATTGGCTGGTACATGGAGAAAGTATGTATGACAAAGGAAGAGTCATGAGCTGAGTTTTGATGAGGTGACTTTTGAGTCCACTCAAAAGTCACCTCGTTACTGCTTGATTGGCTGGTACATGGAGAAAGTATGCATGACAAAGGAAGAGTCATGAGCTGAGTTCTCATGTTTAGGGTTGGAGCGTCTTGCGAAAATGGGTTCTTTCCAGTTTGAAGGTTTAAGATTCTCTTGAATTTCTAGGAAGAGTTTATACAGTCTTGATTCTTTTTGCTTAAGCGTGTTTTAAAGTTTTGCTGCTACTCCCGATATGAATCTCGATCCTTGGCTGGTACATGGGGAAAGTATGTATATGACAAGGAAGAGTCATGAGCTGAGTTTTCATGTTGGTGGTTGGCAATAAGTTGACAGCTCTTGACTTCATTTTTAACAAGCGCTTACTTCAGCGCCGCTGCATCAGACTTTTTCTTTCTCGTCCCACTTCTTCCTTCTTGCTCCCCTCCTCTCCTCCCGCACCTTGCAGGTGTTTTCCTCCCAGAGAGCGGCTCGGCGCCTGCACGATGCCATGCTGGTGGCCATTCTCCGGGCTCCCATGTCCTTCTTTCACACCAACCCCGTGAGTCACAAGTTTTGAGAATTCCTAATAGTAACTCCAATATGGTGCCCACGTCCTTCTTCCACACCAGCCCCACGAGTCATGATCTCCGAGCTCTCATGTCTACATGAAACAAGCACGTGACTGAATATTCTGTTCTCACCAATAGATTCTGTGACACCTTTCACACCAACCCCGTGAGTCATGATCTCCCAGCTCCCATGTCCCATGTCTTCCTGTGTGGATGGACTCGCACCAAACCTGTGATTCATGATTTCTAAATTGCTGTAAAGTGTGAACCGTGGTCCAGCCACGCTAGGCCAGGCCTGAAATGCCCTGTGAGTACTGAATGAACTCCTGCACACAAGTTTTTCCGACATATATTTCCCGATCGCCCCTTCCCAGCATGCCAAACCTTCACTCCCCCTCTCTTCTGCCCCTCTCCTGGCAATTTTCGCTATGCCGATTGGTCTCCTTGAAAAACTGATCCGCTAAGAGCAGGTGGGTCACCTCTTGAAAAACTGATCCGCTAAGAGCAGGTGGGTCACCTTTGACAAGAATCTCACACAGGACACGTGGCTCTGCCTGAACTGCGTTTTCCCCTCCCCTCCATCCTCCACCCCTCCTACATGGGTCGCCTGATCAACCGATTCCCCAAGAACACGTCGGACATCGCAAGGATACAGCGGACACGTCACTGAGTTTAAATGGCATATCCCACTCCCCTTCCTCTCAATCCCCCTACTTCCACTTTAAGTGGGTGCCTGATCGCCGATTCCCCAAGAATACCTCGGACATCAGCATGAACCTCGTGCAGTACACGTCACTAGTTGACTTTTGACTCGACTCAAAAGTCACCTCGCGCAGTACACGTCACTGAGTTTGAATGGCATATCCCACTCCCCTTCTCCTCAATCCCCCTACTTCCCCACTCTCCCCACTCCAGGTGGGTCGTCTGATCAACCGCTTCACCAAGGATACAACGGACATAGACAAGAATCTCGCGCAGTACACGTCTCTCTCTGCCTCAACAGCATACCCCCCTCCCCCACACCCACCCCTTCTTTCCCCTCCCCTTCCTGCAGGTGGGGCGTCTTATTAACCGCTTCACCAAGGACACGGCAGACATAGACAAGAACCTTGCGCAGTACACGTTGCTCTCTGTCTGAACGGCATATCCCCTTCTTCTCCCTCCTTTTGCTCTTGTCCCTTCCTGCAGGTGGGGCGTCTGATCAACCGCTTCACCAAGGACACGGCGGACATAGACAAGAATCTCGCGCAGTACACGTCGCTGTGCCTGGGCGGCATCTTCCAGCTGCTCTCCACCTTCGCCCTCATCGGTGTTCTCAACACCGTCGCCCTCTGGGCCATCGTGCCGCTGCTGCTGCTCTTCTATATCGTTTACCTCTACTTCCAAAGCACTGCACGGGAAGTCAAGCGCTGGGACTCCGTCACGCGCTCTCCCGTCTACTCCCAGGTGCGATTCGAGGCAGCTCAGAATTTTAAGCCAAATATGTGGGCCATCGTGCCGCTGCTGCTGCTCTTCTATGTGGTCTACCTCCACTTCCAGAACACTGCAAGGGAGATGAAGCGCTAGGACTCTGTCACACGCTCGCCCGTCTACTCCCAGGTGTGTGACCACTTTGGCTGTTGAGAGATGCCTTGTCAGTCCTCGCCCTGTGGGCCATCGTGTCGCTGTTGCTGCACTTCCATGTCGTCTAAATCTGCTTTTAAAACGCCTAAGCCTAGCGCTGCCCACTGACTTCCTTTCGTCGGCCAGCGTCAAAGTCGGCTTTGCCGATGTTGGCCTCAAGGCGACCTGGCAGAAGTTGTCGACCAACTTCGTCGACTTCCTCCTCCAGGTCGACGTCGACCACCAAGTCCAGCCGGCCGGCTGCACACCTTGCGGGTCGGTCAGCGACGTCTTTTGAGGCGCCTAAAAAATCGTCGACTTCCTCCTCCAGGTCGACGCCCACCACCAAGTCCAGCCGGCTGCACACCTTGCGGGTCGGTCAGCGACGTCGGCTTCACCCAAGCGAGGGCAGGGCATTGTCCCGTCAACAGCCCCACCCCATCCTCCCTTAAAACCCCGCGTCCTCTCCCTCCTAATTCTGTGGATTCGTGTCCCCGTTTCCCTCTCCAACCCGTGCGTTCCCCACTTCGTCGTGCCCTCTTTCAGTTCGCGGAGGCACTGAGCGGGCTGGCAACTATGAGGGCGTACAGGGCAGCAGCATGGCGCAATGCGGGGATGAACGAGCGCCACCAACGCCCCCTTCTCCCCCCTCCCACTTCTCACACACACAAAACCCATCCCCCTCTCAGTTCGCGGAGGCACTGAACGGGCTGGCGACCATCAGGGCGTACGGGGCAGCGCAGCGCATGGCGGCCATGAACGGGCACCACCCACCACCCCGCACCCATAAGGGCGCACGGGGCAGCACAGCGCATGGCGGGGATCAATGGGCGCCACCTCATCCCCCCCTTCCTCCCCCCACTCCTCCCCCATCCAACTCTCAGTTCGCGGAGGCACTGAACGGGCTGGCGACCATCAGGGCGTACAGGGCAGCGCAGCGCATGGCGGCCTTGAACGGTCATGCCGTGGACCGAAACACGCGCTTCACACTCGTCAGCATGAGTGCCAACCGCTGGCTCGCCTTCCGCCTCGAGTTCCTGGGGGGGCTCATGATATTTGGTCAGTGACACTCGTTTCAGGCACGGGAAGCTCATAATCCGCGTGATCTGAAGTAATGCTTCACTGGTTTCAAGGTGCGCCTGGTTCAGCTCAGCTCCATCCAGCATGAGCGCCGCCAACCATTGACTCGCCATCCGCCTCGAGTTCCTGGGTGGACTCATGATCTTCGGTGCGTGACGTGATGCTCTTCAGGGTCCCGTCCCGTGATCGCTGGTTGGTAATGCTTCTTGGGTTCAACGTGCGCCTTGGTTCCCCCTCATCGTCCTCTATCCACACCATGACCGCCAACCGCTGCACCTAACCTCACCGCATTGCACGCCTTCTGTCCCACCTGCAGCTACGGCGGTGTTTGCAGTTGATGGGTGTGCTGCAGAGGGGGGCAGGCGACCAGACAGTACCGGTGGTGGCAGTCGTGGGGCTCGTTCTGTCTTGGATCGTTTCTAAATCACACTCCTCCTCCCACCCCGCCCTTCCACCAGCCACGGCGGTATTTGCAGTGATGGACGTGCAGCGGGCAGGCGACCAGGCAGCACTGGCGCCAGCCATGGGACTCATTTGCTGCCTTGCACTGAATTTCTCCGCACTGGACCCCTTCCTCTTCCCCACCAGCCACGGCGGTATTCGCAGTGATGGACGTGCAGCGTGCAGGCGACCAGGCAGCACTGGCACCCATGATGGGTCTCATTCACCACACCGCACGTCCCTCTCATAATCTCTTTCCACCGCATTGGACCCCTTCTCTTCCCCCTTCCAGCCACGGCGGTGTTTGCAGTGATGGACGTGCAGAGGGCGGGCGACCAGGCAGCACTGGCGCCAGTCATGGGACTCATTCTGGTGTATGCGCTGCAAATCACAGCCATGATGACCATGGTGCTGCGCCTGCTCTCCCTTGCTGGTAAGCTTTTGCTCTCTTGTCATAATATGCCTGTGCTCTCACTAACACTCAAAGCAGATCACAGCCATGATGACCATGGTGCTGCGCCTGCTCTCTGTCGCTGGTAAGCTTTTGCTCGCTGCTGCTGGTAAGGCACTCACCTCATTCTGGCGCCAGTGTTGCCAGGGGCACTTAGGGTTGCATGCATGCACTGGCGCCTGTGATGGCCGTGCAGAGGGCAAGCGACCAGGCAGCACTGGCGTTTGAGTCGACAAAGTCAGTCGACTCAAAAAACGAGGGGCCCTTAGGGTTGCATGCATGCACTGGCACCGGTGATGGCCGTGCAGAGGGCAGGCAACCAGGCAGCACTGGCACCAGTGATGGGGCTCATTCTTTGAGAATTCTCAAAAAAACACGCGCTGGTGTATGCCCTGCAAATCACTGCCATGATGACCATGGTGCTGCGCCTGCTCTCCGTTGCTGGTGAGTGCTGCTGGTGTGGGGAAATGGCAGTGAGTGCTGATCACAAGTGCTTCTGCTGGGCGAGGGTGTGGAGACTCAAGCAAATCAGAGCCATGATGGCCGTGGTGCTGCGCCTGCTCTCTGTCGATAATATTTTGCTCCCTGGTGATGGTAAGACGGCCTAGAGTACTTTGAGAGTCTTTGCTCTCTGCCGATCTCTCGTTTCAAGCCAAAGCAGGTCACAACAGCTGTGATAACCAATCATGGTGCTCCGGCCGCTTTTGAGGCGCCTCATAGCAGGTCACAGCCGTGATAATCATGGTGCTCCCACTGCCCTCTGGTTGCTGGTAATCTTTGCTCGCCAACATCCCCCCTCTTCTCCTGCCACCCCTTTCCCTGTTCATTATGTCTCTTTTTAAAGGAGAAACCCTGGTCTAGAGGGTCGCCCGAAGCTCCCGCCATCAACTCTGGCAATCAGTTCCCGCCCTCCTCCCCCGCTCCACTCCTCATCTGCCCCCTTTTTCCCCTTCTAGTGGTCATATTTTTCTTCAGAGAAATTATTTCAACGGGGTGAAGAGGGGTGGCAGTTATTACGCCGCAGGACCCCACAATCTCCATGCATGCATGAATCTGTGTAGGAGGCAGATGAGAGGTGTTCGCCCGTGCAGGGCGCAGCCCCCCCACAATCCCCCGCCATTGTCGCTCCTCCCCCCCCTCGCCATTACCACACTCAGTTCCCTCCCTCCTCCCTTACTCCTTGTCACCTAATTTTTTTTTTTCTTCCTCCTCTTTTTTTTTTTAGAAACCTCATTCAATGCAGTGGAGCGGGTGGGCAGTTACGCTGACATTCCCGCCGAGGCGCCGGCCATCATTCCGAGCCACCGCCCGCCGCCCGGGTGGCCGCAGCAGGGGGAGGTGTTATTTGAGGACGTGGTGATGCGGTACCGGCCGGACCTGCCGCCCGTGCTCAGGGGTCTCAGTGCACTCGTGCAAGGGGGAGAGAAGGTCGGCGTGGTGGGGCGGACTGGCGCAGGTGAGGAAGAGGGAAGAGGTAGTGTGCCTAGGGTGCTACAGGGGGCTCAGGGGGCTCAGGGGGTGCAGGGGGTGCAGGGGGCTCTCTGCCTTGGTGCAAGGGGGAGAGAAAGTTGGTGTGGTGAGGCGGACTGGCGCAGGTGAGGAAGAGGGAATGTGCCTAGCTGAGAGCCATCACCACACCATGCATACGTGCAGTCAGGAAGGTATGTCTTAAGCTGGTGAGTATTTGGGTGTGAAGGCAATGAAACAGTAAATAATGAAACGTGCTCATGAGGGCATGTAAAAGGAATCCACTTCACTACAGCAATCTCATCATATGCACTACAACCTAGGATTTCGGCCAGGTTTGGTTAAATCAAGGTTCTTGGTGGTTTTCCCCTGAAGTTCTTGGTGGTTCTTGGCCGTTTAGTTCGACCCAAACTAAACGGCACTAACGAGCCTTTTCGTAAACGTGTTGAGAAAAATGGTGCTTAGAACATGTTCGCCCTCGTGCTCAAGCCCTTAAGGGGGGATTTATCCTTTTCGTGTCCTTGCTACTGCAGGCAAGTCGTCCCTCTTCAACTCACTCTTCCGATTGGCCGAGATCGAGAGCGGGCGCATCTGCATCGACGGTCAGGATCTGAAGCTGTTTGGAGTGACGGACGTGCGCCGTGCGCTCATGATCATCCCCCAGACGCCCGTGCTATTCACTGGTGAGAGGAAATACACAGACCATCCAATGTTGTTTGTTTGGTTTTCTAGCTTCAAAGCCTCTGAAGTGACGGACATGCAGCGTGCGCTCATGACCATTCCCCAGACGCCTGTACTCTTCCCTGGTGAGCCGTGCTGAGATGACTTTGAGTCGACCGAAAGCGTTGGTCATCTCATCGCAGCTCCTTATTTCCGAGAAGGATACATGCACGCACTTCAATGCTGTTGGGATAGAGGTGAAGATATTTGTGTCTGGTTTTTTCGCATTTCAGAGTGACTTTAAGCCACGCACTGTTTGAGCTGCCTTTTGCCTCCCTGTTCCTCTCTTATTCAGGCACGCTGCGGTTCAACCTGGATCCGTTCAGCGAGTGCAGTGACGGTGAGGTGTGGGGGGCACTGAAATGGCTCTTGACCGTACCCCTCCTTCCCTCCTTCCTCCCTTCTTCCATCCCCCCCCAGGCACGCTGCGGTTCAACCTGGATCCGTTCAGCGAGCGCAGTGACGGCGAGGTGTGGGAGGCGCTGGGGAGGGCGCACCTGAGGGAGGTGGTATCTCGCATGCCACTGGGGCTGGACACAGAGGTGAGTAGCAGGGAAAGGGAAGTAGTTCTATTTAGAGAGTGCTAGTACTGAGGTCTTACTTGAGGGAGGTGGTATCTCGCATGCTCCTGGGGCTGAAGGAGTCGAGCATCCTGGTGCTGCCCCTTCCCCCCTTCCCACCTCTATACTCCCCCTTCGTTTGAGTCGACTCAAAAGTCGCTAGGGCTGAATGAGTCGAGCATTTTAGTGCTACCGTTTCCCCCCTTCCCACCCCCATACTCCTTCTTTCTCCTGCCACGCATTCAGGTGGGAGAGGGAGGAAGTAATTCCTGTGTGGGGCAGAGGCAGCTGATCAGCCTGGCACGGGCACTGAAGAAGGAGGGGCTAAGAATGGCAAGAGCTGATCATTCTCGCATTTCACTCCACTCCCCTTGCAGGTGGCAGAGGGAGGGGAGAACTTCAGCGTGGGGCAGAGGCAGCTGATCAGTCTTGCCCGGGCGCTGCTGAAGGAGTCGCGGATTCTGGTGCTGGATGAAGCGACGGCAGCCGTTGATGTGGGCACGGATGCGCTGATCCAACGGACGGTGCGCGAGGAGTTCAAGGGGCGCACCATGCTGACCATCGCCCACCGGCTCAACACCATCATGGATAGCGACCGCATCCTGGTCATGGATGCTGGCATGGTGAGCTAGTTTGGTTTAATTATGGTACGTTCTGTCGCCTATTCACCATCGCTCACCGGCTCAACACCATCATGGATAGCGACCGCATCCTGGTCATGGATGCCGGCATGGTGAGCTCTTTGGTTCGAGGAGCAGCAACGGTTGGGTTTGTGCGAACAAGGGACACACACACACACACACACACACACACACACACACACACACACACGCACACACGCACACACACACACACACGCGTTCACACATGCACACACACACACACACACACACACACACACACACACACACTCTGCATGCCAGCATATTTTTTGACATGCTACATACCGCAGGGTCGTCCAGATCCTAATTCTGCAGTTTGATCCTTGCATCAGAAGACCAAGTATCAGCTGTACCTCCACATCCTCGCCAACTCCCCTCCGCTCTTTCCAGGCCCTGGAGTACGACACGCCAGCCAACCTGGTGTTGAACGAAGCGAGTGTGTTTGCAGCAATGGTGCGCAGCACGGGCCCTCAGACCGCCAAGTATCTGCGCAGTGTGGCGCTGGGGGAGGTGGCGCTAGCAGACGAGCTTGCCGGCCGGGCAGCGGCGCAGGAGAAGCAGATGGCGTGCGAGGCGGCCAAGTGGCGGTGGGCCACTGCCGCCCAGTGGGCGCTGGCTCTCACGCTCACGTCCTCACAGAGGGATCTGCAGGTGGGTGCTATAGAGGTGTGTCGCTGCAGGTGAGCATCACCTGCACGTGTGCGTCCCTCTCAGTCCCAGAGTGACGGTGGGCCACAGCAGCCCAGTGGGCGCTGGCTCTCATGCTCACTTCCTCACATAGGAATCTTTAGGTGCGTGATGTACCATAGAGGGGCTTGCTTGCAGGATGCAGGTACATGCTACTGGGGTGCATGGCTCTCAGTTGCAGTGTGGCGGTGGGCCACTGCCGCGGAGTGGGCGCTGGCTCTCTCACTCGCACATCTTTTCAGAGGGATTTGCAGGTGTGTGCTCCCACATTGCCTTTGCGCTTCAGAGTTGCCCGGTTGCAGGTGATTGTTTGCAAGTGTCGGCAGACGAGCAGTGTGGCAGTGAGGGAGCTGGCTGGCAGTGGGGGAGCTGGCTGGCAGTGGGGGAGCTGGCTGGCAGTGGGGGAGCTGGCTGGCAGTGGGGGAGCTGGCTGGCAGTGGGGGAGCTGGCTGGCAGTGGGGGAGCTGGCTGGCAGTGGGAGGGGGGCGTTGGTCAGACGAGCACACTGCCTCTCCGGCGCTGCAGCTGCAGCAGCTGCGTCTGAGGCGCCTCAAATTGCTCAGTGGTGCAGTGCGGTCTCTCCACTCGATTGGACCATTTATCGAGTCTCTCTAAATTGGTTCCACAACGGCTGAGACAGGTCTGGGCTGGTCAGCAGTGGTGTGGTGCGGTCTATCCACCCTATTGTACCATCCATGGGTTAGGCGCCTGAAAAGCATGGCTCGATAATAAAATGGAAAAAAATGCTCTATAATAAACACGACTCCCTAAGGTTTGCTCTGTGCAGGCCATGTACAATCATAGCGAAGGGGGGAGACGGAGAAAGTGACGTACCCTCAAAGCTGGTTCTTTTGATCAGTCTTGCCCTTCCTTGGGTTGCATGCAGGCCATGTGTAACGACAGTGAGGGGGAGGAGAGAGAGAGCAACGCTCTTGTGGCCGTCACACAACCACCGACCTTCCAGGTGCAGCTTCCCTTCCAGGTACAGCTTCCCTTCCAGGTGCAGCTTCCCTTCCAGGTACAGCTTCCCTTCCAGGTACAGCTTCCCTTCCAGGTACAGCTTCCCTTCCAGGTACAGCTTCCCTTCCAGGTACAGCTTCCCTTCCAGGTACAGCTTCCCTTCCAGGTGCAGCTTCCCTTCCAGGTACAGCTTCCCTTCCAGGTACAGCTTCCCTTCCAGGTACAGCTTCCCTTCCAGGTACAGCTTCCCTTCCAGGTACAGCTTCCCTTCCAGGTGCAGCTTCCCTTCCAGGTACAGCTTCCCTTCCAGGTGCAGCTTCCCTTCCAGGTGCAGCTTCCCTTCCAGGTACAGCTTCCCTTCCAGGTGCAGCTTCCCTTCCAGGTACAGCTTCCCTTCCAGGTGCAGCTTCCCTTCCAGGTACAGCTTCCCTTCCAGGTACAGCTTCCCTTCCAGGTACAGCTTCCCTTCCAGGTGCAGCTTCCCTTCCAGGTGCAGCTTCCCTTCCAGGTACAGCTTCCCTTCCAGGTACAGCTTCCCTTCCAGGTACAGCTTCCCTTCCAGGTGCAGCTTCCCTTCCAGGTGCAGCTTCCCTTCCAGGTGCAGCTTCCCTTCCAGGTACAGCTTCCCTTCCAGGTACAGCTTCCCTTCCAGGTGCAGCTTCCCTTCCAGGTGCAGCTTCCCTTCCAGGTGCAGCTTCCCTTCCAGGTGCAGCTTCCCTTCCAGGTGCAGCTTCCCTTCCAGGTACAGCTTCCCTTCCAGGTACAGCTTCCCTTCCAGGTGCAGCTTCCCTTCCAGGTGCAGCTTCCCTTCCAGGTACAGCTTCCCTTCCAGGTGCAGCTTCCCTTCCAGGTGCAGCTTCCCTTCCAGGTGCAGCTTCCCTTCCAGGTGCAGCTTCCCTTCCAGGTGCAGCTTCCCTTCCAGGTGCAGCTTCCCTTCCAGGTACAGCTTCCCTTCCAGGTACAGCTTCCCTTCCAGGTGCAGCTTCCCTTCCAGGTGCAGCTTCCCTTCCAGGTGCAGCTTCCCTTCCAGGTACAGCTTCCCTTCCAGGTGCAGCTTCCCTTCCAGGTGCAGCTTCCCTTCCAGGTGCAGCTTCCCTTCCAGGTGCAGCTTCCCTTCCAGGTGCAGCTTCCCTTCCAGGTGCAGCTTCCCTTCCAGGTACAGCTTCCCTTCCAGGTACAGCTTCCCTTCCAGGTACAGCTTCCCTTCCAGGTACAGCTTCCCTTCCAGGTACAGCTTCCCTTCCAGGTACAGCTTCCCTTCCAGGTGCAGCTTCCCTTCCAGGTGCAGCTTCCCTTCCAGGTGCAGCTTCCCTTCCAGGTGCAGCTTCCCTTCCAGGTACAGCTTCCCTTCCCTTCCAGGTACAGCTTCCCTTCCCTTCCACACCACACCAGGGCTGGCAGCAACCCATCCCATTCACCTCGCAAGCCAGAATCGGACCTTACTCCTTTTGCTATGCTCCTCACGCGTGTCTCATACTCCTCCATGTACCATACAGGTGACCCTGTTTCCATGCTGATAGTCATCCTCTCACATGTGGCTCTTAGAGTGCCAGTACCTAATTGCTCAAGAACCACATGTCAAGAACCACATGTCAAGAACCACATGTCAAGAACCACATGTCAAGAACCACATGTCAAGAACCACATGTCAAGAACCACATTTCAAGAACCACATGTCAAGAACCACATGTCAAGAACCACATGTCAAGAACCACATGTCAAGAACCACATGTCAAGAACAACATGTCAAGAACTACATGTCAAGAACCACATGTCAAGAACCACATGTCAAGAACCACATGTCAAGAACCACATGTCAAGAACCACATGTCAAGACCACTTGTCAAGAACCACATGTCAAGAACCACATGTCAATAACCACATGTCAAGAACCACATGTCAAGAACCACATGTCAAGAACCACATGTCAAGAACCACATGTCAATAACCACATGTCAAGAACCACATGTCAAGAACCACATGTCAAAAACCACATGTCAAGAACCACATGTCAAGAACCACATGTCAAGAAAGAACTACATGTCAAGAACCACATGCCAAGAACCACATGTCAAGAACCACATGTCAAGAACCACATGTCAAGAACCACATGTCAAGAACCACATGTCAAGAACCACATGTCAAGAACCACATATCAAGAACCACATGTCAAGAACCACATGTCAAGAACCACATGTCAAGAACCACATGTCAAGAACCACATGTCAAGAACCACATCTCAAGAACCACATGTCAAGAACCACATGTCAAGAACTACATGTCAAGAACCACATGTCAAGAACTACCTGTGGTTCTTGAGTGTGCTCACAACAACTCTCAGACATCTGTTGTCACAATTACCAACACCCAATTGCTCTATCTTTATTTCCTTCTCCTCACGTCCTTGTCTCATGTCTCTCGTCTCTCTCCCGCTCTTATCTCGCCACTGCAGAGAGGCGTGCTAGAAGAGACAAGGGATGCCGCCCAGGTGCTGCAGGCAGTGCTGTCGGGGCAGCGCAGCGAGGAGATCTCGTCAGCGCTGACGAGGCGACAGCTGTCGGAAGACAAGTGGTGGACGGCTGTCAGCCGCGTGGTGCAGGGTGAGTTGGTTGACAGCCCTGGGTGTGGGTGGAAAAAGGGGAAGGGGGCGGGGGTGGGGGGAGGGCGTGAGAGTGGGTGTGGGTGTGAGTGCGGGTGTGAGTGTGAGTGTGAGTGTGGGTAGAATGTAGGAATGTGGGTATGTGTGTGCATATGGGGGGGTGGAAGTATGCATGTGGGTGACTTGGTGAGTGTGATTGGGCGAGTGGGTGAGTGGATGAGCGGATGAGCTTCTATCATGCATGGTGGGAAGAAAAGCGGTGCACGGCTGTCAGCCGCATGGTGCGGGGTGGATGGATGTGTGGGGTTGTGGATGGTTTTGTGTGTGGGGGAGTGTGGGTACGTGGGTGCGTTGGGTGCGCTGGGTGTGTAGGGTGCGTTGATTGGAGTGGGTGAGTGGACGAGCCTCTGTCATGCACACACACACTGGAGAAGTTTTCAATCGAGTGCATCAAGCCATCAGGCCAGATGATTTCTCCAAGTCGGTTGAATGACCAGGTGGGTGTACAATTCACTCTGCAACACCTGTCGACGTCTCAACATGCCCTTTTCTGCCTTTCTTCGCCCGTGTCAATACGTATCCCCAGGGCTAACCCTGATGGCGAGGCAGGTGCAGGCGAAGCTCGAGGTGAACTGTCCCTCTTTGCCCATTCTCATCGTGTGCCCTGTCCCCCACAGGCCTAGCCCTCATGGCGAGGCAGGTGCAGGCGAAGCTCGAGGCGGACGGCAGTCTGCGGGACTCCGCCAGCTCAGCAGGGGCGGCTGTGGGCGGCAGGTGGGCGCAGCTGGCATCAACAGGGGAGGAGATGGCGGGCGGCAGAGTGGTGTGACTGGGAGGGACTGCTGCGAATTGCATGCTGTGGCTCTGCAATTGCGGGCGGCATGTGTGGCTCTGCAATTGCGGGCGGCATGTGTAGCTCTGCAATTGCGGGCGGCATGTGTGGCTCTGCAATTGCGGGCGGCATGTGTGGCTCTGCAATTGCGGGCGGCATGTGTGGCTCTGCAATTGCGGGCGGCATGTGTGGCTCTGCAATTGCGGGCGGCATGTGTGGCTCTGCAATTGCGGGCGGCATGTGTGGCTCTGCAATTGCGGGCGGCATGTGTGGCTCTGCAATTGCGGGCGGCATGTGTGGCTCTGCAATTGCGGGCGGCATGTGTGGCTCTGCAATTGCGGGCGGCATGTGTGGCTCTGCAATTGCGGGCAGCATGTGTGGCTCTGCAATTGCGGGCGGCATGTGTGGCTCTGCAATTGCGGGCGGCATGTGCGGCTCTGCAATTGCGGGCGGCATGTGCGGCTCTGCCTGCTCCTCCAGGCTCAATACGGGCAGTTGTACCGTAGCACAGCTGGCAGCAAAGGGGGGCGAGATGGCGGGTGGGAGGGAAGGTGGTGTGATTGGGAGGGACTGCTGCTGCATTGTGCATGGGGGCAGAGCGATGTGATTCACCCTTGGAAAAACTGACAGACCACCAATAAACTTGTCTACACTTCGAACAAATGAATCAATGGAATATTGTTTTTTTTCACGGTGTCTACAAAAGGTTCATCTCATGCAGGGGCTGCAGCATCAAGAAGAGCATTGTTGGCATCCTGGCTAAGTTCACTAATCAGCTACGGTGCCCTCTAGTTTGACAGGTGTTGAATCACGAGCTTGAAAAAACTGGTGCATTTCCGTCTCGATTGAAACAGTGACAAATTCACCCGTGACTCCAAATAAACGCGTCTACACTAGAAACAAAAATTAACAAGCATAAGATTCATTACTGTGGCTTTCATGTCATGCAGCTACTGCAGCATTGAGCAGAGCATTATTGGCATCCTGGCTCAGTTCCCAGAAGAACCACCCTCCATAGCCTTGCGCCTTGGCGAACTGAACCTTGGTGGTGATGGTGGAAGGGTTGTCGTAACCAACCCACTGGTTACCCTTCACCGCATACATGCATGACGATGGAGCGTCGAGCGTAGCGGTGTAACCTCCAGTGGTTACCAGCTGATCGATTTCCTTGTAATAGAGGATACCAGGTTTCTGTTGGAGGGGTAGAGAGGGATAGGGAATATGCAGGCCAAGGAAGAAAGTGATGAGAGCCTGCTTGGAGCTGATTGCTTGCATCTTTTTAGAAACAGGGATAAATAGTACCATGCGATTGTGAGAGCAAGGAGAGAAAGAAAGAAACGTAGGGGAAACACAAAATGGTTCGTGAGTATGTGAGCAAGGGAGGGACGCACGATGCAGAGGAGAACCAGGAAAAGGGGACTAACCTGACTGATAGGCCCAGGCTGACCAGGCCCAAAGGCAAGAGCTCCAACCCCAGTGCTGTTTGTCGAAGCAAGAGTCCAGGTTTGGCCGTACATCGCCAAGCCTACCATGGCCTTGCTTGGGGCCAAGCCTCGGGACACCAAGGCAGCCATGGCACCCTTGATGCTCTTCTGGGGGTTGCTCAGGTCCTCTAGAGCAGTGTGCATGAGGGTCCTCCACCCAGACAGATCGTAAGTCTTAAAATTCACGAAATCCAGTGTTTTGTTAAGCGTCGGGACGTCATAGGATAGATCTTCAGTCAGCCCGTAGGCAGGAATTGCCGCAGAAAGCAGAAGCTTCGATTTCCCAGAGGCGGCAGCTTCGGATTCGATCGCCGCCCGGAAATCCGTGAGCAGGGCGGAGACCAGGGTGGCGTTGCCCGTTGTGTACTTCCAGAAGATATCCAGGCCGTCAAAGCTGTACGTGCGGGCGAGGGCGATGGCGGATTGAATAAAGGCAGAGCGGGCGGACGGGGAGGAGGAGGCGTTGCCGATAACGTTGTTGTCAAAAACGTCGACATAGCCGCTGATGGAGAGGAGGGTTTTGATGGCGGGGTTGGCGGCCTTTACAGCGGAGTTGAAGCGCCGATAGAGGCCCTGGGTCACATCGACGGCTGGGTTGGAAGGGACGACCTGGAATGGGGAGGGAAGAAACATGGGAGGTGATAGGTCATCAAGGTGTTGGCATATGAGAGGGGGAAACGAAACAGCGCATCTGAAAGGCAAGAGGACCCTCTCGTGGGGAATGAGGCAGCCGAGACTGCTAGCTCGAAAAACATGAAGTGTACCTTGAAGCGGAATGAAAAGCATGAGATAAACAAAAAACACATGCTGCAGATGGCACGGAGAAGAGTGGATGACAAGACAAGACAGTAGCGTACCTGGTATGTGCTGGTGTTGATGGAAGCAAAGGCGTAGAAGACATGCGTGAGGTTGGCAGCAGGGATGAGGGATGGGTCCATGCCCGCCGTGTTGACAAAATACGCCATGCGCTGCAGCCCAGTAGATGGAGGAGGGGAGCCGGTTGGGGGGGGAGTGGAGCCGGTTGGGGGGGGAGCAGAGCCGGTTGGGGGGGGAGCGGAGCCAGTTGGGGGCGGAGGTGAGGCGGACGGGGCCGGCGGAGAAGCGGAAGGCGGAGAAGGGGAGGAGGATGGGGGAGGAGGAGAGGGGGAAGGGGATGTGGTGGGAGGCGGAGTGGGCGAGGAGGCGGAACCGGAGCACTGGGACTGGCAGCCTGCGCCGCAGTGATCGGCGGTGGAGCCACACCAGCCCCACTTGCTGCAGCAGAGGTTGTTGGCGCAGGGCGCGGAGGCGGAGCACGACTCCTCTGCGCGCGCGCGGAGGGGGAGGTGCGCCGACGAGAGCAGCACCAGCGCGAGCAGGAGGAGGAAAAGGGGAGACCGCGGCAGCGAGGGTAGTATAATTGCCATGAACGGCCGAGTTAAGCCGACTTGCAAGGCTGGTGATGATCAGGGAGAGGGGAGTGACCGTGGGCGACGGCTTATGACGCGCAGAGCGGATGGACGAGATTCGCCTCTGAGAATCACGAGTGGCTAGAACAGAATGGCGTCGGAAAATCGGTGCTGATCGGTGAAGATCGGCGCGGAAGAGAGGTGAGGCTGCTGCTGGGATGGTTGAGTTGAAATGCGGAGACTGTAAAATGGTTTGAGTTGAAATGCGGAGACTGAAAAATGGTTGAGTTGAAATGGTTCGAGTGATGGCGTCTGGTGAGAAGTGACGGGGGAAGGATCTGCTATATAGAATGAAAGGGACTCGTGAAGCGCACTACCCGTGAGTGGCGGTTTCATCGTAGAAACACCCATAATGTCGCGATTCGAAACGTGGTGGTTACGTAACAATAATCGCTGCAAAGGAAGAACGCTTCCGTCACGGACGCGCGGCCGCCCTACTCAGGCCGACGCCTGGGCTGGACGATTATTACTCGGAGTGGACTCAGGAAAAACGAGCTACAACAGGCGTCTGACACAAGAATGGTGGTGTGTGTACAACGTTGGGAGTTCCAAACCACGCTCAGCCCAATCCCGTCAGTACCGATCGATGTACGGATCGGTTACCCTATTAACTTTGTTGTAACTATGCAGCAGTACGCTTTCTGGCCAAAATTTCTGTACAGTGTGAGAATGCGACTGATCACTGTTCGCGGGAAATCTGCCAATTTTCAGCCGCGATCGTTACAACGTCGCGGTCGCCACGTTTCGCCAAACGATCTGCCCACTCGATTGTGGGGATCGATATATGCAGACGATCCTGCGATATTTGCACTTTCAACGCGTCCTCAGCCAGCCAGCCCAGTCGAATTTGACAAGGCGGCCCTTGGGATTTCACTTTTGTTCGGTCGGTAACATAAGTTCCCGAAGAGCTGAGAATTTCGCCTTCGCGAACAAAATTATTACCGGTAGTTCTGTCTTGCGAGTTGTTTACTTCTGTTCGGTGATTCGGTTGAGAACGTTTCTGAAGAAATTTTAAACAGTCTTTCTTCTTTGCTTTGTAACCTAGATTTCTTTAATGACGTTCATTCCAATAAGAGGAGATAAAGAATGTACGGTAAGGATATGATTTAGTGCTTTTGAGCACATGGGTGTTTACTATGTTGTTGTACAAGCTTGCATCAGCGCAGATGGTTATTTGTCAGTTCAGTGAGCTGCTTATCGTATCATGAGAATTTCTCCCCCTGTAGCTCAAGGTCTCGGTCACTCTCTCCTAGAGCCCTTATGCTAGTGATGCCATAATGGAAGGGCAGGGCGAAACGTGGGGAAGGAGGGACAGAAGGGAACACAGGGAGCGGAAGGAAATTAAGACATACGAGGCAGGGTGATACGTGGGGAGAGTCGCAGGATAGGAGGGAAGTAGGAAGAGAGACACATGCGGAGTGGGGGAAAAGGAGAGAGGCACGTGGGCTAATGGGGAGAGGCAGGAGGACACATGGGGAGTGGCAGGAGGACACATGGGGAGTGGCAGGAGGGCACATGGGGAGTGGCAGGAGGACACATGGGGAGTGGCAGGAGGACACATGGGGAGTGGCAGGAGGACACATGGGGAGTGGCAGGGGGAGATGGGGAGAGGTGGTGGGGACAGATGGAGAGCAGCAGGGAAAGATGGAGTGAGGAATGAACACGGGGGAATAGTGGCTAGATTACATTGGAAAAATCTCAAAAGTGATTTCAATATGGCAGGAGAGGTTACCCGACAAAGGACTGTGGGGAGGGGGGTCGAAGCAGGGGCGTAGGCGAGGGCAGAGGGACGCCCCAGACGAATGCACTGAGGAGGAGAACGAGGAGAGGCGTGAGCAGTTGAACGGGGGAACGAGGGAGATAGACCGGCGAGGGAACGAGGCTGCTTGAACGGGTGGGGAAGGGAAAGACAAAGATAGAGTAAGGGCATAGGCAACGGCGGAGGGCACGCCCCAGACACAAGCTGGGCGGTACGAATGGCACAAGAAAACATAGAGCCTTTTTGGATCAGGTGCCGCAGAAATCGTATAATTTTCTGAATGGGAGAACAGAGCTACAAGTGAATGCACCAATTTTGCGCAAATTGTTGTGGAAACTGGTCTCTCCTGTATCAGCTTGTTCCTGAGTCTGCTTGTTACCGTTTTTTTCAGCGGAAACACCACTAGGAACTGCATCAGCCCAGGGCCCAACGCCCCTTAGCAGCTGACTTAGAACTCGACTCAAACGGAGGCGCCTTTGAGGCGCCTCAAAAGCCATAATAAAAAATTACCGTCTCTTTAAAAGAATCCCAGGGCCCAACGCCCCTGCGGATGTGGCAGGAGTGTGAGGGGTAGGAGGGAGGGGAAGAAGCAAGGTAGGAGGGAGGGGAGGAGGGAAGGTAGGAGGGAGGGGAGGAGGGCGGGTAGGTGGGAGGGGAGGAGGGTGGGCATTAGGGAGGGGAGGAGGGCAGGTAGGAGGGAGGGGAGGAGGGGGAGGAGGAGGGAGGGGGGGAAAGAAGGGAGGAGGGAGGGGAAGAGGGAGGGGAGGAGGGAGGGGAAGAGGGAGGGGAGGAGGGGGGAAGGAGGGAGAGTAGGAGAGAGGGGAGGGGGGAGGGAAGGAGGGATGCAATTGTTTTACATGTCAACTCATACAGTGCATGTAAGCTGAAGCCAGGGAAAAGGAGGGACAGGAGAATGCATACATGCATGGAGAGAGAGGGATGTTGCATGCATACATGCAAGCATGCATGATGAGAGCGGGACAGGTGCATGCATGCATGCATGGTCAAAGGGGGGGCAGGTGCATGAATGCATGATAAGCACATGCCTGAAAGAGGCAGTGGAATGCACAAAGGGCATGCATGCAATGCAAGGCGTACCCAAGAGAGCTCCCTTGGCGAGCGTGCTTGTATTGAAGGGAATGAGCAGGATGAAACCCCTGAAGCGACGGGTGAGCGGGGCCAGTGCAAAATCACCAACAGAGAAAAGGTCTCCAGACGAGACGGGGGTCCCACAGGACAACTGTGCTGTGAGAACGTTTTGAGGCGCTTTAGATATTTAAGTTTCGAGGTGCCAGGAAGGAACGAACGCAAGAGACGAGGGTGGTGAGAAAATGGAAAGAAACATCAGAAAGGCGATAGGGGACACTTCTGAGGGACAACCTGTGGGTGTCGCGGAGAAAGCCCTATTGGTCCCTATTGTCAAGCCCTATTGGTCCTCACAACCTGTGACGTTGCAGTGCAGCAACGTCAGAAGGACCATTGGAGAGGGAATGAGTTAGGGCTCATTGTGTTTGAGTGAGCAAGGTAGAGAGCAAGCAAGGGACATGTATCACAACCGGGAACACTAGAGAGATAGAAATGGAGAGAGCAAGAGGAACCAATCCGGCGACAGAGGAAGCAAGTGAGGATTGGGAGAGCGGATGGTTTTTTAGAATTCTAAAAAACTAGCTCGGATAATGAGGGAGTGGAGGGGAAGAGGGGGGAAGGGGGTTGTGAGAGAGGCAAAGACAGCATTGTGATAGCGCGGAGGAAGAGAAGTGGAAGAGGACGAGGAGGACAGGAAGAGGGGAGAGGAGAAGAGCCGGAGGGGAGATAATGCCTCGACGCACCAGATGCCACCCCACACGACTTTCTGGTACACGAATGGCGGCGTTAACTGCACGTGTACTTTTGAGGCGACTCAAGAATAGGAGAAGCGAAAGAGATGAGGAGAGGAGGAAAGGAGGGGCGGAGGAAGAGGGATCACTCGACGCACCAGATGCCACCCCACACGACTTTCTGATACACGAACGGCGACAGTTAACTTTTGAGGCGACTAAAAAATAGGAGCGAAGGAGGGTGGGATCGCTCGGCGCACCAGATGCCACCCCACACGACTTTCTGATACACGAATGGAGGCGTTAGTTGCGGGTGAATCGCGATGCCTAGAACGTCCATAAGTCCCGCCACCGCAAGCAGCGGCACGGCTAGCCCGATGCACAGCCCGCCGATCGCGCCGGACGAAAATGCAACCGCGGCGCGAGAAAGACCAGCGCGAGGTTTCTCGGAAATTTGTAAAGCCATATGGCGGAACGCGAGGAGCGAAAAAACCGCGGGTAGGAAGAAACTCGCGGTTAGAAAAAAACTCGAGATCAGGTCCTACGACGACAGTTCTACCCTCTTAGATCTGAAGCGTTCAGCCTAGAAGCTGTCGAAACAGCAGCGCTCTGCCCAATGCACACGTGGCTCACGCTTTCCGGAAAACACATAACGATAGGAGGAGGTCAAATCGGCGATGTGAGCGTGAAGAGCGCTCATCTGGCACTGCGTTTGAAATGCGCCTCGTACATGCAAGACGAAAAGAAAATTTAGCATTCTCTCGCAACACATATTTGACCCACGTTGCTCTAATTTGCAATACTCGAGTTTGTTTATTTTTTACAATCGTCGACCATCATCGTCCTTCGGGACATCCGTTAAAATTGGAACGATACAGAGAAGATTAGGACGCGGTAAGAGTACAAATTTAGCAGGATCTCACATTCCGATCCGCGCAATCGATTGGGCAGATCGATTGGCGAAACGTGGCGATCGCAACTCTGTAACGATCGCTACTGAGATTTGACAAATCTCCCGCGATCAGTGATCAGTCGCATTCACACACTGTCCAAAAATTGGGCCAAAAGGCGTACTGTAGCATGGTTACAGCGTAGTAACCGATCCGCACATCGATCGCGACTAACGATCGATCGTCTACTTTTACCGCGTCCTTAGCATGGCCCCTGCGCAAGGATGACACGCACAAATCGAGAAATGGTCCAAATTTTTTGGTGATCTGGCGAGAACGTTGACCAATCACAGCTCGCCAGGGTTCTTGATTGTCTATCCAGAAAACGGCCCTGTTCGATAGGCAGGCAAGCCCTTCTGCGGAATCGTCGTGGCTGTTTCGACTTTGGTTTTTTTTTTTCCACGGTCAGCCCGAAATTTGGGGTAACTGGGTTTTAACGCTCTAGACCTTGAAGGGTTAGTGTTAGCCTGTCGAACGCTACTTTAACCCCTCAACTTCATCCCCCCCGAAAGCTCCAAGTACCTTCTCACCCGCACAGGTTTGAGCCTAGCTCCAGCCCAGCCCTCGCACCCCCAAAATGGGGGTCTGCCAAGGGATAGGCTAGGGTTCCAGATGAGAGGGGATACCCAACCCATACCCCACGAAAGTTTTCCCAGCAGGGCCCATGCTTCAACCTCACCCATATCTGCCCTAAAAAAGCCCCCCTCCTCCCACAACCAAACCAGCCACCAGCCATCTTTTTTCACCCCTGATTTACCCAGGTTCACGTGGGGAGCGGTGTAAAACTTTGGACCCTGCCCACGATGACGATGGTGGAGGGAGGGGTTGCAACATCGCCGAGACGACCCCCTCCTTCCACTCTCGGGATGGGCTGCTTCCGATCTCGATGTGGGGGGGTTAGCCCTTCAAGAATTTCTCCGAACCCTCCTCCAAACGCAGCCTAACACTAGCCCTGCAAGGAGGTGGCTGCCTATCGAACAGGGCCAACATTTTTGTTCTCGAGCGCGCACTTTTAATTTGATCATCGTGACAGTGTGTCGGTGGTAGTCAGAGGTAGCCACACAGTCGTAGTGGTGGCTTTTGCTCCGTGAACAGCGCAGCGGCGGTTCTCTAAGCAATGAGGCGCAAATACGCATCGAAAGGCGTTCACTCGTGTACACAGACAGCACTTTCTGATTCTCAGCAGATCCTAAACAATTATCTCTACCCGCGCGGCGCGTCATACGACTGCTCCGCCGGGTGTGCGAAAGCAGCGACGCCACGACCCACACGTGGCGACGAAGAGACTAGAGCTCGCGGCGCGGGCGTTGGGTGAGCGCTAAGACGTCGCAAACGAGTTTCCGCGCGCCTTCAAGAGGCCCTTTTGAGACGTGTCAAAAGTCGCGGCGCGGGCGTTGGGTGCGTTCTGAGACGTCGCAAACGACTTTCCAGACGTTTCACGACGTGAACTGGCCGCGGGGCCTTTGGGTGAGCTCGCCTCACAGCGGCGCCTCGATGGGTTGCTTTCGCCCTTCTCGCGGCCTTCATGCCACGTGGGAGTCGTCGGTCGATCCGAGCTCTCCTCCTCACGATCGCCATTCGTCTTGATCGTCTCAGCTCCGACCGCGCTATGCCAAATAATGAACGTGAAAGCAGGAGCGGCAGCAGAGACAGCAGCACGAGCGGCAACTTTAATGTTTCTGAAACGCGTCTCGGGGAACATAAAATCGAGCACGTAGGTGATCCAGGCGTATATGCTGCTTGCACTGCTAGATCGCTTCAACCATGAGTTTTACTACACGGCAGACTGGCAGTTGCGGCCAGGTTCTAACATGTACGGGTAGGTTTGGGCAGGTTTGGCCAGGTTTGGCCAGGTACCCGCATGTTCAGGGGGGTTCAGGTGGGTGAGCAACTGCTGCTAGATCTCCTCAACCACAAGATTCATTACAAGGCATACTGGCAGGTACTGATAGGTGGGGTCAGGTACAAACAGGTGCAAGAGAGTGAGCAAGCTGTGAGGTGACTGCGGAGGTGCACTTGTTGTTGCCTCCGCTAGATCTCTTCAACCACGACTTCTACTACACAGCAGACTGGCAGGTACGGATAGGCATGGACAGGTAAGGGTAGGTGCAGACAGATACGGGGCAGATATGGGCAGGTACAGGCAGGTTCAACAGGTTCGGATAGGTTTGTCAGGTTCGGGCAATCTCTGGAGGTTCAGAGTAATTTAAACATGAATTTTAACTGGCAGGTCGGAGCTTTTTTTTCCTTCTTCCCCTCCCCTTGTTCTTCCCACACCTTGCACCCCCTCTCCCTTCTTTCGACAAACAGTCATCTCCATTTCTCTCCTCCTCTCCTTCCTCACTCCGCTTCTCTCTCCCCCCCCCTCCTCTCCCCTCCCGTTTTTGCCACGTCAGCCCACCATTCACGCCTCCACAACTGACATCAACATCTTTGCTGCTGACGTCATCTCTCCAGGCCAGCCAAACAGCGTGGGCTATGACTCCATGGACACCGCCCAGATTCTGCTTGTAGTAGTCAAGAAGCACTGTGGCGTTTTCGAAAAGGACGAACCAGTCAAACGGGTTGTTGGGCGGCACGAAGCCGTACAGGGACAAAATATCTTGCCCAGTGAGCTCTGCCTCTCACGCTCACATCTTCTCGGAGGGATCTGCAGGTGGGTGCTTTGAGACGTCTCGAAACACTCCTTCATAAACAGACTTCATAAACAGAGGGATCTGCAGGTGGGTGCTGCAAGGTTGCATGGCTGCAGGTGAGTGTTACCAATTAAGTGTCTGCACGCGGCCATGCCTCCTAGTCGTAGAGTGGCGGTGGGTCACTGCCGCCCAGAGGGGTGGGCCCTGGCCTTCATACGCACGTCCTCCCAGCGTGCTTCGTAGTCGAAGAGTAAAGTGGAACTCCGGCAGCGCAAGGGCTCTGGCTCTCACCCGCTGGTTTTTGAGAATTCTCAAAAACCAGGGGGCTCTGTCTCTCATGCGCACGTCCTCTCAAAGGAACCTGTCTGCACGTGGGTCGGTGCCTCCCGCTTGCACTGTGACGCTGGCCCGCTGCAGCACAGTGGGCCGTGATTCACTGAGAGAGGTGCGCACTGATTCTTGAGGCTCTTGCAATTCGTTTCTAAGATTAATCTGCCCCCTTGGGATTGTGTGCAGGCCATGTGTAATGACAGCGCGGGGGAGGAGGGAGAGAGCAACTCTCTTGTGGCCATCAAACAACCGCCAACCTTCCAGGTACACGTGGCTCGCCACAAGTGAGTGTTGACACATCTCAAACGTAAAGCTGCCAGTAAGTAAGCCCTCCACCATGCAAGACATTTCTGAGTCGACTTAAAAAAAGACTTATCACACGCTGCCAGTAAGCCATTTAACATGCAAGACAAATTTCACACTTCTTTTGCTCCGCTGCTCCCCCTTGCCTCATTCTCCTCCATGTTCCCCTTTTTCCATGCATTTTGTGGGCCGCTCACATATGTCACTTGAATGCTCTCAGATCGCTCAAAGATGTGTTATATCAGTCAGAACAAACCCAACAAACAATTCCTTTCTCCAGTTCCTTCTCCTTACGCTCTTGTATCTCGTCTCTCGTCTCTCTCCCGTTCTATGTTGCCACTGCAGAGAGGCGTGCTAGAAGAGACAACGGATGCCGCCCAGGTGCTGCAGGCGGTGCTGTCGGGGCAGCGCATTGAGGAGATCTCGTCAGCGCTGACGAGGCGACAGCTGTCGGAAGACAAGTGGTGAACAGCTGTCAGCCGCGTGGTGCAGGAGGGGAAGCAGGCGTGAGGAGGGAGGGGTGAGGAAGAGGGGGGGGGGGAGGGGGGGGGGGGGGGGGGGGGGTGTGTTTGTGGGGAGGGGAAGCAGGCGTGGATGAGTGGGTCAATGCGAGTGGTTCTGAGGATGAGCTTCAATCTTGCATTGTGTGGGAAAGTGGTGAATGGCTGGCAGCCGCATGGTACAGGGTGAGTGTGTGGGGGTGTGGGAGTGCATGAGGGAGGGCATGAGGGAGTGCATGAGGGAGTGCATGAGGGAGTGCATGAGGGAGTGCATGTGGGAGTGCATGTGGGAGTGCATGTGGGAGTGCATGAGGGAGTGCATGAGGGAGTGAAAGAAGCTGGCTTTTTAGACGTCTCAGAATCAACTTCTTTCAGTGCAGGGGAGTGTGGGGTGCATAGATTCATGGGTGCATGGATGCATGGGTGCATGGGTGCATGGGTGCATGGATGCATGGGTGCATGGATGCATGGGTGCATGGGTGCATGGGTGCATGGGTGCATAGATGCATGGGTGCATGGGTGCATGGGTGCATAGATGCATGGGTGCATGGGTGCATGGGTGCATGGGTGCATAGATGCATGGGTGCATGGATGCATGGGTGCATGGATGCATGGGTGCATGGATGCATGGGTGCATGGATGCATGGGTGCATGGATGCATGGGTGCATGGATGCATGGGTGCATGGATGAGCTTCTTAATGCGGACACTACACTGGAGGGGTTTCATTTCAACTGCAGCGATTTTTTTAGAATTTTCAGAAAAACCCTGCAACGTCAGGGGAGTGTGGGTGCATGGATGCATGGGTGCATGGGTGAGCTTCCTAATGCGGATGTGCATGGTTGCCTAGGGGCGCTACACTGGAGGAGTTTCGACTGCAGCAAGCAAATCAGATTATTTTGATTGGTGAAGCAGTTACCAAGTGGTGCCATGTCATGGCGAAGCAGGTGCAGGTGAAGCTACAGGCAACCAGCAGCCTTCGTTCCCAAACCAGTCAGCACCACCAATTCAACACTAAACATGTTGAAATGCCCTGTTTTCCCGTTTCTGCCCTTTTCTGCCTTTCTCTGTCCTCCTCTACCCTTCACACCCCGTGCCATGTGCCATGTGCCTTCCAGGTCTGGCCCTCATGGCGAAGCAGGTGCAGGCGAAGGTCGAGGCGGACGGCAGTCTGCGGGACTCCGCCAGCTCAGCAGGGGCGATAGCGGGCGGCAGGTGGGCGCAGCTCGCGGCAACGGGGGAGGAGATGGTGGGCGGCAGAGTGGTGTGAGTCGAGTCGGAATAACTGACAGAGCGCCACGAGTGGCGCCTGTTGCGCACTCGTCACCTCTTTTCTCTATGTTTACATAAATTTGGACAATTAAAACACGAGCTTTTGAAAACCCATGTCCCCCACCAACTCTCAATCAGATTGTCTACACATCAAACAGGTATTGTTCTCTCGTACCGTATTGTCTACCTGTAGTTCATCTCATCCCACAGAAGTTCGAACCGAGAGCCTACTACTCGGCGTCGAGAGTTGAGTGCCTGGAAAAATACGGCATGGAAATCGCAGAAAGCTTCACGTAAAATAGAATCATAACAGACATCTGTCAGGCAGAAGTCTAGAGCATAGATGCTCTCTGCACCACAGAAAATGGTAGGCACCTCTATCTGATACGGTAGGCAACCATGCCGGCTGCTAAAAGTCCTATTACTGCAGGTTTGCTTGAAGCATTTACTGCAGTGCGGTAATAGTCCAATCTGCAGGGCTATTCGGGTCGTACGGTAGGTTCAATGGGCTGGTTCTAAAACACAGTTTTAGAAAACCAGCACTCAATTGAAGCATTGACACTCCACCTCCAACACCAAAACAGCTCGTCTAAACTTCAAAGATAATAACAAGCATAAAACTTCTCATACTGTCCTACGACTGTAGGGTTCAAATCAAACAGCTGCGGCGGCATTGAGCAGAGCATTGTTGGCATCCTGGCTCGCTTCCCACAGGAACCACCCTCCATAGCCTTGCGTCTTGGCGAACTGGACCTTCTTGGTGATGGTGGAAGGGTCATCGTAACCAACCCACTGGTCACCCTTCACCGCATACATGCATGAGGATGGGGTGTGGTAATAAGCTTTGTAACCTCCAGTGGTTACCAGCTGATTGATTTCCTTGTAAAAGAGAGTACCGGCTTCCTGTTGGTGGGGTGGAGAGGGAAAATGCAGGCCAAGACAAAGGATGATAAGAGAGCTTGCTGGAAGCTGCTTACTTGTTCGAAAAATAAAAAGAGGAATAAGTTACAATCTGAAAGTGCATGAGGAAGGAAGGCAAAGAGAAGAACAGAACAAACGCAAAAGGATGGCAAACATGTGAGAGAGAATGGGAGAGAAGCACGATGCAGAGTAGAAACAGGGAGGGGAGGGCCAACCTGACTGATAGACCCTTTCTGACCAGCACCAAAGGCCGCGGCTCCAACCCCAGTGCTGCTTGTCGAGGTTAAGGTCCAGGTTTTGCCGTAACCCGCCAAGCCTACCATGGCCTTGCTTCGGGCCAAGCCTCGAGTCACCCAGGCGTCCATGGAGCCCCTGACGCTCAGCTTCGAGCTGCTATCCTCCAGCGCAGTGTGCATGCCGGTCGTTTTCTCCCACGAAGGCCCGTGGAAATCGTACGTCATGATATTGACAAAGTCCAGCGTTTTGTTAAGCGTCGGGACGTTGTAGGATTCAGCGATTCTCTTCTCGTCGGGAGCGACCGCCGCCGTGAGCAGCAGCTTGGGTTTTTTAAAGGAAGCGGCTTCGGATTCGATCGCCGCCCGGAATTCCGTGAGCAGCGCGGAGAACGAGGCGGCCTTGCCACTCGGGTACTCCCAGTCGAGATCCAGACCGTCGAAATTGTGCGCGCGGGCGAGGACGATCGCGGATTGGATGAAGGCAGAGCGGGTGGCGGTGGAGGAGGCGGCGTTGCCGAAAACGGTGGTGCCGGCAGCGGCGCCGCCGATGGAGAGCAGCGTCTTGATGGCGGGGTTGGCTCTCTTTAGGTCCGCGTTGAAGAGCTTATACAAACCCCCGTCGACTTCCACTGCTGCGTTGGACGAGACGACCTGCGATGGGAGAGAGAGAGAGAGAGAGAGAGAGAGAGAGAGAGAGAGAGAGAGAGAGAGAGAGAGAGAGAGAGAGAGAGAGAGAGAGAGAGAGAGAGAGAGAGGAGGGCCTGAGAATGTGTATCAACAATCGGGACGGAGGGCTTTAAACGAGCTGGAAGATGATAATGAGGAGACATCATCAGGCAGCAGCTTTGTACCTGCGGAATCCACAGACTCGACTTCTAGCTCTGAGTCTGTGGATGAACCCCAAACCCAGACTCCTGCTAGAGCAACCAGAGCAGCCCCAACTCACAGGGCGGGAGGATCCTCAGTTGCGAGATCCACACGGAGGGGACCCCCAACACCAACCCGAGCCGCATCGGGCAACATTGCAAACCCCCCACCCCCACCACCAATTTCCCACACTCCAACCCATTCCCGAGCCGCCCCACAATCTGCACCTGGCGGTAACCCCATCCCAACCCACGCGCGAGAGGAAAAATCCCCAGAAACACTCGCCAAGGACGACGTGCTATTCGCTGGGGTTGGAAGATGGGACCTGACGAAATTGCGCGACAGTCGCCACGCACCACTCTCCCGCCACCTCCCACCCGACCCTCGCAAACTTTTCGCCACCGCCCTGCTGGTACCTCTGCTGCGGTTGGCGAACGATCCAGACTCACACTCTGCTTGGGTCGTCCTCTTGTTCCTCGCACGACTCACACTTCGCCAGCTGTCACCCAGGCGTCCAGATTGGAAGGCAGTCAGCGCACGACTTAGCAAATTCATGGGTGGGGACTGGGATGAGCTGTACAAGGACACCGTGGACTCACTGACCCGTCCCCAGCCACCCAGACACCAGCCGGATGACATTGGGGTCATCGCGAGAGCTGAGGGGCTAGCTCGACGTGGCAGCCTGCGACGGGCCGTCATGGCCTTAGAGGCCACGCCAGTTTGCACGCCATCGCCGGCTGTGCTGGAGGCACTACGCGCCAAGCACCCACCTGCGCCCGCCTCCCCACCTGACTGGATATTTCCCACACCAGACCCTCACCTCTCGGCGCCTTACGAGGTCTTCTCCAAGGTTTTGGGTCGGTGTGAGATGGGAGTAGGAGCTGGGCCATCAGGAACAACATTCGAACACCTGCGGGACGCATCTCTGATCAACGCTTCAGTGGGGAAGCACCTGCATGCGCTAGTCAACACCATACTCACTGGAAAATTACCTCTCGCAATAGCCGAACTCCTCACCGCCTCTCGCCTGATTGCCCTTACCAAACCAGGAGGGGGGACGAGGCCGATAGCCATCGGCGAAAGCATCACTCGCCTCGCTGCCAAAACAGCTCTTACCTTGACGGCGGGCGCCGCTCGAGATTTCTTCTTACCTCATCAATTCGGTGTAGCGGTTCCAGGGGGAGCAGAGGCGATCATCCACATCACGCGAACCTTTCTTACCGTCAACCCTGGAGCGCTCGTTCTGCAGGCCGACCTGGCGAACGCTTTCAATAGTGTTAACCGAGGGGCCATCGCGGAGTCGCTTCGAGGTTCGACGCTAGCTCCGCTACTGCCACTCGTGAAACTGTCATATGGCCACCCCTCTTCCCTATGCCTGGATGCCGGATTCTCGCACCCACCACTCTTGAGCGAAACCGGGGTGAGGCAGGGAGATCCCCTCGGCCCCTTGCTGTTTGCTGCCGCCATTCACCCCGCGTTGACAAGCACGGCACTTACCTTCCCGTCCGTGGTATGCCTGGCATACGCGGACGACGTCACTTTTCTTGGAGAAGCAGCGGCTTGTGCGGCGGCGTTTGGGCACTTCACAGGAAGCCTTGGGGAGATTGGGCTACAACACAACCCCGCTAAGTGTGCGGCATGGTCACAGGCAGGCCGTCAGTCAACACCCCTGCCGCAGGGCGTACCTTTCATTGATGACGGCGTGAAGGTGCTGGGCAGCTTCGTCGGCGGAAACGACGCAACTGCAGCGTTCCTACGCGACAGCCTTAACACAATGGGAGCCCCACTTCGCCTAATTGCGAGAATGGAGCCACAGCTGGCGTCTCTCCTGCTTACCAGATGCATCTCGCAACGAGTCTCCTATGTCGCGCGCACCACTCCGCTCTCTCCCTTGCCAGTGGAGGAATGGTCGGACTGGGGCAAGGGATTGTTTGACACACTGTTGACGGCTTGCGGCATTCGACACCCACGGGGGGAGGCTGAGATAGCACGGACCTGGGCCCAAGCCTCACTCCCGATCTCACTTGGAGGCTTGGGTCTGACGGACCCGTCGGAGGAGGGTCGCGTAGGGTTCTTGGCGAGCTACACGCAGGCGCAGCATTTGCTCACCTCCATTGACGAGGCGGCGGTCGGCGCCTTGGCAGAAACACGGATCCAGATGGCGGGACCCTACCTCAACACGTCCCCGCTGTTTGACTGGTTGGAGAGGTGCGAGGAGATGTTGCCGGAGGACAAGAAGGAGCTGCTGCAGAGCGACCGCGCCGAACCCAAAGGCATCAAGCTGCAGCACGGGCTGGCAATCGCGGTCCACGGACGCCGCTACGCCGAGCAGGTCCAAACCACGCGCGACATGCCGCTCAACCCCCTTAGCGGGCACACGCAACGTATGCTCTCCCTCTCGGGGTATGGGGCAGGGGACTGGCTCAACGCGGTCCCCTTTAACAAGTCGCTGCGCCTGGCTCCAGATCACTTCGCCCACGCACTACAGTTCCGAATGGGGCTTCCCTCCTCTGCACCTGGGGCTTGTGACTGCCGCAACAACACGGCAATCACAGACCGACGGCTGCCCAACCACCTTCTGCGCTGTGACACAGGGAAGGGGAGGACCAACACCCATAATGAGCTGCGGGATGAGTGCCTCCGGATGGCCAACGACGCGGACTTCATGACTCATGGAGAGACAACCGCATTCTGCCCCGTCACTAGGAAGAAGGCGGACATAGCAATCAGGGACAAGTCCTCGGGGGCGGTTTGGATTGGGGACGTGACAATCACGGACCCCATCAGCACCCGTGACCCCAACGCAGTCAAGGGCAGGGGGTGGGCAGCCCGTGAAGCGGCGGAGAAGAAGATCTCCGTCTACGAAGGCTCAACGGCTTCGTGGGTCGGATTCTTCCCACTCGCCGTTGACACCTACGGCTGCCCTTGCGAGGAAGTGCCCCAATTCTTCAAGCTGTTAGCCGAGACCGCCGCCCGCAGGCTCTTCAACGCGGCCCCCTCATCCTACCAGGCTACGAAGCTGCTGCACCAGTTCCGCCAGAGGTGGTCCGTGGCGCTGCAGCGTGCTCAGTCGGTGAGCTTTATGGAGAAATGCAACTACGCGGCACAGGTGGAGAACCCACCTGCGGAGATGCCAGGCGAGGGCATGTCCCTTGGGGACTGCCTGGCCATCTTAGAGCCGGTGCTGGAGCTCCCTTAGACGGAGCAGAGGGGGAGGGGGGTGAGTGGGATGTGTGGGTTAGAAGATGATTTGTATGAGTAGCATCTCTATCCTTTGCATGTCTGTATTTGCTTGGATCTAATACACGGACCGCTTGAGAGGAGGGACGGAATGTTGGGTAGGGAAAGGGCTGAGGCTGCACGGGGAAGGGAATGGGCGAAATGAAACGCGGGATGGATGGAGGGCGAGAAATACGGCATGAATCTGGGATGGCAGGGGGAATGGAAGAGGAAGGTCAGAGCACTTGCAGCTGATGGCGCGGAGACGTGTGCATGGCAAGATAGTGCGGCGCAGTGCGTTACCTACCTTGTAAGTGGTGGGGTTGATGGAAGCAAAGGCGTAGAAGACATGGGTGAGCTTGGCAGCGGGGATGGCGGCCCTGTTCCCCCAGCTGCCGAAATACGCCATGCGCTTCAGCCCAGTAGAGGGGGTCGGGGAGCCGCTTGTGGGCGGAGGGGGACCGGTTGAGGGCGGCGGGGAGCACTGGGAGAGGCATTTAGCGTTGCAGTAATCGGGGGTAGAGCCGCAATAGCCCCACTCGCTGCAGCAGAGCTTGTTGGCGCAAAGCACCGTGGCGGAGCACGCCTTCTGCGCGCGCGCGCGCAGGGGAAGGTGCGCGAACGAGAGCAGCAGCAGCAGCGCCGCGAGCAGGAGGATTCCGAATCCTCCGCGGAGGAGGAAGAGCCGGGGACGCGACGACGCCGGCAGGGGTAGTGTGATCGCCATGGCTGCCAGAGAGTGAGCGGGTTCGACTCAGGCTGCGTGTGTGGAATGGAAAAGACTCCCACGGCTGAAGCTGAGGTGAGTATTCGCGCTGAGGTGAGTAATGGGGAAGTTACTAGCGGATACGGAGCGAAAGGAGAGGATGAGTTGGAATGGAGAGGCCGCTGCGATATATAGGTCTGAAGAGCGATGCGCAGGACTGCCACGGGGCGGGGGACTGGCGGGGTCGACGGGAGACCTGGGAACGCGCCGCGGGGGATGGCCCGCGCGGGGAGTAGTAAGCATGGGGAAGGAGCTTCGCCATGGTCCGAACCTCGCTGCGTGAAAAAGAAATGCACGAGGGCAGCTGCTACTACGGCACCTGCGCGACAGACGCGCAGGCGCTACTACTTGCTGCGGGTGTTGCGACGTCTCAGAAGCGCCTTCATATTGAACGCGGTTACCAGGCACCTGCGCGACCTACGCAGCTAGTAGCAACGGCATCTGCGCGCGCGGGACGCCGCAGCTTCTACTAGTAGCTGGGGCACCTGCGCGCCTGACGCAGCTCAGCTGCTTAGCAAACAATAATTGCGTGTAGAGAGGGTATTTTTGAGACGTCTCAAAATTACCCTCTCTACACCTGGGGCACCTGCGCGCCTGACGCAGCTCAGCTCAGCTGCATAGCAAACAATAATTGCAAGCGGGGAAGGCTGAAAACGCTCAGCTGCTGCGGGTACGACGAAACCTGCCCGTAGCGCATGTGGGAGGGGTGATGACGTCGCGGGGAAGGCGGCGGCTACATAACGAACGATTATTGTTGCGCGGAAGGCTGGCAACGCGCTTCCCCTCGTGCGTCGCTCTTCCTCAAGGAGACGTCTACACAGCTACTACTCGGGACTGGTGTTTCTCGAGCAGATGTCTACACTGCTACTACTCGGACTGGTATTCCTTCAGCAGACATCTGCACGGTTATTACTCGGACTGGAGTCTAGAGAGTCGGCTACATCTGCTTGCCATGTGGGTCCGACTTCATCCATGTCGAGGTTCATGAAGCTACGCACAGCGCAAGTGCCTCAGTCCGTTGTGCTTTGGGAAAGACGAGGAAGGAAGCCAAGGGAATATCGAGGGAATGCCGAAATGATGTACAGACGCATTTCTCCTCAGTGATGGAGGTTGAGAGCGATTCTGTAGGAAACAGAATGGTTGATTATACGTGGAGCAATCGTATTGCAATTTTTCTTATTGGATACATTGCGAATAAATAACTAGCTTGTAGCCTAGCCTGGTTTATATAAACATCAACCATTGCAACTGCATCTATTCAAGCACACAACTCGATAAAACCATTCACACATCCACCTAAAACTCTCAATCAACTTGTCTACACAAGACATCAAGCGAAATCCCCAGTAAGATACTCCTTTTGTTCTTCATCTCACGCTGCGGCTGCAGCATTGAGCAGAGCATCGTTCGCATCCTGGCTCAGTGCCCAGAAGAACCACCCTCCATAGCCTTGCGCCTTGGCAGATTGAACCTTGGTGGTGATGGTGGAAGGGTCGTCGTAACCAACCCACTGGTCACCATTTACCGCATACATAGAGGATGTTGGGGCGTCGAGTGTAGCTGTGTAACCTCCAGTTGTTACCAGCTCATCGATTTCCCTGTAAAAGAGAACACCAGCTTCCTGTTGGTGGGATAGAGAGGGAAAATGCAGGCCAAGGAAGAGGGTGATGAGAGCCTGCTTAAAGCTGATTGCTTAGACTCAGGAAAAAGGGAATAAGTTGCATTCTGGAAGTGCAAGACGAAGGAAAAAGTGAAAGTGAAAAAAAAAAAAGACGCAAAAGGCTGTGATCATGCGAGAGAGGGAGAGAAGCAGGCTGCGGAGAAGAAACAGGAAAGGGAAGAGCTCACCTGACTGATAGACCCAGGCTGACCAGGCCCAGTGGCCGCAGCTCCAACCCCAGTACTGCTTGCCGAGGCTAGAGTCCAGGTTCGGCCGTACATCGCCAAGCCTAGCATGGCCTTGCTCGGGGCCAAGCCTCGGGACACCCAGGCAGCCATGGCACCCTTGAGGCTCAGCTGGGGGTTGCTCAGATCCTCCAGAGCCGTGTGCATGCCGGTGATTAACTCCCATGAACCATGCAGATCGTACGTCATAACATTTACAAAGTCCAGCGCACTGTTGAGTGTCGGGACGTCGTAGGATTCAGCAATTGTCGGCTCGTAGGCAGAAACTGCTGCAGAGAGCAGGAGCTGGGGCTTCCCAGACGAAGCGGCTTCGGATTCGATCGCCGCCCGGAAATCCGTTAGCAGGGCGGAGAAGAGGGCGGCGTTGCCCGTTGGGAACTCCCAGTCGATATCCAGACCGTCAAAATTGTACGATCGGGCGAGGGTGATCGCGGATTGGATGAAGGCGGAACGAGAGGAGGGGGAGGAGGCGGCGTTGACGAAAGCGGTTGTGCCTGCGGAATAGCCCCCGATGGAGAGGAGGGTCTTGATGGCGGGGTTGGTATCTTTCAGGGCGGAGTTGAAGCGCAGATAGAGACCTTCAGTCACGTCGACAGCTGGGTTGGATGGGACGACCTGTGTGGGGGGGGAGATAGAGCAGGTGAGGGGTTAGGGGTTAACAGGGGTTGGCGCGGAGTTGAAACGCAGATAGAGGTCCTGAGTCACGTCCACTGCTGGGTTGGAGGGGATGACCTGTGTGCGAAGGGGAGAGGACATGAAGGGTTTCGAATGAATACGGATTGAGGGCCTTCAGGGCGGGCGGAGTTGAAACGCAGATCGAGGCCCTGAGTCACGTCCACAGCTGGGTTGGAGGGGACGACACGTGAAATGGGAGAGAGAATACTGAGTGATGGTGGGCCTAAGCACGGATTTGAGGCAGGAAATACGGTGTGGTGAGCCTAGGATGGCAGGATATGGAGGTAAAACCCGAAACCCTGGATGTCTAAATAGCTGCACCAAACGGCACAGAGAAGTGTTAATGGCAAGAGAGTACGGTACCTTGTATGTGGTGCCCGAATGGGGGAAAGGGTTCCGTTGGAGGGCGGAAGGGGGAAGGGATGAGCTTCACACGCCTCCCGTACCTTGTGAGTAGTGCCGTACCTGGTATGTGCTGGCGTCAATGGAAGCAAAGGCGTAGAACACATGTGTGAGCGAGGCAGCAGGGATGAGGGATGGATCCATGCCCGCCCAGTTGACAAAATACGCCATGCGCTTCAGCTCAGTAGGGGGCGGAGGGGAGTCGGTTGAGGGCGGAGGGGGAGAGGAGGCGGAGGGGGAGCACTGGGATTGGCAGCCAGAGCCGCAGTAATCGGGGGTGGAGCCGCACCAGCCCCACTCGCTGCAGCAGAGGTTGTCGGCGCAAAGAGTTGTGGCGGAGCATTGCTGCGCGCGCGCGCGGAGGGGGACGTGCGCGGACGAGAGCAGCAGCAGCGCTGCTGGACGAGGAGGAGCGGAGACCGCGGCGAGGGCAGTGGTACTATGATCGCCATGATTGTTGGGGTTGAGCAGCAGACTCGCGACTATTAGGAGAAGGGAGCGGTGAGTTACAATGGGGAAGTTGCAATGGGGAGACTGGTTCGAGTGGTGGTGACTTGTGAGACGTGATGGGGCAAGGCTGTGTTATATACTCTGATGGGAGAGCGAGTGGAGAGAGGAGCGGATGGGTTTGACGGGGAATGTATGGGGATGGCGTTATCCATGGCCAATGCGGTGTAGAGCTATCGGCGATTCGGACCCCTGCCGACGCAAAGGGTTACGGGAATCCGAGTGACTCGGATGGAATTCGCTCCTCTGACCGCAATCGCGACTCGTCGCATTCGGAGTATCTACAGCGATTTGGATTCGGAATGCGGCTGCGGTACGTCGGTGACTTGGTATGAAAAAATATAGAAAGGAAAAGTGCATACGACGGCTATGGCTGCGACACCCGCGCGCCGCGTGTGTGTAAAAAGGGCTGAAATTACTACACACGTGCCGCCGACGATAGGATTCCTTCGCGGAAACACCCATGACCCGTGCCGACGTCGCGACTCGAAACGCGACAGCTATTTACGACACAATTATTGCTGCAAGGAAGAACACCGCCGTCAAGAACGCCGACCTTTCTCGCACAGACATTCCGGACAATGATCCCTCGGACTTCAGTCTGAAGATTCTAGCTAATGCGATTGGTCCGAGTTTGAGTGTTCGAGTGTCGAAACTATGTACGCACACCCTGAATGCCGACGCACACCCTGAATGCCGTACCGTGAATGCCACGGGATTGGAGTTGAGGGAGAAGAGGAGAGGGCTGTCTTGTCGGTCGACCAAACCCAAGTCGACACTATCAAGGGTGTTTCTAGGGACCTCGCAACTTATGTTCCAACATCTCGGTTGAGAACGATCCCGAGGAAATCCGAACGGTTAGTGCCACTTGTATTGGGACTTGTTCGCTTTTGTTCGGTAGTATCGGTTGAGAAAGATTCTGTGGAGATTCGAAGGGTCATTCGTTTGAGATAAATAAATCTAACAGCACATTCATTCCTCTCACAGGATATAAAATTGTAGGAGTACGTTAGACCTGCAAATACATGTAAATATAGGCTTATGTTGAAATGCTCTTGAACGCAAGGGTGTGTGCTATGTGATGTATTGTACAGACGCGCAGCATAAATATCTATTCTGTAGTGTGCTGCTGATATCATGAGAATTTCTCCCCCTGTAGCTCAAGGTCTAGATCACTCTCTCATAGAGCCCTGATGCTGGTGTTAGACAGGGGGGCAGGGGGGGCATGCGAGGAGGGACAAAAGGGCACATACAGAGGGGAAGGAAAGTAAGACATCAGAAGCAAGGGGACACGTGGGAAGAGCACACCCCTGCTATTAGTGCTCACACAGGGAGAAAGGCTGCACAAAGAGCTCATCATTCCCAGCTGAACAGCGTCCTCCTAACAGCTGATTCACTATACCATATACGACAGCTGTCTTATGGTATTTACTTTCCACCATCAGTGCTCGCAGAGCGAGAAGGGCCGTTCAAACAGCTCCTCATTGGCCAGCTGAACCAGCGCCTTCCTCTCTTCCATCAGAGCCTCCCGGTACTTCTTTGCTTCTTCCATTGTCATCGATGCACCCCTGCCATCCCTGCTCTCTCTCCCCCCACCCTGCCCCTCGCCTCCATCCTCTCCCTCATCAACCCCACCCTCCTCCCCACCTCGCTCCACACCACTACTTTCTCCCTTACCCTCTTCCCCATCCTCTCCCCCACTCACTCCCTCTGCAATCAAATCTAGAGCTAACCCAGGCAGGACCGAGCACGGGTGGCCTTTTCTCTCCAGCTCCCTCCTCTGCCAGCTCAGCTGCTGAGGTGGCACGCGTGCAGTGGATACGATTGCCACCCGCGGATCCACCAGGAAAAAGACGAGAATCTTCCGGTGGCCGGCACGGGTATTGTCCTGTAGCTCGAACGGCGCAACCCGGTGGTGGAAGTGGTTTGGGAAGGCGAGGCAGAGGTTCGGGATGTCGGTTCGGACCGAGCCTAGAGGTTGGGTGAGAGGTCCGTCGTCCACCAGGCCGTATATCCGAGCCACCCCTTTGTTATCGTTCTGATCATAGTCTGGTTCGGCAACGGTGATCCTGAATTGGAGGCGCGACTCGGTGATGTTGTGAGAGTCGAAATAGTAGATGCCTGTGGCCTGGGAAAAGGGAAAATAGGGAGGGAAAAAGGATAGGGACGGGGGAAATGGGGAGGGGGAAAGAGGGGTGGGAGATTGGGGGAAATGGGGAGGGGAAGGGGAAAACGGGACGGGGAGGGGGAAAAGGGGCAGTGGAGTGGAGTGGAGGATATAGAGGTGTTATGGCATGCTTTGTTGTCGTTCTGATCGTAGTCTGGTTTGGGAACGGTGATTCTAAACTGAAGGCGCGACTTGGTGATGCTGTGAGAGTCAAATGAATAGATGCCCGTGGCCTGGGGGAAGGGAAAACGGGAGGGAGAACGGGATAGGGAGGGGGAAACGAGGAGGGATAACGGGATGGGAGGGGGGAAATGGGGAGGGGAAGGGGGAAAGGAGAAGGGGAGGGAGACAAATTGGAGTGGAGGGGAGGATATAGAGGTGCTATGGCATGCCTTTGTTGTCGTTCTGATCGTAGTCTGGTTCGAAAAAAGTGAACCTGAACTGAGAGTGCGACTCCGTGACGTTGTGAGAGTCAAAGTAGTATATGCACGTGGCCTGGGGGAAGGGGAATGGGGAGGGAAAACGGGATAGGGTGGGGGAACGGAGACTAGCGGAAGGGGAAAAAGGGGAGGGAAGGGAGGGTGTGGTCTGAGAGAGGGATATGGGGGAAAAACAATATCGGTGGAAATCGGTCCAATATATTCCTATTGGTACATCTATACACATCCCTCCCCTCCCCTCCCCTCCCCTCCCCTCCCCTCTCCTCCCATCCAACCCCCTCCCTTCCCCTCACTTACCGCCTCGTATCCACTCACCACAATATGCTCATTCCTCATGCCCTCCACATGCCAAGTACCCCCAGGTTATCTCGGGCTTTCAGGGGTAAGTCGAATGCTCGCCACCTTCACCACCACCTGCACTCGTCGCTCCCTCACCTCCACCACAGCTCACTCCTTCCCATCCCTCACACCCTCTATCACTTCACTCACCACAATATGCTCATTCCGCATGCCCTCCACATGCCAAGTACCCCCAGGTTATCTTGGGCTCTCAGGGGTGAGTTGCATGCTCGCCACCTACACCACCACCTGCGCCCACTCCTTCCCATCCCTCACAACCGCAAGAGCTCACCACAATATGCTCATTCCGCATGCCCTCCACATGCCAAGTACCCCCAGGATACTTCGGGCTGTCAGGGATCAGCTGAATGCTCGCCACCTTCACCACCACCTGCAGTCGCCGCCCTTTCAGATCCACCACGTGCCCGGGGGAGGGAGGCTGTGGGGGGGAGAACTCTGCAGGGGTGTCTGGCTGCTTGGGCTGCCGGTCCACCAGCCACTGGTGGTAGTCGTCATCGTCGTCCTTGTCGTATTCCCTCTCGCCCTTCCACTCATCGTACCACCTGGTATAGGAGAGGGAAACAGACGGTAATGGACAGAGGCACAGTGGGAACAGGAAGCCTTGGAGGGCACGGCTTGCACTGCCGGTCCACCAGCCACTGGTGATAGTCGTCATCGTCCTCCCTGTCGTATTCCCTCTCGCCCTTCCACTCGTCGTACCACCTGGCAGGTGGGAAGCAGAAGGGATCGCATAGAGGCACAGTGGGAACAGGAAGCCTTGGAGGGCACGGCTTGCACTGCCGGTCCACCAGCCACTGGTGGTAGTCGTCATCGTCCTCCCTGTTGTATTCCCTCTCCCCCTTCCACTCGTTTGTACCACCTGGAGGGTGGGAGGGAGAACAGGAGGCAGAAGGTATCGTATCAAGGCGCAATGGAAACAGGGAGACTTGGAGCACTGCTCGGGCTTTCGGTCCACCAGCCACTGGTGATAGTCGGCATCGTCCTCCTTGTCATATTCCCTCTCGCCCTTCCACTCGTCGTACCACCTGGTAGGTGGCAAGGGAATAGGTGTAGACGTACAGTGCATTGGAGTTAAACATATTGACACTTAAAAAAAACAGTTTTGACAATCCAAAAACAATACACCACAACGGCAGCATACACGTAACATTGTTCAACAGCAAACAAACGAACTTACCCGTAAATATCGTAGTCGAATCGCTCTCGTCGCTGCTGGACTGCTTCTGTCAGCACTTTGTTAAACAACGGCACAAACGCAGTGGCAAAAATATGCTCCAAGCCCCGATACATCCCCGCAAACTCATGCGGATGCAAATTATTAATATACGACCGAAACTTCGCACTCTGACCATCCGCAGCAACATCCACCTCCGCGGGCAGCCACTGAAACTTTTCCGAGAGGTACGAATGGTTCCCGGTCGGGTAACACACTGGCCGGGTCGGCTGGCCGGGCGGCATAGGCCGAGCCACCTCTCCCAAGCTGCTAACCAGCTCATCCCAGGGCAGAATCTGCAGGTCGTTTGGCGGATCCTGGATGACTCTACTGCGGCCGAAGACCAGGCAATGCAGGCTGGGGTGAATGAGATCTATTACTTGCTGATTTGATCCCGGGTGGTAGTCGATTTGATCCTCGGGAACTGATTCGAGTTTGGTGATTCCGTCTAGAAAGAGTTGCTTGAGTGAGGGGTCGAGTGGGGGGTCTGGGGAGATGAACACGCCCTCTACTGCGGAGGGGAGGACCTTGGGATTGCCGTGGATGGAAAGAGAGGCGAGTGAGGATGAGGGAGTGGAGGAGGGAGTGGGGGAGGGAGGAGAGGAAGAGGAGAGGGAGGATGCGAGCCAGCGTAGCTCAGAGATTGTGTAGACGAAGAGAGCAGGGTCGATCTGGGAGAGGGGGGGGGAGAGACAGAGAGAGGGAGGGAGATAAGGGGAGTGGTGAGGGAGACGACTTCTGAGGCGCCTCACGAGACAGCGGAGCTCAGCGATGACGTAGGAGAAGAGAGCAGGGTCGATCTGTGAGGGGGACGGGAGAGACAGAATGAGGGAGTGTTGTGAGAAGAGTGAGGGGCGGGAGAGAGAAGGTCAAGAGGAAAGCACAAGGTTGGGGAGGCAGAGAGGCGGAAAGGGGGAGTGAAAAAGCGTGGAGGGGATGGGGTCAGGTGGACACAAAAGGAGCAGCGAGCGAACATTCTTCGGCTGGACACCTCATATCCTTACTTTCACAGAAAAGGGAAATACAAATAAAGAATGAAGAAAAACGTTTTTTTTTTTTTTTCCCTATTTCTTGAACTTTTTGTTTTGACACCTTGACACTCACGTCGGGCGCGGATCACCTTGACAGGCCGCGTTGTGGTCTCCCTCAGGAACGAAAGCACGCTAGAAGCATCCTCCGCACTCCAGAACTCCTTACTGGCGTCAATAAAACCGTCAGGATGGACGTCAGCTGCCGGCTCCGTCAACTCCGCCTTCCATTTCTTGACGATTTCGTCGTCCATCACCTTCCGCATCCAGTCCGGCTTCTCCCGAATTTGACCCATGACGCGGCACAGAAGCAGTTCTTTAAGGCTTCGCACGGGAAAGCCGAGCTCGAAATCGCCGGCATTGTCGAACGGGTTGGGGAACTCTGGAAGATCCTGATTTTGTCGAAATGAGTTGGGTGAATTCGGATTCGCGGATTGATTCGGATTTTGATACATGGCGACGGTGGTGGGATTTGAAAATGGCCGGCGAGCAGCGGGAAGGGGAGGTTTCGAGCCGCGTCGACCAGGGGATGGAATAGATGAGCGTCGGATGAAAGGTGTGCGGGTGAAACAGCGGGATGATTGTACGTTACAGCCGATCAGCCTACTGCTCCTTGAGAAGCAAGTGACAGAGCGGCTGAATAAAGCACTGGGAACTAGCGCATCGGACATAGAGGAGTCGCGTGTGAATGTGGCCGAAGCAAGGCTGGGAACTAGGTGGGAGGGCTGTTGCGTACGCGAGGAGAACCAGGTGTGTGCTCAAGAAAGGCTTGCAGGAGGAGTCCTTTTTGGCAAACATGGCACACGCATGAAATAGCGGAAGGTGTGTTGTAATTGGTCGACGTGCTCCGTCAGGTCGCCAAAAAAATTTGGACCATTTCTCGATTTGTGCGTGTCATCCTTGCGCAGGGGCCATGCTAATCTTCTCTGTATCGTTCCAATTTTAACGGATGTCCCGAAGGACGGACACGAAGGTCAACCAAAGAATCCTAGTAGCCGCGGGTTATGTTTTGAAGTGTTTTCTGGGTCTATTTTGCTCAAGGCTGTACGCAGTTGTTGGGGCCCATCAGAGCAGACTACTCCACTTTGAAAGCAATGTTTGAGCCACTCGCATGCACTTCGGTTCAGTGTGCCGCAGTCATTCGCTTCTTCCATCCAGCCGCACATCCCCGACTATGCAAACTGAGAATTAATAACAGAATATCGGCTTTGTTGAGAAGCCAAACAGAAAGATATCAAATCAGAATTGCGTCGTTCTGATCGAGGACGCAAGAACCGGGCGACTATCGCTCGATTTAAAAGTGGTATACGATTTTGCTTCTTAGTAAGATCCGCTCTTTATCGCGTACGTAGATCCATGGCGGCAGCCGCGCCTGGCGGCGACGATGACGGGAACGATTACATGGGCGATCTCTCGGCCTTCTTGCCGCCAGAAGATGCGTCGAACCTTCGCGATCGGCAGCAGCAGCGGCAGAAGAAGCCGGCCAAGCCTGCGCCACGTCAGCGGCCAATATCCTGCTCCCCTCCCTCTCTGCCGTCGCTCGCAGCTTCTCCTGCTCGCACTGCATCGGCTGCGGCACAAGCACTTCTAAAGCATACACTGTGATTTTGATTTTGCAGCTGCGCTTGAAATTTAACAGTTCAGCTGTGTATTGTCCTCCATCCTCCCTGCCGCCCCTCACAGCTTCTCCTGATCGCACTGCATCAGCTGCGGCACAAGCATTTCTACTGCGCACACTGTGATGTGACTTCTCCCACATCCTTACCTTCTTTCGCCCTCCGCCCTGCCATCTCCTGCTCCCCTCCCTCCCTGCCATCTCCTGCTCCCCTCCCTCCCTGCCATCTCCTGCTCCCCTTCCTCCCTGCCATCTCCTGCTCCCCTCCCTCCCTGCCATCTCCTGCTCCCCTCCCCCCCTGCCATCTCCTGCTCCCCTCCCCCCCTGCCATCCGTCACAGCTTCTGCTGCTCGCACTGCATCGCCTGCGACAGAAGCACTTCTACTGCATACACTGTGGCTGCCAGGTGGGTGCTCTATTAAGAGATGACCTTTGAGTCGACTCAAAAGTCACCGCATCACCTGCGACAGAGGCATTTGTACTGCATACACTGTGGCTGCCAGGTGGGTGCTCTGTTGGTGGCAGGTGGGTGCTCTGTTGCTGCCAGGTGGGTGCTCTGTTGGTGGCAGGTGGGTGCTCTGTTGCTGCCAGGTGAAGGTCCAAATGTAGTCACAGCACGCCTTCACATCCAACCACTCCCGCTTTCCCTGACCCCTCCTCTCCCGCTTTCCCTGTCCCCATTTTGATGTGACTCAAAAGTCAAATCAATTCAGAATGGCACCCCTTTTCCCACCCTCCTTCCCCTCCTCCCGACCCCCACCACAACCACCAGTTTCCCTTTTCCCTATTTCTTCCCCCTTGTCCCCCCCCATGCAGTATGAGTTATTGGAACATCTTGCTGGCATGTTACTGTATTGAATTGAAAATACTGTACTGGCTTGCAAAATACTCGCAATTTCCCCTGTTCCCCACTCCTCCCCTCTTCTCCCTCCTCTTTCCCCCTCCTCCCCCCTTCGCACCCCTCCTCCCACCCACCCACACCTCTGCTGCTGTGGGCAGTATGAGAGTGATGAGGCCCTTGCAAGCATGTGCCCGGGGGAAGACGAGGAGGCGCACTGAAGAGGAGCCTTACTGACGGAGAACTCAATGGGTACACCTCAGCTTCCCTGGTCAAGAGTGATCAGGCGGAAAACCCGCGGCTTGGAAAATTAATTTTGGGATGCCCCGAACCCCGGATGCCCCGAAGCTAGGAATTCGCCTTCAGTAGTGATCAAGAGCGGTCAAGAGCAGTCAGGATTGGTCAAGAATGGTTGAAACTGATCGAGAATAGTCTCAGAAAGTTTTGTGGACACAGATAGTCACGACGGTTGGTACCGGGACTTGCCATTGTGGGGAAATATGATGCTCCTCAACGGGGAATGTTATGGCACTTGCCATTGTGTATATTACACGGTAAAGCCAAGTGTACTCGAGTGATTCAACATCCTCACCCTTCCTAAACACACCTAAGCTAAGACCTGGTAAGAATTGGAGGCATGCCACGCAGGTGGCCAAGCCCCATCCAGATACTAAACCGACGCTGCACAACACCATGCCATTTTCTTAGGAACCGAGCCTCCCTCAGCAATAGTATCCCAGTGCTGCTCTGCATGCGCCCATGCACTAAACCCCCACTCCCCTTCCCTTCTCTGATTTTTTGGCACTCGGGACCGCTTGCTCCTCGTCTAGTGCCTTGAGACTCGTAGGATGGTTCCTGGAAGGAACCTACCTAGAAAGCACCTCCTGCGGCCTGCCTATCCATGTTGCCTGGGGCCACTTATTGATGCGGTGGACTGGTGGTGTACCACCGTGAATAAATCCCTCTGAAAAATCTCCACTCACAACCCCTTTCTCTCACACCTCTTGGAAAATCTTCCCCAGTCTCATGATGCCGCTGGCCCGCTTCTTTCTGTCCTCCTTAGAAGCTGTCTTGTCTTTCACTACAAGCTCCACCACGTGCCGCAGTGTACTCTCTATGTCCAGCACGCTTATCTGCAAGGTAGAAAGAGGGATGGAGTGGGAAGAAGAGGATTGCACTTCGTACTGTAACTACCTTTTTAGAAAACAAATATTTAAGACAATTTCTACTTGATTTTTTTTCACAGAGCAGAGACTCAAATGCAGGGGACCAAATAAGCACACACACGCACACAAAAAAAAAACAAAAACACTGACCAAAGGGGTGCGGGCACTGACCATCCAGACGGAGTTGAGGAACTCGGGCATGTTGGGCTGCTCGCTGGGCGGCTTGTGAGGGTCCATGTTCACCTTCATTTCTGATAGCCTGTGGTGTGAGCGGGAGGGGGAGGCGGCAGGCAGAAGGATTGGGGGAAGAAGAGTACACGGGGAAGAACCATGAATGGTGCTGCTTGCTCGCTGGCGGGCTTCTGAGGGTCCATGTTGACCTTCATCTCCGATAGCCTGTGGGGTGAGTGGGGGGGAGGTGAGGGGGGGGCAGGAGGATTGGGGGAAGAAGAGTACGCGGGGAAGAACCATGAATGGAGCTGCTCGCTGGCTAGCGGGCTTCTGAGGGTCCATGTTGACCTTCATCTCCGATAGCCTGTGGTGTGAGTGGGGGGGGCAGGAGGAGAGGGGTAGGAAGAGAAGGGCAGGAGGAGAAGGACAGGGAAGGACCATGAAAGGTGCTCGTTGCCTGGTTTCTGAGGGTCCATGTTTACCTTCATCTCTGATAGCCTGTGGTTTGAGCGAGAGGGGCAGGAGAGTCGGCAGAAGAGCACAGGGGTAAGAACATGAATGGTGCCTGCTAGGGGCAGAATAGCATACGGCTTCCGAGGGTCTGCAGTCACCTTCACCTCAGAGAAGGGTTCCGGGGAAACAGTTTCCCGCAACCCTTCACATGAGTGCTGCGTCGATAACGTTGCACCAAGACTTCATGGTGTGACCTGACTCCTACACTACAATGCGTAAACAGAGTAAGTTAAGTGTTCCAAGTAAGAGACTCACTTAAGGGCTGCATCCACAGCATTGTACCGAGTCTTTATGGTGTGCCCAGTCACTTAGTTGATATACATCTAGCCTCCCTGTAAAGCACTTACTTAAGCGCCGCATCCACAGCATTGTACCGGGTCTTCATGGTGTGTCCGGATTCTTTCACAGCATTCACGAAGCCCGGAATGCCGAGCAGCTCTGTGAGGCCTAGCAGCACCTGCGCCCGCGAGTAGTACGTGTAGCTGATGGTGGGAAAGAGGGGGGATAGGGAGCAGGGAAAGGAAGAGCGGTGCGTTAATAAGGAAGGCAGAGAGAGGTGCGTTCACGAGGCCCGCTCTGGGCATTGGGAGAGGACGTTGGGCATCTCTGTGAGGCCTAGAAGCACCTGCGCCCGTGAATTGTATGTGTGATGGAAGCGGAAGGGTAGCGGTGGGGGAGGAGGGGATTGAGAGCAGGGAAAGGACGGGTATGCTAAGAGGGAAGGCAGAGGTGCGTTCACGAGGCCCGCTCTGGGCATTGGGAGAGGACGTTGGGCATCTCTCTGAGGCCTAGCAGCACCTGCGCCCGTGAGTAGTACGTGTAGCTGATGCGGGGCGGGGAGAAGAGCCCGTGAATAGTACATGTAGACGATGAGGTGGTGGGGGAGTTGTTAAGGAGGTGGAGAAGGGTGGATCGGAGGTTGGCAAGGCGGGATGAGTGGCTGGGAGAGTGATACAGTCCCAGTACACCACATACCCGATACAGTGCAGGAAGGCGACACCGAACGCCTCGCCCTTGAGCTCATTTACCTGCTTCACAGCCTCCCTTACAACCCCCTCCCGTCGACTAAAAAACCACCTAACCAATACAGCCCCACTTCACATACCCGATACAGTGCAAGAAGGCAACCCCGAACGCCTCCCCCTTGAGCTCGTCCACCTGCTTCACAGCCTCGCGCGCAAACCCCTCCTCATCCCCTCCCAGCCACAGCCCCAGCCGCTTCAGCAGCCCGTCCGCGAGCTCCCTCTCTCTCCGCGCCTGCCACCGCTTCACCTCCTCCACCGTCAGATTCCCTAGTCCCAAAAACACCACATACCTGACACAGTCCAGAACCACCACGTACCCGATACAGTGCAGAAAGGCGACCCCAAAGGCTTCGCCCTTCAACTCATCCACCAGCTTCACGGCAACCCTCACAAACCCCTCCTCATCCCCCGCCAGCCACAGCCCCAGCCGCTTCAGCAGCCCGTCCGCGAGCTCCCTCTCTCTCCGCGCCTGCCACCGCTTCACCTCCTCCACCGTCAGATTGCCCGCCGCTGTGTACGCCACTGTCAACTCCCCCACAAGCGGTTTGAACCGCTCTGCACCGAACGCCATGGTGAAGAAGGAGCCGGGGTCCATGAAGGTGTCTTCGAGCGCGGCGCGGCCGAAGCGGTCGTACTGCTCGCGCTTGGCGGGGTCCATGAGCACTTGGTACGCTTCGCCGACAGCTTGGAACTTGGCCTTGGCGCTCTCGTCGCCGGGGTTCTTATCAGGATGGCATGTACGGGCTAGCTGGGGGCGGGATAGAAGTGTGAGAGACAATAGGGGCGAACAAGGGGTTGGATGTTGCAATAGAGGTTCTCGTAACATTGAGTACCGCCCCCCTCCTCTTCTCCCCCCCTTTCCTCCCCCCTCCTCTTTTCCCCTTCCTCCCCCCTTTCCTTCCCCCTCCTCTTCTCCCCCCCCCTCCTTCCCCCTCCAACTCCTCCTTCCCCCACTCTCCCTCCCCCTTCCCCCAGCAGCACGTACCTTGTAGTAAGCCTTCTTAATCTCCACGGATGACGCGTCCGTCGCGACCTCTAGAACCAGGTAAAGCGCCTCGTCCTTAACCTCCCGCTTCTCCCCCTTCTCCGCCGCGGCCGTCGCTTCCGCCGCTTCCGCGGCAGATGTGGCGGCTGCTTCGTCGGCAGCAGCCTTCGCCGCTGACGTGGCAGTCGCCTCTGTTTCCGCTTCGAGCGCGATCTTCTCGACGGTTTCGCGCGTGTGCGAGTACGTCTGTTCGTTAAGCTTATCCGCGTCTGAATCTTCTAGAATCTCCCCTTTTTCCGCCTCCTCCTCGCACTTGTCCTTCTTCATCATCTCCCGAACCGCGTCGGGAATGTTCTTAATCCCCTGGCCTAGCTGCTGCGCACCTTGCACTACCCCAATAGTAGGCAGCACGACGAGACTAGCCACCCCCGCCACGGTCCCTTTAACCAATCCGATGCCGCCCTCTTGCGCAGCGCCCGCGATCGGCGCCGCGACGAGAGCACCGACACCGGCGAAGACTCCCTTCCCGACCGAAATAAAGCCTTTTCGGATGCCTTCGCGAAGGTTCTTCGCGCTGCGGTCCCCGTAGAGCTGGTCGATGCGCTCCTGAACCTCCTTCAGGCTCATCGGCTGCACGCCGCGATCGCCAGCGCCGCCGCCGCCGCCGCCGGTAGGCGGAGGGGGAGCGGACGCCATTTTCTTTGCTGCGGTCGAGCTGACAGTCGGAAGAGGTTCAACGGCGCGACGGCGGAAGGAAGAAGAGAAAGGAAGAGAGCGGAGGAAGGTGGGGGGGGAGGGGGGGGGGGAGTGAAGCGGAGGACGGCGGGGAGCGGGAAAGGGGACGACACGATAAATTTGAAGGGCGATTAAGTGCGTTTACAACATATAGAGCATGAATGGGTATTGGAGGTGAACTTTCTCCGAGCAGATAACTCTTTCGTAGTCGTAACTCGCTCATCTTTCAACTTGGTGACGGATAGGAAACTACGACAAGCACGCGCAAAATAAATAAAAAAAGTTAATAAGGAACGCTTACTCCTGATTGGGCAGGAACTCGGCGGCTCGACGGAGAGCGCTTGGAATGCTCGCCGGCACCCAAGCTGGGCCTCGTTCGCGAGCTATGCTGGGCAGGAGGGGAGATCGACTCGATTAGTCGAACAAACACAAGGCTCCTAATGGAGCTTTCCAGAAAATAGCTCCTCGAGATTGTCCTTGGTGCTGAGCTCAACGGCTATAATTTTGGAGCTGAAACTGACGGACGAAGCGAAGCTCAGGCGAAACCTCGAGAGTTTCTCCACACATTTGTGCTGGTTGCGACTGCCAAAACATAGCTTGGGGAGGAGTATGCGACAAATGAAGCATGAATTGTCTGTCGCAAGAGAGGGGTGGCTGGCTGGCAGCAAATATTGGATGGGAGAAATGCACGTGAGCAGGGGGTGCGATGCGAACGGTCGCACAGCTTCTGTTTGGAGGAGGCGGTAACCAAGGCGAGGGGAGGTGATGGTTGTTTGACTGCGCTGATTGGTGCACGACTGTTTTGAGGTCGTCGGCAGGTTCTTTCCGTCGGCCTTGGTTCGCGCTGGTGTCGGTGTCGTGCCACAACAATCGGGCGCAATTCAATTGGCTGGACGATGAAATTCTGCCGACGGAGGCACTGCTGGCCGTCACTTTCAACGACAAATGAAGACAGATTCGGATTGATGCATTTGGGAGTGCGCCGCTGTCAATTGTCGCATAAGACTTCGCGCGCTCGCCCAAATTTGAGTACCGTTAGCGCATGTGCTCCACCATAAGATGTTGCTATAACATGTCTCAACTTCAAAGCCTTCAAACCAGTGCATGCACGAAGTCAAATAGAGTCAGATTACATTACCAACCAATCCCATTCCAGCTTTGACGTGAACATAAAATTCCTACATCACTATCTGGCTAGACTTAAGCATAACCAAAACACTATTTCCATGTATGAAGCATCGTCAACAAGCAGTTGAGTCTGGTATCTCTTCACTGCTCAGGGACGACAGCGAGAGGCTAAGGTTAAGATCCAATAGAGGACGGGAAGGAGGGCTCATCCTCCCAAAGCTACCCGTGGTCGTGCCGCTATAGGAAGCGGCATTAACATAAGCTCCAAAGTCCTTCCCTGGACCAAAAAAAGCAGGTTCATTTCCTGCTGCACAAGTAAAACCCTCAGCTACTATCTGAGCCGCAACAGCGCACGGCTCTCGTTGAGAGGCAAGCGAGCATGCCAACTCTCGGCTTTGCTCCAGCACCAGCTTCTGCCTCCGCTGCAATTCGAGCTGTTCCCTCTGCTGCTGCATGACTGCCTGGTGGGACGCCAGCAGCAGCGCCGACAGCTTCTCCTCCTCTCCACGCAGCCTCTTTCTTCTCGTACCATTCCGATGCTCTGCCTCCCGTTGCTCCGCCTCCCGTTGCTGCTCCGCCTCCCGTTGTTGCTTCGCCACCCGTTGCTGCTCCGACTGGAAGCACGAGTGCAGAAGCACTTTCTCCAATGGCATCTGCTTCTCTCTGCCATTCTCCTCCTGCGCTGCACCTCCGAACGTGATCTCCTGCCCACCAGCCTCCAGCCAACTTGCGCACCTGGAGTCTGTTCCCCTGCGAGGCCCGTCGCCGTGCACACGACGCCACTCGCCGTCCTCCACGTGCCGATGCCCGTCCAGCAACGATGCCTTACCGAGGGTTGACCCCACCAAGTCTCCCTTCCCACGGCGTTCCAGCTTGCATGGAGGCGGTACTGCGAGCATGCCTTTCCCATCTTGACTCGCCGCCAAGGCCCGCAGACTGTTGTGACGCCACAGCAGTAGCTGCTGAGCCTCATCAGCCCACCTGCTGCTGACCCTGCGATCATCACCGCAGGAGCGGAGAAGCAGCCGCTTCTCCTCATCCCTCGCCGATTGTTGCTCCGCGAAGAGCTGCGAGAATCGCTGCGCCGCTAGGTGACCTGCCGCATGCATCGCCGCGATTGCCCGAGGTTCCAGATCGGTCTCCCTAGCAACCTCCACCATGCGTTGGCAGTACCGCGTCTCTAGGACCAGGCCGCAGGTGACTTGCTCCTCAGTAGTGTTTCTTCCTAGGTGCATGAGAGCGCCGCCGCCATGTGGTTGGAGAGCGTTTTCCGCTGACATGGACGTAGCAGTAAAGCCACCACCGACGGGAGACGGTGATTTCGCAACAGCGACGACAGCAGCGGCACCAGCGGCGGCGACAGCGGCCTTAGGTTGACGGCGGCGTGCAAAAGGGATCGTCTGTTCCGGGTAGCTTGATTTTTCCTCCTGTCGCGCGTGCAGCTCGGAAATGCCCGCAAAAAACGGCACTCGGTCCGAGGAGCGAGCAAATTCCGGTCCACCGTGTCGCTTACCAAGAATCGAATGGCCGCCTGACTTACTCAGATTCTGCCTGTTGAGAGCAGCCACCCGACCGCTTCCGCCAGCGGCCTTAGTACTACTATCAGCCGCCGTAGCACTGTAGGGAGTGCGGCTGCTAATGCAGCATGTGGATGGAATCATGGCGTTAGGGTTTCGAGGTGAGAAGTCTTTCGACATTTGAGCAGCCGCGCAGGCGCCGGCGGCGCCGTAAGGATACGGCGACGGCCACGACGGCGGCGGCGGCGGTGGCGACGGCGGCGTCCGCGGGGCTGCTACGAAGCCGGTCAGCGGCGGCGACGGCGAAGGTCGTACGGCGTGCGGCGGCGGCGTCGAATCGCAACAGCCAGTTGTTGTACCACATTCTTGCGATGGCCAAAAAGGCGCGGAGAAGCGATCCTTCGACGCTGCCGCGTCACAACCATCATATATGGAATCCCCTCGATTAAGATCAAACGGCGCAGTCACGACCCCGTCGATCCCCGCCGCAGGCGCCGGCGGCGGTGTCGTCCACGTCAGCGCGGCGAAAGGCTGCGACGTGACGACATGTCGGAGAGCGGAGTGCTGACACATTATGATGGCTAAAAGGCTCAAACGTAATTGGAATCACAGACGTGACCGAGGAAACCACTACTACTATCAGAGGAACCCAGAAATTTCAGAAAATAGTAGTATTGCTGGAACCAGGACCACATTGGGGTTCAATAGTATGTGCGCTGCGAATGATTGCGGGTCACACGCGGCAGGCGAAATAGAAATCAGACGCTTTCCCAAGAGGGCGCGAAGAAAGCTTTGCAATGCAATGAACGTTCCTGGTTCCTGGCAGATTTCTCATATTTTCTTCCATCCCGTCTCTCAGGACGCGGTGAAAGTGCTAGATCGGGGGTAGATCGATTCGGTCACCGCACTGAAACCCGCATTTTGGATACGAAAAGTACACAACCTTTTATAACCGCGCTAAAAAACGATCCTTTGGCGATCGATTCTCCACTTTCACCGCGTCCTCAGCCATCCATCCCATCCATCCCTCCCGCAAGCCCGCTCCTCGGTACTGCTGTCATGAGTGGCATCGGTTGATTGAGGCGAGCTAAGAGAGCGTGGTGGTGCGCCGACGACTCAGAGAGAAAACCGTCCAGCCATCCTGTCGCGACTCCAGCAGCCGAGATTATGATGAGATACGACCACTGGCCATGGTTCCAGAGATTGGACGCGCGGATAGAAGGCAGAAGTGAGGACCACTGTCCTTCAGCCAGGCTGGCTGCTAAAATTACGCGTCCTATCGCGCGCTGCGATGTTCTTAGCGGCCACCATCAATGCCCCTCGCACAATCATCATGAGTTACTGCCAGCGAAGCAGCTCTCCGAGCAACTCTGTTCAAGCATTGAAAAATCGGCTAGTGGCCGTTTTAGTCCCACCTAATCAGAGGAATTCTAGTCTCTAGAGTGGAGACTTTTGGCCGCAGGGGACCAGAAAGAGTTTGTTGGGTTGGGTGGGAGGGAGTGACGAAGGTGACCTGTGGTGGTGGCTCTCGACGAGTGCTACGGTGAGAGCTATGGCATGAAGCATTCCTATGTACAGTACAGGAATGAATACCTTGCTACACCTGCCCTAACTTGCTGCATAAAATATTGCCCGTGTCCCGCTTGTACTGTAGTTGTCCTTGAATGTTTGAGGGACGCGCTGTCGTCTTCATCTGAAAGTAGGAACGGGACGGGATTCGGGAATGGAGTCGGGGAGACGGAAGGCGGGGAGGAACTGCTGAGGAAAAGGACCACGGCACGGAATGCAGGCGTCAGGACACGAAGACCCACACGGGACTGAGGTTGAAGTTTTGAGCGTGAATGCGTGGTCCGTTGGTCCTAATTTAATGCGGGCAGTATACAGTCCCTGCGGTGGGCAGTTCTGCCACGAGCAATGTTGTGATGTGATTGAGTCACCAGTTTCGTGTGTTTTTTCCTGAAGAGGTTTTTATCGTGGGTTTGTTCGTCATTGACAGTCTTGTTCGGTTGATCAATCTCGGTCAAACATCTAAATGAGGGGTGTGTTTGGGACCTCAGACCTCCTCGATATTTTAGTTTGGCTAAGAAAGCGGCGTGGGTGGATATCAAGTCCGAGATGTGGAAAACGTCCTAACTTCGAAACGCCCTTTCTTACTCCTCCTCCTACGTGTAATGCACCCTGAGTTTCTTGTGTCCAATCTGCTTCGCTTGTGTGCAATCTGCTTTTCTCGTGTTACTGTTTCGCTTCGCTCTGCTCTATGGCCCACCAAATTCCGTTTCTGTTCTGTCATGCTCTGTGTGGCAAGAAGCATCCTTCCAGATCCGTCAGTTGCAATATAGATTCCGTTCGAAGGCACATCATACAAGTAGTGCCAAGCGTTCCCACTCTCAAGTGGTTCCAGCTCATCGTGATATTTCAATAACGCAACACAACGCAAACATTAAAACAGTTGGTGTACGGACTCTCAAATGATGCCCTAACTTACAGAATATAGAATTTTGCATATTGCTGAACAAGTTAGCCTCATTCCCAATTTCGTTCCTAAGCAGCCGCATTTGCTTGGACGATTTTCTTACGAGGGCCCTGCAAGCATACAGGGTGGCATGAGGAAATATTTGGACACATACGCTTGTGAAATCGGGGTTTTATCGAATGCGTCTCCAGAGGAACTTGGAAGCACTAAAAGGGGTGCGCTAACTAACAAACATGAGGGCGCAAACAGGATATAAGCGCACAAATGGAAGTGTTCAAGTATAAGAAAAAAAGAAAAAAAAAAACACACACATCGAATGAAGCATCATCGTGGCCATTGGGAAAGGGAAACACTAAAACGAAACCACCAAAGCACCTCACCTCCATTTCCCCTACATGCACATGCATATGTACCACGCTCCCACCAGGGTGTGCATATGTACCGGCATGGATGTCTACCATGCTTTGACCATGGCCCTCACCATGGGCATGCATGACAGTGCCTGTGCTCTCACACCATGGCCATGCATGTGAGTGTCCATGCTCTCACCATGAACATGCATGTGAGTGTCTATGCTCTCTCTCACCATGAACATGCATGTGAGTGTCCATGCTCTCACCATGAACATGCATGTGAGTGTCTATGCTCTCTCTCACCATGAACATGCATGTGAGTGTCTATGCTCTCTCTCACCATGAACATGCATGTGAGTGTCTATGCTCTCTCTCACCATGAACATGCATGTGAGTGTCTATGCTCTCACCATGGGGATGCCGATCTCCTTCAAATCATTTTCCGACATGCGATGAAGAGTTTGCAAGTCAATCTGATGGTGGGAAGTGGGGAAAGAAATTTTCAGAAGAAGAAGAAAAAAAAAAAACATGCGATGCATCCGTGGGGGAGAATTTTGAGACGAAACAAAAATTGGGGTGAGGGGAGTTTCTGTGCGGTTGTGTGTGTGTGAGCTGGATGCATGGATGGAGGAGGGGAGGGGAGGAGCATCACCTCTTCTGTGGCGAACAGGTCGGTATACTTGCTCAGTCCCAGGCTTGCAAGAAAGGAGGCCACCGTCTGCGTGGGCGAGGTGATGGGCGGAGGGGCAGTTGGGCAGATAGGCGGATGGACGGATGGACGGATGGACGGGTGGGGGGATGGACGGATGGGCGGATGGATGGATGGGCGGATGGACGGATGGGGGGATGGACGGATGGGCGGATGGACGGATGGGCGGATGGGCGGATGGACGGATGGGCAGAGGGTTGTGGAACAAATGGTGAAGAGGGGTTAAGAAGCAAAAGCCTCAAATTCAAATGCTATACAGCAACCAGCATATAACATCCAACATGAGATATTCTACATATTACACTTTCCGTGAAAATATCCCACGAACACCAGCCACAATTCTAAATGATGGCAAATGCACGTATTGGCATCCCACATGCATCATCAGCCTACATGCATCCCACACTCATACACCATCACAACAACATCCCACATAACAACCCACAAAACATCCCACAGAATATCTCACAACATTTCACACATACAACAACCCATGTCTATATTCTCAGCATCAGCATCCCCATAAAGGTTAAAGACACGAACCACAGGATGCGCATGGGTTCTCCTCTCCCCAGCTGCCTCTCACCTGCTGCTCGTCAGCCCCTCCCATAGCCACGTCAGCAAACATTGCAGCCACTCCCTTCTCCTACGTCTAATGGTGTGTAGAGTGCATCTCTCACACACCCCAGAAGTCACACTACAGACCTTATCCCCAGCCGCCTCTCACCTGCTGCTCGTCAGCCACTCCCATAGCCACTTCAGCATCAATTGCTGCCGCCCCCTTCTCCGATGGTGTGTGGTGTGTAGCGTGCGTCTCACACACTACACAAGTCACACTTCAGACCCTCTTCCCACACGCTTTCTCACCTGCTGCTCGTCGCCCCCCTCCATCGCCACGTCAGCATCCACGCTGGTGAGAATTCTCAATGGCGATACAAGCACTCGCGCTACACCCTACTCCCAAGCCGCTTCTCACCTGCTGCTCATCTTCCCCCTCCATCGCCACGTCAGCATCCATAGCTGCCACCCCCCTCTCCTCCGATGGTGTGTAGTGTGCGTCTCACACTACAGAAGCCACAACACAACCCACTTCCCACACGCTTTCTCACCTGCTCCCATTCACACCACAGCCTTCGCTCCAGCCGCTTTCTCACCTGCTGCTCATCTCCCCCCTCCATCGCCACGTCAGCATCCATAGCTGCCAGCCCCCTCTCTTTCCCCACTCCTACCGCCCCCACCACGGTGCTTCTCCTCCTGACGCTCCCTGCTCCTCCAACCCCATCATTTGCCACCACCACTGTCAGCCTCCTCTGCTGCTGCTCCTGCTGCTGCTGCTGGTGCTGCTGCCGCGGCTGCTGCTGCTTCACTAGCCGTTCTCCCCCTCCCCTTCCTCCTGCTGCAGTAGAAGCAGCGGCAGCAGCAGCAGCTGCCACTCTCACCACCCCTCCCACGTCCCCACCAACCACCATCCTCTCATCACTCCTAAAAGATACGGAGGATAGAGAGGAGAGGTTCGTCACTGCTCCTCTACCCCTCACCACCATTCCCTCCCCTCCTCTTCCCCGTGCTACTGCTTCCCCATTCCCTCCCCTCTCCCCTTCTGCTGCAAAAATCCCCGCACTGCCTCCCCCTCCTGCGTCGAGCCTCCCCCTGGTGACCTTCCCCCCGCGTCCCCCGTTTCCCCCCTTTCCCCCGCTCCCCCCAGACAACTTGTGGCGGAGGTCCCCCACCTGCACTTTTCCGCCCAGCCTTCCCCCTAATTTTCCCCCTGCCCCCTGCAGGTTCCCCCCCTTGGCCCTGAGCAGAGCGCGGAGGTCGTTGGCTGGGGGGACACCTGGGGGGGGTGGGGGGAAAGGGAGAAGGGGAAATGGGGGGAGGCGGAAAGGGAGGGAGGGGCAGGGGGACGTGGTCAGGGGAGTGCAGAGGGGGAGGGGAAGTGAAAAAGGGGAGGGGAAGGTAATCCTTGAATATTGAATTCAAACACCTGAGTTTTCTTTTAGTAAACTCGAAAATAGGGGGAAGGTAATACTTAATAATAGGATTCAACAAGCTGAGTGCAGCTGAGGTGCTGAGAGGAGAGGGCGGGAAGAGAAGAGGGCGGTAGAAACCCCAGGACGGGGGGAAAGAGAATGACATATATATCGCAAATATATGAATATATATATACATATATATATATTTGAATATATCGCATTCTTTTTATATCTCTAAATAGCCTCTCAAACGCATGGGAAGAAACAAAGGAGAGTAGTAAGTTCTGAGAATTCTGGGATTTAGAGCGAATCTGGAGGCGTGGAAAGGAAGGGAGTGGAGGAGAGTGGAGGGGAGTGAAGGGGAGTGGAGGGGAGTGGAGTGGGATGGAGAAAGGCCGCACCATCACCAGTAGGGCCGTCATCATTGTCGCCGATCTGGTCAAACAGGTCGTGATGCCATCTGTCTTCGTCACCGCTGCCACCAGTAGAGTGTCGCCTGATTGAGGTGGGAAGGGACGGAGAGGATTCGATGCAAGACGCACCGTTAACAGTAGGTTTATCATCTTCGGCCTCCACCACCTCTCTGGTCAAACAGGTCTTGATGCCATCTGTCATCATCGCCTGCACTACCGCCAGTAGACCGATGCCTGATTTGCGGTGGGAAGGGAGGAGATGATTAGATGCAAGGCGCACCATTAACAGTAGGGTCATCATCATCTTCTCCTCCACTGCTCTGGTCAAACAGGTCTTGGTGCCATCTGTTGTCGCTGCTGACAGCAGCAGCAGCACCACCACCACCTGTTGTCGGTGCTGACAGCAGCAGCAGCACCACCACCACCTGTTGTCGCTGCTGACAGCAGCAGCAGCAGCACCACCACCACCTGTTGTCGCTGCTGACAGCAGCAGCAGCACCACCACCACCTGTTGTCGCTGCTGACAGCAGCAGCAGCAGCACCACCACCACCTGTTGTCGCCAGTAGAGCGTTTCCTGAAGGGTGATGTTGGTGGCGGTTATGGTGGTGGTGGTAATGGTGATGATGGTACGAGGGATTTTGTTAAGCCTCAGTGCCTGAGGCGTTTGAAACATACCCCCGTTTTTCCGAAATACAAAATCCCTCAGGCTTAACTGATAAACGTCTTATCCTTTCCTCCCCATCTCCCCTGTTCCTCTTTCCCCCTCTTTCCCCCCGACATTCTCCTTCCGCATCCCCATCCCCTCCCCCCCAACATTCTCCTTCTGCATCTCCTTCCTCTCCGTCCCCACTAGTTTCCCCGTCCCACGCCTTTCCCCGCCTTCTCCCCACTGAACCTCCATTGAGACACCGAGGCAACGCGGAACTACATACAATGCAAGTCATTCTGGCAAATACTTCTTCCCATACTACTAAACCGACCCTAACGCCACCTGCACTACTGAAAATAAGGGGTTGTCTAAATCAGGAGCTACAAGACGCACGGGGGGCGACGAAAGCAAATGCTATCACGCCCAGCTAGCCAATTCCAGCCTCAGCTTCTATCCGCGACTCAATAGTCACCGAAAGGCGACATCGGAGGCAGTGTAACCGAAGGTGACTATTGAGTCGACTTTAATGTCACCCAAAGGCAGTATCATACGCGGGATAACCCCAGGCGCAGGCAGACGAAGCGTAGCCCGACGCACAGGCAGAATGCGACGCACCCCGAGCCGCAGGCAATCGCGGCGCACCTGAATGTGGTGGCGGAGCCGCCCTTTTTGAACGACACGCGGTTCCTGATTGGCCCGGTGCTCCCCGCGCCTGCGCGCACGCCGCCTCGGCTCCCCGAGAGGCGGGTTCTCACGGTCTCCCGCTCCTCCTCTAGGCGATCCGCATACATGCCTCCACGCGATCGGCGTCGCTTTTGAGAATTCTCCTCCACGCGATTGGCTGATTCTACTCTCACGCCGACTGGTTTTGCTGATTGGCTCGTGTTGTTATCTCGTTTATGTTTAATGGAAAGGGAAAATTCTATCGTAAGGCTAATGGACGCAGAAGCAACGGAGTTGTGAAAACGTCGAATCGCGTATGGCGAAGCGATATCGCAACAAGCCCTAATCAACGACGCCACCGAAGATATTCAAGAGTTCAAATGCTGTGATTCAAAAACACTGCACAACGAGCAGGCTTTGGACTTGAGGACGTGTTTCTGGTTCGCTCGTACATCGTTTCCTTTCAAGGTTGTCAACTGCATCTCCCCATTGGCGATTCGAATCGTGCTGCAAGGTTACTCCCCGGCTTCCGTCGCCACATCGCGTTTCGGGCTGTAACCTGCCCTTGCAAAGCCGGCATCTCTCGCGGAAGGAACTCCGAGTTTGTAACTGACACGCACCGAAAGTTGCACCTGAAAGGATAACTCGAGAATTGAAACACGCCCCGAACGTCTGAAACAGCGGGCTTCGCTACATGGCTGCAACTCTCAACTGCTGAAGGTGCTACACTAAATCTCTCAAAGTCACCATTTACAATATATAACTCGGATTCAATCATTCAATCTGAATTAGCTCTACCAAATTAGGTGTGCTCTCATATATTTAATCAAGAAATTGAACTCCAGACCCACAAAGCCTGTGGGACTTGAAGAACGCGTAGGTGTCACCAGTCCCTTCAGCAAACCGGTACCTTCCATGTATAGCACGCGACGCGACGCCGCCTTAGAAAAAACGTGCGGCAGCCATATATAAATGCACGAGCCTCTGCCGGCACCACTTCCACTCCACCCGCAGCTCCCACATCCCCATTTGGCCCGCCCTGTGCGTCACGAGCAGCAGCAGCCGCCCCTCCTCTCCTCCTGCCCACCTCCGACTTCTCCTGGAACCCAAACAGCGTATTCAGCACAAATTTCTTCAGCAGCAAATCGATTCCTTCCTTCACACGCCATGGCGCCTCAGAAGAATGCGTGACAGCCGTAGAATATGCGCAAGCCATTGCCGCAGCCCCTACAACCCTGTGCATCCCAAGCAGCAGCCGCCCCTCCTCCTCCTCACAGCCGCTTCCCCCCTCCTCGCGGCCTCCCACCCCCCACTCCTCTCCTCCTCACAGCCAGCCCGCCCCCCTCCTCCTCGCAGCCTGCCCGCCTCCAATTTCTCCCAGAACTCAAAGAGCATAAGCGACACCACGTCCTTCACCAGTTCCTTCCATCTGCAAATCCGGATCCTCCCATGTCTGCCACGCCATGCCACGCCACCTCAGAAAAACGCGCGGCTGCCGTAAAAAATGCACGAGCCGTTGCCGGCACCGCTCCCAGTCGCTCCGCCCACAACCCCATTCGGCCCGCCCGCAGCAGCAGCACCCGCCCCTCCTCGCCGCCTGCCCGCCTCCAGCTTTTCCCAGAACTCCCGCCATGCCTGCCGACGACTCTCCTCCAAGTCCTCTATCGAGCACCCCCGAAACTTGTCCTCCATTGCTAAGAGAGACTGTTTGGAACAGAAGTGGGGTGTTGGGGCGAAAAGAAAGGGAGAGAGAGGGTGGATTAGGCGAATTGGAACCTGTGAGTACAGCAGCCGCCCCTCCTCTCCGCCTGCCCGCCTCCAGCTTCTCCCAGAACTCCCGCCACGCCTGCCGGCGACTCTCCTCCAGGTCCTCTATGGAGCACCCTCGAAACTTGTCCTCCGTCACTAAAAGAGACTGTTAGTAGGCAGGGGGGAACAAGGGGGGGCGGAAGTCAGATTAGGGTAAGTGGTACCTAAGGAGATTCTCTTGCATTGCAGATGCAACCGAGAGGCAGCCAGACACCCCATTCCTTGCCCACCTCTCTCAAGCTCCGCAGGCTCTCCTCGAACAGCAGTCCGCAGAACTCAGCCGCCTGGTCGTGAGTGAGCGTGCCAGCCCGCACGGCCTGCTCACAGCGCTGACCAACATGTGTCACACCCTCTTACCTCACTACACCCACCCAAACCCCTCCACCCTTCTGTGCTCACCTCTCGCAAGGTGCGCAGGCTCTCTTTGGACAGCAGGCCGCAGAACTCAGCCGCCTGGTCGTGGGTGAGCGTGCCAGCCCGCACAGCCTGCTCACACAGCGCCTCCGCCTCCTCCCTGCTCTTCCCCATGCTCGCCTGCCACACCGCCGCTGCATGCTGTTGCACTGAGATCACACCGCCATTAGCACCATGCTCAGGCTCAAGCGCTGAGAGCACACTGCCATCTGGTGCCGGTGCCGGTGCTGCACCCACCGTATTTCTCGTTTGCTGCTGCACCAACCCATGTGGTTGCGCTGGGATGATGGCACTGCCATTACCCGCCTGCTGCTGGTGTGCCCCCACCACACTGCCAGCTCCCCCTCTCTGATGCGCGTTTTGAGACACTTCAAAGCTCGCCAACGCACCGCCGCTCGCCCCATGCTGGTGTGCCGAGCATGCTGTCTGTTCGTGTGCCTGTTCTGCCTGCACACTGCCACTAGTCGAATGATTTGCTGCAGCTGCTGTAGCTCTGGCCGTGCCTGCTGTTGCTGTGTCAGCAGGCAGAAAAACACCTTGAAAAACACCTGGCACAACACCTGATGTAGCACCTGGCATGGCACCAGGAGGGCTGCAGGCAGAGGAATGATCTGTGCTGGCAGAGGTGGTGGCAGTGGTAGTGGTGGTGGTGGTGGCCGTGGTAGCAGTGCCAGTGGTGTTGGTGTTGGTGTTTGAGTGGGAAGAACGCCGCTTGTTCCTCTTCCCGCAACCAGAGCGATCAGACGTCATTGCGTTCCTGCTCGGCCGTTCGGCTGAGGTGCATGGTGCAGTAGGAGCAGCAGTGGCACCACCGGCAGCAGCACGAGCGGCAGCCGCAGCATCAGCAGCAGCACGACTAGCGGTGCCATCAGCAGCAGCACGACTAGCGGTGCCATCAGCAGCAGCACGACTAGCGGTGCCATCAGCAGCCGCACGACTAGCAGAAGCAGGATCTGCTAGCAAAAAATCACCAGCACCAGCAGTGTAAGCTGACTGCTGCTGTTGTTGCTGCTGCAGAGCAGCTAGGGTTGCCAAAGCCTGCATACCCGCCAACCCAGGGCTTCCCTCTGCTACTAATGTTCCTTCTGCTTCTCCTGCTGCTGCTGATGCTGATGCCGTTCCATCACCTGCCGCTCCTGCTTCGCTTGTTGCTGCACTTTCCTGCCCCTGCCCCTTTCCCTGCCCCTGTTGCTGCTGCTGCTGCTGCTGCCCCTGCCCCTGTTGCTGCCCCTGCCCCTGCCCCTGCCCCTGCCCCTGCCCCTGCCCCTGCCCCTGCCCCTGCCCCTGCCCCTTCCCCTGCCCCTGCCCCTGCTGGTACTGCAACTGCTGCCCCTGCTGCCCCGGCTGCCCCTGCCCCATGAGGGCTTTAGAGACCTGCCAGATGGCGGCTGCTTGCTCTCTCAGCAACGCCGCCTCCTCCCCTTCCACCTTGCGATGCCACGACAGCAGGCTCGGCAGTGGTAGGCCCGGCAGCGGGAGGTTCGGGAGAGAGGCACGGAGGGACGTGAGCGGGCAGGTGGAGGAGGAGGGGTTGGAGGAGGAAGCAGGGGAGGAGGAGGGGAGGGAGGGTTGTGACGGAGGAGAGGAAAGAGAGGGAGGAGAGGGAGGAGAGGGGGGCGAAGGAAAGGGAGGAGAGGAGCGGCGACAGCGAGGGAGGGATGGAGGGTTGGTATTGACGGGAGTTAGCATTTTAAAGGCTGCTGCTGCAGTGGTTGGTGCAACTGCTGCTGCAACTGCAGGAGCTGCTGCAAGAAATGGCGGATGTGGGTAGTGGTGTTGGTAGTGCTGCTGGTGCTGGTGGTGGTGAAGGGGTGAAGAGGGGTTCAGGCTGTGATTGGGCAGGTGGAGAGGTGTGGAGGGGTTAGCTGCCTCACTGGCTCTCAGTAGCGCAGCAAACGCGCTGGGGGCAGTGGAAGGAGAGAGAGCAGAAGGAGGAGGAGCAGGCGGAGCAGGATTGGGAGGGGGAGCAGAAGCAGGAGCGGAAGGAGCGGGGGCAGAGGGAATAGGAGGGGAGGCGTCGGCATGAGCTGAGGGGGTCACACTGGCCGCTGCAAATGCTGCAGCAAAGCTGCGCTGCCAGGCAGGAGGCTCTGGTGAGAACCGCCCGCTTCCTTCCTCCGACTTTTGAGGCGCCGCAAATGTTGACTTTTGAGGCACCTCAAAAGCTGCAGCAAAGCTGCGCTGCCAGGCAGGAGGCTCTGGTGAGAACTGCCCGTTTCCTTCCTCCGTCTGTGCCCTCTCCTGCTGCTGCTGCTGCTGCTGGGTGGCTAAATTTGGACGGTTCTTCCCAGCAGCAGCAGCCTCTGCAGCCTGGGATGCCAAGAAGGCTACGAGGCTGGGAGGCAGGGCGGATGCTGATGCTGCTAATGATGCATGCGATGCTGCTCCTGTTCCTGCTGATGCTGCTGCTGCTGCTACTATTGTTGGCGGTGGTTGTGGAGCAGAAGCAGCTTCAGCCATGTGCACGTCCTCTGCGGCATGCTCGCTGCAAAGAGCAATGGGAGAAGGAGACGGACAGAGAGGGGGGTTGATGTCAAGGTGTCAGATGTGCACAGTGAAGGGAAGGCATGTAAGCTGAGCAGAACAGGCAGCTTCACCCATGCGCACGTCCTCTGTGGCATGCTCGCTCGCTGTGGGGAACAAGTGAAGAGAGACGCAGAGAGGGGAGATGGGAGGCAGAGAGAGAGAGAGGGGGGTGAGGGGCAATTATGCGAGCAGAACAAGCAGTTTCACCCGTGTGCACGTCCTCTGTGGCATGCTCGCTGCGGGGGACGAGGGGAGAGAGAGGCAGAGGGAGGGTTGATGGAAAGAGTGGTTGAAAGACAGAGAGGGGGGTTGACGGAAAAAAAGGGTTTATCAACCGAAATGAGGGGGGAGATATGTGTCGTACTTAACCCTTTGGGTTCAAATCCTCAACCATAACCAGCCCAAACCTATCAGGCCCGGGGCCGGGGCTGGAGACTGGGGTGATGAGCTGTGAGTGTGAGCCTTCCGCCCAATATCACCCCCCCTGCTACTGCCTAACGTCCCTCTCGTCCCTGCTACAGCCCCTGCTCCTGTCGCGGCTGCAGCCGCAGCAGTGGCTGCTGCCGCTGCTGCTGCTAACCCTGCTGCCAGGGATCCCGCCGGTGCTGCTGCTGCTGCTGCTGCTCCTGCTGCTGCTACTGCTGCGGCTGTTGCTGGCGGTGGTGATGGTGAGGATGATGATTGCGCCTTGCGATGGCTCTCAACTTCGCCCAGTAGCTCGGCCAGACGCAGAATCCGTGATCCACAAGCAGTGGCATCCAGGGGAGTGGCCACTGACTGAAGCTGCTTCCCCTGCTTCTGCTGCGCCTGCTGCAGCTGCTGCAGCAGCGGCGCTTTCTGCCCCTGCTGCTGCTGCTGCTTCTTCCCCTGCTTCGCTTGCTGCTGCTGCTGCTGCTTCTGCTGCAGTTTCCCCTGCTGCTGCGACTGCAGCTGAGACTGCTGCTGCGTCTGCTGCTGCTTCCCCTGCTGCTGCGCCTGCTGCTGAGACTGCTGCTGCGTCTGCTGCTGCTTCCCCTGCTGCTGCGCCTGCTGCTGCTTGCACCCGCCCATACCAAGCGAGGACGACAGAGCCACAAGCCACGCAGGCGCACCAGGGCATGCTGACGCAGGGGCTGTGGCGGCAGCTGTAGAAGCTGCAGCGCCTGTAGCAGCAGCTGTAGCACCGGCTGTAGCACTAGCTGTGGCACCAGCTGTAGCAGCAGCTGAGGACGATCCAGCACCAGAGCCGCCACCACTGCCACTGCCAGTGCCACTGGCACTGGCACTGGCACTGCCATTCACACTGGCAGTACCAAACCCAGTCGAACCCATGAGGGCTCCAAACAGAGACCTGGCCGCAGCAGCCGCAGGGCAGGCAGCAGTGCTGCGGGAGCGACAGGAGAAGGAGGGGAGGGACGGGAGCAACGAAGCGGGCTTTTCAGCAGCACCCTGTTTTGAATCCCGAGGTATAATATGGTCTTGAGGCAAAGTGTGGTCCTGAGGTGAGGGGGGTGCTTGCTGAGGGGAGACGGGATAGGCTTGGCGTGCGGGCGAACAGCACTGCTTCTTTGCCGGCCGGCATGGCTCGGCACCGAGCCTCGACGAGTCCGTGCCGAGCCTGGAAGAGTCCCCGCCGGGCCGGCTAGGCTCGGCGGCAGAGGCTGCTTGGGGAGATTTGGTATCAGTGCGCAGGGTGGCTGGATAGGGGCGGAATGCAGAGGCGGTTGGGCGAGAGGAGGAGGAGGAGATAGAAGCGGGGGGGGCGAGAGAGACAGGGGCAGGGGCAGAGATGGGGGCAGGGATGGAGACAGGAACAGGGGCAGAGAGAGGGACAGCGGGGGAGGCAGAGACGGGGGGGCCTTGGAACGAAAGGGATGCAGCAGAGGCAGGTGCTGTGGGTAGCGCCGGCACGGGTTGCGTGGGTAGATGCATGGAAGAGGGTGGATGCGATGGGAAAGCAGAGAAAAACGCGCCAGTGGCAGCAGCAGCAGCACCAGTACCAGCACCAGCGGTCGCAGCAGCAGCAGCAACACTAGCGGCTGCAGCAGCAGCGGATGCTGCAACTGCTGTGTGCAATTGATCCCCTAAACTGCTCGGATGACTACCAGGCGCGTACGTATCCGCGCCCGCGCCCGTGCCCGCGTCCCTGCCCGTGCCCGTGCCCGGAAGCATAGATATGGGCGCCTGTTGAGGCGCCTGACCGGGATGCTGTTGTGGCACCTGAAAAGGCACCTGATGTGGCGCCTGTTGGATCGGCTGGAAAGATGAACCCATGGACATGGAAAAGGGCGCAGGGTGGCAGGGCACGGGCGCTCTTCCTGGCTCACCAACAGGCTCGGGTTCCAAACCTAGAGTCAAACTTGACGCCAAGCCGTGCCTGCTTGGCTCGGCAGGTTCGAGGCTCAGCTTCGTTGCCCTGCCAAGGGATAGGTCAGGGCTTGCAACAGTGGCTGGAGTGCCACCTGATGGCGTGAGACCTGATGATGGTCTATCCAACGGTCCTGATGGTCTGTTGCTGCTTCTACTATGCATGAAACTGTCCTTTTCTCTGTCCTCCGAGCACCACTGCATAGGCAGCAGCTGCATCAGCCTCGGCTCCTCCTCCTCCTCCTCCTCCTCCTCCTCCTGCTGCTGCTGCTGCTGCTGCTCGTTTTGACGATGAGCATGGTTAACGTTCAGCAAGTCTGCAATGGGTTCTGTGCTCCTTTCTGCTCCTGCTTCTGCTCTCGGTTCTGCTGCTGCTGCACTCTTGCTACCCTCCGCTGCGCTCTCGTTCCCACCTGCTTCTGTTGCTGCTGCTGCTGCTGCTGCCACAGTGGACAATCCAAGCTCTACCCCCCCCACGCCGGATCTTCCCCCAAACCCCTCACTTCCCCCCTCCACCTCCATAGCTTCCGCTTTCGCCTCACTCCACCACTCCCGCTCCCGCCTCAAGCTCTTCCTTCTCCCCCCAATGCCCCCTTCCGCTCCCCCTGCTCTGCCCAGACCCGCGGAGAGATCCAAGCAGGGGGGCGGGGATGTCTTACCCGTTCCCCCCATCCTTCCCCCACCCAATTCCCCCAGAACTCCGCCTGCTTGCTCCGCCTTTACGGGCTCCGCGGATCCTGCGGCCACAGCCCCCAAACTAGCACCCGGCAGATCTACCGCCCCCATGCTTGCATCTCCACCGTTGGATGGACCCAAATCTAGCGGCCCCATACTCGCGCCGCCCTGCATTGCAGCGCTCGAGTCCAGTAACTGCCTGGCCAGATACGACCTGTGCGTGCTGTCGTTTTGTGCCATCGTCATCAGCTCCGCTGCCGCCCCCGCTACCCCCGCCGTTCCCCCCGCCCCCCCTGCTCCTGCGCCGCCTACTCCCGCTCCGCCGATCCGCGCTCCCCCCAAACTGAACTCCGCGGAAGGTATACCACGCAGCGCGCCTTGCCCCGCCCCGTTCGCGCTGGTGAAGTCCCCGCCTGCGCGATTTTCCACCTCCGTCCCCGTTACTACCCGCCTTGATTCTAGCTGCGACGCGCCTTCCGTTGCGCCCCAGCGCTGCGATGACGGCGCAGCAGCGGAGGAGGCCAGGTGGTTGAAAAGTAACGGCGCAGCTGGGGCGGAAGGATGTGACAACGAGGGGGGAGCATGTGATACTAACGAGGGCGAGGGATGTGATACTAACGAGGGCGAAGGATTGAAAAACGAAGGGGACGGCGCGGAAGCCCCTGCGGCCTGCGCAATAGCGCCAGGCGGGGAAGGGGGAGGCGGAAACGGAGAAGACGCGGGGGGGAACATGGGCGAAGCCTGCTGGGGTGACGTCAGCATCTGCGGGTGCATTTGCGCTTGCGCTTGCGCTTGCGCCTGAAACTGCGCCTGAGCCTGCGCCTGCGCCTGAGAGTGCGCCTGAGCCTGCGCCTGAGACTGCGCTTGGATGTGCGCCCGCGGGAATAGCGCGGCTGCTATCGCGTCTACAGCGCTAGACGCGGGGAGGGATCCGGAATTGGGTGGAGGCGCAGCCATCGCGAAGGAGGCGGGGAGCGGGGGGGGCGTTCTCTTTGCGGGGAGCAGCGCGATCGCGGCGGCGGCGGCGGATGTGGCGGCGGCGGCGGCGGATGTGGCGGCGGCGGAGTCTTGTAGGGAAGGCGGGAACGCAAGCCGCGCGAACGCTCCGCCAGCCGCCGCCGCGCCGGCTTGTCCGTCCGTCTGCGCGGCGGACTGCGCACCGAATTGCGCGGAGGGATGAGCGGCGGGCTGCGCGGCAGGGCGAGAGGAAGAGGCGGAGCGGCCGTGGTAGGTGAGCGTGAGCACGAGAGCTCCCGCGGGCGCGCTGCTGCTGCTTAGCAGCCTGGCGGGGGGCACGGGGAGCGACGAGCGGAACACGCGGAACGAAACAGAGCGTTACGGGGGAGAAGGAGAGGGGCACGGAGAGGGAACGGAAAGAGAGAGGCAAGGGACAAGAGTCGAGTTTGAAAAAATAACTGAACTGGGAAGTTGCTGACAACAAGTGACTTCTAATAGAATCTCAAGGAAAAGAAGGGGGGAAGAGCGAGACGGTCAAGAGATGAGGAAGAAAGGAGGGGTGAGGAGTGGGGAGGGGGGAAGGAGGGGGAGCTGGGGGCGGGAGAGGAAACAGGGGTGGGGAAAGGGGGGAAGGGGAAAGAAAGGGGAGAGAATGCGGAGGTACGGCGCAAGATGCGCCAATGGGCGGATGAAGGGCGCGGGCGAGCGGAACTCACTTGAACTCCGCGGGTTTCTTCGAGAGCTTGGCCGTACGCGATATAATCTCTTCCAGCGACACGTTCGCGGCGCCCAGCAGCTGATCGCGCCCGCGCGGCTGCGACATGAACACCTCGCAGCGCAGACGCTGCGCGGAAGGAGAAACGAAGGGGTGGGGGGAAGAGGGCGGAGGGAGGGAGAGAGGGGACGTAAGGGGAAGCGGGGGGAAGAGGGAGGTGGGGGAGGGGAAAAGCGGGGGAAGAGGAGATAAAGGAGCGATTAGGGGGAAAGCGTGACCCGCATCTGACCGGCGCGCCCCCGAGGTGGCGGCCACATGAACCCCTCGCAGCACAGAGGTAGCGCGCGAGTGGGGATGAGGGAGAAGGGAGGGTGGAGGGACGGAAGGTGGGAGGTGGGAGAGGGAGATAGGGGAAACGGGCGCGGGCGTGGGGAGAAGACGGCTGGAAAAGCGGCGGCGGGGGGCCACGTGTACGACGAGGATTTAAACTCCACCGCGTGGACGCGACGTCAGAGTTCCGCAGTTTTCCGCGACGGCGACGTGGCGGAGAAGGGAGGATGGGGGAGGGGTGGTGGACGATGGATGCGAGTAATGACGAGAGTGTGCGCGACTAGCGCGCCTAGCGGGCCGAGCGCGACGGGCGGAACGAGCGGGACGAGCGGGAGGAAAGGAGGGGTGGTGGACGATGAATGCGAGGAACGACGAGAGAAGGCGCGACGAGCGGAACGAGGGGGACGAGCGGAACGAGCGCGAGACGAGCGCAAGACGAGGGCGGGAGGGTATCGCGGGAGAAAATTACTGGAACGGAACGCCAAAAGGCTTGACGCATCGTTAGCGTCCTTTTTTCCCTTAACGTACACGCCGGAGGGTGGCAAGGGAAACACTTTTGAAGTCCTAAGAAGCCTCAAAATAACTACTCAATGACGCAACATAGGTACAATCGATGCGCCGCGGCTGGTCGAAAATTGGACACGACTATGCTGCAAGGTACAAGCATGGTCTATTTTTTAGGCGCCTCAAAAACAGACTCCTATGATGACAGCTGCAAGGATCAACCATGGTGAAGTAGCAAACAAGGCAGCACGAGCTCGCTTGCCCGACAGGACTCCGACTCGCAGCGACCGGTCAAATATGGGACGCGACACGCTTACCCTACGGAGATAACTGTAAGGGATAATCACGGTGCGGTGTGCAACGAGGACACGCGAACTTGCTCGCCTGACGGGACTCCAACTCGCAGCGACTGATGGGAGACGACACGTTTATGCTGCATCATATCGTGATGATTGCGAGGACAACTATGGTAGTGTACCAACCAAACAAGGTAGCACGAACCTGTTCGCCCGACGGGACTCCGACTTGAAGCGACTGGTCGAATATTGGACGCGTCCCGCCCTTGCGGACCGTCCTGGTCTGCTCACGCACGCAGGATTCGGGAATTTAACACAGACTTCAACGCTATGCGAGATGTAATCGTCGTGAAGACGAGATTTCTGTAAGCCTCAAGGTCGAAAACGCAAGCTTGAAATTGTCGGAGTGAAATTATTTGAACTCTACTACTGGAAAGTGATGACTGTCAAGGGGGATGTCACGTTCCTACAAATAGACGAAAATCGCGAACTGATGGGTATCTGGTCGACGAAAAATAGAGTGATGTACCTGTAACACGGCACCCGAGAGGGGATCGAGCTCGCCGAATAAAAAGCGAACGTAAACATCCTGCTCGCCATAGTCACACAATGAGGGGAGCCCTGCCGCGTAATGGACATGAACATCCAAAATTCCCGCCATGGATCGTCCACACGGCGTGGACCTTCCTCGCGAAGCCATTGCAACGAAATTCTAGCTGGGAAATTCTACTCTACGGATCCTTTTTCTCGGAATTAATAACAGCTACGACCAATCATCCATGGTGGAAAAGCCAACCACTGAACAAGTCACAACCAGAGACTCGACAGCGAAGATGAAACCAATCTCGAGGTGTGTGAGGGAAGTCCGTGGGGGATGCAAGTTGCGCTAGCAGCACGAGAGAGCGACGGAGAGGAGAAGGCGGAAGGCCTTGGAAACAGGAGAGGAGCGAGGGGAGAAATGCACTTGGTGGGGCGCGGAACGAGTTGATTGAGCAGAGGGGGGAGCGGGGAGGGAGAGAAGAGGCACAGACGGCGCAGCGGAGGAGAGAGGGTGAGCGGGGGGAGGGAGTGGGATGGGAAGGGAAGGTGGAAAAGAGGTGGAGGGGGGAAGGCTCTCAGAAGCAGCACGAGGCGGGGCGGCTGGAGGGTCAAGCTGGTTGGGGGAAAGGGGTGCAGAGCGGGGGTAACGGGAAGCGGAAAAAGGGGGCGGGATGCACGGGGGAGATGAGTGGGGGGAAGGGATTGGTTGGAAATGACGCGGTGGGTGATTGCGGTGGGAAACCGTCAGGAAGCCCCCTGAGAAAGCGCAGTCAGTTTGGCGATGCTGACCGAACCTCATCCTGCGTAGGTTTTCTGAACCACAAAACCCCCTGGATACGCAATACTGTTTTTTCCCTTAAAGGCCACACCCCGAATTACACAACGAAGTCAACGAAAAAATTGTACGTTCGGAAAACCCCAGAAGGAGGTTTGGTGGGAAAATCGAGAACCAATCGCGTCAAAAACCCGCTCAAAACCTTCGACCAATCACGTGAAAGTGGTGACAGTTTTGGGACACGGTAATTCTGGATGTGTCCTTTAAGACCTCTCTTTCATTTGGTCATTCCATTGACCAGAAGAAGTTTTGAGATATCCACTTTTCTTACGGTAGTGGCTAAGCGCATGGCGATAGCTCGCATTAAGCTTTTTTTTTTTGGAACAATGTAATTTTTGGGGTCTGAGGGAGACACACACTTCAACAGATGTGCACCACAGCGGGGCATGAGCTTGCGTGGCATGGCGAAGGGAAATTTCGAGGGGAAAAGAGGGTGATGGATGGCCATGATTGCGTCATGGTTTGTGGGGTTTTCAATCGTTGGTGGCAGCGCGAACAGTGGATCGAACAAAAACATTGAATAGCGGCAGCTTGAGTCATGACTGATCTCGCTCTTGCCCGTTGAGAGAGCCACGCATTCGCCGAAGAAATTCCGCGCTTGGTATTCACTGGGGCTCGCTGGTGCAGGTTCAGAGGGGGGAGAGGGGGGGGGGGGGGGGGGTCCGCTGGCTGGATCCTTGTTGAGCGGAGGAAGAATCTAGGAAGCCCAACCATGAGGGAAGGAGAGGTGTGGCGACTGACACGCTGGCATGGCAATTCTCCAGCGCTGACCAGACCAAGCCACTGCAGCATCATTTTTCATGCGGCGGGCAGGTGTCTCTCCAACCTGCCAACTCTAGAAAGCCAGTGAATGACGTGTGCTGACGAGAGGCCTATGACACTCCGACACTCTGTAGTAGCAGTACTTAACTAGCAACTCCGTAGATGACAGTCAGCAGCTTGTGTTTAGGAGCTGGGAGCAATTCAACCTAGAACAAAGAGAATACGTGAAACGTTGTGCATAATCTGGATCTTCCGGGGTCAGTAATCCTGGTATATAAACATACGGCAGGAGCTGCCGGCGGGAGGGCAGCAGGTGCTGCAGAGCGGAGGGCAGCAACAGCTGCAGAGTGGAGGGCAGCAACAGCTGCAGAGCGGAGGGCAGCAGGAGCTGCAGAGCGGAGGGCAGCAACAGCTGCCGGCGGGAGGGCAGCATGAGCTGCAGGCTGGAGGGCTGCATGAGCGGCAGACTGGGGGGCAGAATGAGCTGCAGACTGGGGGGCAGCAGGCGTTGGTGGCGGAGATGGAGGTGGAGCCACTTGCCGGGGGGCAGCAGCAGCTGCAGAGCGGAGGGCAGCAGCAGCTGCAGAGCGGAGGGCAGCAGCAGCTGCAGAGCGGAGGGCAGCAGCAGCTGCAGAGCGGAGGGCAGCAACGGCTGCAGAGCGGAGGGCAGCAGCAGCTGCAGAGCGGGGGGCAGCAACGGCTGCAGAGCGGAGGGCAGCAGCAGCTGCAAAGCGGAGGGCAGCAGGAGCTGCAGAGCGGAGGGCAGCAGGAGCTGCAGAGCGGAGGGCAGCATCAGCTGCAGAGCGGAGGGCAGCATCAGCTGCGGAGCGGAGGGCAGCATCAGCTGCGGAGCGGAGGGCAGCAGCAGCTGCGGAGCGGAGGGCAGCAGCAGCTGCAGAGCGGAGGGCAGCAGCAGCTGCAGAGCGGAGGGCAGCAGCAGCTGCAGAGCGGAGGGCAGCAGCAGCTGCAGAGCGGAGGGCAGCATCAGCTGCAGAGCGGAGGGCAGCAGCAGCTGCAGAGCGGAGGGCAGCAGCAGCTGCAGAGCGGAGGGCAGCAGCAGCTGCAGAGCGGAGGGCAGCAGCAGCAGCTGCAGAGTGGAGGGCAGCAGCAGCTGCAGAGCGGAGGGCAGCAGCAGCTGCAGAGTGGAGGGCAGCAACGGCTGCAGAGCGGAGGGCAGCAGCAGCTGCAAAGCGGAGGGCAGCAGCAGCTGCAGAGCGGAGGGCAGCAGGAGCTGCAGAGCGGAGGGCAGCAGCAGTTGCAGAGCGGAGGGCAGCATCAGCTGCAGAGCGGAGGGCAGCAGCAGCTGCGGAGCGGAGGGCAGCATCAGCTGCGGAGAGGAGGGCAGCAGCAGCTGCAGAGCGGAGGGCAGCAGCAGCCGCAGAGCGGAGGGCAGCAGCAGCTGCAGAGCGGAGGGCAGCAGCAGCTGCAGAGCGGAGGGCAGCATCAGTTGCAGAGCGGAGGGCAGCAGCAGCTGCAGAGCGGAGGGCAGCAGCAGCTGCAGAGCGGAGGGCAGCAGCAGCAGCTGCAGAGTGGAGGGCAGCAGCAGCTGCAGAGCGGAGGGCAGCAGCAGCTGCAGAGTGGAGGGCAGCAGCAGCTGCAGAGCGGAGGGCAGCAGCAGCTGCAGAGCGGAGGGCAGCAGGAGTTGCCGGCGGGAGAGCAGCAAGTGGTGGACGTGGAAATGGCCGAGTTGCAGCCAGAGGCGCAGCAATGCCAATCCGGAGACCAGGCCCGGCTGCAGGCAGGGGGGCAGCAGGAGCCGCTGGGGGGAGAGCAGCAGGGGCTGCCTGCGGGAGGGTGGCAGGAGCTACCGGCGGGAGGGCAGCAGGAGCTGCCAACGGGAGAGCGGCAGGAGCTGCCGGCGGGAGGGCAGCAGGAGCTGCCAACGGGAGAGCGGCAGGAGCTGCCGGCGGGAGGGCAGCAGGAGCTGCCGGTGGGAGGGCAGAAAGAGGTTGCTAGCCCAGATTCTACAAGCCAAGCGAAGAGAACCCGGGCGCGGGGCCGAGGCGGGAGACGACAGGCCCGTAAATCGCAAGGGCGGACTGGAGGCGTGGCTGCCGTGCGGCTTGCGGAGGGGCAGCCGGGGGCGCCTGAGGCGCCCCAGGGAGCTCGTTTGTCTGGGGGGCAGCCGGAGGCAATTGGAGCAGCCCAGGGCATGGATCGGCCCCAGGGGCAGCCGGGGGATACAGGGGCACCCCAGGGAGTGCGGCAAGCTGGAGGTCAGCCGGGGAAGAGCGGGGCAGCCCAGGGCATAGAGCAGCCAGGGGGGCAGCAGGGGGTGACAGGAGCACCCCAGGGAGTGCAGCGATCTGGGAGGCGGCCAGACGATGCTGGAACACCGCAGGGTGCGCAGCAAGCTGGGGGGCAGCCGGGGGTGAGTGGAGTACCCCAGGGTGTGCAGCAAGCTGGGGGGCAGCCGGGGGTGAGTGGAGCACCCCAGGGTGTGCGGCGGGACGGGTGTCAGCCGGATATGACTGGAGCAACCCAGGGCGCGCCGCAAGCTGGGGGGCAGTTGGGGGTGTCGGGGGCACCCCAGAGTGTGCGGCAGGACGGGGGGCAGCCGGGGGAGACTCAAGCACCCCAGGGCACGCCACAGACAGGGGGGCAGCTGGGGTCGACAAAAACACCCCAGGGTGTGCGGCAGGACGGGGGGCGGCCGGGGGAGACCGGAGCACCCCACGGCATAGAGCAGCCAGGGGGGCAGCAGGGGGCGACAGGGGCACCCCAGGGAGCGCGGCGAGCTGGGAGGCAGCCGGACGTGGCTGGACCACCACGGGGTGTGGAGCAAGCTGGGGGGCAGCCGGGGGCGAGTGGACCAGGCCAGGGAGTGCGGCAGAATGGGGGGCATCCGGGGGAGGCCGGAGCACCCAGGGGGATGCAGCGGCTGGGGGGGCAGCAGGGGGCGACCAAAGCACCCCAGGGAGTGCGGCAGGATGGGGGGCCGTTAGACAGGACTAGGGCACCTTATGGAGCGCAGCAAGCGGGGGGGCAGCCGGACGTGATGGGGTACTCCAGGGGATGCAGCAGGCTGGGGGTGAGGCAGGGGTGACTGGGGCACCCCAAGGAGTGCTGCCAGGTGAAGGGCAGCCGGGGGTGACCGGGGAACCCGGGCAGTATGGGGGCGAGGGGGGCCAGCGCGACGATTCTCTGTACATGCCCCCGGCTTTCGACACACCCATGGCTTTGGCCGAGGGCTCAGAGGCGGCGGAGGCGGTAGCGGGTGATGCGCCTTCTTTACGACCACGCTTCCCGTGTGATACTTGCTTCCATACATTCGCCACACGAGGGGCTGCTGCAAGTCATATGAAGGCTTGTCGGACGGCAGAGGCGGAGAGGCGCGCGCACGCACTTGGTTGCATCCCATCGTTGGTCGAGGATCAGACTCAGGAGCTCCCGACGCCGCGGGAGATCCAGGAAGAAGTGTGGGCTGAGGTCCCCTCTTGGGATTGGGAGACATTTTTCAATGTGGGAGCAGTGGGAGGGCGAACTGTGCGACGGATCCCCCAGCGGGCTCGGTTAGGCGTCCTTGACGCGCTCTGCTGTGTGTTGAAACGATTGAAGAACAAGCCAACGGATGAAGCGGGCACACTGATTCTCTTAGCCTTTCCACGCCTCATCCTAGGCGTGCCTTCCAAGCCGGGCATGGGCCAGCGGGCTGCAATCAAGGAGCGTCTGGGGGTGTTTTGGGAGGGGAGGTGGCACCAGCTGTACGAGTCTGCCTTGACCGCAGCACGCCCGGCGGTTCGCCCACTCACCTACACATCCGCGGACCAAGACCCAGACGCCATCCGCCTTGCACGGTGCCGAACACGGTGTAAAGTGGGAGAGTGGAGTCGGGGGTTGGCTTGCCTTACTGCTGGGGAGCTGGCGCGACCGTCGGAGGCAATGGTGGAATCTATGCGAGGGAAGCACCCTGCGAGCGTCGAAGGGGTACCGGAGTGGGTTGGCGATTTTGCTGCTGACGACGCTCGGCGGCCGATACTCACCTGTGACACTTTAGCCAGAGCCATTCACACAGCTGCTCGTGCGTCGGCAGCGGGTCCGTCAGGTTGGGTCACGGAGCATCTGCGCGACACTTTCCTCACCGAACCCTCCTACCTCTGCCATCTCCTTGAGGTGTTCAATCAGTGGGTGGCGGGACAGGTCCCTCAGCGTGTTCGACACTGGCTTGCGGCGTTCAACCTGGTCGGGCTCTCCAAGCCCAACGGGGACGTGAGACCGGTTGCCATCGGAGAGGTGCTGCCGCGCATCCTTGCACGAGCACTCTGCATCACACTTCGCCCAGCCATGGCCTCACACTTCCTACCATGTAACCAGTTGGGGGCGGGGACCAGGGCGGGAGTTGAGATACTCACCCACGCTTTTCGCTCGTCCCTGGCGACCCATCCTGACTGGTGCGCGCTGCAGATAGATGTCGCGAACGCATTTAACTCTTTCCATCGGCGCGCGATGTTCGAGGGGTTGCGAGACTCGCCTTTCTCAGGTCTCATCCCCTTCCTGAGTGTCTTCTATGGGTCGTCCAGCGACCTCTACCTGAGGGCAGGCCCTTTTGTGGAGACACTGGTCTCTGCAAGGGGGTCGAGACAGGGGGACCCGTTGGGCCCTTTCCTGTTTGCATTCGCGCAGCAGCAGGTCATGGAGCCGGTCATCAAGGGTTTCGCCGATGTCTTGTTCCTGAGCTATGCCGACGATACCTACATTTTGGGTCCTGGGGATCGGATTTTGGAGGCGTTTGGCGTGCTGCGGGAGCAGTTGGAGTCAGTGGGATTGCAAGTGCAGGCGCATAAGTGTCGGGTTTGGGAGCGGGGGGGAGCTGATTTGGAGGAGCGGTTGCCACCTGGCATGCAGCGGACGGAGGAGGGTTTGACGGTAGTTGGCGTTCCGATTGGGGATGAGGATTGGGAGGTTGTTCGGTTACGGGAGCGGCTACAGCAGTTGCAGGCGCCCCTTCCTTGGCTCCCTTTGCTCGAGCATCCCCAGATGGCGGCGCACCTTCTGGCCATTGCAGTGTCGGCACGACCTATGTATCTTGCTCGGACGGTGCCACCACGACCAGAGGTGGTGGAGGCGTTTAGGGAGTGGGACAGCAGGGTGGAGGACTGTTTTGAGCAACTTTTTCCCCCTGGCACATGGGAGCACGACCCTGGTCGGTCTAGGTTGGCGCGCCTGCAGCTGCACCTCCCAGTCCGTCTGGGTGGTTTCGGTGTACGGGCTGCGGCGTCTCTGAGCCCACTCTCCTATGCCTGCGGATGGACGCAGGTGGTGCGAGGTGTGGCTCAGTTGGGGATAGCGGGAGAGGAGGCAATGTTTAGGGACTACCTCAGCTCTTCGGGGGGGGTGGATTTTCTCGACCCGTGGTTCTCCAAGAGCCTCGAGCAGCTGCCTGACGCTGTACGCCAGGAGATGCCGGGTCTCCACCTCTGCGTAGCGGCCCCACCAGTTCGACTTTTCCAGACACGGCAGCGGCTGTTAGCTGTGGAGGAGCTCCAGGCCCTCCGTTGTATGGCCCGTGACGATGCTACCCTGGCCCGTTTCACATCCCTTCAGGGCCCGGGAGCTGGTGCTTGGGTCTCGGCGGTGCCTGCCCATTCAGACTTGACCTTTACAGCTGCTGAGTGGGGCATTGCCGCGGCTGTGCGTTTGGGCCTTCCGATTCAGCAGCTGCACGTCGCAGGCCGTTGCATTTGCGGCACTGAGTACACGGACCCGGCAGATCCACACCATGCATTGCGCTGTAAGCACCAGCACGGGCCGTCACGGGTGCACGACGAGGTAAAGTTTGCGGTGGCTAGGATCGCTAAGGCGTCGGGAGGGGTGGTGTCGATGGAGGACGACTCGATGTTGGTAGGGAAGCGGGTGGATGTTGCGGTGCGCCGACCAACGGCGGGGGAGGCGCATGCTCTGGAGGTCAGTGTTGCCGATCCACTGTCACTGTCTCCAGCCTTGGTCGGGCAATGTGGGCGGTCTATAGGAGTGGCGGCCAGGGAGTGGGAGCGCAGTAAGACGGGAGATTACGCGCCGCTGTTAGCGCGCAACCGGGGAGTGCAGTTCACCCCTTTGATTGTTGAGACATGGGGATGCCTAGGTGGACGTTTTCGGCGTTGGCTGCGGCAGCAGGAGGACGCACATTTCGGACTTGCCGTTTCGAGGGGGGCGTGTCGGGAGGATGACCAGTCCTTTTCCTTTTATCTCATGGGATCCTTGAAGGCTATGATTGGGGTGGCTTTGCAGCGTGCCCAAGCTCGAGTCATTTTGCTTCGCGCTGCATCGTCTATGGGAGGAGCAGATATCGATCTGGTGGACAGGGAGAGGGAGGACACTGAGGAGTTGGGGGGGGCACTGTTTGTGGACGCTCAGTATTTGGTGTCCGCTCCGTTTTGAGGGGCGTCGGGGGGGGGGGGGGGGGGGGGGGTAGGTGAAGGGGGCTTTTAGATAGGGTGTCTTCTTGGGGTGTCGTGCTTTTGGGTCTCTCTTGGCTTTACTTTCCCTATTCCTTTCCTTTCCCATTTCCTTGCTCTCTCTCTCTTTTCTCTTCCCGTCTCCAAATCTCTCCATCCCAGTCGGGCCCTTATTTGTTTCGTCCCTGCTGTTATTGAACTGGAGAAGGATATATGTGTCCATTGGCTTTCTAAACAAAAAAAAAAAGGAATTGGGGGAGTGGAACTATTGTTGCAAAGATGCAGAACGTCAATGTCCGTTGTCTTCATTTGTGATCACGTGCGGTTCTTTGTCATGCTGGACAACTGTATAGCAACTATCGTTGTGCCCAGCTTCTACATTTTGTATTCAAAGCAGATAGCACTAAATAGCTTCAACAATGAACCTGCTAGCCTGCAACTATTACATATTATTCCCTATTGTCTCATCACACAACGATAAACCTGCTAGTCTGTAACTTATCGCTAGCACAAAGAATTGTCTGATTTAGCCCACATTTTCTGGATCTAAAGAAACTTCTTTCTCCTTAACGGGGTGCACCGTTTCGCGTACAATTCCAACTCTCGGAAGTACACGTCCGAGATCGGTGAAATAATTTGATTTTTTTTTTCATGGCACGTATTTCTGAACCAGAGATTTCATGAGAGCGTGTTCGGACGATCAATATTTAGTAGAAATGTTTGGATGTATTCTGAAATGTTAGTATACTAAGAATGCTCTAACAAATATGTTTATCTGTGCAAGCGGAGCAGTTACTAAAGGAGACGTTTTGTTGCTGTTGGTGCAGCTCGGCACGGCATTCCCTGGACAGTCAAATCACATGGCATTCCTTGGATAGTCCATTGGTCAAACCTGTCAGGCGACAGTTGCTCATTTTGATCACAACACATGGCGATAGTAGTAGCATACATATACATGGCATGCCCATTCTAGCACGGGCTTGCGTGGTCAATCAGGCAGCAAGCTTAGATTTGTCGAGGTGTTGGGTCTAGTCTCTTTCACGACCCGCGAATTAGTCTCTAAGATATGGCTTGTCCTGGATTGGACGACGCGGAAGGCACTCGCGCAACGGAAGGAAACGACGGAAACGGACTTCAAGGCGAATAAAGAGACGGACGGCGGTAGAACCAAGCGCTGCGATTCACGGCCGCGAAGGCCGGAGCAGAGCGATAATGGAGAACAGAGAGGCAGAGCAGAAGAGTGACGAGGCAGAGTTGGCGAGTGAAGGGCCAGAACCGAAGCGTAAAGAGGCAGAACCGAAGCGTAAAGAGGCGAAGGTGGATTTCGACATCGATATTGACGCGCTTCTGGCGGCGGCGAGCGACGACGACGAGCTGGATGACGTGGACGATCTCGAGGAGGGCCTGTGGGGCGGACGCAGCCTGGAGGAGATCCTGAATGACGTGTCAGATGACGACGATGACGTGGCAGGTGCTGGTGACGAAAACTTGGAAAGTACACCCGAGTTGGGCGTTTCTGTTCATGATACTACAGCTGGAGCTGCAGCTCTGCCTTCTAACGGGGATAGCAGTCCCTCTCTGACGGTGTATCGTTTAGAATCAGCCTCCCCTTTGATAGGAAACCCGACAGTCACTCTAAGCCCCTCTTCGGCCGCGTCCAATGGCTCGTTGCCACGTGGCCCGGGTGGATCAGGCAGCCCTGGAAGCCCTCAGTCCTTGGACGGTCGAGATCTGTCGTTTGGCCAGTGGGAAAACGGCGGAATGGAGATGCACAGGGGAAAGCGGATTGAGGCGGAGCAGAAAGCAGAAGTAAGGGCGAAGATTACGGATTTGCAAGGAGAGGAGGGTTCGAATTCTGTTTTGTTTAAAGCCGTACTTACACCGCCTTTTGAGATTCACAGTGCAGCAGAGGAGCTATTGGAAAAAGGGGGCAGGAAGGAGATGCAGCAGATGGAGGTGGAAAAAGGTGACGACTGGGAGGAGGGTGAGGCGAAGGAGGGAGAGGGAGAGGGGATGCGGTGTGATGTGCGGGAGCCGTCGTTTGGGCAGTGGAAGGGGAGTGACAGTAAGGGGAGGGTCGATAAGGGGAGTGACAAAAAGGGAGACGGTGTGATTATGATGAGAGAAATTCGTGACACAATCAAAGGGGACGGAGGGGTGACAGCTGGCAGAGAAACCCAGCAACAGCAGCAGCAGCCAACTCCCACAGACATTCCAGAAAGGGGAATAGGAGGAGGCGAAGCACAACGGGAGGTAGGAGGAGATGGGGCAAGTGCATTAGCAGCAGCAGGAGGAGGAACAGGAAATGAGAGTGAGAGAGGAGGAGGAAGAGGTGAAGCGAAAGGGGAGGCAGGAGCAAGTTGGGTGGATGCAGTAGGTTCGGTATCCCTAGACAGCCCCCGAAGCTCGGGAAGCGGAGCCACGGGCAGTAGCTTCGGTGATTTGTCTGTAGTGAGCGGGAATTCCTGCCCTGTGAGTGTGCTGGGCGGGCGGGGCAGTGCCGCCCAATCCGGCGCGGGTAGCACTGGGGGAGGATCCGCCTTTGGTGGGTCTGCTTTTGGCGGATCAGCCTTTGGAGGGTATGGAGGGGAGAGCGGGGAAGGAAGATTGCACAGGCACGAGCACGGGCATGCACATGGGCATGGGCATGGGATTGGGTACGGGGGTCGGTATGGGCATGTGAGTCGATCACGAGGGGGGGTGCCTAGGATCAGGCCAGGAGCAGCCTTTGCTGCAGCAGAGGTGGCAGCAGCTGCAGCGGCCCAACGCCGCGCCCTCTTGACCCAGGCTCAGGGGCTAATAAGTCAAGGAGCTTCCTCTGCTCTTTCCGCTTCTCATGCCACTTCTGCTCTTTTCGCAGTTTCCACATCTTCTGCTGTGTTCGCTGCTGGCACGGTTGCTGCTCCAGCTGCTGCAGTAGCAGCAGATGAATCTGCCAGTGGGGCATCAGCAGGCTCTGCTGCTGTAACTGGGCCAGCAGCAGTGGTAGCGGCTGCAACAGCAGCAGAGCCAGCGGGTTCAGCGGCAGCTGAAATGCCAGCAGAAGTTCCCTCTGTGGCAGTGGCGCCTCATGCTGCTGATGTGGGTGCTGCTGCTGCTGCTGCTGGTGACTCTGCTGCTGCTGATTGCGCAGTTGCTGCTGATAGTTCTGTTGCTATTCATGCTGCTGGCGCTGTCATTGCTGGCGGAGATGGTGCTGCTGCTGGTGCCCGTGGTGGTGGTGTTGCTGCTGCTGCCAGTAGTGCTGGTGCTGATGGTGGTGCTGATGTTGCTGGCACTGCTGGTGCAGCCGGGGCTGTTGGAGATGAAAAGGGGCAGCGGGAGGCAGAGGGTAAGGCGAGGGACGGGGATGAAACGAGCGAAGAGGAGGGACATGGGGGCATTGGCACACGGGTGAGTGGGAGCGGTGAAATAGGCGAGAAGGAGAAAGAGGAGTTAGTTGAGGTGGAGGAGAAAGAGGAAGAAGAGGAAGAAGAAGAGGAGGAGGAGGAGGAGGAAGAGGATGAGGAGGTGGAGGGGGGTGGAATGCAGGAGGAAGGGAAGGAAGGTGAAGCAGCCCTGGCGGGTGAGTTTCAGAACCTGCGGAGCTTCTGGGTTGCCCCACTTCCTTCCTCTGCGTCTGACTCTACTTCTTCTGCTGCTAGTGGTGCTGTTGATGGCGCTGCTGCTGCCACTGCTACTCCCGCTGGTGCTGCCTCTGCTGCTGCCATTTCTGCTGGTGCTGCTGAGGAGGAAGAGGAGGGGGGGAAGGACGAGGGAGAAGGGAGGGATGAGCTGGCGGCGATGGAAGAGAAGGAGAGGCTGCAGCTGCTGGTGGGGTGGAGGACGAGTGAGGACGGGCAGGATGTGGTGGTGAAGGCAGGAGAGTCAGGCGAGGGCAGAAACGGCAGGAAAGCAGCAGAAGCAGGAGCAGCAGTGACAGAACCACCAAGGGTGTTACCATCGAGTGCTGTACTGGCAACAGCAGAACCAGCAGCACCATCAACATCATCACCACTAGTAACAGCAGGAGCAGCAGTAGAAAAAGAAGCAGCAGCATCTGTTGCAGCAGCAGGAGCAGTGTCATCAGTGGAGCAATCTTCGGTCCCGCTCGTCCCAATCCGCTTTGAGGGCATCGAGAGAGGCCCGCCTGCCGTGGGCCTACTAGAAGTCGACGCCGTGCCGCCCCTCTGCGCTGAGCTGGCACCCGCTGACATCACTCCCGACCGAACCGACCCAGCAGGTCCGGGACAACCCGAACCAGGCTTCCGGACCAACTCGCGGTCGGCCACAGCAGTGGCAGTACATGAGTTGCTAGTGGCTGTGGGGACGGCAGGAGGGAAGGTTCTCCTCATGCCTGTGCTACAACCAGCCCTGCACGGTTCCCCTTCCCCCCATCAGGTCACCCCTGCCCCTGCTCCTGCGCGGATCACAGAGCTAATTCCCCCTCTGTCCGCCTTTGCCAGTTCCCCGATGAGGCACGGCGGGTCGTCAGTGTCTGTGCTGGCGTTCTCCCCTGCTGCTGATCTGCTAGCAGCAGGCCTGGCATCCGGGGCTGTTGTGCTGTGGGATATCTCCTCCCTCCGCCCACGCTTCCCTGCTTCTTATTCTTCTTCTTCTGCTGGTGGTGCTGGTGCTGGTGCTGGTGGTGGTGGTGGTGGTGAGGCGAGAGGGGGAAGGAAGGGTGGGGGGAGGGCGGGGGCGGGCGGGGGAGGTGTGGGGGGGCTGGGGAGTGCGCTGGGGGGGTTGGTGGCACCGGTGGTGAAGGTGGTGTGGGAGCATGCTGCCGCTGTTGTGCATGCTGGGTTTGCTGCGTCGGGATCTGCCGCTTCTGCTGCTGGTGCTGTCGCTACCGGTGGTGCTGGTGGTGCTGCTGGTGGTGGTTCTGGTGGTGTGAGCGGTGGTGCTGGTGGTGGTGGTGCCGCTTCCACCGGCTCTGGCAAACGGGGCATCTTCCTGGAGCTCCTAGAGCCCTACATCCTCACAGACCACCTCAGCACACTCCCTCCCGAGGTAACACCTGCTCCTGCGCTTAGATGCACCTGCTTTCACCGGTTACCCTAGACGATACAGCCTTACCACGTGAGGGAGGCACGCACTAGTGGCGCACAGAGAGTGGGAAGGATGTCAGTTTGTCAGAGTGCCTGGTGATCGTATAGCTGCTTTGTTCATCCATGCCCATATGCGTGTGCCCTCATAGTCTCTGGTGACGATTGTGTATCTCTGACTGGCCCTCTGTGTGTACGCACTTCTCCCTCCCTTTCACGCGCACTAGGTGATGCAAGCATTGGTGGAGCACTACAGTGAGAGGGGATGGCTGTCGCGCGTGCAGCAGTGTGTTCTGCACATGGACATCGCATCGCTCGACATCAACCAGGTGCGATTGACTGATCTCTCTGTGCAAGGGTAGCGTTTTCCACAAGCGGGTTCTCTAGCACTGCTTCCCTTTCAGTCATGTGTGGTGCCGATGCGTGCAGCAGTGTGTGCTGCACATGGACATCGCCTTGCTCGACATCAACCAGGTGTGAACCCAGCCTCCTCTGATATCAGCCACACCACATGCATTCCGATACCTTTTCTCTTGATCCTTCGGCGCTGCACGAGGACATCGCATAGCTCGACATCAACCAGGTGTGAGTTAGCTTTTTGCACGAGCAGATTCTCCAGCACTCTGCTTCCAACCATATGAGGGATGGCGATGCATGCAGCAGTGCGTGCTGCACATGGGCATCGCCTCGCTGGACATCAACCAGGTGCGAACACAGCCTCTGGTGATTGATTCGCCTTTGAGACATCTCAGACTCACTCAAACGAGTGCAGCAGTGTGTTCTGCACATGGACATTGCCTCTCTCGACAATAACCAGATGAGTTTGACCTCCTCCTGCAAGGGTAGCGTTATTGCACTTTCTCCCTTCCATCCAACCATGACGATTTGCCGAGTGCAGCAGTGTGTGCTGCACTCGGCACCAGCCTCCTGGCTGGACATCGCCTCACCTGACGTCAACCAGGTGTGAACCCACCCAGCCTCGTGTGATTGATTCTCCTTTTAGAACAATCAGATGTGTGCAGCAGTGCGTGTTGTGCTGCACATGGACATTGCCTAGCTCTATATCAACCAGGTGTGATTGATTGATCTCTCTGCAAGGGTAGCGTTTTTGCATGAGCAATTCACCGATTCAGACGTTAACAAAATTGATTGGGAAGTTGAGACATTCTCGTATCAATTTGCTGTGTTAAGCCCTCCCGTTTCCACCTCCTCTTCTCAATCATGCCCCTTCTTCCTTGTCTCCCTGTCCCTTTCCGCCATCTTTACTCAGGTGGTGCATCTGTGTCGTCAACACAACCTGCATTCACCGCTCATCTCCCTCCTCTCCCATACCCACACCACACCCTTCCATGCCTTTTTCTCCCTTTCTCTCCGCCCCTCGTCCCAGGTGGTGCGTCTGTGCCGTCAACACAGCCTGCATTCAGCCCTCATCTACCTCTTCACACAGGCCCTTCCATGCCCTTTCTCCCTTTCCTTCCGCCCCTGTTCCCCCCCATTTTCGATCCCCTCCCAGGTGGTGCGCCTGTGTCGTCAGCACAGCCTGCATTCAGCCCTCATCTACCTCTTCACTCGCGCCCTCGCGGATTTCGTCTCGCCAGCCCAGCAGCTCCTCTCCACCCTCCTCGCCTCCGGAGCCTACAATAATGGTTCCGGGGGAAAATGGAGTAGGGAGAAGCAGCGGCATAAGAAGCGGGAGGGGGAGAAAAATGAGGAGGGGGAGGAGGGTCGGCAGTGCGGGTGCGTTGGTCTTTGCCTCTTTCTGGTCTTTCCCCACAAGGTGCTTGTGACTCATTTGACTGGAAAGGGAGAGGTTTGCATGGAGAAGGTTTGAACAAGTGAGGTTTGACATGTTGCCCGTCGCTCTGCACATCTCTCATCTCCCTGTAGCAAGCTCCTCCTTCCAAAATCTCTCCTCCCTGCATTCTGACCCTCTTCTTCTTGTGTGCGTTTCCTCTCTTTCCCTCTCCCCATCGCAGCTACCACCTGTTGCTCTTCCTCAAGCTCACCTTCTCTCTTGTCTCGTCCTAATTGCCTTTCCCCTGCTTCCTATTCCTCTTGTCCCTCTTGTCCGTCCTCTTGTCTTTCTCTCTTTCCCTCTCCCCATCGCAGCTACCGCCTATTGCTCTTCCTCAAGCTCACCTTCTCGGGCCTCAATTTCCCTCCAGGTGCTTGCATGCTTCTCTCCCATCCACCTACATGCTTTCCTTTCCTCCACGGACGCACAGGCCCTCTGATGCGTTTAGGAACTAAGCTTTCCTCTAGGTAGTTGCGCCTATTGCTCTTCCACAAGCTCACCTTCTCGGGCCTCAATTTCCCTCCAGGTAACCCCACCCCACCTTGCATGATTCTCTCCATTTCCTTTCTCTTCTCCCAAAACGCTGGTACAGAATCGACTTTCTCTTCCTCTTGTAACTTTCAGTTGATCAACTTTCACTTTCTCAGAGTACCAGCTTGGCTGCTTCTCTTCCTCTGGTCTTTGCGCTGCGCTCTATTCTTCTCTGTCGTCCTCTCTTGTTTGCTCTGGTTGTCTTGTGGTGACGATTTAGTTTGTACTGTCCTCAATCAATCCCTTGTTCCTTTGGATAACAATCCCATCGTCCATCCCCTCCTGTTTTTCATCCCCCCAGGCAGCGGTGCCATCGCCCCATCCCTCCTGTCCTCGGCTCAAGCCGAACTCCTCAACTTCCTCCTCAAACCCCACCGTCCGCCCCACCACCGCCCCTCCGCTCTCTCCCCCTCCTCCCACGCTCTCCTCTGCTCGCCCCTTGCTCGCCTCCTCTCCTTCGATCCCCGCGCCACTCTGTCTGTTCTGCGCGTGATCCTCCGCTATTTGTGCATACTGGATCAGCCTCAAACGAGTACAGAGCAGCAGCCCAAAACAAGTGCAGATTTGGCGATGGTGGATGGTAGGGGTCCAGGGGGAGCTTATAACGAGGATGCTAGTGTAGATCCAGCAGCAGGCGGTCGACTTGTTTATACTCTCTTAGAAATAGTTCGCTCCTGGTGCGAGGCTGCCGATGCAATAAGGAGTAACGAGGACTCCAATAAGGGAGAAAACAACACTGGAGCAGTAGCAGCAGAACCTGCAAACATTAAAGTGTCCCCAGCTGTATGCTCGGAGCAAGGCTCGGATGTAGGTTTGGGGCTCGGCTTTAGTTTAGATAGGTTCGGAGATGCAGCAGGCAGGGTGCTAGAGCTAGTGGCAGAGGCGGCAGCAGCAGGGAGAGTGGAGCTAGATCGAACTTCTCTCAACACCATCTTCGTTTATCTCACATCCGCTACTGTCACATTTGATCTGCACGCCCTGCCCACTGCCTCTGCCACTGCTGTCGATTCCACTGCTGGTGTTGGTGCTGGTGCCGGTACTGGTGCTGGTGCCCCTGCTGCGAGTAAGGGAGCGGTACAGAAGCAGCATTCGTCCTCCTCCCCATCGTCACCCACCTCTCGACCATCGCTCGCTCTAACCTCCCCCTCTGTGAGGCGGGCTCAGAGGGAGGAGCGGATGGAGGGGCTGGTGATGGCTTTGCCTGACTCCTGTGGGGTGGACTTCAATGCCCTCCTGCCCCTGGCACTGCAAGCCAGCTTCCACCAGGTGAGCTGTGCTGTCCCGTGATGGGCATGGGGATAGGGCAAAGGAGACTGGAGGCAGAGGGAGGAGCGGATGGAGGGGTTGGTGATGGCTCTGCCGAACTCCTGTGGTGTGGACTTCAATGCTCTCCTGCCCTTGCCGCTGCAAACAGGGTGAGTGGGAATGCTCATCCTAAAGGCAGCCCTTGCTCTCTCACACATAAGTGTGGGGCCGGGCTGGTGTGAGGAGAGGAGAGGAGGAAGAGGATGCTTACTACCACTCTCACTCCCGCGTTCTCCCAACAACTCTCTCCTTCTCTCTCTCACCCCCTTCCTCCCCCCTTCCAACCAGGTGTGTGCGCGTCTGTTCTTGCGAACACACGGTATGCTCGGCATTCACCAACCGCTCTCCTCTCTCCATGTCCCCTCTTACACACATGGAAATTTCCCTCTCCCTTCATGCCCCCATCTCCCCAACCAGGTGTGCGCGCGTCTGTTCATGCGAACACACCGCATGCTGGGCATACACCAAGCGCTCTCCTCGCTCCTCACAGACACCCACCACCCCGACATGCCCTTTTGCCTCATCCATAAGGCAGCCCTTGCTCTCACAAGTAGGCACCAGGCTGGACCAATAGGTGGAGAGGAGGAGGATGCTGACCCTCTCCGACCCCCACTTTTTCCCAACATCCCTCTCCCTTTCCCCCTCCTCCTCCCCCCACCCTCCCCAATCAGGTGTGTGCGCGTCTGTTCATGCGAACACACGGCATGCTCGGCATTCACCAAGCGCTCTCCTCGCTCCTCACAGACCCCCACCACCCCGACATGCCCTTTCGCCTCATCCAAAAGGCTGCCCTCGCTCTCACACGTAGGCACGGGGTGGTGACTGGGGAGGAGGGTGCTGCGCTGCGATTGGCCGTTAGGCGCCACCTGGCGCAGCTGGTGCGGCTGGACGGCGGCACTTGTCTGTATGTGGCGCTGGGGCTGCTGCGGCTGGATTTGGAGTTGATTGTGAGTGCCGATCTTGCCGGCCGGCCGCAGCTGCAGTTTGCTCTGCTGCGTGCCCTCTTCTTCTCCCATTTGCCTCCTCCTCCTCCTCCGCTGCTGCTGCTCCCATTGCTGCCGGCACCACCGGCAGGTGTATCAGCATCAGCAGGCCCAAGCACAGCATCAGGAGGAGTTCCAAAATCAGCAGCAGGTGAAGGGACAGCAGCAGCAGCTGCTGCTGCTGCTGCACCACCAGTGCAAGAAGGACCAGAACGAAAAGGAGGGTATGACGGGTTGGGGAAGGAGGAGGGGTGGGAGGAGCAGAGGAGGCAGCTAGCAGCAGCAGCATCTCCACGAATGGTAGAGCTTTATATCGAGTTGCTCTGTATCTACGACCCTCCCGCCCTTCTCCCCTTCCTCCAATCACCTCTCGCCACCTGTCGCCTCGACCGCTGCCTCCGCGTCTGCCTCGCGCACATCTCCCCTGCGCTCGCCGCGCTGCCACGTCAGCCCGTGCCAGGTCAGCAACAGGGCGCGCCTCCGCAGGCGCCACGTCAGCAGGCGGGGGGAGAGCCATTCCTGAACTGCCACATCAGCGCTGCGGCGCGGGTGCTGCTGGAGCGAATGGGGTTGGTTCACGAGGCGCTGGCACTGCTGCTGGTGGAGTTACACTGCTGCTTGCGCGCTCTGGATAGGAGGGTTGCTGAGATGATGAGGAGGAGGAGGAGAAAGAGGAGGATGGAGGTGATGGGGAGGTCTATAGCGGGGACAACTGCTGAGGGGCCTGAGAGTGAGGTTGGGAGGAGGGGCGAGAGTGAGGCGGGGATGAGGGGAGAGGGTGAAAGTGGAGGCGAAATGAGGGCTGACATGAGGGGAAGGTCGGGTCTGGAGCAAGGAAAGGAGGGTGGGAAGAGGAGGAGGAAGCGGATGAGGAAGAAAGAGAGTGGCGGATTGATGACACGAGTGCTGCAGATGGAGGAGGTGAGATAGAGTTCTTCAAACTTGAGATTTTTGTTCATTATTATTGTTCATTATTATTGTTTATTGCACACTTAAGGTGCTGCAGAATTCGCCTCTTTTCTCTCCGTTTTGAACTTTTGAGGCGCCTCAAAAGATGACACGAATGCAGCAGATGGAAGAGGTGAGAGATCCGCATGTAACACATCACACACAGAGACATTCATATCCTGTCTCACTCATCATTCACTCATTCATATTTATTCATACTGCATATCATTCATGCCTTGCTTCATTGCAAACATCACACGCCACATCATTCATATCCTATGTCACTTGTATTCCATAAAATCATACCTTTCATGCTAATTCATTTCAGAATCATCTGTTCATGCCACGTTTCGTCGTCTGCATAACCTGCGTATCATGTTTCTTTCATGTTTCCTCTCTTGACTCAACGTAAAATCCCCTCCTCGCGCTTCTCCACTCTCTCCTCCCATTGCTCCCCCCCCAGGTGCGAGTGCTGCTGGCCATACAGCACGACGCTCTGGCTCTCTGTGCTCGTCTTCTCCATCTCCCTTCTCTCACCCGTCCCTCCCTCTCCCACTGTCTCCCCCTGTCTCCCCCTGTGCACTCGTCTTCCCCCCACCAGGTGCGAGTGCTGCTGGCCATACAGCACGACGCTCTGGCTCTCTGTGCGCGCAGCACAGGCCGGCTGCCCCACTGGCAGTGCCGTGCCATGTGGCGAACGCTGCTTGACTGGTGGGTGTGAGGAATGGGAGGGTGAAATCAAGAAATGTAAAATATGAGGTTTTGAGGGACAGGGCATATGCATACGCAGCTGCAACCTTCGTCGTTCGGCGCAAGAATAGCATACCCCAGGTCATGGAGCTTATTGGAAGCGAGATGGCGGCAACACTCGAGGGGTGCATCCAAGACGGTGTGCCATGCACCCCTCGAGTGCGCCATCTCGTGATACAAGTGTAGTTTCGAGACATCTCGAAACTATACTTGTATCACATGGATGCACCCCTCGAGTGTTGCCGCCATCTCGCTTCCAATAAGATCCATGGCTTGGGGTATGTTATCCTTGCGCCGAATGACGAATGCGGCAGTTGCGTGTGCATATGCCGCGTCCTCCTCTCGTGTGTGGTGTGTAGAAGTGTGACGAATGTTAGCGAATTACGTGGGAGAGTGATTACACGGTAGTGGATGCTGATGTTGATGCAGGACTTGACAACAATGGACAGGTGGGCTGCGGAGGCCTTACTTCCATCAACTTCAGTAGTTGTGATGTTGATGCCGTTTATTCCATATTGTGAAAAACGCAGGTAACCTATGAAGTCATCTCGAAATGGACGGCTGGATCACATTTTCCACTCACTCACATGCACCGATCAAACTCCATTCTGACCGTCTTGCCTCCTCATTGCCCTCACTCAATGTATTTTTACCTTTTTCTTCTCCTCCTTGTTCATTCCCAACTGCCTCCCCCCAACAGCTTTCTCATCCCCCTCAGGGCCCTTCCCATCCCATCTGCTCCTCCAGCCATCCCACCAGCACACCCCTCCCCATCACACGCGCCCCCCAACCGCTGGCACTCGCTCTACTCACACCTCCTTACAGTCACAGGGGCGTCTGGCACAGCAGCGGCAGGCAGGAGCGGGGCGCAATCCCCAGCAGGTGATTCCTCAGGTGAATTTTCAGGTGAAAACGGCCAGCTGGGGGCTGCTCCGTCCATGCTGAGTTCGTTTCCAGCGCCGTCGCTGCCGCAGTCGGTCTTCCCTCCTCCTCCACCGCCGCTCTTTGCATCTTGCTCTCACGTGCTTTTGCTGCTTCGGGAGCAGCAGCAGCAGAAAAGAGATAGGGATAAGGAGCAGGAACAAGAGCAACAGCAACGGCAGCAGCAGGAAAAGCAGAGGCGGCGGCAGGACAGCCATCCACAAGCCTGTGATTTGATTCTGTTTGCCGTCCGGTTCCTGCTACAGTGCTGTGCCACGGCCACTGTAGCAGAGATGGCAGGGATGGTGCCGCTGCCAGTCATTGCTGCCTGGCTGCTTGGTGCTGGTGAGAGGCAGAGGGACGGGGAAAGGGGGCGAGATCTCATTAAACGAGGCGAGGAAGGAGGGAGAGATTTACTGCAGGCAATGATTTCTCACGACTCTCAAAAAGCATCCATAAGGGGTGCAGGGGTGAGCGACGGCTGGGGTATGGGGTTGGACGAAGGGGGTACGAGGATGGGCGGAGGCAGGAGGGAGGGGGTATCGAGGACAGCAGGGGACGTGGTGGTAGGTCTGCTGGAGATTCTAGGCCGGGCAGGGTCGGATCAGCAGCTGTTGGCTGCTGCTGCCCGGGCAGCCAATACGGATTCGTTCTCCCACTGCTCGTCCCTGCTATCCCTCCTGCAGCACCCCACCCGCCCCTCCTCCCGCTCCTGCCGCCTCTGCTCCTCTGCCATGTACGCCCCAGCGTCGTCAACTGCTAAAGGAGCAGCAGCAGCACCACCACCATCCCCGCTGCTACGATTGCCAGCCACAGCAGCTGCAGCAGCAGCAGCGTTATCAGCCGCCGCCGCCTCTGCCACAGCAGCGGCCACAGCAGCAGCAGCGGCAGCAGGGAAGAGATTACCAGTGGAGGTGTTTCTGTGTGGACACGGGTTTCACAGGGAGTGCTTGCAGCAGCGCCACCACGACAGCTTCTTCTTCCCTGCCGCCCACCAATACCCTGCCTGTGGCGCCTCTGCCACCCGCCTTGTCCCCTCGCACCTCTCCTCTCCCGCTGCTCCTCCTGCTGCCAATGCCGCCTCTTCTGCTGCTCATGCCCCCAGTTCTGGTGGTCTAGGAGTGGGTGGGGGCAGTGGGTTGGCTGCTGCTCTGCTGGAGGTATCAGAGGAGAGGGATGGAGGGAGGGGAGGGACAGGAGGGGCGTCGGTTGCACCGCCGGCTGTGCCTGGTGGGACCTCTGCTGCAGCATCCTCTTAATCATCGTCCTCGATAAGCACAAGGGTGAGCTGTAGTGGCATGGTGAAATTTTGTATTATCAAGTTCTGTTTTATGGAATTCGAACCTTCCTATATGCTGTCCTGATCTGTTTCGAGGGTCTGTCTGTGTGCGCCAGTGATGTGTGCATGTGCACATACATGCATGTATTCGTGCAAAGCATGTGTTTTGGCATGTCCTCATGCCAACTAAGCATGTGTCATAGTTACTCCCACGGTTTACCTGCGCTTGGTTGAATCTCTTCACTTTGACATTCAGAGCACTGGGCTGCATGTCTTCATGCCAACTAAGCACGTGTGGACGGCATGTCCTCGTGCCAGCTCACTTTCAGCCACAATTAGTCATTGCAGCTTGGATCGTCTCTACCCTTATCCTCTTATTTGCAATTATCTTTGTCATTGCCTTTGCATGCTTATTTTCTCCAATCTGCCTGTCTCCTTATGAATTGTGCCCTTGGTTTTTCTCCTTCCTCCCTGTATCCAGCTTCTCACACTAGAAGCATCCAGGAAACAGCAGCAACAAGACGAGTCGTGCCGGCTGAAACGTCTTCACGCCACGTCAGCACCACGTTCCGCTGCTGCAAGAGGGAGAGGGGAGATGCGCGGGGGGCGAGGGAAGGGACAAGGGGGTAAGGAACGGTTGAGAGAGCAGACAGAAGAGTTGCATAATAAACGGGAAGAGAGGCTGAGGGCTGCTACTGAGAGACAGCAGCAGCAGCGAATGGGCATGTTTAATCCATTTGGCAGGTTCTTTAGGGGAGGAACTGGGTCGTGACTCGTGACACGTAAGCAAGCATGTACCGTAAGGAAGTTAGGTTTCAAAGCTTGTCGTATAGTTTCTTTCATTTGTTCTTTTTTTTCAGATGATTTTACAACTGTTTTCAAACGTTGCTGTTTTTTAACCAATATAGCTGCCCGTCTTAACTTCCTGCTCAGCCTGTGAATCAGTGCTTTTGAGGTAAATATATGAGAATGCCAATCAGCAGTTCGTGCATCTTTGCTAGTGATGAACGGTGTTTTAGACATTTCAGGAAAAAAAACATGTCGCTATCTAAACAGAATGCGAGTGACGACAAGCTACAGGTACCCCCAATTTTACGATGACGATGCCCCCTCTCCATTGTTAGGAGGCGATGGAATCACGCGCGCTTCGTGGTGAACTGCGACGTGATTGGTCGCTGAAATCCGCAAGGCTGAGAACTTTTGGAACCGCCACCGTACTGCAAAGCACCGTAACTTGGATGAAGCTCTCTGTACGGTCTTCAACCTAATCGAATGTGTTTGCCGAATTTGCCAAGGAAGGAAAATTTCTGCTCCACCCCCTTCCACTTCCGCGCTCTGCATTCCATTCCATTCCATTCCTCGTTTCCCAATTTTTCATTCCCTCCTCCCGTGCTTGCCCATTCCATTTCTTCCGTCACCAGTCTAGCTTCTAACTTACCGGTTCCGCTCCTCCCCCACCATGGAACAGATTCACAAAATTCCGGGTATGGATTCCGGTCCCCCTCCTCCCACCATGGCCGAATTTCAGAAGATGGGCCTCCCGGAGGTTCAGGAGCGCATCGACCAGCTGTACGGCGATCGCAATGCGAAGAACTTTCGCGAAGGCCTGGGCAAGGGATTGGTATCAGTCGGTAAGGGCGTGTTCGCCGGCGTCGGAGGGCTCATCGTGGCGCCGGTCGCGGGGCTGGTGCAGCAAGGCGGCGTCGGGCTAATCAAGGGAACGTTTTTGGGGGTTGCAGGTGCCGTCGTTTTGCCGACCGTTGGGATCGTGCAAGGCGTGCGGCAGCTGGGCGAGGGGATTAAGAACACTCCCGACGCGGTTCGGGAGATGATGAAAAGGGATAAGTGCGAGGAGGAGGCGGAGAGCGCGGAGGTGGTGGAGGATGCCGAAGCGGATAAGGTCAACGAAGAGACGTACTCGCACACGCGCGAAGCTGTTGAGAAAGTCGCGCTCGAAGACGAAGCCGCGAAATCCGCCGCGAAACCCGCGGAACCTTCTGAAGCCGCCACGGCGGCGCCCGCAGAAAAACGGGAGAAGCGGGAGGTTAAGGAGGAGGAGCTGTATGTGGCTCTGGAGGTGCCGACCGACGCGACGTCCGCGGAGATCAAGAAGGCTTACTTTAAGGTGCGTGGTGGTGTAAGGGAGGGGCGGAGTTTTGAGGTGCCTCAAGACTGACGCGACCTCTGCGGCGATCAAGAAGGCGTATTACAAGGTGCGTGGTGATGAAAGTCCCGGCGGAGGGAGGGATGGAAGGAGGGGGGGAAACTCGCCAAGTCGCTTATAATGGGGGTAAAATGAGTGAAAAGAAGAAAATTATGAAGTGAAAAACCCGTCCCGCTTCAAGAAGTGCCTCCAAACCGCCATGCGTGCTATCATACTAGACGTTAGGACGACATTCATCCCTTCCTCGACCCGTCTTTCCGTCTCCGCCTTTCCACGCACTGTACCCCCATTCTCGCTCGCACTTGAATCGCGTCCGCAGCTAGCGCGTACGTGCCATCCCGACAAGGTCCCTGACGACGAAGCCGCCAAGGCCAAGTTCCAAGCCATCGGCGAGGCGTACCAAGTCCTCATGGACCCCGAGTCGCGCGAGAAGTACGACCGTTACGGCCGCGCTGCGCTCGACGGCACATTCATGGATCCCGGCTATTTCTTCACCATGTCCTTCGGCGCGGAGAAGTTCAAGCCGCTTGTCGGAGAGCTTACTATCGCGCACACGGCGGCGGGGAATCTGACAGTAGAGGAGGTGAAGAGGTGGCAGGTGAAGAGAGAGAAAGAGCTCGCGGCGATTCTGGTGAAGCGGCTGGAGCCGTGGATGTCGGGCGACGAAGAAGGATTTGTGCGCGACGCCGTGAAGCAGGTGGATGAGCTCAAGGGCGAGGCGTTCGGCGTCGCGTTCCTGCAGTGTATCGGGTATGTGGTGTTCTGTAGCGTGGCCATTTCGTTCTACTGTACTTCCATTGTGCCAAATTGTAGTTTCACCTTTTGTGTCACAATTTATTTCGTCAAGCTTTTTTATTCCCTGTGCATGCAGTTGTCCACGTTTTTTGCTTGCCGGTGGCTAAATAGAAGTTAAAGTTGACAGAAAGAAAAGCTTTCCAAATTCTCTCCATTTCTTAATGCTGTAAATCGTGTAGTCTTCTCTGAGTATATATCCAAACCCCGCCTCTCCCCTCCCTCCCTTCCCTCCCAACATCCAAAATCTCTCTCTGACAGCTACACCTACTACACGCGCGCGCAAGTGCTGCTGGGCATGACGGTGATGCTGGGCATTCCCAACTTCGTGAATGCGGCCAAGGAGTCCAACCACGCGATGAAGACTCGCCACAACGCCATCGGCGCTGCGTTTAAGTGAGTGAAACCCTAGGGCCGGGTGTATGGACAAACCAGGAACTCGAGCTATTTGATTATTTATTTCTACACTCGTAATGCTCTCACTTCTGGTTCAGTGCATCATCGTATTGCTGATTCCATAAATACTTTCCTGGTGACCTGCATGATGAGCTACCGCTGATTTTTCAGAAAAGCAAGCAGTGTAATTGTCCATAATCTTTCAACATTTCCCTATCAGATTGGATCAAACCTCTTCTTCTTTCGATGTTTCGCAGGCAGAATGTCATCACCTTGCTTCCCCCCGCCCCCCTCCCGATCACCTCGCTCCCTCCCTCTCTCACCAAGTTTCCCCGGATCCCCCATCGCATCTGTCCATCTCCCTTGGCCCAACAGGCTAGCAAAAATGCAGGTCACGGTGGACCCCAGAAAGCCTCCCAGAGAGTCCCCAAGCAATGGCGATCCAATGCTTCTCCATGCTTCCCCTCCAGTCATTCACCGGGTCTCTCCATGCTCCCTCTATCCCCTGTCCCCCCACCAGGCTAGTGGAGATGCAGGTCACGGTGGACCCCAGCAAGGCCCCTAGCGAGCAGCATCCATTCCCTCTCCGTGCTTCCCCCCCAACACCTCCTTCAATCCCTCCCCCCCTCCCACCAGGCTAGCGGACATGCAAGTCACGGTGGACCCCAGCAAGGCCCCTAGCCAGCAGCATCCACCGCCGCTCCGTGCTTCCCCCCCAACACCTCCCTCCATCCCCTCCCCCCCCAACGACAGGCTAGCGGAGATGCAGGTCACAGTTGACCCTCACAAGCCGCCCAGCGAGCAGCCCAACATGCCCGAGTTCCTCAACTCCGTCTGGATGGTCAGTGCCCAGCAAAAAATATTTTGTTTCCTAATCATTTTTTTTTTTTTTTTCTGGATGGATGGATGGTCAGTGCTTCCCCTTGACATTCCTTGATGGTAAGTTCTTTTCTCTTCTTTTCTCTTTTTTTCTTCAACTTCTGGGTGGATGGATGGCTCAATTGCCACTGCATTCCCTTTTGCCTGGGTTGGATGGTCAGTGCACCTAAGATCAATGTGGGCCTGTACAGCTAAAACATTCAAAACACCCAAAACAACCAGAGATGTCATATGCTTCTGGAAGGATTTACGTGGCAAAAAAACATTCCAAGACACCAAACAGAAAGCTCTGTGTCGGACGGTGAGAGACTTTTGTAATTCTTCTGTTCCAGCTGATTCAGTTTTTTAGACGTCTCTAAATCTAAGTTCGATCACATCCCAAGACACCAAACAGAAAACTCTCTGTCGGACAGTTAACGCATGCTGTTATACTTTCTTCTGTTCCAACTGACTGACTGAGTCCTCCCGCACACAACAGTTAACGCGTGCTTTTATTTATAAGAATTGTTGAAATTCTTGCTCTTTATTGTACCAGAGGTCCTGCTTAATGAGATTTCAGTTAACATGTAAAAACTGGGGTTCCCTCACTCTCTCATTCGTCCCTCATTTGCCCCCACGCTCGCTCCCTCGCTCCATTCTTCCCTGTTTTCGATTGCTCTCCCTCCCTCCCATACACCCTATCCCCACTTTCTCCCTTATTTTTTTCCTACTGCAACAGATAAGCGTGCTGGATATAGAAAGTACACTGCGCCACGTGGTGGAGCTTGTAGTGAAAGATAAAACTGCTTCTAAGGAGGACAGGAAGAAGAGGGCCAGTGGCATCATGCGCTTGGGGAAGATCTTCCAGGAAGCGTAGTCATTGCCACGAGCTTCAACGACAACAAAAATTATAGGGGCAGAGCCGAAAATAAATCGAGTGCATGTTTCAAGGTGCATCAAAGGTGTTCAGAGGAACACACGGAAGAAATGACGGGGGTAAGAGGCGTAGGAAAGGAACACGCCCTTAGGGGGGGAATTGGGTCGTAAGCATGAAAAAAAAAAAAAGTTGGCGTCAAGGCTGCTAGTGCTGGAGGTTTTGGGCCAATCTCTCTTGCACCCCTTGATGTTTTAATTTTACGTGCTAAATATATAGATGAAAACGAACTTCTCTATACTGTAAAATCTGCTGTACTGAGCTTGTGGTTCAATGCTTATGAGTACTTGCACTCATTTGTACGTGTTACGAGTGCAATTGAGTAAACGAACGAGAATTGCACTATCGAAGCAAGAGTACAATGAGCGAAGGCATGAGCGAAGAATATATAGCGAAACTACAGTGGTAACGGTAATGGACTGTGGTTGTCGCGCGACGGGCCTGGGACTGAGGTTGGGAAAAGTGTCGAAGCGGAGGCCCGGAGCGCGGGTTACCCGCCGAGCCGTGAGGTCGGGGTGCGACGTGCGAAAGTGGCGGGCGGATTGTCGATGCGAGGATGGCGAGTGGTAACGGTGCTGACTGTGGTGCTACAGTGATGTACGCGTTGAGCAGGGATGCGAAGTAAGGAAAAAGAGATTTTCCTTACACTACCCCCCCCCCCTAAGAAGGTCCTCCTTACGAAAGTGCGTGTACATCCCTGAAGTTTCGGCTGCGCAGATACTCGGTGAGGACGGGGTGGTTTTCGATTCTGTCCAGGGGAACCCAATTATCTTCGGTGGGTGTACGGTCTTTCCAGCGAATCAGGAATTCGATCCTTCGGGCTCCTCGAGGGTCACGAACTCGGTGGCTTAGGATTTTTTCGGGGGTGATGATTTGTTCAGTTGGCGGTCGTGTCATGCTGGCTGGGCGATTGCGTGGCAGTTGGCTCGTGGACGGGACGTAAGGGCGAAGCAGGCTGACATGGAATGAGGGGCTGACGTACCAGTCAGCAGGGAGGAGGAGGTGGGCGGTGACAGGTGTGAGCATGTGGCTTATGCGAAATGGCCCGCAGTATCGGGGGCGGAGTTTCGGGGTGATGGGCAGTCGGAGATTCTGGGTGTCGAGCAAAACTAAGTCGTCGGGCTGGTAAGTGACAGGTCTGCGGTGGCGGTCGGCGTTACGTTTAGCGATGATGTTAGCTTTTTTAATTGCGTCTGCTGCCCTGGTCCGTGCTGCTTGCAAAATTTCGGCGAACTGTTGTGCGCGTGGAACCGGGTTGTCGGGATTCGGGGTCATGGGTACTATTGGGTCTTGTCCGTAGTTCAGGTAAAATGGTGACTGTTGGGTCGTGGCGGATGGGGCGTTGTTGTATGCGAATTCGATGTTCCCACGTGTTTGGGTCGTCGCACGTGGCCCGGATGAGCTGTTCCATGGTCTGGTTTGTCCGTTCTGTCTGTCCGTCTGTTTCGGGGTGGTACGATGAACTGAACTGTAGTCGCGTGCCGAACTGCTGCCACAGGTTCCGCCAGAAGTTGCTGGTGAACTTCGTGTCTCTATCGCTGATGATTGATGCTGGTATCCCGTGCAGTCGAACGACGGTGGAGATGAAGAGGCGGGCTGTTTCTTCGGCTGTGATTGTTTTTTTGCAGGCTGCGAAGTGTGCCATTTTCGTCAGTCGATCGACGACGACCAGGATCGCGTCATTCCCACTCGCCCCGGCCGGTAACCCCGTGACGAAGTCCATCGTCACCTGCTGCCAAGCACGCTCTGGTGGTGGGATCGGCTGCAACTGTCCCGCCGGCCGCTTCCGTGATGACTTCATGATCTGGCAAGTGGGGCACGATGCCACGTGTCGCTGCACGTCGGTCAACATTTCGGGCCAATAATAATACCGCTGCAGCTGCTGCCGTGTTTTCTCTACCCCGAAATGTCCCGAGGTAACCCCGTCGTGTGCCTCCTGTAATTGAAGTTCCCGTAGCAGTGTGTACCCTGGTACCCAGATGCGGTCGGTCCCGGCTTTTACGTAATAGACTCCCTTGGCTGTTGCAAACTGCTGCGAATTTCCTCCTGTGAAGAATGGGTCTGTTTGATATCCGTGGGTAAATAGTCCTGTCAGTAGCGGGCTGGTCTGGGTGAGTAGTATCGCGTGGATTTGGGCAGTGGGGCGGGTCAGTGCGTCGGCGATGTTCGAGGCTCCTTTTTTATAGGTGACCGTGTAGTGGAAATTTGACTCGAGGAAATCGAGCCAACGAATCTGTCGTGGGTTGAGGTGGGGCTGTGTGCGGAGGTACTGTAGTGATCGGTGGTCTGTCCGTACTGTCACGTCTGCGCCGGTCAAGTAGCAGCGCCACACTTTGAACGCATGCACGATCGCGAGCATTTCGCGGTCGTGTATCGGGTAATTTCGCTCGGGCGGATGCAGTTTTCGTGACTCGTATGCGATGGGCTGTAGGCCGTTGCCGAAGTCCTGTAGCAGTACGGCTCCAGTGGCGATGTCGCTTGCGTCAGTAACAACCTCGAAAGGGCGGTGTGGGTCGGCGATGCGCAGGACGGGTGGTGAACAGAGAACATTTTTCAGGGCAGAGAAGGCAGCATGCTCTTTCTCCCCCCACGTAAAGATGACCCCCTTGCGCAGTAAATCAGTCAGCGGGGCGGTCAACTGTGCCATGTCGGGGACGAACCGACGCACATAATTAACGAACCCTAAAAAGCTCTGCAGCTCCGTGATGTTGGTCGGGGGACGCCACGCTTTTACCGTATCCAGCTTCTTTGGGTCGATTTCAACTCCAGCCTCCGAAATAACGTGCCCCAAAAATTCTAACCTATCCTGGAAGAACTCGCACTTGGAACCCTTGGTCAGTAGGCGATGCTCGTTTAAAACCTTAAAAACCGCTTCCAGATCCGCTAAGTGCTGCTGCTTGTCCCGACTGTAAACTAGGATGTCATCGAGGTAAACTATGACGCATTTATCTAAGAGCGGCCTAAATGCCTCGTTCATGGTCATCTGAAAAGTCGCCGGTGCGTTGGTCAGCCCGAAGGGCATCACCGTGTACTCGAACGACCCGTACCTAGTCCTAAATGCTGTCTTGGCGCAGTCCGATGGTTCGACCCGAATCTGATGGTAACCCCCCCGTAAGTCTATTTTCGAAAACACCCGTGCTGTTCGCAATTGGTCGATCAGTTCGTCGGCGCGGGGAATGGGGTATCGCGACTTGACTGTTACCCTGTTCAGTGCTCTGTAGTCGATACACATGCGGAAACCTTCGTCTTTCTTCGGCGTGAACAGTATCGGTGCGGCGAATGGTGACGAGCTTGGTCGGATGAATTTTTTCTCTAACAAGTAATCTAACTGCTTCCTTAGCTCATCGAGCTCGGGCTGTGTCAGTCTGAACTGGTGCTGTACGGTTGGTTGTGTCCCTGGTTCTAATTCGATTCGGTGGTCGTGTGCTCGCTGAGGTGGCAACCCTTCCGGTAAGTCGTCGGGGAAAATCCCGGGGTACCGTTTCAACAGTTCCTGTAATTCGGGCGGTACAGCTTCCAGCAGTTTCTTGAAATCGCTCGGCTGCTCTGCTTCCTCTATTACTGCGATATCTACTGCGTACACGTCAGCTCCAGCAGCGACAGCCCGTTTCATTGTGATGGCGTTGACGTGCACCGTTGAAGACTCGGGCGACTGCCAGCGAGGTAGTTGGACCCAGTTACCACTACTTCGCACGGTGCAGCTACCCGTCGTCCAGTCAATTCGCGGGTTATACCGTCGCAGCCAATCGCGCCCCGGTAAAATGTCGTGCCCATCCAGTGTTGTTGCGAGCATTTCCAGTGTAAACCCAAAATTCCCCCCGCAGCGGACTTTGACTTTCTCTACCTTTTCCCGTATGGCCAGCGGCGTGCCGTCAACTAAGCGTGCGTCTATCTCCGGTAAGCAACGGCTAAGTGTCAGTTGCAGTTTCCGTGCGGTTGCGGTATTAACTAAACTGTGGCTTGCTCCTCCGTCAATAAAAATCTTCACTGCTGCTCCCTGTATTTTCCCGTGGATCAGTACCGGGCAATCCGTCGCTGTACCCTCCTTATTCATCCGAGCCCGATCGATGGCGTGAATCGGTACTGTGACTCGGTGAGGGTCGGTGTGGTTGGGCGAGCAGGCAGTCTCGTCAGTAGTTGGCCCAACCTCTACTGACTGCTGGCGTTTCCCTGCCTCTGAGACTCCCTCCCCTGCTCTGCTCCGCGGCGCCTTAGCTCCTCTGGGCATTCGCTCTTGCGATGGCCCGGCCTGTTGCAAGCAAAGCAGCGCCCCTTAAATGGCGCAGCAGCTGCATTTGTCGCAACGGCGTTCACAGTGGCGTGCTCGATCGGTCCCCGAGGACGATGTCCGTGGTAGAACCCCGGTCTCGGTCGGCGTAGGATGTCGATTTTCTCGGCGAGCGCGAGAATCTCGTTGAAATTCGAGAGTCCGCGTAGCATGATCTCGTGCGAGATGTCCGGCTTCAGCCCTCCGACGTAACGGTCCACCCGCTCCGCTTCGTGCATATAGCCGACTTGCTCGCAAAGTGCGAGAAAACCGCTCGTGTAATCTTGAACCGATCCGAGCTGCCGCCAAGTACGCAATTTCTGACGCGCCGAAATAGAAGCCGCAATCGGCTCGAAGCGCGCCCGAAGCCCTGCGCACCACGCATCCCACGTGCTGTATTGGGCGGTTTCGCAGAACGAACTCCAGGTAACAGCTGGACCCGTGGGCCCTTCCTCTTGCGACGGTGGCTCGTAGGCGCGTGGCGACGTCACGATTACTCGCCACCAGTCCATGGCGGGGCCCCTTAGCAGCGAAACGGCATACCGAATCTTCGCTGCGTCCGACTCGACGTAATTCGCGTCGAAAAAAACGTTCATCGTGAAGACCCACGATTGAACCGTCGGACCTCCACGTTGGCTCGGGTCGAAACAGGGCGGGTGTTGCGGCTTGAGTGGCATTGGCGCAGTGAAGGCTTGTTCGCCACTTGCCGCTGCGAATTCCACGTGCCGATGGTCTTTGCGAGGCTCCCGTGGGCTTGGCGCGCTTCTGTTTCCTCCCATGCCAGGCATTGGTTGGGCGGCGCTATCACTGGCTACGCCCGAGCGCTGTCCCATGCTGTCGTGTGGTGTTGGTGTGCCGGACGAGATGATGATCGGCTCGTCTGATTGCGCAGGTGCATTTGTTGGTGCGTGTGGTGCTGCTGGAGTGTTCACCGAGGATTGCTGACGCGCGGAGTCACGCTCCGCTGTGAGCGTCGCAATTTCGAGCGCCGAATCTTCGAGTTGGCGCACCAGACGGTCGAGCTGCTCCTGCGTCAATGTGGCGAGCGTGAATTCGGCCATGGCGGGGGTGTCGGGCGAGCTCAGCGAGAGCCTCAGTCGTGGTCGTGCGTGCTTACGAAAGAGCACTACGAGCGGCGGTGCTGTATCGCTGAGAGACGTCTACCCCCCCAAAAACTGAGATAGTGGGGAAGCGAAGGTGTGGGTGCGGTCCGAGAAGAGATCGTAGGCTCTGAATACCAAGTGTTACGAGTGCAATTGAGTAAACGAACGAGAATTGCACTATCGAAGCAAGAGTACAATGAGCGAAGGCATGAGCGAAGAATATATAGCGAAACTACAGTGGTAACGGTAATGGACTGTGGTTGTCGCGCGACGGGCCTGGGACTGAGGTTGGGAAAAGTGTCGAAGCGGAGGCCCGGAGCGCGGGTTACCCGCCGAGCCGTGAGGTCGGGGTGCGACGTGCGAAAGTGGCGGGCGGATTGTCGATGCGAGGATGGCGAGTGGTAACGGTGCTGACTGTGGTGCTACAGTGATGTACGCGTTGAGCAGGGATGCGAAGTAAGGAAAAAGAGATTTTCCTTACAGTACGTTGTATTCGTCATGTAGAAAAGGATCTATGTAGGCACCGAAAGATAAAAATCAAATGCGCTTGGGGAAGATCTTCCAGGAAGCGTAGTCATTGCCACGAGCTTCAACGACAACAAAAATTATTGCCAATGAGTATATATGCGTTCCAATTAATTCATAAATTTAATAGAACTAATGTGTTACGTCGATCCGAACGTAACCAGGTATCTTTGCGCCCAAATTGGTCGCGTATACAGGACAAAAATCAGGACCCCGAAATAAAGTCCCTAAATCTTTACAGTGTTTCAGGGCGGGTCAACGAAATGATGACAGGGTTCATCTGTGATAGCAAAGTTTCGAGTGTGACTACCCGTGATATATGTTAGTGCCTTTGAGTGATGGCGGGTGATACCCGTGTGATGGTTCCTGATAGATTTCGCGGAATATGTGACCGTTCATGATAGAATTGGCGTAACATGTGACTGCTCGTGATTACTACGAACTGTTTTGTGACGGCCCGTATAAAAACCCAAAAAATCGCGACGACGTCAATGCATTGGTGTCATCTCCTCAGTTGCGCGTGATTTCTGGTGTCACTGTTTCGCGTTTTGTTTGAGGCGGTCGGGGAACAGTAACATCAAGAGTCCGTGTACAGTTCATCACCCGCGCATCGAGTTTGCGACGGGATTGGTCACTGCAATCACGAGGGGTGTCATGTCATGTCATCCGGCGTTCGATTGGATTGTTGGAACGGTCACCGTACTGAAACAGCTAGAAACCTTACCAAACCATCTATACCGTGTTGAACCTCTACAGAGTCTGCTCGAGGGGAAGCCCTTGCCCAATTTATCAAGCGAGGAAAGCTGCAACCTCCAAGCAGCATCCCCCCTGCCTGCTGCTCCTTTTTCTCCCTCCCCGCATTCCTTTCCCATCCCAATTTCCCATTTCCTTCTTCCCCGCTCTTCCCCATTCCGCCTTGACTAACCCAAGCACTAGTTTGCAACTTACCGCTCCGTGGCAGCAGAAGCTATGGCGTCCGGACCGCCTCCTCCCACCATGGGCGGCATTCAGCCAATGACGCTCCCGGAGGTTCAGGAGAAAATCGACCAGCTGTACGGCGACCGCAACGCGAAGAACCTTCGCGAAGGCCTCGGCAAAGGACTGATGTCCGTTGGTAAGGGCGTGTTTGCCGGCGTCGGAGGGCTCATCGTGGCGCCGGTTGCGGGGCTGGTGCAGCAAGGCGGCGTCGGTCTGATCAAAGGGACCATCGCAGGTGTTGCGGGTCTCGTGGTTCTGCCGACCGTTGGGATAGTGCAAGGCGCGCGGCAGCTGAAAGAGGGGATTAAGAACACGCCCGAAGCGATTCGGGAGATGATGAAGAAGGATAAGTGCGAGGAGGAGGCAGAGAAAGCGGAGGTGGTGGACGATGCCGACGCGGATAAGCTTAACGAAGAGACGTACTCGCTAGAGCGCGAAACTGTCGAGAAGATCGCGCTCGAAGCGGAAACTGCGAAACCTGCCGTAGTATCCGAAGCCGCTGCGGCGCCGGCGGAAAAGAGGGAGAAGCGGGAAGTGAAGGAGGAGGAGCTGTATGTGGTTCTGGAGGTGTCGACCGACGCGACGTCGGTGGAGATTAAGAAGGCGTACTACAAGGTGCGTGGTGAAAGTGGGAATATGAAAGTGCAAATCTTGTGAAAACGGAATAAGTAAATAAATAAAAACGAACAAACAAACAACCCGCCCCCCCTCCTCCCCTTACCCCCCCCCTCTTCTCCCCTTCCCTCCCCTCCCCTTCCTCAAACAAAAATAAAAGAAAAAGCGATCGAGGCGCCTCAAATGCGCCTCCGAACCGCCATGCGTGTTGTACTGAATGTTCGGACAGCATTCTGTCTCTTCCTCGACCCTTCTTCCGTCTCTGCCTTTCCACGCACTGTATTCTCTCTATCTCTCAAAACTCCATCGCGTCCGCAGCTAGCGCGTACGTGCCATCCCGACAAGGTCCCTGACGACGAAATCGCCAAGGCCAAGTTCCAAGCAGTGGGCGAGGCGTACCAAGTCCTCATGGACCCCGCCAAGCGCGAGAAATACGACCGCTTCGGCCGCGCCGCGCTAGACGACACATTCATGGACCCCGGCTATTTCTTCACCATGTCCTTCGGCGCGGATAAGTTCAAGTCGCTTGTCGGGGAACTCACTATCGCGTACACGGCGGCGGGGAATATGACAGTGGAGGATGTGAAGAAGTGGCAGGTGAAAAGGGAGAAGGAGCTCGCGGCGATTCTGGTGAAGCGGCTGGAGCCGTGGATGGCGGGCGACGAGGAGGGGTTTGTGCGCGACGCCGTCGCGCAGGTGGAGGAGCTCAAGGGCGAGGCGTTTGGCGTCGCGTTCCTGCAGTGTATCGGGTATGTGGTGCTTTTCAGCCTGAATCGCGTATGTGGTGTTTTGGGGCAGCGTCGGGTGTGGCTGTGTGACACGTAATCTACCTCCACTTGTGTCGCCGAATTAGCCCTTCACGTCTCGTGTCACGTTTCGTTTCGTCACAAACTTGAGACAATTCCGTCCGCGGGCAGCTGTCTTTTTTTACGGCTGCCTGAAAGAAAAAGTGAATGGAAGAAAAAAAAGAAATGAAGCGTAGTTCAAAGATCTTTCCACATCCTCACTGCTGCCCCCAACCGCACACTTTCCTTTTCCGACCCCCGCCTCTCTCTTTCCCTCCCCCCAACAAAAAAAAATATATTTTCCCGGCCCAGCTACACCTACTACACGCGCGCGCAAGTGCTGCTGGGCATGACGGTGATGCTTGGCATTCCGAACTTCGTGAACGCGGTCAAGGAGTCTGGGCACGCGATGAAGACCCGAAACAACGCCATCGGCGCTGCGTTTAAGTGAGTGCGAGTTTTCGGAACAGGTGCATGGACAATCCCTAAGCTACGAACATCATTACTTTCTACACTCGCCGATATGATGCATTTTAGTTCTGTGCATCACCTTATTGCGGATGGCATATACACTTCCACTCACCTGATCAACCTGCCTGATGTGCTATCACCCTGATTCCAAAGAATTCCCATAATCTTCCATGAGTACCCTATCAGTGCACAAACCCAAGCAGTTTAACCACCCATAACTCTTCAACGTTTCCCCTTTCAAAATCACAAACCCCCCCCCCTCTCACCCCACAGGCTTTCTGAAACTCCGGTGAACAATGTTACCCAGAAAAAATCTCCCTGGCAAGCAGCATTCAATATTTCTCCATGCTCCCACCCTGAATCCCGACAGCCTCGCCCCATCTCTCGCCAGGTTTCCCCATAGGTCCTTGGCAAGCAGGATGCTAGCAACCCCCCCATCACGTCCCCTCCACCCCTTCCTCCCCCACAAAAGGCTAGCAGAGATTCACGTCACGACGGACCCCAGCAAGCCTCCCAGCGAGCAGCATCCTATGCTTCTCCGTGCTTCCCCCACATCATGGACCCAACAACCTCCAGTTCACTCTATTTCTCTGTGCTTCTCCCCACACCTCTCTCCACGCCTTCCTCCCCAACAGGCTAGCGGAGATACAGGCCCAGCAAGCCTCCCAGCGAGCCCGCAGCCCAGGGTGTCCCCTCGCAATGCTTTCGCACCATCGTCACTAGTTCCTCCCCTCCATGCTCCCTCCATCCCCACCCTCTTCCCCCGAACAACAGGCTAGCGGAGATGCAGGTCACAGTGGACCCGAGCAAGCCACCCAGCGAGCAAGCAGGCCAGGGTGGTCCCCTTGCAATGCTTCCCCACCATCATCACTGGTTGCTTCTCTCCATGCTCCCTCCACCCCTCCGCCCCTTCCCCTCCCAACAATAGGCTAGCTGAGATGCAGGTCACGGTGGACCTTAGCAAGCTGCCCAGCGAGCAACCCCCAATGCCCGAGTTTTCATGCACTGACGCCTTGTGGAATCCCCATTTCCCCCATTATCGTTCCCTCCACCCCTCCCTCCCCCCCCAACGACAGGCTAGCGGAGATGCAGGTCACAGTTGACCCTCACAAGCCGCCCAGCGAGCAGCCCAACATGCCCGAGTTCCTCAACTCCGTCTGGATGGTCAGTGCCCGCACTTCGGTCCTACTCAATGCATTTCCTTTGGTCTACCTCAGTGCATTCCCTTCTGTCATGCAATCCCTTCGGATTAGGTCAAAAAGCATGAGAGCACAATCAAACTGAACCGGTTCAATTCTTGCGTACTCAAATTCGAACTGGTATGCGAGCATTCCGATACCTGGTTTGAACTGGCCATGGTTCAATTCGACAACAGCTTTCGAATAGCGACATTCTGCCTGTAAACTCGACATACCAGTTCTTCTCACAACAAATAACGTGTGCATCCTTGCATTACCTGGTTTCTTCTGTGCCACCGTTTCTGCACCTCTTGAATAAAGTTTGCATATACCCCTCAACTCTGAGTTTTGCAGTCTTGATACCTGGTCAATCCTCCCTCTCCCTCACTCTCTCCCTCACTTGCTACCTCACTCTCTCCCTCACTCACTTCCTCGCTCACTCCCTCGCTCTCTCGCTTCCTTTGCACACCCCCTCACCTCCTCCCTGCCCAATTTCTCGTTTCCATTTGCCACCTGCAACAGATAAGCGTGCTGGACATAGAAAGTACACTGCGCCACGTGGTGGAGCTTGTAGTGAAAGACAAGACAGTTTCTAAGGAGGACAGGAAGAAGAGGGCCATCGGCATCATGCGACTGGGGAAGATTTTCCAGGAGGCATAGATTATTTATAAAGGGGAAATAAAAAAAAAATCCCAAGGGGTCAAGCAGAGAATCAAAAGAATTTTAAGAGGTGACAAAGGCGTAGAGGTGCTTTTTGAAGGGGGGTAGAGGCGAGGACATCTCATAACAAAGTTCGAGGGGAATATAAGAATCCAATACGGAGCATATGAAATGGGGGTTGACTGAGCAAGGCAGCTCAAATGGCACGACACAAGCAGCAATGCATGGCTGGCAAGAGAGGATATGCAGTCCGTACATACTGTAAATCTTCCCCTTAACTCCAGCAGAGCAGCTCTGTGATTCTAACCCCTGACCTGAGCCATCTCCACACTCCACCAGGGTTTTCAGAATTCCTACGGTGAGTGGAATAAAGGTACATGGTACAATGCCCATCAGCAAAATGTTGCACTCCTCTTTCTGAGAAAACTCTGCTCACAATGCCTTCCCCATCCGTTTTGTTTCCTTTCATATTTGGAGAGAAGCCAGGAGGTAACGAATAGGGCTTCTAACTACCGCACAAGGCCAGTGTGCAGATCTGTTGTATCGCCTTGTGCACTCCCCTAGTGCACTCCCCTTGTGCACTCCCCTTGTGTCATCCCATAGCCCGCAAGGGATGGCAGGATAGTAGAGCACGGCCTAACTTCTCTTGCGTCCATAACACAAGGAGAGTGCAGGTTGAAGGGCTTTTGTGCCTCGTTCTCGTTATTAGCTTCCCTTGTACACGCTGCGAGTGCTTCACCACTGATTCCTTGCCTGGATTGCTCTCCAAGCATCCAGGCGTCACACTGCATACAGAGCTCGCTGTGGTCCCGCTCTTGCCGCTTTGTTATAGTCTCGACCGTGCAACAAATGTTTGCAGCTGCTCCTTCTCTTCCGTGGTCTCGCTGGTTGTTATAGTTGCCAATTTGCCTTCGCAGCAATTTACACTCGTGCTGGAAGGCGATAGACGCACGGCAAACCCTAAGCTGCCTTATCCGTCACTTCTCTTGCGTCCATAACACAAGGAGAGTGCAGGTTGAAGGGCTTTTGTGCCTCGTTCTCGTTATTAGCTTCCCTCGTACACACTGCGAGTGCTTCACCACTGATTCCTTGCCTGGATTGCTCTCCAAGCGTCCAGGCGTCACGCTGCATACAGAGCTCGCTGTGGTCCCGCTCTTGCCGCTTTGTTATAGTCTCGACCGTGCAACAAATGTTTGCAGCTGCTCCTTCTCTTCCGTGGTCTCGCTGGTTGTTATAGTTGCCAATTTGCCTTCGCAGCAATTTACACTCGTGCTGGAAGGCGATAGACGCACGGCAAACCCTAAGCTGCCTTATCCGTCACTTCTCTTGCGTCCATAACACAAGGAGAGTGCAGGTTGAAGGGCTTTTGTGCCTCGTTCTCGTTATTAGCTTCCCTCGTACACACTGCGAGTGCTTCACCACTGATTCCTTGCCTGGATTGCTCTCCAAGCGTCCAGGCGTCACGCTGCATACAGAGCTCGCTGTGGTCCCGCTCTTGCCGCTTTGTTATAGTCTCGACCGTGCAACAAATGTTTGCAGCTGCTCCTTCTCTTCCGTGGTCTCGCTGGTTGTTATAGTTGCCAATTTGCCTTCGCAGCAATTTACACTCGTGCTGGAAGGCGATAGACGCACGGCAAACCCTAAGCTGCCTTATCCGTCACTTCGCGAAGCTGCTGCCGCCTCTCTGCCACGTCCGCCTATACCTTTCTACTTCCGCTAACGTGGCGCAGGCTGCTGCTTCTTTTTCCGCTGCTGCTGCAGCTGCTATTGCTGTCGCTGATCTTGGAGCTTTTGTCATCACATATTACACTACGAGAAATGCAATCTGGTGCCACGATTGTAGATGTTTGACGAATCGCTAAGACGTGACCAATTGCTAGGTCGGTTAGGGATAGGTCGGCATTTGTCATCACCTCAGAAGGTAGGATATGTAACGAAAATGAAAGGGATGCATGCAGATACGGGAGTGTGATGCGAAGTCAGGTATTGCGGCGATGGCATGAAAAGAAGAGAACGAAGCGGTGTGATCAATCGAGAATCAGGATGAAGCCAATCGGATCAAAAGGGGGCGTTGGTGTTTCCTCTCGATTGATCAGCTGAAGTCTAGGTTGCTCCCACACAGTACAATTGAACAAAACAAACTGCTGAAATTAATCGTCTGTTGACCTCTTCATCGTCCTTCGGGACATCCGTTAAAATTGGAACGATACAGAGAAGATTAGCATGGCCCCTGCGCAAGGATGACACGCACAAATCGAGAAATGGTTCAACTTTTTTTGGCGATCTTACGCAGGACGTTGATCAATCATATCTCACAATTGCCGAGCAAATACTTCCTTTACATTTTCTCCCAACGACACCTTTCTCTAGTATCTAGTATCCTCTGCTCAGCAGTCATTCCTTCAGTGTTCCTCATCCAACCGCCCTTGGGAACCGGGCTTGCAAATAAGAGAGGTGCACGTTTAGGGGTTGTCAATGTGGAGGAGCTGCCAATTTGGTTCAAATGCCTGATTATGTTTCCCATGACATCCCAGTACATTGTTTTCTAGTGGGCAAACTCCCCGAAACATTTGACACCCCCCCGCCCTCGACACCACTACACCTCCATGCCTTCCCCGGGCGTGCTTTCTCACTCAACTTGACATCCACATTCGATATAGTCACCCCCTTAATAGGCTGCTCCCTTAACCCTTCTATCTTCACAACCCGGTCGATATTTATTCCTTTAAGACCATCTACAGTAATGTCTTCGATAATTGGCAGTGCGTGCGGGTCGAATCCCGGGGGATCTCCGTGACCGAAGAAAGAGGTGATGGTGAAAGCTACTTTCACATCCTGTACATAAGTGCGAACGAATGACACACTGTAGAGGGGATGCAAGGGGGTGGGTGGCACAAAGGGAAGAGCGAAGGGCAGAGAGAGCAGGAATGCCACATGGCAAGAGGGACGTGATGGTGAAAGCTGCTTTCATATCTTGCACTTCAAGTGCGAATGAATGACACACTGATGACGATAAGGGTGGGTGGGAGAAGGGCGGGTGGCACAAGGAAAGGGTGAGGGAGGGAGGATGGAATAGAACAGGGGATTCAAGTTGCAAACAAGAAGGAATGGCACCCCCCGCCCCAACAACCATGCAGGGAGTCTCACTTCTTAACGAACCCGCCTCGTCCGGCGGCGGATTTGATTCTGATGCCCACGTCAGCACCGAGCACTCGGCAGTCCTCGAATGTGACTCTCTGCACGCCTCCACTCATCTCACTGCCGATTGAGAGACCCACGCCGCCACTGCCAGGCGGGACCTGCTTGGTTGAGGGTGCATGGAGTAAAAGCATACAGGTGTTAATCCAGAATTCTATCAATCTCTGCACGCCTCCACTTATCTCTCGCTGCGAATTGATAAGCCCGTGCAACCACTTCTTGCCGGTACCTGCTCGGTTGAGGGTGTATGAGAAGGTGCAAAGAAGGGCACTTACTGACGACAATCCCCGCCCACCTTCACACTCTCGCCAGCAGAGGGGGCAAGGGTGGGCACTGGAACCACCATTAGATAAACCATCATTGGAAACATTGAATTATGTAGAGGGAAAGAGGTAGAGGAGCAGGGGGAGAGGGAGAAAGCGCAGCAGCACCCACCTGCACAGTGACTCGGCGCACTGTGATGTCAGCAGAGGGTGTAGTAGGGGCAGGAGGAGACAGGAGGAGGCAAAGAGAGACAAGGGGGGGGAGCACTGCACACACCTGCACGGTGACTCGGCGCACTGTGATGTCAGCAGAGGGTGCAGGGGGTGGGGCGTTGTACCTGTAGTGGTCCCAACCCAGCCACTCCTTACAGGTACAGTATGGGAGAGGATGCAACATACAGAGCAGCAGCACACACCTGCACGGTGACTCGGCGAACTGTGATGTCAGCAGAGGGTGCAGAGGGGACTTTTGAGGCGCCTCAAAAGAGGAGGAAAGGGAGCAACACCCACCCACCTGCACGGTGACTCGGCGCACGGTGATGTCAGCAGAGGGTGCCGGGGGGAGGCAGGAGGAGACAGGAGAAGGCAAAGAGAGACAAGGGGGGGGAGCACTGCACACACCTGCACGGTGACTCGGCGCACTGTGATGTCAGCAGAGGGTGCAGGGGGTGGGGCGTTGTACCTGTAGTGGTCCCAACCCAGCCACTCCTTACAGGTACAGTATGGGAGAGGATGCAACATACAGAGCAGCAGCACACACCTGCACGGTGACTCGGCGAACTGTGATGTCAGCAGAGGGTGCAGAGGGGACTTTTGAGGCGCCTCAAAAGAGGAGGAAAGGGAGCAACACCCACCCACCTGCACGGTGACTCGGCGCACGGTGATGTCAGCAGAGGGTGCCGGGGGGAGGCAGGAGGAGACAGGAGAAGGCAAAGAGAGACAAGGGGGGGGAGCACTGCACACACCTGCACGGTGACTCGGCGCACTGTGATGTCAGCAGAGGGTGCAGGGGGTGGGGCGTTGTACCTGTAGTGGTCCCAACCCAGCCACTCCTTACAGGTACAGTATGGGAGAGGATGCAACATACAGAGCAGCAGCACACACCTGCACGGTGACTCGGCGAACTGTGATGTTAGCAGAGGGTGCAGGGGGTGGGGCGTTGTACCTGTAGTGGTCCCAACCCAGCCACTCCTTACAGGTACAGTATGGGAGAGGATGCAACATACAGAGCAGCAGCACACACCTGCACGGTGACTCGGCGAACTGTGATGTCTGCAGAGGGTGCAGAGGGGACTTTTGAGGCGCCCCAAAAGAGGAGGAAAGGGAGCAACACCCACCCACCTGCACGGTGACTCGGCGCACGGTGATGTCAGCAGAGGGTGCCGGGGGGTAGGCGTTGTACCCGTACTGGTCCCATCCGCTCTTTATTGCCACCGCATCGTCCCCTGTGCTGACGTGGCAGTCCTCTATAAGCACATGCGTGCTGGAGTCTGGACAAATGGGAGGGAGGGAAAGGGTACGAAATGAGCTGATTTTGGAGTCGACTCAAAAGGGTATGAAACGATGAATGTGATAGCCTGATACACTCCCCTGCTGGTGTGTCACATCTCTGTAATAACATGCTGATGTGGCAAGCCTCCGAGCACACGATGATGTGTCAGATCTTTATCAGCACGCGCTGACATGGCAGTTCTTAATTTGCCATCCAAACATGGCTAAATCGCTAAGAGAACATAAGGAGAGGAGAGAGCAGAGGGAAGAGATAAATGAGAAGAGAGAATATACACAAAGGAGGGGAGGGGATGCAAGAACAATCTCTCTCACCAGGGTCAATGCCGTCAGTCTGCCTAACATTGCTGGGAGCGATGTGATGAAAGGAGCGAGGTGGTAGAAGTGAGACGAGAGAAGAGAGAGGATGTGGCACGAGCCACTCACCAGGGTCAATCCCGTCTGTCTGTCTGACGTTGCTGGGGCAAGAGATGGTGAGATGGCGGAAGGAGAGGCGCGAGGAGTAGAGGGGGCGGATGAACCAGAAGGGCGCGTTGACCAGCGTCAAATGGGACACTGCCACGTGGCAGCTGCTCTGGATCTCTATCACGTGGGGTCGCATGTGGTGCAGGCTCTTCCTGTCCATGGCTTCCCACCACGGCCTGCCGTTGCCGTCAATCGTCCCGTTCTCTCCTGTGAAATGGCAAGTTGGGAGGTCGAGATAAAGACAGCTGTTGAGTCGACTCAAGAGGCATGTGGTGCAGGCTCTTCCTGTCCATGGCTTCCCACCACGGCCTGCCGTTGCCGTCAAACGCCCCGTTCTCTCCTGTCACATGAAACGACGAGGGGTCGAGAACAGGCAGCTTTTGAGTCGACTCAGAAGGCACGTGGTGCACGCTCTTCCTCTCCATCGCTTCCACGGCCTCCCATTGCTGTCAATCGTCCCATTCTCTCCTGTAGATGATAGGAGGAGGGGTTGAGATGAAGGCAACTGTTGAGTAAACCCACAAGCATGGGGTGCAGGCTCTTCCTGTCCATGACTTCCCACCACGGCCTGCCATTGCCGTCAATCGTCCCGTTCTCTCCTGTAAAAGATAAGTGAAGGGGTTGAGATAAAGGCAGCTTCTAAGTCCACGCAAAGCAAAGGCAGGCAAGTAGTGCAGGCAGGCTCTTCCTCATTTTTGAGGCGCCTCAAAAATCGTCTCAAGAGGTGCAGGCTCTTCCTCATTGCTTCCCACCACGGCCTCCCATTGACGTCAATCGTCCCGTTCTTTCCTGGCAGATTTTGAGTCGACTCAAATCAAAATGTGGTGCAGGCTCTCTTCCTCATGGCTTCCCACCACAACCTGCCGTTGCCGCCGATTCTCCCTTTCTTCTCTCCTGTAAAGAGAAGATGCAGGAGAGTGTTCTTTTGAGAATTCTAAAAAAACATCTGATTGTCCCGTTCTTTCCTGTAAAGAGAGGAAGTCGAAATAGAGACGATGACGAATGATGTCACTGCCTTCCCTCCATGACACCCCACTATGGCAAGCCGCCAATGAGACTACAGCACACCACTACGATGTGTCTTTTGAGTCGACTCAAAAGTCACCTCAAAAGTCTTTTGAGTCGACTCAAATTTCACCACGATGACGAATGATGTCACTGCCTTCCCTCCATGACACCCCACTATGGCAAGCCGCCAATGAGACTACAGCACACCACTACGATGTGTCTTTTGAGTCGACTCAAAAGTCACCTCAAAAGTCTTTTGAGTCGACTCAAATTTCACCACGATGACGAATGATGTCACTGCCTTCTCTCCGTGACACCCCACTATGGCAAGCCGCCAATGAGACTATTGCACACTGCTACGATATTACTCCTGTAGCACGAGCCTTGCTTTGAGACGCCTCAAATCACTACTACGATATTATTCCTGTAGCACGAGCCTTGCTTTGAGACGCCTCAAATCACTACTACGATATTATTCCTGTAGCACGAGCCGTGGTGGCGAGAGCACCAGCGCTGGAAATCAACAGCCTTGGGTAGAGCAACCACTATTCCCACAGAACAGGACAATCACTGACCCGTTATAAGCACATCTGTGACGTTGTAAGCGAGTATGAGGCTGTGGTGCCGCGGCCCAGGGTCCAGCTCTCTCCCTGGCCCGTACGTTGGGGGCTGCGGCACCAAAAGGTAGTCGCGCATGTGCTGTGAGGGGAAAAAAGGGGAGGCATGCCCCTCGTGTCAGGCGCCCAGGGAGAAAAAGGGGGGGACATGCAGGGTCAGTCAGGCGCACATTGTGGTGCCGCGGGCCAGGGTCTAGCTTTCGCCCAGGCCCGAATGCTGGAGGTTGTGGGGGCTGCGGCAGCAGTGGTTAGTCGGGCATGTGCTGGGAGGAGAAAAAAGGGGAGGCATGGCCCTCGTGTCAGGCGCCCAGGGAGAAAAAGGGGGGAAGGAAGGGGAATCAGTCAGGCGCACATCGTGGTGACGTGGCCCAGGGTCCAGCTCTCGCCCTGGCCTGTTTGTTGGGGGCTGCGGTGCCAAAGGGTAGTCGGGCATGTGCTGGGAATGGGGGAGAAAGGGGGGGCATGCAGGGTGCGAACGAGTTGCGCAGGTGCTATGCGGTGAATTGCGGTGCAATGCAGTGTAGGGGTACTGCACTGTTAGAAAGACTTACAGGGCTGGCCAGTAGAAGCAAAGTCATGTAATTGGTGAGGTTGAAGAAAATGTCATGCAATGCAGCGGTGTAATGCGGTGAAGTGTGGTGGAATGACTTACAGGGCTGGCCAGTAAGGTTGCGCCTTGCTCCAGAAACAGAGTCATGTGACTGGTGAGGTTGAAAGGACCAGTCAGCCAGGTGCCACGTGGCACCACCAGCGTGGCACCCAGTGCCACGTCAGTGCCACCTCCACCCTCCACTGATTGGCCGGCAACCAGCGACTGTACCGCACTGATAGCTGCTCGGAAGGCAGCAGTGTTGTCAGTAGTGCCATCCGGTAGTGCGTTGAATGATGCTAGGCTGAGACTGTTGGGTTAGGGAGGGGGAAGGAGGGGGGATAGGAGCGATTTGAGAGGCAGAGAAGGGAGAGAGGGGCAGTGCCATGAGTTGAAACGTGGCAGTGTTGTCAGTGGTGCTGTCCGGTACTGCGTTGAAGGATGCTAGGCTGAGACTGTTGGGGAGGGCATAGGAGGGATTAGAGGCGGAATGACAGGGATTTGTGTGGGTAGGGGGCGAAAGGGAGCGACTGGAGTGCGGCAGTGTTGTCAGTGATTCCGTCCGGTGCTGCGTTGAAGGATGCTAGGCTGAGACTGATTTCTTTTTGGGAAGGGATAGGAGAGAGAAGGGAAAGGAGTGTGAGTAAGGAGAAGGAGAGGCTGAGGCTGTGGGGGATGGGGCCTTCAAGTCATGGCGTGACAATGGCACGTGCAGGAATGCTGCTGCTGGGATGCTGCGGCGCGCTTGCTGCTGTCTCCCACTACTCTCGAGCTAGCAAAGCGAGCGAAGGAAGGCTCGGAGAAAGTGGTGGGGGTGTAAAGAATAGGCGACGCGGGACGCTAGGGTTGGGAGACCGTGATCGTCAGCTCACGTTTCTGATCGACGGTGGATCAACGGCGCGCTCCCCGCAGATTCCGCGCACTTCGGAATGAAAACGGAGACGCGATTAGAACCTAGCCGTTGATCTTGTCCCTGACCAGATTCGACATTCGCTGATTGCGACGAGAGTTCGTTCTCTGTCGATCCGTACGACGCAGACTGTTCCGTACGACCGCTCTCATCCACCGTTACACTCTCTGTACGGCCCAGATTGGATTCCCCGTGGTTACCGCCAAAACGGGCGGCTCGATTCACAGCAGCAGCTGTCGACATTTTCGTGGGAAGATCTACACCAGCTGGATTCGAAGCTGACGCGGCCGCTACGTCGTTGTGGATTGGAGGGAGAGAGGAGAACGACACGGGGCCAAGAATGACAAGCGCGGCGAGCGACGCGAGTGCGACGATCCAACGCGACGATCTCTGCGACGGGACCGCCATCGCCGCTGCGACACATGCCTCGATTTTCTGAACCGCGTCGTGCGGTACACCGTCGGATTGATCACAGGCCTTGTCTGGGCTGGCTCGCATCTGGCCTAGATTTCTTTAGTTCGATTCCTCGAAGCAACTACACTCAGAATGTCCAAATTCGGAATTCAGCTTTCAAACAAATAATTTGTTGCTAATGGTTTTCTCAAATTAGACAATACCAAGGCTTACGATAAGACAACCCCATGGCTTCACACAGGGTATCAAAATGTATCCAGTAGCTATTTTCGTCAAACCTACAAAATGCATTCTGGTTATGAGGCGAATGGATCAACGGCCTAACCGTCCAAATCACATGCCCTCAACCTTAGTCGCTGTGTCAGAAAACGTTATGCTGCACCTACAGGCAGTCAGCAGACGATCAGAAGTAAATTTGGTAGGTGGATATCACTAGCTCAGTGATCCGAGGTAAAAGTCAGCTCCCAGCACGTGATGATGAAGTTACGGACGACGAGTAGTCGTCCACAGAACAGCCTCGCGGTAGGCTGCTATACAACCCCTGATACCAGACAACATTAGTACTCCCAATCCGCGACGACGGGAAGGTGTTAGTAATCGCGCGGATGCCTGTTACTCGCACGCCGCGACGAAGCGGATCGAGCTTCTGCCGTCGCCCAGGAAGCCGCATTCCGCCGTCGCGAAGTTCAAAACGCGAGAGATCCGCTTCGCCGCGGCGCATCCGCCGGCGCTACGGACGTTCCGCCGCTTCCGCGGCGTTGGAGGCGGGTACGCCGCCGGATGCTGCGGCAGCTGGTACTCTCTGCCACGTGGCGTGCTCTGCACGTCGGTGCCATCCACTCTTGTCGCCTTTGCTAACGGGGACACACACGCAATCATCGCAGCAATTGAATCTCCTGCCGACTCGGCTGCTACGCGGCTCTTCGCGGCCGCGGCGGCCTCGGCGGCAGAAGCGGCGGCGGCGGACGCGGTAATAGTAGTACTAGCAGGTTCCAAGGCCATCATATAACCGTTTCCCGCGACGTTCATTCCGAGGCCCCCAGTAGCGGTGAGAGCACCATCAATTGGCTGGCGAAAGCCACGCGCGAGCGGCATTGTGGTTGCTCCCTTGCAGCCAACAGGGCATTCGACGAGCTTCTGTTTCAGAATTGGTCGACAGGAGCCGCGCCGACAGTAGTCAGGGCGCCGAAATGGAGGGCCTGGAAAACCTCGCGGTTGTTTGCTGAAAAAAATAGGTGAGGAATGTCGCAGCTGAATGAAGTCTTGTGCTGCAAGGAGAGACAATTTGCGTGAATGAGATAACCAGTACGCACTGAACTACGAAGCACCTACGGTTCCTACTTGGGCAGAAGGACTGCAGAGAACGTGCGTTCTCAGAAAGTAGAACGCGTGTGGGAAGGAACCAGTTCTGGTATTCAGAAGAGTCGCTCTAGAGACTACAAAGCACGAAGGGCAAAATGCGTGTGCTGCCATTTTACGAGTGTGACATCGCATGAGTTGAGACAGGAGGGGCGCCGGAAGGATTGTGTTGGTTGGGGTGAGAGTTGGGAGTTTGGCTCGGCGTTGTGGTGTTTCTGGTGGTGTGGGGAAGAGAGTATGCACTTGACTTGATGAGGGAGTGAGGGGGTTGTGGTGTTAGTGGAGGTGTGGGGAAGAGAGAATGCATTTGTCCGAGGGAGAGGTGGAGTGAGTGAGGGAGTGAGGGAGTGAGTGAGTGGTTCTGTTTAACGGGATAAGTGGCAAGTTGTGTACTGTCGCGTCAGCAGCAAGAAGCAGCAGGACAGAAGTGTGCAGAACTGGTGGCTCGTGTTGGGAGTTACAAAATGCACAGTATTGAACTGTAGGCAGTGATTGAAAATACGAATTGCTCTGCGCCACGCCACCAAGGCAAATATGAAATATCTTGGCCACTGTGAGTCCCGAACTAACGAACAGACCTACTTTTTTCAGGAAGTTTACCCAGCCAGCACTAAAAATCCTGGAAGATTTCGGGACTTGCCCTGCCAGAAATGAGTTGCATTGATTAGTGACTCGGCCCATTTCAGGGTTCTCGTTACAAAGGGAAACCATTGCAGTACATGTTCTCGTTACCCATGTTGAAATCACATACAACTGTGTTGACAAAATCTCGCAAACCATTACATGACCAGAATCGACATCACCAATAGCATGGCATGGCGTGGATTGATGGCATGGATATAACCAGTAAAGCACAGAGCCGCAAGTAGAGTTCAGTGTAGAGCCCTCGTTTAAGAGCCCTCGTTTAAGAGCCCTTGTTACAGAACCCTCGTTACAAAGCCATCGTTACAAAGCCCTCGTTACAGAGCCATCGTTACAAAGCCCTCGTTACAGAGCCATCGTTACAAAGCCCTCGTTACAGAGCCCCTCATAGCAGCTTCTTGCGTTCGAAGAAGCGCTTGAGGTGCCAGAGCTGTAGCGCGGCGATGGTGCCACAAACCAGGAGAGACGCCACACTGAGCCATGCCACGTACACATGTGTCTCCTCCGTCTTCATCCTCATTGCCAGCTCCCTGTGTGTGGAGATGGGGGAGGGGAACAATGGAGGAAAAGGGGAGGGGGTCTTTAAGGCGACTCAGAAAGGATCCTCGAGGAGAGACGTCGTGCCCCGCTGAGCCATGCCATTGCCACGTACGAGTGTGTCTCCTCCTTCATCCAGTGCCATTGTAACGAGGTGACTTTTGAGTCGACTGAAGAGTCGCCCCGCTGAGCCATGCCATTGCCACGCACGAGTGTGTCTCCTCCTTCTTCATCCTCAGCATCAGCTCCCTGTGCATGCGGGGGGAGGGGTGCACCAGGAGGGGAGGGTGGGAAGGGGGAAAAGGGGAAGAAGGAATTTATCCGCAATGCAATGTGTGTTGCCGCTGCGTTCATCCTCAACTCCAGGCTCCGAGCATGAGAAGGGGGAGAGAGGAGAGTCAGAGGGGGTCGAGTGGGAGTGGGAGATCTGGGGCCAGTGCGTGTGTGGTCGTGAGAACTACTAACAGCGAGCCATGTGAGAATGAATGTGTTGCCTCCATTTTCAACCTCACCTCCATGCCATGCCATGCCATGCCATGCATGCCATGCCATGCCATGCCATGCATGCCATGCCATGCCATGCCACCTGAGCACAGGTACTTTCCGCCTCCACTTGCAACTCTTGGAGCGTCATCCCTCTCCTCTTCCTCTCCCTTCCAATTCCCTTTCCCCCTCCCCTTCCCCTTCCCCTTCCCATTCTCCCTACCTTCCCTCCCTCTCACTCACTGTTTGTGGAAGAAGCTCATTCCTTGCGTCACTAATAATATCCTCCCCTTCGATTCCCACATTCCCCCCTTGACCCCTTGCCTTTATCCTCCCGCTCGCTCACCGTTCATGGAAGAAGCTCATCTCCTGGGTCACCTTGTCAATAGCGTCCTCCAGATTCTGCATCTCATCCCCTTCCCCCTTCCCCCTTGCCCACTCCTTCCCCCTTCCCCATCCCCCCTCCCTCTCGCGCACCTCTCGTGAAAGAAGCTCATCTCCTGGGTCACCTTGTCGATAGCGTCCTCCAGAGTTAGCAGCTCATCCCCTTCCCCTTTTCTTCCCATTCCCCTTGCCCACTTCCCCCATTCCCCTTCCCCACCCCTTAACCCACCCCCTTCCCCCACCCCCCTCCCTCTCGCGCACCGTTCGTGAAAGAAGCTCATCTCCTGCGTCACCTTGTCGATAGCGTCCTCCAGATTCTGCAGCTCCAGGTCAAAGTGCTGCCGGGGAGGGGGGGAGGGGGAGGGGGGATTAGGGTTTAGGGTGGGAACTTGACAAAGGAATGAAATCAGATTCTGCAGCTCCAGGTCAAAGTGCTGCCGGGGAGGGGGGGAGGGGGAGGGGGGATTAGGGTTTAGGGTGGGAACTTGACAAAGGAATGAAATCAGATTCTGCAGCTCCAGGTCAAAGTGCTGCCGGGGAGGGGGGGGAGGGGGAGGGGGGATTAGGGTTTAGGGTGGGAACTTGACAAAGGAATGAAATCAGATTCTGCAGCTCCAGGTCAAAGTGCTGCCGGGGAGGGGGGGAGGGGGAGGGGGGATTAGGGTTTAGGGTGGGAACTTGACAAAGGAATGAAATCAGATTCTGCAGCTCCAGGTCAAAGTGCTGCGGGGGAGAGGGGCGCGGGGGATGGGGAGGGGATGGGGGTTTGGTGGGGGTTTCGAGATTGGCAAACGGGTTCAATCAGATTCTGCAGCTCCGGGTCAAAGCGCTGCCGGTGATGGAGGGGCGCCGGGGTGTGTGGGCGGGGGGGTTGGTTGGGGTGGGGTGGGAGCTTGGCAAAGGGATGAAATCGGATTCTGCAGATCCAGCTCCAGGTCAAGGTGCTGCCGTGGAGCGGGAGAGGGAGGGGGAGGAGGAGGGGGAGGCAAGGAGATGCTCGGCAAGGAGGTTCTGCAGATGCAGGTCACATTGTGGAGCAGCCCCTGCTGCGCAGAGCATCTTGAGTCGACTCAAAAGTCAAAGGGGGAGGCAAGGAGATGATCGGCAAGGAGGTTCTGCAGATACAGTACAGGTCACATTGTGGAGCAGCTCGTGCTGGGAGGAGCACCCCACTGCACCACTCACATCCAGCCTCTCCTTCTTAGCACCGTGGCTGACGCTCTTCTGCGATTTGCCAGTAGTCCTCTTGTGCGTGCGCTTGGGGTCATGCTGTCCCACACCTTACCCCATCCCCCCCCACCCCACGCCACACGAAACCACACCGCACCCCACTGCACCACTCACATCGAGCCTCTCCTTTTTAGCACCGTGGCTGACGCTCTTCTGCGATTTGCCCGTGGTCCACGTGATGTCGATCTTGTGAGTGCGCTTGGCGTCATGGTGCCCCTCGTGCGGCAGCCAGAAGCACACGGAGAATTCGCCCGTCTCGTCCGCTGTGAACCCGAAATGCCCCTCCGCCACGTCGTGCTGCCAGTGCAGCTGCTGCCCTGACGGGTCTGTCACCTGGGCAGAGGGAGACGCAGGAAAACGGCACGGGGAACACTGTTTCATGTAGTGCAGTGACGACACGGCGGGAGCGAGCATGCAGAGTAATGTGCCTTTCTGTAAGGGGAAGATGCCCCTGTGCCACATCGTGGTGGCCCTCGTGGGGCAGCCAGAAGCACACGGAGAATTCGCCCGTCTCGTCCGCTGTGAACCCGAAATGCCCCTCCGCCACATCATGCTGCCAGTGCAGCTGCTGCCCTGACGGGTCCGTCACCTGGGGGGAGCGAGCGGAAGGAACAGGAGGCGTAACGATCAGGGGGTGAAGAACGATCAGAGGCATAATATGTGGTGGAATTGAGCTTGCGGGGCTTATTGAGCCTGCAGGGCCTGTAAAGCCTGTCAGCAGCCTGCCTGTCAGTCAGCCAGTGGAAGATTTGAAGGCTGCAGCAGTGCGACATGGTGCCCCTCGTGGGGCAGCCAGAAGCACAACGAGAATTCGCCCGTCTTGTCCGCTGTGAACCCAAAGTGCCCCTCCGCTACATCGTGCTGCCAGTGCAGCTGCTGCCCTGACGGGTCCGTCACCTGCCCGCGGAAACACGTGTCATGTAGGGATTTTTCATTGTAGGGAATGGGGTGGCAGCAGAAACACGTTGTTGCGAAGCGAACCGGGCCTTGCTGTGCCAGGCACGACACCCCCGCCGCCACATTGTGCTGCCAGTACAGAGCAGCTGCTGCCCTGACGGGCCCGTCTCCTGGTGGGAAGGACGGAGACTGGGCGAAAGGAAGGTCCCCTCGCAAGAAAGGAGCTTGCTTTCGCCCCGTCCGTCACTTAGAGGAACTGTATATTTGATACGTCTTTAAATTACACTTCTTTCACGTTGCCAACTCACTGGCTCGTCAATCGTGCGAGTACCGAGGAAGCAAGTCGGACGATCCCATATCGTTGCAGATAGTTCGTCTGCTCGTCCCTCTTGTGCTCTAATATCACGCTCCCTGCGGTATTGTGGTGCACGGAGAATTATCCGCAACCTGACGATCCATTCAGCCATTCCACCAACCCCTTCAAAGAATTCAAGGCTGACCGGCAATTTAAACGCCTGACCGACAAGTCAGGCTCCTACCCGAGCATTCGCTTACTGACTGGCCATTTTATTCACTTGCCTGAGCGTTGACTTTGAACGGCTCCCCGTGACCGTCGTTGACCGCCACGTAGGACCCCGCTACAAGCACACCCTCGCGAACCTCCTCGTCGAAACACTTTGGATCGGTCGAGATCTCGAATCGCACGGTGTATGCGACAGCTGGCGACGTCGCACACGCGCATACGACGACTACCAGAAGCACGAATGTAAACGGCGACATTGAGAACGCCGTACTAGCGAAGCTAATTCATAGCGAAGGAGATGAAATGAAGGAAACTAGAGCAGAATCGCGAAGAAACAGCTACAGCGTTAGCGCCCTGAAAACGTGTACCAGTCACACAGTCGGGAATATATTCAATCTATGGAGAATCTTGACATATTTAAGACGGGACGACGCCTATTTTCCTCGCGTTTGGCTGATGCCAGGCAGTCCGTAATCTACAATAGGAGCCAACTAATTTTCCAGCAGCAACGCGAATCATACTGATCACATCACACCCCTTCTTGGGATTGCCGTAGTGGCGTTATCGCGGACCATGCCTGTTGTCCACCAACCATACGCGTTATCTGTAAGTTTGGTATGCTACACGATTAGAATGTCAATCATACAACCACAGACATTCTCCAATCTGAGCTTCTTCCAAAGCTCAGTGCATCTACGGTGCCTGTACGCAAGTGGATAAAAGGAGCTAATCTGAAATGCCACAATTGACATCTACGGAAGTCCAAAAAACGGTGAGGGGAACATGTTGCAACTTAGAACCCAGGCACTAATTGGGCTTGAAATGGACCAGTTTGCTCTTCAGCCTGGTATTGCGGACATACATGTAGAGCCTTATCTCAGCAAGTCCACTTGCTCCTGGTGAAAACTCAGGAAAGAGCGCGAATCATTGTTGGAAGGACCTGCATAAGAATCCTGTTTCAGAAGCAAGCGCCTGATCCTACTTCCGCCTTTGCTCTGTCCCCACAATGTACCCCCCCTGCCATGCCATCTCCTTATTCGGCATCACCCTGCGTGCCGCACTCGTGCATTGTCCCACCTCTCCCTCCTCCCACCGTTCCGCACCTCCCTACCCTGCCCCATCCTCCCCTTATAAACCCCCACTACCTCCTCCCCAACAACTCGAATGCCCTCTCCCTCCTCCTCCTCCTCCTTCACCCACTCCCACTCCCATCTGCGTTGTTCCCACTCCAGCCTAGCGGGAAAAAAAGCGTCCCTGGTGAAGGAACAGTTCCGGATGGGAAGAGATAGGAGGGTATGAAGGGCAGGATGTCATCGGATACACGCAGTTGAGCCTTGAGCGCGCTAGAGGAGAGGGGAGACGGCTGGATGGGAGGGAGGGTTGAGAGAGGCGGGGAGGCGGAGAGAGAGAGAGGGGCATGAGTGCATGTCATCGGATACGCGCAGTTGAGCCTTGAGCGCGCTAGAGGAGAGGGGAGACGGCTGGCAAAGCGTGTGGGGGATGGGAGAGGGGGTGGTGGGGGGATGAGGAGAAAGCGGGACGTGGAAATTCGGAAACTTGATGCCTGAAAGTAGAGAAGCTCCCCCTCCTCCCCCCTCCCTCCTCCTCTTCCCCCCTCCCTCCCCACCTGCACATAAGTAGCTTTGAGCTGTCAATCTTCACCGACGGAGGGGGCACGGGGCGAGATGCTCTCGTATACCGGCGCCGTCATCCCCTAAACGCCCAAGAATGCAAAAAATTGTCGAGAGTGGGATTTGAATCCACGCCATTTAGGACTGGAACCTTAATCCAGCGCCTTAGACCAACTCGGCCATCTCGACACATTTGATAACAAGCTATACCTCTAGTGGCTGAAACTACGAGCTAAAACTCACACAATATTGCGGAATGAGCAGCCATCTTGGTTGAGCTTACACAGGTGCTACTGCGTCATGCCCTTGTCCTCACAACGGCTCCTACACCACTCAGCAGCAGGCCTCACTCCCATCCGATCCGAACCCAACCCAAAACACACCTCAAACATGAGGGAGTAGCGGCCATCCCGGTTGCGCAAGCGCAGGTACAACTGGCACGTGACCTTGTCCTCGGCCAATTGTGCCTTCTCCTCTCCACCTCCTCTCCTCCCTTGCGTGCCCTCCTGCCAACACTCCTCTCACCCGCTCCTCCCACCCCTCGCCCTCTGCTCGCGACTGCACACACAGGCCAGAGGAGAAGAAAGAGAAACAAACGGGAGAAGAACGGGAGAGGAGATGAAGCATGGAGACGTATAAGCTGAATGAATTGAAAGAGAAGGGGAAAGCAGGGGACGACCAAACGTAATTGAGGGCTGGACAGAAGTGCAGGTGAGTCCTCCTGTCCCAGTCACACGGATTGCACATCCCAGGACCGCAGGAGGACTCATATCATTGCAGGATAACTGCAACAGGAGGACTCAACCTGCAGGACCGCTGTCCAATAAAGCGATTCTTTTTATTGATGTCGATGATAAGAATATCCACAGGTATTTTTAGCACACACAGGCAAGAGTATAAGATGTGAGGGTGAATAGCTACGAGACTGAAGAGAGCTGTGGGGGTGCAAGGCAGATGGGAGGTGCAAGGCAGATGGGAGGTGCAAGGCAGATGAAACGCACCTATTTTGAACCGTGGACTGTGCGAACTCCCTCAAGGAGAGTCCACTTTTGAGGCGCCTCAACGAGTGTCCACTAAGATTTTTTTGAACACGTGGACTGTGCGTACTCCCTCAACGAGGGTTGTCGGTGTCGAATTTTGTGGGTGGATGCACGAGAGAGTGGTCTGCTCCCAGGCTGGGAGGGTCATGTGGAAGCTGAAAAAGGCAACAGACGGGAAAGGCGAGAGAGAAAAGGTAAGAGAAGAGGTTGATGGGTGAAACTAGCTTCACATAGCATGGCGGCCACAGCACATCTCCATGGTTTGGATCGCAAGGCCCCACCCATGCATCACATGGGATGCCATAGCTTCCAGCAACACCATATGTAGAGCAACTCCGCCATGCCACCATAGGTCGGTTTGTCTGCGCTTGACTTGACCCTTTCCGCCTCTAGGTTTTCTCAATCTCAAGCGCAGACAAACCGACCTTAGACTTCATAGATGTCAGGTGGTATAAAATCAGAATCTGTCTGAATCTGACTTATACATGGTGTGAGAGTGTATCACATCCCCGGCAGGAGGGTCAACTTTCACAAACAGCAGCCTCAATATTGTCACAGAGGCAAAAATTACTGCGACTAGCAGCCCTGCCACCGCCGTAGCACTCCAGCCATGCGAGCCATGGCGTCCAGCTAGGAGAAATCAGGAAAAAGTATCAGCCGAGCCGAGCTGTTTTGAGTAAACTTAAAACCCCACCACTCGAGCCATGGCGATGAGCTGGGAGAAACCAGGGGAGAGTACCGGCCAAGTCGAGCAGCGGCAACACACTTGGAGCGGTTGCGGATGAGAGACCAAGGAAGAAGAGGAAGTGCTGGAGATGGAAAGCACGATGGACGACTATAGAAATTACAAATCCGTCAGGCGAACAATAGGTGAGCTCAAATGCCCGAAGGTGAGGAATAGTCGAGATGGCTCAGCTAAAAAAGGCGTGGACGAGACGCGGAACGACGAGGGACGATGTGAGCGAGTGATTACACGATGCTCTATGATGGAGCATGGAGATGACGATAAGACAGGGCGGGGATTACATGTGAAGACATGCATCAGGAGAGGCCACCGCAGCCATGCGGTCGATTTTTGAGGCGCTTGGGGCAACAAACGAGCAGACCCGAGCCGAGTAGCGCGCCGAGTTTCTCGACATGCTGTCACTGTCATGGTGACCGTGTGCTTGCTGCCGTGACGGTCATGCTCAACAAGATGACGTCACTCGACATCATGCACCATGCACGTGGTAGGAGTGATGGCAGATCTAGGCAGTGTCACCTCGGGGGTCGCAGCGAGGAGAGAATCAGCAGCATCGTTTCATGCGAGGGTGGATGTCTGTCTCAACACATCATCTCCATCGTCGATGGACGTTGCCCGGGACGTCAACGTTGACAATGTTGGTCCCTCCATCGACGGCTCGCGAGACTAGCCCCTCGCCAGCTGAGGCTCGTCGCGTCGCGTCTCTCGTCGTGCGAACCCACATTTTCGTCCACCGAACACCCACCCGCGCCATCCCCCCATTCTCATCGGCGGCATGAGGCCCAAACTGCTAGCGAAGAAACGCAACAATCTGCCCGCGGAAACACAACATCTGCGAATTCAATGTCCCGTGTGCGATGAGCCTAAACAGGGGCGTCCGACTCATCGCACACGTCGCATCAATCGTAATCCATCGCAATTCACTAAGCGAGAGAAGCACGTGAACAAGGTGTGAACTAGGGCGTGAAAAATGGCTAGAACACTTTTTCCCGCCCGCATTCTTCGGTTCACTATGAGGTAGTCCGAACTGAACCGAGCCTTCTGAGAAGAATGACGTCTTCAAACTCGAATCCTCGTTATTGGATAAACGAGACCTGGTACAACCCCGCATGCCTTTTGGTTGGAGAAGGGCTGAACTTTCGACAGCTGTTCCGAAGTCTTGGAGGGATTGACGTCAAGCAATTTGCTGAGTTCGCCACAAAGATCTTGCAAGAGATTTTGCGATTCCGCGATTCGCTCGAACATCTTGACGTGGCAAAAAGGCAAAGGGCGCTGGACTCTAGGGCAGGCGCAGTCCCGAAACAAGGCGAGACCACTGATTCTCTCTCGTGGCATCGAAGCGCACTTCAGCCCATCCACCCTCGCATGGCGTGCTGCTGGTTCGCTCCTCGCCGGGGACTCGCAAACGTTGCGACTCGCATTGCATGAAAGTGTGCTACTGAGCTCGGGGATGATCCGGCGGGACCCGAGCACCGTCATGCGCAGCCCCGCCATGCGCAGCCCCGCCATGCGCAGCCCTTCCATGCGCAGCTCCGCAATGCGAAGCTCCGCCCTACCGAGCTCGGCGATCACGCCGAACCAAGCCAAGCCCCACCAACCGACTGCCCTAAACCTAAACACTCCCCAGCCTCCCAGCCTCCCAGCCTTTCCACTTCTCAAGCCTTGTGGTTGCTCCACCACCCACCACCTCGTTCTCCTCCCCCCTTGCCAACTTCTCCCCCTCTAACCTCCGTTCTCACGTGTTGATAATCCTTCCTTCTTCCTTGCGGATCGCGCGGTATGCCTCGAGTGGTTGGAGTGGTTGTGGCTGGGGCAGGGCTGTTAATCACAGTGCTTCTTGCAGCTGTGACTGTATCGAGGCTGCTGCCGCTCAGACATGCTCTGCCTGACAGCAACGGCATCACGCGCCAGGTATGTGGCTGATTTCACCGCACTACAGCAGCTTTTGAGGCAAATTTTTGCAGCGCCTTGTTCAACTTACACCAGGACTGGAACGAGTCCGCAAGTTTGGTCAGTTTGCCAGCGTTATAGAGCATCATGAGGCAGTGAGGCAGAGTGGAGGTTATGTCATGGCTCTGAGCTATGCTGTTACACACGGCCAAAGCTCAGCTCACATCAACCATCAATCAACCATTAACCATCACCTGTTCGGACTCCTCTCTCCTTTGCTCTCATCCGTTCTAACGACTTTCTTCTCTTCTCTGCTCTCACCTGTTCTGACACACCTGTCTTCTCACCCCTGCTGTCCGTGTTGCCTTTTGCAGCTTCCACGTGTCATTAGCGGCCTCCCTGCAAACCTCTCTTTCGAGCATCAACTGCAAGCGAACCACTCTTTGGTGCATCAGCCTCCCACTCCCCCTGAGGTGCGCACACAACACGAGCACACGAGCACATGAATTGGGTTCATGCGGTGCACTGGCAGCTCACATGCATCCCAACAAGCTCATGCTGTGAGGCATGCAATCAGCCTCACAGACACGCCCACTTTCACAATCTACTGCACATGCACATGCACACCTATATACCTACACAATTAAATATCACAAGTCAGGTGGTTGACCTTTGTTCTGACTCCCGGAAGTTAAGCTCCCATGCACGCCTGCATTGTTGTGTTAACCGATTAGTTTACAAGTCACAGGTTCTTGCAACCGCATTTTCTCCATCAATCAGTGCATTGATGCATGTGATGTGAGCCTCCGTGTGACTCTGTTTATCCCACTTTGGCATATTCACCATGTCGGTGTATCAGTGTATTGATGTCTCTTTGTCGCTGTGCCTATCCCACTGGATCCAATCACTCTTGTTTTGTTCCTCCTCCCAGCCCAGCGCCACAGCCACGTGTCACAATGCCACAAGTCTGGTTGCTCTTCAGGCGGAGGAAAGCGCAGACTCTTCGGTTCAACCTCTCTCTTTACGCGCTCTGGCACTTCACCTCCTCCTAACCCTGGTGCGTGCACGCACTCACTCGTGACATTCTCTCGTGCATGGTTGAGGAGTGAAGGTCTGCTTGTTGCATGACCGTTGGCATCCTCCGGTTTATTCATTCTGGCACCCTATACTTGCGTTTTTTATTGTACCGCTGTCCTTCCAACCATGAGTGGCAACGATCCTACTCTTGGCATCCAACTGTTTCTTCAGACGGTTTTACTCCTCTTGTTGTGCTCTTAACTTCCACCATGCGTGTTGCATGTGTTGCCGCGCTGTGCGGTTGCTGTGTGTGGTGTGCATGTGGTTGTGTGTGTATTTGTGTGTTCGTGCGTGTGCATGTGTGTGCATGTGTGTACGAGTGTGTGCATGTGCATGTGTGTATGTGTGCATGCGTGCGTGCGTGTGCGTGTGCGTGAGCGTGAGCGTGTGCGTGTGTGTGTGTGTGTGTGTGTGTGTGTGTGTGTGTGTGTGTGGTTGCATTTTCGTGTGCGTGTGTGGTTGCGCGCATGCGTCTGTGTGTGCATGCATGTGTGGGTATCCCACCACAGCTCTACGTGCTCTACACAGCATTGTGTCCCCTCTTGGGACTGCTCTGGTGGATGGACATTTCTCAAGCACAAGTGAGGGCGTGGGTGCAGCGACATCAGTCAGCAATGAGGGAGTGGTTGCAGCGACAGGGCTCTGCTGTGAGGGCGAAGCTGACGAACCTGAGAAGAGCATCTGTTTCTTCCATGGTATGCCGTGAGTCGCGGCCCTCGTGGTTTGCATAGATTGCTGTGTTTCTTAGCTTACGTTACGAGTGGTTGTCTCTGATTGCACCCTCAGTCAGTCCCTAGTTTCAGCCTCTCGCCATGATTCGAGTGCGGCTAATCTTGAATAATCATCTCCCAAGAAGGGCCATCATCACTTTGTAGAATTCAGCACAGCACTACAAATGTCCCTGCAAGGCCCCACCCGTTGCTCACTCCACGCTTATGTCGCCACTCCTCTCAACCCCTCTCCCTCATGCCTGCTCCCCTGTCGTCTCTCCCCTCCTCATCGTGCTACAGACACTTGGGATCTTCCCTCGTCTCCACTGTGCCATGTGAGAATGTCCTGGTCTTACCAACTGCATGTAAATTCTACCAACTACGTTTCTGCATGTATCGTCAGCTGGGCCTCTCGGGGTTCCTGTTGCTTACTCTGTGTTCTCCCTTGTACCAAATTATCGCTCGTGATATACGCTTGCATATGCGTGCCCTTGTCTGCCTTCCCCTATCGCACTTTCCATATGTGTTATCATGCCATGCCTTGTCATCGCAAGTGTTATTTTCCTCTATGCTGCCGCGTGCAGTGGGCTGGGCATTCCCGGATTGCGTGGCGTGAGTAGTGCTCTTGGGATGGTTTCCAGGCGAAGGGAGGGAGCAGAGCCGCTGAAGCAAGAGATGGAGAGGAGATTGAACGCTCTTGGGATGCAGATTGCAGCGGCAAGGAGTGAAACGCAGGAGGCTGAGAGGGAGAGAGCCGTGGAGTGGAATGAGCTGCGAAGGCGAGTGGAGGAAATAAGTGCGAGAGAGCGAGCAGTGTCTGCTGCGGTGGTCAGAGAGAGGGAGGAGGGGGTGAGGATGAAGAGGGAGGTGGCTGAGTTGAGGGAGCGATTGGCAGAAGCTATGGGTGGTGGTGCATTGGAGGGGAGAAGGAGAGGAGAAGTAGTCAGGGAGAGTGGGGGAATGCGGAACGGTGCAAGTAGCAGAGAGGTGGGTGAGGTGCAGCAGGAGAAGGATGAGATTAGGGCAGGCCACACAACAGTTGCACCCAGGGGACAGGGGGAGAGGCATGAGTTCAGGGTAGGGTTGAATGCGGTGGAAGGGGCGGGGCAGGAGGAGGAGGAGAGGGAGAGGGAGAGGGTGAGGGTGAGGGAGGGACAAGGGGAGGGAGAGGAAGAGAGGGAGGGGGAGGGAGAGGGGACCGGACGAGGGGGGCGAGGGGTAGGGGAGGTGGTAGTAGAGGAGATTGAAGGAGACGAGAGGGAAGGAGAGGAGGAGGAAGTAAGGGAGGAGAGGATGGAGGAGGAAGGGAGGGAGGAGAAGAGGGAGATTAGGAGGAGAGAAAGGAGGGCGATGAGGAGGAGGGAGGCAAAGAGGAAGGCAAAAAGGAGGGAGAAGAAAAAGAGGGATAGAAAGAGAGGAGGTATGGGAGGTGAGGAGGGAGGAGGAGGTGGCTAGAAGAGAAGATGGTCCGGGGAGGGTGAGGAGAGGGAGAGGAGAGGGGAGAGGAGAGGGGAGAGGAGATGGTGAAATGAAATGGCGGGTGACAGGCAAGTGTGATGGCTAGGAGTTTAGTGAAGAACAAGTGGTTGCAGCTTGGCTTGGCCGTCCCAGCTACAGATGGAAGACAGTTGTCTTTTTTTCTTGGAAGGATATGGATGGAAATGCATGCGAATCATGGCAATGAGATGATGAACATGCTCTCCAGCAGTGCAAGGAAGGCAAGTGGGTTCTTGTACAATGGTAGTATACGGTGACAATAGTGTAGAGATACTGTATAATAACTCTGGTGACAATAGCTTTCTTTCCACCATACTACAGACGGTACAGGAGCAACATCCATACAACGATCCATGCTGCTCAATTCAAACGATACTATACCCCTGATGAGTCTAGTGCTTGGGACGAGCAGCATTGTGCTGGCTTCATGAGTCTGATGGTAAAGAGGAGCTTGGACGAAGCAGCACTGCTGGCGGCACTCTGTTGGAAGTGCTGCTGCGGCCATGCGCCTCTGAGAATGACATCTGGGGTGCGGTCAGGCTCATAACTGCCCCTGCTCAGAGCAGGAGAGACTACTGTGGTCCCCCCATCCCTCCGCCCATCCCTCCGCCCATCCCTCCGCCCATCCCAGGTCCACCCTGGCCGGGTGCTGCCTGCGACCCTGGAGCAAACCACCCTGACCCGCCCATTCCTCCGCCGCCCATGCCTCCGCCGCCCATCCCTCCGCCGCCCATGCCTCCGCCGCGCATGCCTCCCCCAGGACCCACGGCTGACTGAGATCCGGGAGCAGAGGAACCAGGTCCGCCCATGCCCCCTCCCATGCCGCCGCCGCCCATTCCGCCGCCGCCCATTCCGCCGCCACCCATGCCGCCGCCGCCCATTCCGCCGCCGCCCATTCCGCCGCCACCCATGCCTCCTCCGCCCATTCTGCCGCCTCCCATTCCTCCGCCGCCCATTCCGCCACCACCCATGCCTCCCCCAGGACCCATGCCTGATTGTGATCCGGGAGCAGAGGACCCAGGTCCGCCCATGCCTCCACCCATGCCGCCGCCACCCATGCCGCCGCCGCCCATGCCGCCGGCACCCATTTCGCCGCCGCCCATTCCGCCGCCGCCCATTCCGCCGCTGCCCATTCCGCTGCCACACATGTTCCCCCCAGGACCCATGGCTGATTGCGATTCGGGAGCAGAGGAACCAGGTCCGCCCATGCCGCCGCCGTCCATTCCGCCGCCTCCCATTCCGCCTCCGCCCATTCCACCGCCGCCCATTCCGCCGCCTCCCACGAAGCAAATAATTCGAGCTCCCAAAAACGCCGGAAGGGCGACTATGCCTAGGTATGCTAAAAAAAGGTATGTACAAAGTTGCCGAAAGGAATGCTCGAGCAAACCCTAGAACACAACGAGTACATCTGGCACACTGTAAGGATTGTACGTGATTGCAACCCCTTCCCCAAACCGCGATAAAGCGACTACCGAATGCACCAGTTACAGTGCGAAAGTGACCTCGTGTTACAATTTTTCGTCGCAGCTGTAAATGTCCTGCCAAATTTGTAACCTCGACTAACGTTTACACCGCAGTTAGCGTGTACCGAACTTGAAACTGTATGCAGCCACTCAGTAGCGGGTAACCTTTCAAAAGGAATTTGACACGTCATTGCGAACCCACCCTCAGACCCGATGCCTTTTTCCAGCGCATCATATGAAGCACGTGTGTTGCAACTTTGCGACTAGCAACCCTGAGCAGCAGTAACCACTTCTATCACTACTCGTCAATTCGCGAGCCTCTGTGATAGCCCCATCCGTGCTGTGCTGGCACAGCTGGCAACATCATCGAGACCTGCTAGCCTGGGAAGGGAAGGGAGGTGGTGACCTCGAGCTTCAAAGGTGCCCATTCAAGCATCACTTTCAATTGTTCCCTCCCTTTCCAAACTACCTTCGTATCCTACTGCGTCTTCGAATTTCTTTGAGCCACGATACTAACTCACGTCCCCTCCCATTCCTCTATTCCCTTTTCCACTTCGCCCCCTCTTGCAGATGCTTCTGTCCGTCCGCTTTTGGCGCTCGAGGCGGCACACAAACAGCGTTTCGCGTTTCGTCAAGGCCAGGTGTGTTCCTTCAACTGAACTTGTAAGTATTTCTGCACAGTGAAGTTGCTCGTCGGGTAGCTTGTTTGAGCCTGAGTGATGCGTGTCAGCACTCTTTCACCAATGTTTGTTATGCAGTTTGCGCAGGTCTAATTTCCGATCTTCATCTAAGCATGGCCCATACTGGGATTTCGAGAAGCGCGTATGCAGTTTCCGCCGCGTCAGCCAGATTGCATCTCTCCTGACGGGGCGAAGGGCATGTCGCCCACTCTGCCTGCGGTCGTTGCGGTTCCCATTCCGCTGGTTACACTACGCGAGAGGATTGCGCGCTTGGCTGCCCTGTAGGATAACTGTCGCATCCCTGCCTTGACTGCGCACCTGGCGCACATTGCTGTGCGACAGGTTGAACTTCCCTCTGTTTTCGATTACCGCTCTTGCATGCTTATGTTTAGTTTAGAGCTCAAAAATCGCCAATGTTTCCAAATCGTGCATTTTCTAACCTAAGAAATGTCTCACGTTGTAATACCGATTCGTTGTAATGTTTACTCAATGTAAACAGTTGGTCTAATATACACTGTCCCGACGCCCTAAATTTCAATTAATTGAATGCGGTGGTTACCCGGTTTACACGTAACGGTTACAACCCTGTCATTTGTGGTGTCCCTTTTGTTTCAGCCAGGTTACGTTGTTACCAACAAAAGTATCAAGGTTTACGATTTTCACAATTACACCAGTAGTGTACTCTGAAGAGCTTCCAACAGAAACGGAGCACACAATAAAGAGTCTAGGGATTGTTTGAAGAGTCCCAAAACAAACCCTGGAGATTGCTTGCGAGGAATACCCGAGCTGTCCTAAAACATTCCCACCCCTTCCCAAAACATTCCGCATAATAATGTTAAAAGTATGTTCCCTCGTTGTACTTGGAGCAATGTTTGAACATACCTTAAACATTCTTTTCTCGCAAATTTTTTTGTGACGCATTCCGCCGCCGCCCATTCCGCCGCCGCCCATTCCGCCGCCGCCCATTCCGCCGCCTCCAATTCCGCCGCCGCCCATTCCGCCGCCGCCCATTCCGCCGCCACCCATGCCGCCGCCGCCCATTCCGCCGCCACCCATGCCGCCGCCGCCCATTCCGCCGCCGCCCATTCCGCTGCCTCCCATTCCGCTGCCGCCCATACTGGTTCCACCGATTCCGCCGCTCTGCTGCTGCTGCTGCTGACCGGTAGAGCGTCCGCCTTGCGCCCATCCGCGCATCATTCCGCGCAGCTTGTCCGCGCGGAGCCCCGCGGAGAAGCGGAAGGCCAACGCCACGTGGAGAGACGAGAACAGGAGCGAGAGGAGGAGAAGTGCCGTGCTCAGGTCACGGCGACGACGATGGCTCGACGAAATTGAGACTCTCCGCGTCATTGTGCTTGTTCTGCCTACGATGCTGCTGAAATTTCCGCGTAGAATTGTTCTTAGCTGCCTAGGAGGTAGGAAGTATAGAATCGGAAGCAGCTTAGAATTGGAAAAGTCTATTGTTGAGGAAGGGTGAAGAAGAGTAGATGAGTTGCCAATGTGACCCACCCAGCCTTTTTGTAGTCTCGTCGCGCCGCGACACGAATGTTGCACACATCGCAATGGCAATGCTGTAGTTTACGCGACGCGATGACTCAATCTTGCAAAAACTCAACATTTTGAGTCAAACCCACGAAATTCCAGTCAACGGGTTGGGAAAAAATGTTGACCACTGTAACCTCTGTCAACAGCCGACTTTCTCAATTCGTCCTCCCCCCCACCAACGAAATCCAGGGAAACTGGTTTCCCTGTTTGGATCTGACCCGATAATCGAATGACGTGCCGCGCTGCACTTATACTGTTGTTACTCTACACCTTGAGAAAGCCTTTGCGTGAGTTTTCCTTCACAGCCAAAATAAATGTTCTGGGCAGTCATTCATCCACACCACAATCGCGGATAAACTTGCCTAAATCGACGACTGCCAGGCAAGTGTCGGTTGGAGTGACTGCCATTAATCACAGCTCACCAGAGGGTCCTTGCGAGACATATCGCGATCCGCTTCAAGCTCGATCAAGTCGACGTGGCGAAATGCAGAGTTCGATCGACGGCAGGGCAGGGGTGTCTTTCGAGAAACAAGGCGTGAACGGAGGGGTCGTTCCACTCCGCCTCGCCGTATTCGTCGCCCGAGGGTATTCGTCGCGCGAGGGTATTCCCCCGCGCAGTATCATTCGTTGCGCGAGGAAATTCCCCCGCGCAGTCATCATCGCGCGGGGCGCGTGTATTCCGCCGCGCCGAATTCATTGCGGGGAGGGGGGGACGGGGGGGGGGGGGGAGTGGGGGAGGAGGAGGGGGGGGTAGAGGAAGTTGGTATTCCGCCGCTAGCTCGTGTTCCAACGTCTCTCGCTGCATGCGAAATCGGTGTTACTGAAGCTCGGCGATGGCGGCAGAGGGACAACAGCGAGAACCGCGCGCCGCCATGCGCGCAGCTCCGACACGCGCAACTCCGCCACGCGCATATCTCCGCCATCCGCAGCTCCGCCACGCGCGCAGCTCCGCCACTCACATATCTCCGCCACGCCAGCTTGTCAGATTTTTGTCACCTGGGACCCGGGATTGCTACCATGCTTGCCGTGCATGTCGCAGCATATTCCCCTGCCCTCAGCCTCCCCCTCACCCCCCCGCCACCTGCGTCCCCCTGCCCTGCCCTTACTCGCCCTGCCCTAATCACCATGTCGTATCATATCCCCTCCCACCCCACTTCCGCAGCCGCCGCAGCCTGCCTAACCTCAGCCATTCCATGCCCTAGCCACCCTACCCAACCTTACCACCTCCCGCTCCCCCAGTCGCCCCAGCCACTTGCAGCCTCCCCACGCGCAGCTGCGCCATCCGAGTTTTGAGACGTCTCAAAACTCGCGCAGCCTCCCCAAGCGCAGCTGCGCCATCCGCCAGGCCAGGGGTGGCTATGTCCGACTTGGTCCAGACTTAAGCGCGGAGCCTGCGCCTCCTCTCGCCTCTCACCACCTGCTGCCGCTCC